>OX243817.1:15192851-15832851 GCA_945859605.1 Lumbricus rubellus
CTCGATTAGGTCTATCAATGTTGATATTATATATCCGTATAAAGTTGACCTTCGTCATCAACCGTCTCCGGAGAGTTACAACGTGAAGTTAGTCTACTACACTCTTCCAGTATCTTTTCCACGGTTAATTGCATGCGTGATAGAGATATATAGGCAGAGCAGTCACGGGTCCCTAAACCATCTCGATGTGTCAAGAAAATTGTTTCTATAAACAAATTGAAAATATAGTAAACGTGCAGAAATATATTTATATTTATTTTTATATTTATTTTTGTATTTATTCTGTGTAACCGGTCTAACGGTGCGTGTTGCTCCGGAGACACGATTGCAGAGAATATATAATATGACTATGAATATTAGGGTGGAGTGAAAAACCTGTTTTTTCGAATTTTTCTCGAATTTCGAATTCTAATAGTGATCAAAAGTTGCCTATGGTATCACAGAATTGCTACAAAAAATTTGACCTTCCTATGTTGACGTCTTCTGCCCTCTACCGGACGATTTAAGGACGCCATATTGATTTTCAGTACTGTCAGGCATTTTTAGACCAGGCTTGGAATCTGAAAATTCCACTGTTAGAAGCAAATCATATAACAATTTGCTAACTGGTGTTTCTAGACTAATTTGACCCTCCTGAAAACGAAAATCGTGGTTAGCAAGCTGGATTTTTAGCGGTTCCATGGAAAAACAAGATGGCGGACAAAATGGTTGCCAATTGCTTCAAATGACTAAAAGTAAAGTATTGTATGTGATAGGAACACGGTTTTAGACTCTAAATTAAGATGATATGGTTCAAGGAATGTAATGAAATTAAAGACATATATGTAGCACTGCAAAAAATCAAAATGGCGGACAAAATGGCGGCCAGAATATTAGAATGGCTATAGGTGAAGTCATGTATACAATGGAATCATGATTTCAGAGTCTAAGTCAACATTTTAGAGGTCAAGGAATACGATGGAACCAATGTCACTCATGTAGCACGGTACGAAAACCAAAATGGCGGACAAAATGGCGGTCAGAATTCTAAAATGGCTACAAGAAGCGAACGCATGTATGCAATCAGAATTTGATTTCAGGGTTTTAACCAGGTCTTTGCAAGATGGCATATGGGGGCCTGTGCTGTGGAATATATCTATAATGTTCCCTTATTTAGCCAGATATGATCATTCAAGTTATCACAATTCCCTCAGCAGGTCTTAAGCCAAGGAGCGGTCTGCAAAAGAACACCGACGAAGTTATCAGGCAGCACCTTATCACAGCATATCAAGCTGATTATCCCACGGATCTGGCATCAATACCGTGCCATGAGCTTCCCTAAAAATCTGTGTCAATGGATTCTTTCTGAAAAGTAACTTGTCCACTCAGAAACTTTTAACAGAGGCATAACATTTATTTATTTAGAACATTTTATGTAGGGCCTCTTCAAGGTAGGCTGCTCGATATCACTCCCGACCTAACCACGGCTGAATAGGACAGTTTTTAGATTCTTAAGGAACAGATTGGAGTGACCCATATGCAATAAGTGCTGTGAAAATGGGTGGACATTTAAGGTTGTGGAACCAGCCACAGAGAATAAACTTTACGGTCGAATAGCAGAAGCTCAGCTTGGTCCATCAACCGAAGAGTGGATCGACGCTGGACACCAGAGTTGAAAAACAGAGTTCTTGCAAATAAGTGAGGCTCGTCCCTCAAAGCACCCCTAACCAGCACACATACCATGTAGGCAATACGCTGCAGGAAACGGAGCCAATGCAAGACATCTGCATATAATATCAGATATGACCAAATTTTGAGATATAGGCTACCCAATAAATCGTGTCGCAGTTCATACGAACAGTTTCCAAATAAATAATTATTGAATGGACATTGGACATGCAATGGTACAAGCAATAGGGACCCCCCAAGGCAAAGACATTTGGTGACCTGGCAGATGCAATGGCTGCACATGTAAAGATACTTTCGATTGGCTACAAGAGGGCCAATAATTACTGTCTTGGATAGGTACTGGACCTGGAAATTGCTTATAAACAAGTGGAACCATAGAGAAATGGTGACTATGACGCCAACTTGATCTTTGTATTGTGTCTTGAAATAGCGGTACTCCGTTGTCGGAAAATTGGGGGGGGGGAGGAGGGTCGGGGAGAGGTGGGAAGGGGTTGGGGAGGGGCGGGTAGGGGTGGGGGAGGGAGTGGGGGAGCGGTGGGGGAGGGGTGGGATTGTCAGTTTGATACGCTGTGATAAGATGCTGCATGATAACTTCGTCGGTGTTCTTTTGCAGACCGCTCCTTGGCTTGTACCAGCTGAGGAATTGTGATAACTTGAATGATCATATCTGGCTAAATAAGGGAACATTATAGATAAATTCCACAGCACAGGCCCCCATGTGCCATCTTGCAAAAGCCTGGTTAAAACCCTGAAAACAAGTTCCGATTGCATACATGCGTTCGCTTCTTGTAGCCATTTTAGAATTCTGACCGCCATTTTGTCCGCCATTTTGGTTTTCGTACCGTGCTACATGAGTGACATTGGTTCCATCGTATTCCTTGACCTCGAAAATGTTGACTTAGACCCTGAAATCATAATTCCATTGCATACATGACTTCACCTATAGCCATTCTAATATTCTGGCCGCCATTTTGTCCGCCATTTTGATTTTTGCAGTGCTACATATATGTATTTAATTTCATTACATTCCTTGGACCATATAATCTTAATTTAGAGTCTAAAACCGTGTTCCTATCACATACAATACTTTACTTTTAGTCATTTGAAGCAATTGGCAACCATTTTGTCCGCCATCTTGTTTTCCCATGGAACCGCTAAAAATCCAGCTTTCTAACCACGATTTTCGTTTTCAGGAGGGTCAAATTAGTCTAGAAACACCAGTTAGCAAATTGTTATATGATTTGCTTCTAACAGTGGAATTTTCAGATTCCAAGCCTGGTCTAAAAATGCCTGACAGTACTGAAAATCAATATGGCGTCCTTAAATCGTCCGGTAGAGGGCAGAAGACGTCAACATAGGAAGGTCAAATTTTTTGTAGCAATTCTGTGATACCATAGGCAACTTTTGATCACTATTAGAATTCGAAATTCGAGAAAAAGTTTTTTCACTCCACCCTAATGAATATGGATTAGATTTTCCTTGTTAAGCTGGTCTTAACTACTTTGCTTCTTTTGGCCATCCATGTAGAAATTTCGAGATTACGATTATGAATAATATTTAAAGCGTTCCTTTTGGTGCCGATGTCATACGTCTGTATTACTTACAGGTCTACATGTATATGTTTTACTTGCATGTGTTTGCCAGTATCAATATCTTTATCTATCTGGTTTCATCGTTCAACTTTGCTGAAGATAAACACCTGTATCTTTGTGCATGGTCAGCAGAGAAGCATAATATATCGCAGGTCACTATATATACACTACACACTCAAATTTGATCAATAGCGTGAACTGTGTGAGTTGAAGCGGAAGCGCTGAGCATCATCATCGTCCTGCAGTCTGCTTCTTCACTGCAGCAGGTCTGCAGCTGCTTCAGATGCATCGGTAAGATGATGGACTGGAGAGGGGGACACGCATGACCATGATGCTGGAGCGGGGTGCATGCTATACGCTCCGGGGTCGATCGGAGGGCAAAGGTTGCATGGGCAACGCACGACGATGTCATCAACCCTCTTCGGAATTTCCTGCTCGTGACCGTGTAGATGATGAAATTGACGGATGAGCTGAGCAGAGCGAGTGTGTCTGCGACGGCCGTGTAGTAGTAGTGCCAGTGACCACACGACCTCTGACTGTCGCTGATCACCGTCCACAGGATGTGGTCGATAAATGTCGGCGTCTGACTGAAGATGAAGACGAAGACGACGACGACGAGGACGAGTGTTATCTCCTGCTGATGATAGATGCACTTACCCATCGCCATACGACGCCTCTGCTGAACCTGTACACATATGTATATGTATGTGTATATGTTTATGTATATGCATATGTATATGTATATGTATATGTATATATGTAGATGTGTGTATATGTAGCAGCAACACAGCAATCAGATCATCAGGAAACGACAGCAATCCTATACAGTATAATAGTAGCAGTAAAAATGTATGTAGTTCTTAAAATTGATATGGGCAAAAAACCGTAGGGATTACTTTTTATGGCCCACCCTGTATATAGGCCCATGGTTTTTATGCCCGATATATAGTCAGGTGTCAGATTAGGTCTAATATTAGTTTCGACAGTAGGCTATACATTTTGGGTGATGGAGATGGGTAGGCTAGAAAAATCTGACCTAAAGTGGAAGTCCCATCACGAATTTGGGTGCTAAGAATTGTTCGGTCCGAATTGTCCGGTCCGAATTGTCCGGTCCGAATTGTCCAGCTCTGAATTGTCCGGTCCGAATTGTCCGGTCCGAATTGTCCGGTCCGAATTGTTCAGTCCGAATTGTCCGGTCCGAATTGTCCGGGAACCGTTGTATGTTGAATTTAATTACTGATTCGTAATGGTGCGCGTATACCTTTAGGATATTAGATCCATTACCAATCATTTAAAACTGCCCTCGAATACGATTAAATGCTTGTCTGTCTGTATGTATGTTTGCATGTTCGCAGAGCTGAAAGTGGTTTTGAAAAGTTGCCGGGTCTCACCACCGTCCAAAAAAATTGATGACATTTTACCGTCCGAAAAACAGGGACGTAACAAGGATTTTTCGTTTGGGGGGGGGGGGCTTAAGCCTTAAGTATGACCAGTGCTTAAAGTGTAAAAAAGTGCCAGGACGCTGTATTGTAATTGGTCGTGAGTGGCTTCGCCGAAGGCGCGAAGTTGCGAGTGCCGAAGGCACGAAGCCCGTCCCGACTAGGAGGTCTGGGGGAGCGTCGTCCCCCAGCGGGGTCTGGGGCGGAGCCCCAGCGACCAGCGCATTTTTGGCTGTGTTGACCTCAAATGGAGCCATTTTAGGCTCTTGTTTGCCAGCTATTTGTGAACGGTAAAGTCGCGAAAACTTTAAGAATAAGTTGCTTTTCAGTGTCGCAAGCTACCAGGATAACAATAACAATCAAACTGATATTGTAAAAGAGAAAGGTTTTGTCTTTACTGTAAGCTTCCCAGCGGGGTCTGGGGCGGATCCCCAGCGACCAGCGCATTTTTGGCTGTGTCGACCTCAAATGGAGCCATTTTTAGGCAGTCATGGCCGGCGTCCAAGCAGTGCTGGCCAAATAAGCCATAGGACGGCATCCTGCCTTGAAAATAAGTGCTAGGACGCCGTCCATGACCATGGCACACTTTAAGCCCTGAGTATGACGAGTGAGGTAGTCTATTTAGCCGTAAGCATAAAACGGCTTGATTCATTTAGGGAGGGGGGCTTCAACTTCGTATGGGGGTCTTAAGCCCCCCCCCCCAAGCCTAACGCTAGTTACCTCACTGCCGAAAAAGCTGACGACCTTTTTTTGGTCATTCGCTTCGAAATACGCCTGAATAAACGCATGCACTCTCACTTCCTCGCGTGTACCCCGTATAAGCTGCCTTTTACAAGCGTATACCCTGCCTAAACTTATCCAAAATCATACCATTTTTACCTACTTTTGGCACCTGGCGACCTTGTCTGCGACCCGGCTGAGACCCGGCAACAGCAGGTCTCGAAAATCGATGCCGGGTCGCAGACCCGGACAGACCCGGCTCACTTTCAGCCCTGCATGTTCGTCTGCCTGTGTGCTTGTGTGTCTCGATGTGGCTGTATATGTCTCCTTGCCTGACATTGTAACGAAATACGAGCATCAATCACGCCATAAAATTAGACGAGCTACAGAACTCCAGAATGCTCCGTTTACACACATGATAATTATAATTATAATTATAATATGTTGCGTGCCTAGACTGGATCGGATCGTGATGTGAAGCCTGTGATCAAGTGGTCTATACTTGCGACCAAGTTTGACCAGTGAATGCATGGTTGGAGAGAGAAGCGTGCATGCAGTTTTGTTGCCTGTGTCTTGTGGGTAATTTTGTTCGCTATTGATTCGCAATAACTGCACTTCGTTCACTCATTCAATGTAATGTACTGATCATCATTATATAGCTCCTCCGTTTGTTTTTTTAAAAATTAAACAAGAGAACTGCACTTCAAGACTTTAAGATACGCTTTAGATGAAGTCCTATCAAGCGAAGCAACCGAACAGATTGCGCTGTTCTTTTGCATTGAGTGCACGCGCTGCAGCAGCAGCAGCAGCAGCAGCAGCAGCAGCAGCAGCAGCAGCAGCAGCAGCACGACAATGGCCAACGATGCGATGGAGAAATGGAGGGAGTGAGGGATGGAGGGATGGAGGGATGGATGGAGTGAGGGATGGAGGGATGGAGGGATGGATGGAGTGAGGGATGGAGGGATGGAGGGATGGATGGAGTGAGGGATGGAGGGATGGAGGGATGGATGGAGTGAGGGATGGAGGGATGGAGGGATGGATGGAGTGAGGGATGGAGGGATGGATGGAGTGAGGGATGGAGGGATGGAGGGATGGATGGAGTGAGGGGGAAATGGAGGGATGAAGGGATGGATGGAGAAGCTATACATGTATGCATGTGAGGTGCGAAGATTATTGCACATGATCCATCAGGATATCATTCGAAGTCTTCTAAACGTTGACGCAATCGATCATTTGTGAGAAGAGAATTAAAACTTATATACACACGATAGAACGATGAATCATTATTAGCTCTACAGTGTACATTACATTATCATACATTACCATACTGTGTTACCTTAAGTGTCTCGATGAGTTTGACGTTGAGGAAAGCGAGCGACAGGAGAGGACCTCCGTGGACCAACAGGAAGTAGACAACGTTTGCGTAGACGATTCGATAGATCTTGTTGTCTCCGATGGGACTCAGCTCGAAAACCTCCTTCGATGCGTTCTGCCCCACACAGATCTCCTTGCTCTCGTACTCAAAGAAACGCGGAATGTTGTAGACAACGGAGAAGGCAGCCAAGCAAAGCACGTGTCGCTTTGCTTGACCCGTGGTGCCAAACAGGTGCCTACCGGAGCGGAACGGGCGACAGACGGCCAGGTATCGGTTGAGTGAGACGAGCACCGTCAGGAAAATGGTCCACGTGTATGGAATCTGATGCAACGGCCACAGGAATGGTACAATGGAAAGGTAGACACGGTGGTAGCCATAGAGTATCCCAGTGTATGGAAAGACGTTAGGCAGAAGATAGAGTGGAACAGTGGCTGCTAGGACTAGACAATCGGCCACAGCCAATGTGTGCAGAAGGAAGTTAGTGGCTGTCCGGCTGCGCTGTCTGAGCAGCACAATAAGAGCGACTGTGTTACCGACGATGCCAAACAAGCAGAGGAAACCCATCAGAACCGTATAGACGACGAAGTCAAACAGTGCACACTCATGCGATACACTAAATCTATCTAGCGTATTTTCAGATCGACTGACGTTCGAACACCGTTCAGTCATTCTGACCAGGAAGAAGGGCGTCACGTGATCGATCCACAGATGTATATATATATATATATGATTATGTATACATATGCCGTACCAACGTCTTCTTGTCTGTCTTCTGTTAACCCTTTTGCTACCCTTTGTTACCCTAACTACCGACTATGACCTCGCCACTCAGATGAATGAGTGGAGTAGGTGGCGCCACATATAATCCATTTATATAATTATAGGAATACTACAGAAGACTCTTTCCTCTTCTTCCTCTTCTGCTTCTTCTTCTGCTTTATCCGTTTACGCTTCTTTACCATGCAACGCCAACCGACGACGACGACGACGACGACGACGACGACGATCTGAATGTTGCATCTACTGTAACCGCTTCACAATGCACAGCGCAAAGACGAGCGATTGCCTAGAGTATAATATGCTACTGGTTGGACGGATGAGGAGGAGGCCACTGAGCTACATGTATGCCTGCGACCAGCATACCTACTGCATTCTGCATATAATGTTCTGCATATAATGTTCTGCATATAATGTTCTGCATATAATGTTCTGCATATAATGTTCTGCATATAATGTTCTGCATATAATGTTCTGCATATAATGTTCTGCATATAATGTTCTGCATATAATGTTCTGCATATAATGTTCTGCATATAATGTTCTGCATATAATGTTCTGCATATAATGTTCTGCATGCCACGTATACATGATTCGCAGTTGATTGGTCGACGACCGATAGACCTGCGACCACATTCGTTCGTGACAGTAAATCACAGAAAAATTATCACACATGATGGAGCTGCTGCTGCTGCTGCTGCTGCTGCTGCTGCTGCATGCGTCTGCATGAGGATAAAGACGACGACGACGACGATCATTTCTAAAACGAATCTTTCCGTACTGAAGCGGAAACAGCGCTGACAGTTGGATAGTTTGAAACGGCGCTAAATCACCATCTGATTGTGTTACATGGTTCGCCCTTTACACATGCACGTGACAATCAGGCATTGTTCTTCAGAGTTTTTCGTCAGATGAGGTCGATTGATGACTCATCTCAAACTAACCGTTGCTCTTCCCATGGGCGGAAACCTAGGGGGACAGAGGGACTGTGAAACTATGGCAATGGTAAAAATATGAAAAATGGAGTTTCGCCCCTCCCGGCCCATTCTCCCTCTGGTGGTAAAGATTCGCCAACTCCTCCACTGGGTGGACCTGACGGTCCTCTGTCTAAATGCAAAATTTGACTTCAATAGCTGAAAAAATTTGGCTCCCCCCCAAAAAAATTTGGCCCCCCTAAACAACGCCCTGCCCCACCCGGCTCTGCGGGGCGAGGTGTGTGTTGGTTGGGAGGCAAGGTGGTCCCGGTGGCACCCTATCTAGCTGCAACGTTTCAGGTGAATAGCTGTGAAACTATGGCGATGGTGTAAAAATAAGGAAAATGGAGTTTTTGCCCCCCCCCATTTTTCCCCTGGTGGTAGAGATTCGTTTTTTGGGAGGACCTCTATCTAAATGCAAAATTTGGCATCAATAGTTGCCAAAAATATTTTTTGACCCCCCCCCCATAAATTCCCCTCATCCTGGCCCTCCATGGGGTTAGAAATTCGCCAACCCCTACACTTGCTAAGTTTGATGAACCCCTGTCTAGGTGCAAAATTTCAGGTCAATAGCTGTGAAACTGAGGGCGTGCATTCTGGACAAAGTCATATACATACATACATAGATACATACTTACATCCTTGCTTATATAGATTACCATATCATCTCAAACCGAACTCAATTGCTCTGAACAATCGACTTCAGCTACAAAATGTCAAAATTCGACGACTACTCCAAAACCTTCGTTGGCGCCATAACTATGATGCAACTGAAGCTTATCCGACCCAGTGCTTTTGTCCCTTTTCTTTGATCGGCGTGCTGATGCATTTTTCGCTGAATGTTCTGTTCGTGAATTATGATCGATGGCTGTTAAAGAATAGAGAGAGGAAGTAGGCAGCTGCAAAAACAAACCGACTGACAGAAGGACGGACGGATGGATAGACAGACGGAAGGATGGACAGACGGATGGACGAATAGACAGACGGACGGTTGAAAAAGACGTCGACGTGTAGTCTACATCGCGATTTGTTGGATGTCGTAAAGTGAACGAACGAAATTCTATCTGTAACAATTAACGGAGGTAGCCGAAGGAAAGGGAGGAAGAAAATAATGGCTGGTGGGTGGATGGGTGTGTTAGTGGTCGATGGGTGGATGGGTGGGTGGGTGGATAATGACACGTTTGCAGTCCGTGTGGCTGGGACGCCATAATTACGCAGTGCAGGAATCGGGTGCAGTATAATCGAACACATGTATCATATTCCGTTGTTCTTTTGCACTGCAGGCGGCGGCAGTGTGGATAAAGATCGACTTAAGACCATCTAGCGGCTACGTCCGTTTAATACGATATGGACTGGAAACTCAACTTCCACAATTAAGTTGCTCTTCAACAGCGTGCATTGCAGATTGGATGGGTGGTATAGGCCTGGCCTACGTAGGCCAGGCCTATACCACCCATCCAATCTGCAATGCATATAAACGGACGGACTAAAGCGTCTATACTCTATAATAGGCCTACGTCGCAATTGGTTGGAGTCATATTTTCAAGAGTAGGATTTTAATAATTCAAATACTGTTGTAAAAATATTTGGGTGTAAATATTGCTTGCACAGCATTCGTTAGTCGCAAACCGAGAGACATTTTCTATGGATTCTAATTGTTCTGCAGCCGTTCAAAGATAGATCAAAGAAACACCTGAAAAGTTGCAGCTAGATAGGGCGCCACCGGGACCACCTCGCCACCAACCAACACACACCTCGCCACGCAGGGGCCGGGTGGGTCAAGGCGTTCTTTAGGGGAGGCCATTTTTGGGGGGTCAACTTTTTTGCAACTTTTCCAGCTATTGATCTTAAACTTTGCATCTAGACAGAGGAATGTCAGGTCCAGCCAGTGGAGGGGTTGGTGAATCTCTCCAACCAGGGGTCCATGGTGGGGTGCGAAAACCCAAACTGTTGATATTTCCATTCCATCGCCATAGTTTCACAGCTATTCACTGAAAAAGTTGCAACTCAATAGGGTGCCACCGGGACCACCTCGCCCCAACCCAACACTCACACCTCGCCCGGCATGGGCCTGGTGGGGGCAGGGTGCTGTACGGGGGGGGGGGCAAAATTTTTGGGGCGAATTTTTTGCAGCTTTGCAGCTATTGATATGACATTTTGCATGTAGACACAGGACCGTAAAGTCCAGCCAGTGGAGGGGGCCATGGTGGAGGCCCGAAAACCCAAACTTTTCCTATTTCCATTCCGTCGCCATAGCTTCACGGCTATTTACATAAAATTCCCGGGCATCGCCGGGTAACCCAGCTAGTATATATATATATATATATATATATATATATAGCAAAACTGTTGTACCGGTACCAGATTAAGGTGACGTTGACTGAATAAAATTGAGAATCTGATTAATTAAGGACACGACGTGTCATATGGTTGTCAGACATTAGAACATCAGCCTAAGAGAAAAGCAAGTTTAGCATGTATAGGTCTACATGTATCTGTAGGCTGTATATTTGACAGCAACCCGCACGTGTATCTTTGTCGCCTGTGTTATGGTGTCGTATATGTTTGCAACAGTATAGGCTATAGCCTCTTAAGATTACTGTAGACAAGAAAGGTAGGATCTAGAGTTTCTAGACTATGTACGGTATGTGAGTTTTAGAACATGTAAACAAATCTGCTAAACGAATAATTTGAAATAGACTTAGACTACAATTTTTATGCATCCGACTTCGTCCTCTCATCTAAACCCAATATTGCTGGTTGACAGGTTTTTTCTCTCAAAAATACTAAGTGGTATTCAGACCATGGCTTTTGGTTTGAAAGATCTGCGGATTCCACATTATTTTGTTCTTATAGAGGCAGCACATCTAGACGTAGATAATAATTATTGTCGAGATAGGAAGACTACACGCATGTGCCCAACGAAGATCGTAATTTATGTCAGCAAAGTCAGAAGAAGCAACGACGACCTGACTACAACACAGACGACGACGACGACGACGACGAGGATGAGGATGATGATGATGACGACGACGACGACGACGACGTCTCAAGCGAGTCCTTCGTTCCGATTTAGTCCAACAACAACAATATCTCGTTGCTGAGAACGTCGTCGGAAGGACGATGCAACGGGGAGCGAGGGAATTAGAAGGCGACGGATAGGAAGACAGTGCAGCAGCAGTAGCAGCAGTAGCAGCAAAAGCAGCAACAGCAACCGTAGCAGCAGCAGCAGCCCCTAGGTGCCTACAGCATGCAGCAGTCATCAACTACGTAATATAGCCTATATGTTTTCAAGAGAGAGAGAAGATCTACCTTCGGATGCACAAAAGCGAATGGTATTATATACAATAAAAGAAGTCGACCGAGATATGTGTAGCAACAAGCGAATGCAGTAGGCTATATTAAATATATTTGGAAGACTCATCTCTATTATTAGCTACAGTAACTTTTTCCAAGTAGGCCACTATATATGCAGCGATCTGCTACTCGCTTGACCGGGAATCGAAACCGGGCCGGTTCGATTCCCGGTCAGAGATTAATTTCTCGGATCTTTACTGCGGGTGGCTCGGTCGCAATATAAACGTGGAGTGAGGTTGTACTCTACCTCCGACACTAATCATCTGCGATATGAAACAGTGTCGTTAAGCCCGAATACAACAACTCGCTTGCAGCACGCTTGGTTGGTGGCATCTCCAGGTTTGATCACGTTTCTGCCTTCATGAGGGACGACCTCCACTGGCTCCCACTGCTGCAACGCATTGCTTATAGAGTCTCGTCTATTGCATGGCGCTGCATCCTGGCTCAAGCTCCATCTTACCTATACGCACTTTTTACTACTGTCTTCGTTTTTCTGGGCCGCCGTTCGCTGCGGTCAGCTGCCCGCGGTTACTATCTTGTCCTTTTTTGTCGTACCGCTCAGCGGCGCCCGCAGGCGTACGCACTTAGGCTACATGCAGGCCCGGATTAACCCCTCGGGGGGCCCGCCGCCATATTTTCTGGGAGGCCCCTAATTTACCATTACCTTCCGTCACCACACTCCACAGGCCCATTGAGACAAACAAATAGCAGGGAAGCCATAATAGGCCTATTAATGATCTGCACTGCAGCCATACCTTTATATAGGCCTACGTAGGCCTACATGATTCGATTGACCCAGGAGAGCGCGCCACCTTTTCGCAGCAGCTGAAGGTGTTTCTTACTGCTTGCTCGTCATCACAAATGCTGACATTTCCGGTATCGGAATTTGTTACGCATTCATGTTGAGAAACCACACTGAAGAAGGCTCGTCTTTTAACCACCTCGACAACTTACATTTAAATAAGCTTACCCTTAGCGATAATAGCAGACGCCTAGCATATTCAGAATTTCGCGTTTATTAAATCCTCTGTAGACTTGCACACTCGGGTCGTGGACACCAACAGCACCGTAATAGAAGCCACACGCTCGGGTCTCCATGTAAACTGATCTAGACTTCCACTCTGACACACTATGCAGCATGATATATTATTATATTTCACAGCTGTCGTAGGCTATAGGTTGAAATTATGATATAGCTTACTGCACGTCACATTCCTCCTCAGACGAGTGACCACCTCCACTACGGGTCTACGGGTTTGGCAAAATATAATCTGTTATTGACCAATTTACACGTAGCCTAGTTGTGATTTTCAGTGGAATGCAAACCCGTATACATACATGTAGATTGTAGAGTATGGTCTCGGGCATCCATGATTCGCCCAATTTATCATCCTACAAGTCAGAGCCATCTTTGGTCGGCTTTAGACTGAGAAACATAAATTCAATTGGCGCTATTTTGATATTATTAGCGGCTCTTTCCTAAAGGTAGCTAGGGTGACCACGCCTCTGCCTTGGCTGCACAACTTTCGGCCATAATTCCCTCTTCCCTCTTCAGGATCCTCCCTCTTCAGGATCGTCCCTCCCTGATGCCAAATGAGTCACCGTGGCATGCAGCCGTAGACCCCGGTATAGAAGCGCGAAGCCCACGATGCAGCGAGTGCCTTGCAACATAAGCTTAGGCCCAATACGGAGTTCTAGTTATACGAAAGTGGGTGAGAAGTTCAGAGGCATGCACAGTGCACTGACAAGTGACAATTTACAGTTCACTCTTTCCTTCTCTGCATCCACCCTCAATTGAGATGGCCGTGATCCACACATCCATGTAGTCTAATAGCATTCCTCGACGACAGAATTATTATAGATTGCCTCCTTTGTAAGACTGTGCCAAAGATAACATGATACACCTTGCGCATGAATGTGCAGACCAATTACAGATTTCAATGTTTAAATTAGTTCAACCGAATCTCTACTTTGTATACGTCTGGCTGTTCGTCTACATGTATGTCTGACTCTTCTTAAAAGGCCGATCTCCCCCTCTCTCTGTCCGCCTGTCTGTAACTCTGGCCTATCTCTTTTAAAAGTAGGCCAAATGGAAATACGGACAAAATCATAAATCAGAGCTGTCACAAACATAGAGGCCAACATAAATAAAATTGTCGTTCGCCCTAAGAAGAAAACAATGACCAATGGACGCAAATTTACATACTGTCCTTGAAGCAAATTTGAATAATTGGGAAAATGCAAAAAAAAATTTTTTTTTGCAGACGCGGGGGGCCCTCTGACGACGGGGGGCCCGCCGCCATGGCAGACATGGCATACTGGTTAATCCGGCCCTGGCTACATGTACGCAAGTGTGTACAGCGCTGAAGGCTAAAAAATAAAAAAAATCCAAACTAAAGCGTAAAATATTATAAGCTGCGTAATTCTTATTCTATTGAATCTATATACTATCTATCGTTTCAAACAATATCAGAAATTATCTCTAGACCCATGCTTATACGGTACCCAAAATGCAGCAAAAAGCTTATGTTGGCGATACCTCACAATCGCCAGTAGGCCTATAAAGCTTGCTTCGATCGCCTTTCGCTTCATATTTGTGCAAGCTGTGCGTACAGGAAAAAAATTATGTGGGGGGGGCACCGCTGTTGTATTGTATTGCATAATTTGCATTGATTCTATGAACATACACAGCGCCTCCCACTGTGCGCACAATTGAGATATAGGCCTAGGGCATATAATTATAGGTCTGTGGGGCGCGGTGGTCTAGTGGTGGCGTCGTTGCCTTGGAGCCGGAAGGTCCGAGGTTAGAATCCACCCTCAAGCCGCGTAAGGACCTTGGGCAAGTCCTTCACTTACAATTGCTCAGCGCTTCGGCGTGAAACTCCGATGCAGTGTCCGCTCTGCATCGGGAGCGCCTCTGAGTAGAGAGAGCTTCAAGGGGCGCTATAACAAGTGCACATACATACATACATACATACATACATACATACATACATACATACATACATACATACATACATACATACATACATACATACATACATACATACATACATACATACATACATACATACATACATACATACATACATACATACATACATACATACATACATACATACATACATACATACATACATACATACATACATACATACATACATACATACATACATACATACATACATACATACATACATACATACATACATACATACATACATACATACATACATACATACATACATACATACATACATACATACATACATACATACATACATACATACATACATACATACATACATACATACATACATACATACATACATAGGTCTATTACAAGCTAATTAGATCGCTACAAAAGTTGATGCTATAATATATGTTGTTATTACAAACTTTTGATAATTATATCTCAATGGGGCACGTCAATCTGATTGTTACGTCATCGATCATCTGTGACGTAATTTGTGATACGATTATAATTATTTAAAGAAGCAATGTCGGCAGGCAACTATCACGCGAGGAGACGCCATTTTATTTTCTCGATTGTCGAACACATTCGAAGAAACTACTTCGAAATCTTGTATTGTTGACGCACGCTAGAAGGTATACGCAAGTACAGATAGTTTATACAGCGCATCACTGCAATCGAAAGAGGAATGCCATCGAAGAAAGTACAGCAGCAACCATTCTGATCATCACAACCATCATTACCGGGGTGGTGGAGACGGTTGCGCATTGGTTAATAGGCTGACATGGAGAGTGAGAGGTAACGAGTTCGCGCCCCGTATAGGGCGGACATAACAATTGGCGCCGTGTATTGCAGGCTGTCTGCTCTGTTAGTAGTTAAGATTTTTGTCTTCTGTCATGGTAATTTGAGTTCTTGTGAATTGTTTCAATTGCATAAAACGTAGCCTACACTATAACCGGTTGCGGTCTGTCAACCGGATTGTTTCAATAAAGAAATTATTATTATTATTATTATTATTATTATTATTTTTTTTTTTTTTTTTGCGCCCGAGGTATAAATGATCCCTCAGGCTTTAAAATCAATAATAAAAACATTGTTGTTCTGGAGTTAACGGTCATCCTCGTCGGTCAATTGTGCAAAAGTGCCTCGAAATGCAACGGCATTGAACTTCTGCGTGCAAATTGAAAGGCGCTGAAACAAGCGCGCCGTCTCCTGCGGATCCCCAGAAACCATATTACTACTACTATTATTATTACTACTACTATTATTATAATTATTATCATTATTGTTATTGTTGTTGTTATTATTATTATTTTAGACTAGCCGATCAAGACATGAAGGAGGAGCAAGCCGGTTTTGTCTAGTCTCTACAAATGCAATTTATTAATTCAAATACAATCAATCTACATAATCACCACAATTTAATTGAAATTAATCGCTATGGTCCGAAGGATTCACTGGCGGGTGTTGAGCAGAGATGAGGCATGCATTCCACAGGGCGGCTAGAGCCCTCACTGTCGTCAACGGGTTTGGCAGGTGGCGTGAAAACCAGCCATAAGTTGTTATGACTCGCTGATTGGAGCTGTCCCTCTGTGATGACGCTCTAAGCCAGTGGTTCCCAACCTTTTTTTCACTTAAGGGCCGCTTTTTCTTAATTGAAGGACATTAGGGGGCCACAAGGCAAAATTTTTAATTGACTAAAAGAATATCAAATTGTTACATTTGAATCAAAATAGAATGTTTTATGTTATTTACATACGTCAAAATAAAATAATTTGTGATATAAAATAATTATGTGTCTTATCCTGTCGAAATTGTCAATATTTCACATGTTTTTAAAAATTCTTTGAGAGATGAGGGCCTTTTTTAGGCTTGGCGGGTCACTTTCCCCGTGGGTCATGGGCTGTTGGGAACCACTGCTCTAAGCGCACCCGAACAGTGAAATACCGGACCTACAAGTTACTTACTCGTCTCAGACCCAGCGAGTGTATTTCGACGGCATCTGTCTTTATACATCGTCGGAAGCTGGCTACGGAAGAGATTTCGGAGGAACTCGGCAGCATCGGAGGCGAGGAGGACGAGGACGAGGAACGAAGATGGCGATGACACAGATGAGAAGATCAACAGACGGAGAGCAGAAGTAAGTTCTCCTATGCTTGCAATTATATACTAACACCGAGTGTGTAGGCCTAATCCGATCCGACTGTTGGATTTCAATTAAGATGAAAGAAGAAATTTCTGTTGTCTAATTTGATGGTTTTGATGCTGCAGCTGCTGCTGCTGCTGCTGCTTTTATTTAGATCATGCATCACAATTAGGCCTATTATATTAGTAGTCCTGGTGGTTGTTTTGCTTGCGATGCTGATCATTATGATGATTGTGATTACGATGTTTTTGCATGGTGTTGATGACAATGTAATTAAGAGACTTAATAAACTTAAATTATGAATATATTATTTATAACCAAAGGCTTGTAATAGTAATAATAATAATACGTTTCATTATTTTATCGAACGATCGGTTGAGTGCAGACCGCAACCGGTTACAGTGTAGCCTATACCGTTATGCAGATTGAAACAATTCACAAGAACGCAGATCACAGAATACACAAATCTTAACTATATATATATATATATATATATATATATATATATATATATATATATATATATATATATATATATATATATATATATTACCTATACTAACAGAACAGACAGCCTGCAATAATCGGCGCTAGTAGCAGCCTACAAAGCATGTCCGTTCTACGGGGCGCGAACTCGTTACCTCTCACTCTCTACGCCAGCGTGTTACGGTATCCAATGCGCTACTCGCACTCCTCAGTGGTTCTTTATAGAAAGTGTCTTCCCTCGATCGTCCGCTGTGTTCGATTCCGACTCCAGAACCTCACGTACAGAACGAGAACATCTACACATCTATGTTGTATACCTTCGAGTCAAACAGCCGTAGGCCTACCAACGAATGAGAAAGATGACAGGGTAAGTACAGGCATCATGTAATTTCTGTGTGCAATCTCGCTAACATTTTGAAGTTATATATATATGAGGAACGACTAACCGCGGAAATACGACCGTACGGAGGACCACCGAGTAGTCCAGCAGCACTAACATAGTTGATGTTTTTGCTTTCATGTTCTCTCGGAGTGCTGCTGCCTGCTTGGACAGACGAATGCAAGATGCGCCGCAGACGTATTCGACTCAACTCAACGGGCTTCACTTCAGGGACAATTCATCAGAGCGTGACACCCAAAAGACTCGCGTTTAGTAATGATGTTACTTACTCGTCTCAGACCCAAGCGAGCCTCATTAGTCATTTACTATCTGTCCTCCGTGTAAGAAGAGCAGAACATGTAGTGAGATATTGTCTGCAAACATTGTGTTTAACTTTATATTTATTGCCAATGGAGACATATATGCAGCTGTTATTATGGATAAAATAATTTCGTCGACCTGTGTCTCTATGATCTCTACGTACTGAGTGATGGACAACACCACCACCATATCAGCTTGAGAATCCCCTAAAGAACAAAAACAACGATCAGTGGCCACATCCGTAGGCCTATACCCTGCAGCGGCGCCCGCAGGCGTACGCACTTAGGCTACGCAAGTGCGTACAGAGCTGAAGGCTAAAAAATAAAAATAAAAATAAATTAAAAATTAAAGAGTAAAATATTATAAGCTGTGTAATTCTTATTCTATTGAATCTAGGCTATATAATAATCTATCGATTCAAACAACATCCGAAATTAGCTCTAGGCCTATGCGTATAGGCTACCCAAAATGCAAAGTAGGCCTATGCCCTATAATAAAGCTCGCTTCGATCGCCGTTCGCTTCATATTTGTACAAGCTGTGCGTGCGGGAAAAAAATTCTGGGGGCGCCGCTGGTACCGCTACTATGCAGCAAAGAGCATATACCGTGGTGGGTCCAGCTATCTGGGATGACCTCCGTATACGGCTCTCCGTTCTCTTCCCCGTGACTCTGCTGGTTCTTTCCATGGGCGGAGTTTGGTTTCCGTTCTTGGAGGGGCTAATGCCTTCTTAGGGAGGCTAAGCCCGGGAAAAGATATAATTTTCATGGTAAAAAAGCTAAATCTGGGCCTTCTTGGAGGGGGGGGGGGTTTAGCTCCCCCTGGCCCCTGATAAACTCCGCCCATGGTTCTTATATACCGTCTTCTCAAGACCTTTCTTTTTGACCAGGGCTGGGTTGAGAGCGCCTCTGAGTAGCGATCTTGAAGGGATGCTATATAAATTTATGTGATTGATTGATTGATATATGGTAGTAACAATTGTTTTCTTACTTCATAGGCGTAGGAGACGGGAGTCCAGAGGGGCAAATGCCCCTTCCCCCCCAAATTTCGGGCAAGTCTGGTTTCGGGGAAAAAAGGTCGTCAGAATTTTCGGGAAAAAGTGTAACTTTTGCCCCCCCCCCCACTCCTGAAATGTCCCCTATGCCTATAGGCCTACGTCTTACTTTATTCTCTTTGTTACTTTGCCGTATTCCCTTTTTTATGTAGCCTACTGTGATAGCCTATATAGCCTACTGTTGGGTTAATTGGTATCAGGAAGGGCATCGATCCGGCCTGGCCATACCCTCCCCCCCAGTATAAATTTCTGGTTACGCCACTGTAGGTCTACCGACGTAGGCTACCATTCACATGCGTTTTATGACAGGCCACTGAATACTCCCAATACCGACCAATCACAGGCCAGCGTCTATATCGAAGGCTAAGATTCAGGATGGCGTTGTTGATCAAGAGACAACAATGTGAGTCGACGTACTGTTTGTTATTAAATAGCCCTACTGTGGCTTTACTGTGCCCCAATCCCAATTAAGGAAAATTATTAAGGCCTATAGGCCACCGTAATTAGGCCTGTTATTATAGCCTACGCTGTAATCCTAACTTGGCATCGAATTTGGAATTATTTGACCCACATATTTTTCTGTTGTATGAATCTTCTGTAAAAAACTGGTTCTAGCAAGATGCACTATTTTTATGTTTAGACCTATAGCACAGTATAAATAATTAACAGTACGTCGATTTCGGATCTCGCTGTCGTCAGAATAAGTGACGAGATTTTAAAGCCCCCCTCTGTCATCCGCCATTTTCGCAGCAAAAAACTCCATAGGCATATTACAGTTACTTTCGATTCTATGTTACGAACTTGACAAATTTCGGTTTCCGGCAGCCGCCATATTAGTCGGGATGCAAAGTGTGGTCGGGATGCATTAAAAGAACTGCAGTGTACTACGCGAAAAAATTGCAACAGACTGGAAATAACAAATAATTACAGCGGCGATCATGTACTATCAGGGGACGGAAATTACACAGTGTCGTTTGCTATCAATCCACCAGGGTTTCTAATGGCTAAACTAACACTAACCCTAACCGACCCTCACGATGCCTAACCTGAGCCCTAACCAACCCTCACAAAAAAGACGTGCAATGACCGCTGACGGCACTGCAAAAGACACTGTGTAATTTCCGTCCTCTGATAGTACATGATTTTATGGTGTACTATTAATAGCAATATATGATGTGATTCATGTGAATGCTGGTCATTTGCTGCGAAAATGGCGGCTAACCACGTGACCAAAGAAAAGTTGGCAACAGGCAGCCATCCGGGTAGACCTACTGTTAATTATTAAATTTTATACTGTGCCTATAGTGCGATCTGAGTTTTTTAATAGATGGCTCTAACAGTCTAACTGCTCCCTGTCCGTCGTTCGTACTTCGTATTACGTCATTGAACCGAATTATTCCGAAAATATGTAGTCAGTGCGTCGTCGAAATCGTAGAGTTGTCATCATAGACTCATAGTAAATGTAAGATGTCTATGGTCGAAATATTATGCACGAAATTGTGTTAAAAGTCGTATCGGTCGATTTCGGTATAGTTAATATTGCAGAACTTTAGATTTTTACACAGTTCTGGTAAAATAGAAACCGCGACTTTAAAGACCATTTCCTTCTTTTATAGGTAGGAGTAACATTGGCCATTGGCACCCGTTAATAATATAATACATTGGTATATAATACGAAGTGACTAGCGGACCGCCAGGCGGCCGTCCAATTTCAATTACTAGCGGACCGCCAGTCACGTGGAACCTGTCACATGACGAGTCTTGATTCTTGAATAATGTTACAATGGCGGCAGATACCAATAGTTTGTTTTATGTCGGACAAAAGTTTTCTTGTTTTAATGACTTAGAAAATTGCAAAAAAGAGTATGAAATGAGTAACTTTTGTAACCTAATAATACGGGATGCAGAAACGTTGCAATCCATGATGAAGTATGCACCAAATGAAGGCAGCACGTGCAAAGAACGAGCTCCGTTATTACTCGCTTCGATTATGCTGTACATATGGTGGCAAAAAATTCAAGAAACAAGGAGAAGGGAAACGAGAAACAGAGTAGGCCTAAGTAACCAATCTTTTTCGTGAGTGTTGGTTAGGTTCAGGTTAGGCGTCGTGAGGGTCGGTTAGGGTTAGTGTTAGGGTTAGTTTAGCCATTAGAAACTCTTGTGGATTGGTGTAAATAGACAGCCTCGCGGCTTGCTAGTATTCATTATTGGACGGCCGCCACTGGCGGTCCGCTAGTATTCAGCATTAGACGACCGCCTGGCGGCTTGCTAGTATTCCGTGTTGGACGGCCGCCACTGGCGGTCCGCTAGTATTTGAAATTCGAGGGCCGCCTGGCGGTCCGCTAGTCACAGCCTATATAATATAGTATATATTTTACGGCCCGTCCCCTTTACGTGCATAATAAGTCTCATTTCTTTAGGACGAGAGATTGTTTTATTCACTTGTATTCATGTTTAGCGGCAATACCTATAGGCATTGGACTATTGATTAAATTTTATTCTTTCCATTATTTCGGTAGATTTAGCCTGCAATCGTTCGATCATATGAAACGTTGCATTTCCAAATTGTGTTATTTTCTCGTTTCTATTTACTGCACATAGAACCGGCAAATTTCACCCTTTGCTTCGTAATCTATATGAATTGACATAGTAGCATGCTTGAATACTGAAGAGCATGTGAAGGATGTGGGAATGTGATTTCACTTTACCCCAATGCATTTAAATATAGAGTCTAAATCTTTGGGCTGATTTATCCAGTTAGTAGCTTGATTTGGAAATGAATTTCGTTTCATATTTGTTTTGCTAAACTGTAAGAGGAGAATGACATAAAAAAAACTGACAATGCGAACATTGTGCTCCGAATTTGCTCAGTGTTCTGATGGTGTGTATGTGCCATTTGTTTCAGATTTGATCTTTGCTTTTCTGTAGCATCAGAAAAATGTCATCTTCAATAGTCTACATTCTTGACTTGAAAGGAAAGGTGAAGCTTTGAAATTTTTTAAAGTTTATTATTATATAATCTTGATGTATTTTTAATGGGGCTGCAGATTTGAATGATTAAGTAATTGATTAATTGATGAATTTTAGCTTGATCGAATATATTGTTTAACTTATTTCAGGATGTCAAGTGACCCATTTTAAGGAGTAAGCAATATGGCAAACTATGATAATGTGAAGCATTTTAGTGAAAATTTAAGTGATCATTTTGCATTTAAGATGAATGCAAATGGAGAGCAGCTGACTACAGAATTAATTCTCTTCCTTGCAATGAAGACATTGCTGACGTATCACCTCCGGCAGTGGCTTAACAAACTTTTCATTGGCCCAGGTGTGGTCCTGTAATGCCCGTGGCCTTACATTCTTATGTTCTTCTGTGGGTCCCTGGAGCTATCAATTTGAGACTTGTTGTGGGGCTAAATATTTCAAGTAACTTAGCGGAAAAACTTGAAGCTTTTCTGTTGGATAACAGCAGAAGAAAGCAATTTCAGCAACAGACCTAAAAAAATGTTGCCAAGACTTTTCCATCTTTGGACAAAGTTTTTTAGCACATTTCTGCATAAAAATTAAATTGAATGAGGAATTTTTGATAGCATCTTGAGATTGTTATTATGTTGTAGTAATATTGGAAGATGTCAATTGGTTTGTTTTGTGATGTAGGTCCTTATCTCGCGTAACTATCGTGGTGACACAGATTCATCAGTGATAGATAAATTCATGCCCCTTGCCATGGAGCGAGAAGAAGAAGGCAACATGACTCCAATCATCCAACATGGCGACGTCACGTTTGCATTCATCAAATACAACAATCTCTACAGTATCCTTTATTTATAATATAGTCTCTTCTGTTAGTCTGATTGTCGCCTTAAGCATTAAACAACGATTTGTCACACAAGTGCATTCACACATTCATTAGTTATTTGACTAAAGCCTTACAACTATGTTTCGTCAAGAGCCTCATTTTTGTCTTTCCTTTAATTTCAGAATATTTCAACTAGATTTATGATGGGTTTAGGCTATTGTTATTAAGACAACCAAGGAAGGAGGTTCTTTTCAAGTCCTACCATTGTACCACAGACCTACCAGCGTATGGAATGTTTCTCTGTGTTCCTAAGTGATTGTGTTATGCATTGCCAACTAAAGAAACTACCCTCTTAAAGAAGATGTTGCCATTCAAAGTGCATCTTGAAATTAAGTAGATGATTTTATATCATAAAGTTCTTAATATTCTGACCCGATGTTGGCCCATTTTGTGATCAATTTAATTATTGATGCGAGTAATGTGATGTGAGTAATGTGAGTAGGTAATTTATCCATTGCTACATGTTATCCATTGCGCGGCCCCCGGTAGCGCAATGGATAACACGCTGGCGTAGAGTGCGAGAGGTAGTGAGTTCGAGCCCCCGTTGGGCGGATTTGATTTGTAGGCTGCTATTAGCGCCATTGTAATTGCAAAGCTGTCTGCTCAGTTGGTAGTTAAGTTTAATTAAGATTACTGCATAACTTGTAAATGTAAAGCGCAGTGCATCTTGCAGGCGTTTCAATAAAGAAAAGATTATTATTATTATTATTAAAAGGGTTGTTATTTTTGTGTGACTGCTTCCTAAGTAAATACATGCACAACATGCATTCCAGAAATCGTGGTTAAGATGTGGATTCCTATTTGATTCAGCTTTAGAACAAGATCGTATGGGAGTGCAATGTGTTTTAACATGTAATTTTGTATGTATTAGAATTATAGTTAATTTTAAAAGTGAGCTAACCTGTAGCTGCATATGAAATCTTTGTACAAAATTATGAGGTCATTTTGTAGCTTTTCATAAACATTCAAGCTGTGTTTTTCTTTACATTCCATAAACAGTTGTATCTGTTACTCGAAAGAATGCTAACATTGCTCTTGTCTTCCAATTTCTCCACAAACTTGTCCAGGTGAAGTAATCTAGATATTTAATATTTTCTAGTGATGGAATTTATGCTATCAAACCTTTAACCTGTTTGCCCCTCGTGTACCTTCCAGCATCAGCTACGATCACTTGTGACCATTCTTCTTGCTTTCTGCCCCGAGTATACTCACCTATCATAGTCCTAAACCTACCTTACAATTCATCTTTAATTGACTCGCTTTTTATTTACTTTATGATATTGATGTACTTAATATTTAGACTGTCCACGGTGTTCTATGTTTACCATTCTATTTGTAGTGTTAAGTATTTAGTTGCAGAATAATTTGTTTGTGGTCACTGAAATCACTGAAAATGTCAGATTCTTTTGAGACATGAAAGTTTTGTATGCGCTATGTTGACATCGTTCTAAAACAGTTTATCAAATAGTTTTAGTTGAAGATTATTTTTGATGAATCATATTTATGAGAATTAGATGAATTTAGACAAGTTATCGGACAGCCTTTTAGACAGAAATGAAGACGCCCAAGAACTGCACGCAAAGTCCTGCTCGGAACCTGATGGTAGACATGTATATATATATAAAAGGAAATTTTTCAATAAAAAGTTGTTGAATGCTTGCCATATGTTGAAGTTTTGTGAGAAGTATTTTGGTGTAACAAACCAGTTCACAAAAAACATGCATTTTCTCATTATCCTAAATTTTTTAACCCCAGATAAAGCTATGGACAATTGTCGTCAACTGCATTGATTCATCTGCGTAAAGGTTGCCATCTGTGATTTTGCTGCAGGTTTTTCTCGAATACTTTAAGGAGCTTGAAGAGGAAAGTATCCGGGACAACTTTGTTATTATCTATGAGCTTATGGATGAGATGATGGACTTTGGATATCCACAAACAACAGATAGCAAAATACTGCAGGAGTGAGTTATTTCAGTCAAGACGGGATTGGTTACATGGTTAGGCTGTACATTCCATGCACTTTGGTGCATTTGAATGTCAGCTTATATGTTGTTGATTTTGCTTTAAGAGAATTTAATCTCGGTTCAGCATGGTCTTTAATTTTGAGCCTTTGTATGCATGGCACCATTTTAAACAGACAGAACGGTTAAATGATCTCATCAGATCAATTCATTGAAAAATTAGCTGAGTACATGTCGTATTGTCGCTATATATAGAAAATTCTGCTCATTGACGTTTAATTGCAACTGATTTGTGCGCAGCTATTAACAGACGCTGGTGTTTCAGAAGGTGTTGTATGTTGCAAGTATAGCATTAAAATGGATGAAATTGTAAGATAATTCAGAAGTACATGGTATTTAAAACTACTTAACACTGTGATAATTTTCCTATTTGTGACACAGGTATATTACTCAAGAGGGTCACAAGCTAGAGATTGCTCCAAAGCCTCCAATGGCTGTGACGAATGCTGTCTCTTGGCGTTCAGAAGGAATCAAATATCGCAAAAATGAAGTCTTTCTCGATGTTGTCGAATCTGTTAATCTGTTGGTATGTACTGTAGTTGTAACGATCGTTTGTCTGTAGGTCATTGATTATTATTAATTCGTGCGAGCAGTGCATTGCTACAACTCTGGCTTGATTTCAGTCTAAAAAAACTTGCACCTGAGCTTTGAAGTTTTGGTTGAAGTACACATACAGCCACGACAGTGCAATAATAATAACTGCTTATTTTCTAACCAGAGGAGTGACAGGCTAGAGTAGAGTGCTCACCATGTAAAGTGGTTTGAGCATCCCCAATGCAGTCACTTACAATGCAAGTTGTTCACTTACAAATGCTCAGTGCCATGAATTGATGTTCGGTCATTTAATAGTAATGATGATGATGATGATGATTATGATGATGATGATGAGAGGAGAATGATGATGACGATGACAGGTCTATTTGCTTTTCAGTCACATGGGGATGAGATGAGTGAGGTGCTTTTCCATTGCCTTCCTCACAAGACAATTGGGGCAAACAACTTGTCCAAGGTTGCTACGCAGTGGCTTAAGGTAGATTTGAACCTGCAACCCTTTGGTTACAAGGCACAGAACATACTGCTACACCAACGTGTTGCCTTCATTTGAGAGAATGCACTTAAGAATGCATGATGACAATGATGATGATGATAATGATGACAATGATGATGATAGTGAATTGATTGACAGGTGAGTGCCAATGGGAATGTGCTGCGAAGTGAGATTGTCGGTGCCATCAAGATGAGGGTCTACCTGTCTGGAATGCCAGAGCTGCGACTTGGACTAAATGATAAAGTGCTTTTTGAGAGCACTGGCAGTGAGTAGTCCATCTGTCCTCACTTCATTCAGCTGTTTATATGATAAAACATTTGAATTGCTTTGCAAGCTGTGCTTGTAGGTTTTGTGACTGGTGAAATAGCCTAGCACTGTTGCTTTTACTGCTCGAAGCAGCACTTATTCCAAGGCAAGGCTTCCAGTTAGGCAACTGTGTTATAACTGTTTTAATCCAGTGGAAAAGTATGATATGACATGTTGCAAGTGTAGATGTGTACTGTGTAGCGATGTGGTGGCTACGCCTGCACTCATTTTCAGCAGGGCCCGTGAGTCCGTCATTGGGAAATAATTCAAACGACCCGTATCACTAAGAAACAATCTTAGAACAGAAAGTTATGTTGTGCAGAAGACCGTATTTTATTAAATGTATGTGCTGAGGTATAAATATGTAAGAGGTCGTTCAGCTCCACCTTGGAAGTTCTGTCTAGTTTTGTATAAAAGATCATTGAACTAGGCCTAATTCAAAGTCGTCAAATGCTTACGCGTCTCCTACACAGCGGATACAGGCGGTGGGCTGATCTAAGGATTTCAGTATTTATAATCATTCTTATTGCATAGGAATCAGAACAGTTATATGGCACATTAAGAATGTGCTGTGGCATTAACTGTGGATGGAATTTTATTGGTCAGTGTCTTTTTAAGACTGTGTAGTATTTGCTTATGAAAGCAACTTTTTTGGACTATGACTGACTTTTTTTGCATGAATGCACTTCAATCTCATTTAGTTTGTCATAACTCCTTTAAGATGTTCTTATAGGCTTTTTTATTCATGCATATTCTTATGTGCATGTCTACTTTCAAACAGATGTTTACTCTTAAGACTCTCTCCAACAGTCAGATTAAGGCTCATATCAAATACCTGAAACACAGCACTCATAAGAAAACTGGCTGAATTGTTGACCTGTATGAAAACAGAATCATGTCCAAAGGTTCTCTGGTGAACCTGCTGCTTTGGAGTGAATATGAACAAGATAAAAAACCTAAGGTGTTTGATTGATTGTTTGTTTGTTTGTAGGAGGCAAGAGCAAATCTGTTGAGTTGGAGGATGTGAAATTTCATCAGTGCGTCCGATTGTCTCGGTTTGAGAATGACCGGACAATCTCTTTTATTCCACCCGATGGAGAATTTGAACTGATGTCGTATCGTCTCAACACTCATGCAAGTACCATTCTTATCAAGTACCATTCCTATCAAGTACCATTCCTATCAAGTACCATTTCTATTAAGTACCATTCATATTATGTGCTGTCTGTTGTGTTTGTTAGAGTAGAGCTCATTCTTGAAGCTGTGAAATTTTAAATATGATCTTCTTACCATGTCCTGTTTTTCCTGAACTTTAAAAAATTCAGGCACAATATGATAACTGGACTTGTCCTGCAATGACTTTTGTGTTAATGTGTTAATGGGTCCACACTCTATTTTTTGGGTAGTTTTTCTAATTATGTTGCTTGCTGCATCGTTTGTTTTCTGTAGGTGAAACCTTTGATTTGGGTTGAGTCTGTCATTGAACGTCATGCTCACAGTCGTGTCGAGTACATGATCAAGGTGCAGCTTCGTATTTTTATGAACAGTTTTAATTAATTTTTGTCATTTGAACGATAGATGTGGGTGGTATACTTGTTGAAACAAACAAATGCTAATGATCCTTTACCTGTGCATCCCAACATGTGAATCGGGGTAAATTATGTTTATTGACAAAAACTGTTAAAATATGAAAGAACCACTGTAGAGTTGACAAAGCTGAATACAAGCTTTATCCGAAGTGACAAGTGGCAGCTGACCAATTAAGTTAAACTTTTGGCACTGCCTTTACTGCTCAGACGACACAGTGGATGATGACTGAGTACAGAGCCCTTCCAACAGTTTGATGTGATGACTTGTAACTGTGAAACTGAGGTCACGTGTCCTGTCAATTCTTTAAACTGTTGAATTGTACTTTTGAGCATGGTTCCGTGTCTTCATCATCATCTTTGTATCTGCTGTGTCAATTGTCAAAATTTTTTCAAATGTCAATTGTCAAATGTCAGGCAAAGAGTCAGTTCAAGCGTCGGTCGACAGCCAACAACGTTGAGATTGTCGTTCCAGTTCCAGTTGACGCAGATTCACCGAGATTCAAGATGACGTGTGGCAGCTGTCGATATTCACCGGAACAGAGCGCAGTCGTCTGGACAATCAAATCATTTCCTGTAAGCAGGGATTTCCATATTTCATATGTGTATCGGTTTACGGAACAACGCCAACTGACTGTGCATAACTGCTGATGATGTTTGGTTGGCTGGTTGAAAATCAAAAGATGATGGCTGTATCTGTTGCTTAGCTTGCTGAGCATTTCTAGCATCGAAGAATAAGGAATAAGTGAAAACTTAAGTGGCATCTTTTGAAGTTTGTATTCTGATGAACTGGACTGTAGGAAGAACCAGGGCACTCGTCTGTGCAGTCCGTCTGGTAATTCATGTCACGTTAATCTTCCACGATATGACTACAAGTTTACTACATACATATATGTCATATCACATGTAACTGATGATTATTATGCTTAAACTGTGGCCCATCACATTAGAATATTACAAATGTATGGTATGGTCACTAGGGTGATGCTGACATTTACAGAACATCCAATTATCAGAATCTGGATTCGAATCCCTCCAACATCTTGCAGATATGTTTGGACTATAGATGTATTTGTCGGCTAAACAGCATTGTCTGGATGGCACAGTGGAAGATGGACTGCAGCAGCTGATGATGTATTGTGAAGTGTGGGAGTGATGTTGGCGTGGAGTTACAGTAGGCAGTCTACGTCCATATGAATGAAACATACTTAATTTGAACAACTGCATTCTGTTTTCTGTTCTGCTGAGACTTTTTTGCAAGTTTATCAAACGACTTCTGGAAGTTGCACTACTGAAGCTGTGAATTCGATTGTAGACTTGTTTAGATTAAATTTAAAGTGTTGTAATATCTTACATGACTTTCATGCTGATATTTTAATGTAGGGTGGCAAAGACTACTTGATGCGAGCACATTTTGGTCTTCCAAGTGTAGCAGCCGAGGACAGTGAAGGTCGGCCTCCGATTCAGGTCCGCTTTGAGATACCATACTTCACGGTGTCTGGAGTACAGGTAACTTCAACCATGGTTCTTAGAAGTTAAGTGTCGCTTTTCTGTTAGGACCAGGGCAATCCCTGACTCTTCCACTTTCAGTCTGGGAATTGTAAAAGTTTTTTTGCTGAACAATGCAATGAATGTGGACTGTACAATCATTAAGGAAAGTGAGTGTGTGTGTGTGTGTGTGCCTGTCTCTCTCTGCACTTTAATTTGGAGATTGAGAAATTACAGTTTTAAGCACCATCCAAGGACTGTAGTTGATTGATTTTGAATATAAGTTTTCCTTGCTGTGCAACAATTATGATTTTCACTTCTTAACATAACAGAAATATATATATAGCTAATTCCTGACAGCCTGCAAATTGATAATTATAGTCTCTAACAAATGGCAATAGTTTGCTGGAATTTAACAAACAAAGCAAATGCAACCTGTCAATTTTTTAGCCATTGTTTTTTGGTTCATACTTTGCTTCATTTTAATGGCAATGCATGGTGCAAGTGATGTGGATGGTAGCACTTTGCCCCCTCACCCCCTTCATCATTGGCAGCCAGCTCATCGTCCGAACAAATATCTAATGACCAGTATGACGAATGCTTGTCAGAATTATCCTCATTCTAATAAATTTTTATGCAGTGTTTAATATTTCATCATTTATTGAAGTGCTTCTTGTGATTTAGATCCTAGACATTAATATCTTGTGGATTAGCCGCTGGATTATGCGATGAAGCTTGTGTTGTGTGCAGGTGCGCTACCTGAAGATCATAGAGAAGAGTGGCTACCAGGCGTTGCCATGGGTTCGCTACATCACACAAAATGGCGACTATCAGTTGAGAACCCAGTAGAGGAGAAGAAGGGCCACTTCATTTGAAAGTCAAAACGTCTCCTCACAATCTCAACGCTTGGACACCTCGATATTGTAAATTATTAATAAAATGTCTGTACTTTACGCCTGCTAAACAACCAACCAACTTGACCCTTCTGCTGAACATTTTGCAATAAGTCCAGAATTTTTTTTCTTCTCCAGTTTAAGACCAACAATAAATTTGTTTGTTTATTTAAGTGACACTTGTAAGTTTTTCGTTTAAATTGATTTGCTGAAAACATTCATCTTAGACTTTTTGGCCTCGTATGCACTGAAAATAACATAACTCGATATAATGATGATTCTGAATGACTTGGTCCAGGTTGTCAATGCCAAATGTAATTTTGTGTCGACTCGTTTACTCATAAAATGTTAATTTTAATACTTATGTCGCATCTTGTGTTTGTAGAGGCACCTTTGTAATGGCATGTGCTGTGTTACGGCACCATAGAAATTTTCGTCGTCATTATTATTATTATTGTTATTATGCAGCACGGTATGCAAAGATTCAGCATATTTACAGTAAACCATCACTGTTTTAAAACCTAATGCATTTTTGTTATGTCTATACTGGCACCGTTACCTGTAAGGTAATTTGTGAAATTGTGGAAGCATTTTTCTTTTGTTTTGGTGGTGTCCTACTCAATGCCAGCCTTTGTAAATGGTGTAGAACAATAAAACACAATGCTGATATCTTGAGTTGGATTTACTGTGCTAGAAAGTTTGGGACAGCTAGCTGTGGATAGTATGGAGGATTAGTGAAAATGGCAAGGTGTGCAAACTTAGCTTTCGGCTGACAATCACGGGGAACCATTGATTGTTCCCTTGACATTTGAAATCTTGAGTAATAATGCTGAAGTGCATTTGGCAATGTGTCAATTAAAACATTTGTAGCGCTTTGCTATATGTTGGAGTAATTGAATCTGGTGGATATTCGCGTATATGATTAAGAGACAAATTCGATGGTTATTCTAACAACATAGAAATAGAAAAAATGGCTGACACTCATTGTAACAACTAACTCTCTGACAACTTTTATTAATAACTGCAATCTATTGAAATTGTAACACTTTTCATATATGGATTGTGTATTGAATTTAAATTTCAGAGCAACGTAGCTTTTGCTCAGGTTACATCTTTATATGTGGAGATATTTGTACTAATTTAATAAAAATAACAATGATCAGGAAGCAGTTTTGGTTGTTGGCTTTCGTTTGAATCGCGTGTGATGAACTGTAAGTCATTCAGAAGGTGTGTGATTTTGTTGAAGCTGCACAGCATGGACCTTGGATGTGAACCCTCAGCTACAGTCTCAGTCTCTGATGGGATTCTTCAGCTGAACTGCCATACACCAACTCTTGAACAACATATTTTGATTGTGCTCTAGCACAATCCAAATATGTCGTTTAAGAGTTGGTTATTCTAGTAGAAAGGATATTGGACAAGATCAGGGAAAACGATGGTGTATCGATTAGTGGTGAAAACATCAACAATCTATGCTTTGCTGATGATATCGACTTGATTGGAGAAGACGAACAACAAGTAGAACACACAGTGCAAACGTTGAATGAAGAAGGGAAGAGATATGGTCTCATGATGAATTTTGACAAGACAAAAACAATGGTTTTCGGCGATAGAGATCTAACAAAGCAGATGGTTGTAGACGGAATCCAATTAGAAAACGTGGGCAGGTTCACATATCTCGGTTGCAATATGACGTACGATCTCGATTGTAGGCAGGAAGTAATGGTCAGAATTGCAAAGGCGACGGCAGCACTAAAAGCTTTAGACAGGATCTGGAAGAGCAAGGCCATAAAGCAGGAAACTAAACTGAGTGTGCTGAGAACTTGCGTTTTCAGCAGCATGCTATATGGATGCGAGGCTTGGGTGATAACAAAAGACATCGAGAAAAGAATACTAGCTTTTGAAAGAAAATGCTATAGGAGGATTTTGGGAATAGTGTGGACACAGAAAGTGACTAACGTGGAACTGTACAAACGGATACACCTCAGGGAAAACATGATGCAGAGGATAATCCAGAGGAAACTAGGTCTGTTCGGTCACATATGCCGAATGAGTAACGACAGGAAAATAAAGACATTGGTGTTCGGAATGATGGACGGGCGAAACAAAAGAGGGCGACCACATAGAGAATGGGCGGATGATTTAATAGACTGGTGCGGAACATCACTGCAAGAGCTGAGCCACATTGCACTGGAAAGAGAACTGTGGAGGAATATGGTGAAAAGGGCGTCGGACACCTACGGGCGATGAGCCCACGGTTTATGATGATGATGATGCTCTAGCAGCACAGAGTGATGTGCCATATATGTTTTCAATAGTGATGTGCCATATAATTATGTTTTCAATAGTGATGTGCCATGTGTTTCATGGCACTTCACTATTGGCAACTCATTCTAGAATAAGTTGCCAAAAAAAGTTAAGAATTCATAAGCTTTCGATTGTCTGCCTTCACATGTCCTGGAGTAATGGTTAAGTTAAGGTTTGAAGAAAGACTGAAGAGGTAGAAAGGCGCCTAAGAACTTTGTTATTCCATGCACATTCCTTTTTATGCGTTTTACGAAGTCAACAGGTCTACAGAAGAATGTCAATGCATATAGGAAATGCACGAAAATTTAACAGATATACGGATTCTGACATTTTCAGTTAGTTTTATTTGCATAACATTCCGTTATTAAGCAATTCTTGCAGCTTAACTCCCATAATCCCCACTGTTACTGTAGCTGATTACTGCACAATGTATACGTGTCTGCAATATCATTGTATACACTCCAGACAGAACAGAACGTTTGGACTGAATCCAGAAGACCAGAAAGTGACCGTCTCTGACTTATCATAGTTTTAGATGTCAACTGACAACAGTACTGCCGGAACAACATACAATCAGTCCAAAAAACCATTTTTGAGTCTTGCCCAACTTTCCAGAAGCAACAGGTAGCAAGCAGTAATGGGTAATTAATTAATTAGACTAATTAATTAGCCAATCGTTTAATTGTAATTTTATAATGAAATTTTTTTTGCTAATTCTGATTAAAGGTTGTCTAATTCTAAATATTCTAAATAAAATATAAGTTTTAGCTCTATATTTACCTTGCCTAAATATTTCCTTAACTTTTTTTATAGAATGGATGCTTTTATTGTGACTACCAAACATCAAAAAATATTTTAAATTTGAAACCTTTGCTAACAAATTTGAATTTAATTATGACATGTTGTTAATTAAAAAATTTCAGTTCATAAACAAGTCTACCAGTAAAGTAAGATTAATTGGTTTAATTATAAATAAACCAATTATATTTCTTTCTCACTTAAAAACTGCCTTAAGTATTTAGCCGTTGTTGAACTGATAGCGCTTCTGAGTAGATTACCTTGAAGGTGCGCTATATAAAAGGTCAATAATAATAATAATAATAATAATTGGAGAGTGCCTGTTTTTGCAATAATATTCTTAGCTTCATGTTGTTAAAAAACATTAATCAGAAATGGAGCAAGGCTTGGATTTGGCGTTGCAAGATTTTTTACAAATGAGCAAAGATAATTATATGCCTGAAGACGATACTTAGAGCTTCTGATTGTTGCAAAGAGCAACTCTTATATATGAATAGAAACGTTTTGCACAGCAATAAGAAGAAATAGGATGAAGACTTGGAATTTAAATTTCACCACAATATCAAATATTTGTGTAACAGATTGAATGCCAAACTACCGGTATATTGTTTTCTATTCTGACGTCAGAAACTAATTCTACTCCTTCTAATTCCAAATAATTAGTTCTACTAAAATGTCTCAGTACAAAATGCAACTCAAACTAATTCTAGTTATTTAGTTACAAAATCTTAATTACCCATCACTGGTAGCAAGTGAAATGAATCTCACGAAGAGAATTCACTGGTTTTTAACATTTTCACTTTTTAATATCCTGTTTTGAAAACTGGGAAGTTAGTTTTTGGTATAATGCCAGATTACTGCAGTATTCCATTTGAAGAGACTTCTAGACTGTTTCCGCATGGTCCATTCTAACTTGACTGCACGGTTTCTGCATTTTGAATGTACGCATTACAGAATGCAAGTTCAGATATCTGTTGCGAATAGATCCAGAACATCTTCATTCATTCAGCGTCAGTGGAACCTACAGCAGCAGCAGAAAAGTTGATTAAAACCGATGCATATATATCAGATGAAATCAGCTGCTGAAAATGAAATTGTGTAATTGTTCCTATAAAATTGTAGCATGAAACTTGCAAACTTCTAGAAGTTGTTTGTCTCAACAGAATTTGTGCTGACCATTAGTTTTAATTGGATACCAAGTCATTTTCACTTTGACATGTTGGACTTCTGTAACATCATTCCTGTAGACTTATTGAAGAGCATCATAGTTTTGAAAATTTTTCATTCTGATTTTGATTAAAAGGAAATCGTTAATTGAAAGGTCTCTATCATAAGGTTTTTAGTATTAAATGCCACATAAATTATGAATTGCAATTTATTACGGTACTTCATGGCTGTTCATACCTTGTTAGATGTCTGCTTTCTTCATGCACTGCCATCTCTGTTCTTTTAAAGTCATTTAGTTCTCTGCGAATAGCAGCCTTTGTAAACAAAACACATCGTTTTAAGAGACCTCTATTACGGAAAAGTAGCTAAAATATTCCACAGCTGGAAGCCATTAATTTTGATAAGTTAAACAAGACATCAAGTTAACTTCAATTTTCATCTGTCTTCATCATCATTCATAGATTGCATGCTTTGCCCCATCCTGACCTTCATCCTTGAAAAAAATCGTGATGATCTGCTACTAGTCCTCATCCACCTATTAACATGCGTTTTTACTTTACTATTTATTAATATTACTATACTTTGTTATCACTTCTGTGTGTTTATTTTACAGTACATTTTGATGTCCCATTATGCATTTGCTAATGGAGTAATAAAGGCTAAACTTAAAGAGCTGCAATTCTTGAGTGTATTACCGAAATTGTCGCTAAGCTCGCATGTTTTGAGCTATATACATGTACTGCTGAGCTATCAATGACAGAACCGCACAGATTTATATCGAACCACATCAATGAAGCCTTGATAGTTGATGCAGGCCCAGTGTGCATCAGACATCCTCAATCTGTCAATCTAGCCAGCCAGATTGACAATGATTACATCCTGAAGGTCATGGAAACTTGCACTCTGCCAATGCAAAGCATAAACTTCCAACCTTCCACTGTGCTTTCTTGTGCACTAGACTGTCATTTGGAAACTGTCTTCCACCAAATATACATACTGTTCTCATCAAGGTCAAGAAATCTATTTTCAAACTATTTCAAGTGGCACACTTCTAGACATCCAAGTCTAAATACCGGAGTATTGTTCTTAGACTATTGTTCTTAGATGTTGTTGATATACGAATAGACGTGGACAAATGCAAACACTCATTCATTTAGTCTTCTCTTGAATAGCGATACAGAATCATAAGAAAACATCTGTGCCATGAAACTGCTTACCTTATCTCTAGGAGTTAGCCTCATCCATGGCTTATCGGCTTTCCGGTCATATTCCTCGGCCTCTGTAACCTCCACGTAATCCCAGAATCGAATGATGTTTCTCTCCTTCAGCTCTTCCACTGTTGATCGAAAACTCAGCTAAACATACATTTTTTATACAAACAAACACAAACTGCATGAAAACTGAAATCAACTGAAACAACGACAACATCATGCATAATACTTTGAACGTAGACAAAAACAATTTTGCCAGTGACATGGAATGAAACTAAATTCTAAATGACAAATTGTTAATTACAAATTACACACGATGAAAATTTAGTTGAGCAGAAATAAAACGAAAACCATATAAAATAGAAAATGAAGCTAATGATGGCAATGATTACCTTCCTCAGTAAAGTTCTTTTCTTCTCTTCTCTTTCCTTCTCTAACTCTTCCAAAGTTTGTTCTACATTCACAATGTTCAAAAATTATTCTCTACAAATAAAAGCTCAAGGCATATTTAAAGTGACAGCACAAGATCAACAGGTATCCATGGGTGGCAGAGCAGAGTGAACATCAACCAATTAAACATTAAAGGAATGCGGACGTCTCCATGTATTATGGGGTCATACCAAGCATCGCCCATTCATCCAAGATTGAGAACTGATTATATAAGTGTATAATGTGATCCCAGTATACTACTTTTACATTACTATTATAGGTTAGTGGGGCTCTGTGACTAATTGCATGAGAGAGAATCACGTGAGAATCTTAGTTAAAGTTAACTAACAGAAAAATATCAAGAGGTATAATCATGTGTTTAGCATGGCACTGATGTATACACTATCAATGGAGTCCATTAACTGTACAGTGTATACATTGCTTTGGTTGTCTATGGTTCAATTGACCTACTGTAAGCAGATGCCTGACCATCAGTTGTTACTATAACATACCTAACAAGATGTTTTTAGCCAACAGTTCTTCTCTTGTTGGTCTGAGGCTGAGGAATCTTAGAAAATCAAACACAAACAGTTTGTCATAATAAGCAGATAAACTGAAAAATTACACACAATTTTTCATGTGAATTATTAATGATGCATCAATTTAACCCTCGAGTGCCCAAGGGGGGGGGGTCCGACCGGACCCCAGGCCTGTTTTTCCCGGATAACTTTTTAAAGGCTAGGGATCTGCATAAATGCTTTTAGGTATTCCTAGAGCAACCATTTGGGCATAGAATGGTATATTTTGCGTGAGTATTGTCCAACCCTGCACCCCACGACCACAGCATATACTAAGGGTACCCCATGATATGCGGCTGATATTCATACAAGCGCATGGTTACTGGTCAATAACTATTATTTTATACCAGGTGGTGCTATTGTGATATAATATATATCAATCGATTGCAAATTTAGTTGGGATTACTTACAACTAAATTATATAACGATATTCCTATCCCTTCTCAAGATATTAACATGAACACGCTGGGGTCCGCGCAGGACGTATAGGCTTTCCTTCGATGAATAACGCAAGCATGCAAGCATAACATATGTATTACGAGATTTTTACACTATTAGTTTACACCAGGTGGTGTTATTGTACTATAGGATACATCAATCGACTGCAAATTCATTTGGGATTACACTGAACTAAATTCTATAACAATATTCCAATCCTTTCTCAAGATATTAGCATGAAAACGCTAGGCTTCCTTCGGTAAATAACGCAAGCAAGCCTAAAAAGTGTATCACGAGATTTTACACTATTATTTAACACCAGGTGGTGTTATTGTCATATAAGAGACACCAATCGATTGGAAATTCATTTGGGATCACATAGAACTAAATTCTGTGACGATATTCCAATCCCTTCCCAAGATATTAACATAAAACGCTGGGGTCCGCGCGGACCCCCCCCCTTGGGCCTTCGTGTACCAAAAAATACCTTGGGCACTCGAGTGTTAATAACACTCTTTGGACAGCCATCTTTTAAATGAGGCTGATAATTATTATTACGCTGTTCTTCATTTCAGATTATGTGACTACAACGTTTTAACAGAATACATGTAGCCTAATAGCAATGCATACAATAACAAAGCATATTAGCCTATAAAGAATTATGATGAAGTGAAAGTTATAATTGAGCATGGTATGACATACATGTAGCATTAAAGTATGTTATATTAATGCATGTCATACTGAATTCTCCAGTTATACCTTTTCAAATGCAGTCCATGACCTTGGTGCCCTGTTGGACCAGGAGCTCACGTTTGCTCCTCACATTCACCGACTTGCTCGAGACTGTTATTTTCAACTGCGTCAGCTTCGCACAATTGCTCGTTTACTAACATCTAGTGCTCTCACCACTCTAGTCCATTCCTTCATTACTTCCCATCTTGACTATAATTGCTTGTCACTCTACTCTGGCCTCCCATCCAATCGAATAATGTGCTTAAACAGAGTCTTATGCTTTGGATCACGTTTAATTGGACAGATCCCTAAATTTGTTCATGTATCCAGCTATAATTTTTATGTTGGAGGCATTACACTGGCTTTCTACTCAGCAGCGCATTGCTCTAGTTAGGCAATGCCAGCTTGGAATTGCCCAGATTACTTGCGAGAGCTCTGTTGTTCCATGGGTATCCAAGGTCACCGTCCCCTCCGTTCTGCACAGAAGGGATTGCTCTTGGTCCCATTCGCACAAACTACAACGATGCAGATTAGAGCCTTTTCTGTTATCAGTCCAGTTGTCTGGAATGGGCTCCCACAGGAGCTACGTCTACTTCCTGAGGTATTACTGAATTTTTTTTATGAAACTCGAAACTGTCCTTTTTCGCCATGCTAGAGTCGGGAGCGCTTCTGAGTAGTGCCTTTGAAGAAGCGCTATATAAATTTTTGAATGAACGAATGAATGAGTGAATGAATGAATTAACGAAGCATGTTATACTGAAGCACATTATAGCAACGCATGTTACACTTAAGCAAATAATAAAGGAAAGCAGGTTATAATCTACTTTCACCAACCAACCATCTGGTATTACATAAAACTACCATCTGGCATTACTCAACCCACCATCTGCTTAGGGCAGTAAATAGTGTCAAGATAGCTTCAATGGTTTAAGAATGCCATTCTGACTACAGATTTATGTTTATTTTTTATATATTTTATTTATCCATTTTTATAGCGCCCGTTCAAGCTCACTACTCAGAGGCACTTCAGACTACAGCGTGGACACTGCATCGGAGTTTCATGCGAAAGCGCCTGAGCAATTGCAAGTGAAGGACCTGCTCAAGGTCCCTACGCGGTGGCTTGAGGTGGATTATAAGTGGATTGAACCTTCGACTCAAAGGCACCGATGCTACCATTACACCACCGTGCCCCACATGTTGTTAGGATAGCATTTCATCTTCAGGATAGATCTTTCGACCACAGAGTAAAAGTCTTCTCCACAGTTTCTATAAGCATTGAACTTTCCTTCATATGCAAAATTAATACAAACCTGTCAAGTTTAGATGTGATTGAATTCAATTCCTCGATTCGTTCATCTGATGTTTGAGGACAGCAGGTAAGAGACGACTGAGAGATATTGTTGTTGCTGCTGCATTTCAATCTCACCTTCTTTGACCCTAAGTTGAAACACTTGCATAAATGGAAGCTCATCACAAAAAGAGAGACATAGCAACTACATACCATGGCAAACTGTTCGCAAAGGTTCTGTTTCTAGTGTATGATAGGTTACACTGGCTGCCTTGTTCAATCTTTAACATGATCAGTTACACTGGATGAATGCACTCATCAAATTTAAATATATGTACCTACATAAAAGTTCACTGTGAAGCTAAAACTTATCCAATCTCTTTGTTTAAGTTAAGCATATGATTACTCTTTAACATACATGTTGATCATAATCATTCAAGAGTCAGTAAGTCAATACAGAGTTACGAAAGAATAGGTTTATGAAATGAAACACTCACAGCAATCATCTTCTTTTTCTTTGACCTCTAATTCCGTCAGCTGGTCATCTTTCGTCAGATTTTGGTTGTCAGTTATTGATCCTTTGTCATTGTTTGTGTTTAATACTTTGTCATCACACTTAACCAGCTTATCTCTTACTATTAAATTTGCTTTTCTTAATCTTAAATTGGTTTCTCTCACAGTTATTCCCTTCCTCTGATCTGTAATCTTGCTGCTAGCCTTGGCCATTCTGCATTCAGTGTTCGCAAGTTCTTTACATCCATCATCTTGAGCAACTCTGCTGAAATCATCAATCACTTTTTCATCTTCTCCGGCCTCTGCTTCTCTTTCCTCAACGTTGTTGTCTCTGGCAACTCTGTTGTCAGACTTTTTGACAATATCATCAGCGTGGGTAGAGTTTTCGAAATTAGATGGCAGCTTCTTTTTATCTTCTGGCAGATCCACCCTGTAAAGCCAATGAAAATAGTTCTCCCTTTGAAAGAAAACCAGCAAGAAAGTCTTCATTTTGTGTTAAGCCTTTACTGAACAACATACAATAAGTCACTAATTTTGCACATAAATATTTTGTGTGCGGATACATGTGCAAAGGCAGTGCAATAAAAGGGCAGGATTTTGAGAAGTTATCAAAACAATAAAAAAACAGACAATTAAGTGGGCCTCAGCAAGTGCTCATCTATTATGTATCTGGTCTGTTTTGGCCTCTTCTGCTTCCTGCTATAATAGGGTGACCATACGTCCCGGTTTTCCGGGACATGTCCCGGTTTTTTGTGGTGCGTCCCGGTGTCCCGACGACTTAGGCAAAAAGGCAAAATTGTCCCGGTTTTTGACAAAAGGGAAAATTGGACATTGATAACCAAGTTTTATGTAAATCACAGAACAAAGTGTAGTTTGAAACCGAAAAGGTCGTCACGTAACGTTACATCTGTAGTAGGCTATTGAGTTTAGTCAAATTGTCAATAGATTTAAAGAATTATCCAGGTGTAACGAGAAAGCTTTCGTAATATTGGCCTTCGATTTCAATGGCGGCGCCAGATCTATATGACTACGGCAGGTCGCGCCAGGGTCATAATGGGATCGAGATCGGCCGCTCATAACAGCACTGAAATCAGCATTTTTTTCAACAAATTAAAATGCTGTCATTGCAATGTGGAAATTTTTAAAAATTCGATTATTGTGAAGTACACATTCCCTACCCAAACCCCTTTCCCTGATAGGCGCTGAACACCTCGGCGGTAGCTCGCCTAACGCTGCTTTGCTCCCCAGAAACCCTAAAGCTTCCTCTGGACTAGTTAAATTACCCAATGTGCACCGATTGAGAGAATGTTCGCAGTTATAAAAGAGCACTGCATTAAGTGCATTGACAACTAGATTTCTAAATGAAGTCTATACTCAGCATGAAATTTAACTGAGCTTATAGGGTTAGGCAAAAAATAGGCAGCATTCGATCGTAGGCCTAGATTAGTTAAGGTTAGTTAAGGAATTAGGATTACATGTGCAATTGACATTTTCCAAAGTGTCCCGGTTTTTCATGGCCAGAAAATGGTCACCCTATGCTATAATTAGCATCACATCATTGAAACATGAATTTTTTATTATGCTGTGTTGTTGTCTACAATGCAAGAGCTGTTTCCTAAGGTTGAAAATCTTGCTCATTTCCATTTCACAGAGCACCCATTCTTTGATCATGGATATGCTCTTAGACAAGTCAAGAGAGACAGGTGTTCAGCAAATGTCAAAACACTATCAAGTGTGATGCCCAGATCACGAACACTGGAGGAAAAGGTGAAGCCAGGGAATAATGAGGCCAGCAAATGGAGTTCAAGCTTTTGTAACTTGTTTGGTTCCAAACCATATCTGTTGTGTGCTATTGTCTGCGTGTCTACGCATTGTTTGTCTGTGTGCTTTTGTTTGTGCCTTTGTCCTGTGCTGTTTTGTTGTGGTGCTGCAGTATTATATAATAGACCTGGAAGCTTTTTCCTCCACAGAGGTCGATATTTGATGGCACTCCTGCAGTAGTCTCCTTTCTGCCAGCTTCTCTTCTAGCTGTCTCCGAAAGCCTGTTGACTTTGCTCCTTTCATTGCACTCCTCAAAGGAGCCTTTGTCAAGTCAGGTTCATGGACTGGAACCTCTTCATAGCGGCCAGTAACTGCTGGACGAGCAGTGCTTACTGGTCGCTGCTTCGACATCCAGTTGCTGTATTTCGAAAACTTTCCTTGAACTTCTTCAATCAAAGAACCAGCAACTCCTGCTAAAAAATCACACACATTTTTCTAAGGATTCCATTCAAGTCAAACGTTCTACGTCAATATTTAAAGCTTGAAAGTCCACTTAATATGTCAACATGTAAATACTCAACATTGTGCAGAACACTTCTGAGTGATTGTAAGGACTCATTAAACAACTATGTGTAAACTACAATTACAGGACATATTTGCAGAAAGCAATGTGGTAACGTATGAATGCTTCATTGTTCAGATGATGAAATGGAAGAGTATTGGAAGAACTAAAAGACACATTGGGTCTACCTGTATGGCCAACTGGAGGCAAATCAACATTCAGAATGATTTCTTTCGTCTCGTCACTAACTTCATTTGAACCTTTGTCATGCTCCAGATTTCGTAGAGACAGCTCTTCTAAACATTTCATACATTATTAGACAGCAAATATGTTAATATGAAAAAATGTAAATCTTCTCAAAACTACTAAGGAAACCATAGCAATTAAGTTAACATGAAGTCTTACAACCGATACTGAAATGTAATCAAATGTCTCCTTCACTAGTTTAGAGGAGCACTTTGAAGTACTGCAAAAAGGAAAACAATAATAACAAAACAATAGTGAAACAAAGTAAAGAGGAAATGTAGTTGTACAAATAGTAGAATTAATATATAATTACAGGCTATACAGGAGTATTGTGAATATGAAGTAGAAGTAGCTGATATAATGGGTCAGTGAATGAGACTTGGCAAAGAGATAGAAGAGATAGAAACACACATGGAGCAACAAAGTGTGAAATAGGTGACTGAAAAGAAAGAGTAGAGCTCATGCATCAGAGCTACGAGGTGCAACATGTCTCTGATAGGTTTAGACAAGACATGGCTTGCTTGTGTCTTGTGCGCCTCAGAACATTCATCAAGATTCAAGAGGCACACTTCATACTTGGAAGAGGAAGACAGTGCAGATGGTCGATCATAATATTGACGATATTTGAGAGTATTTAGGAAGACGAGCAGTCAATCGAACAGCAGCGTTAAGGACAGATTGAATAGGAGATACGGTAGACAGATTTTGGGTAGGCGAATAAGAGGAGAATTGCATGAATCAATACTGGAGCAGACAAATGCATGTCATAGTAGAAATGGATCTGTGAATGGCCCTGAGACACCGAGGTACTGGATATTAGCCATAGCCAATAGACATCACTCAAAAGTTGTAACCTGTGCACTTAAACTCTGACATTCCTGTTTATATATATATACACACATAATATAATCATAAATTATATACCGTATATGTATTATATATATACAGTATTGTGAAAGTTTAAGTACACAAGTTACAACTTTTGAGTGATGTCTATTAGTTATGGCTAATATCCAGTACCAAAATGTTGAGAATAGAAACTATTAATGTTACCTTTGTTGAGTTTTTCAGATGTGCATGAAGTAGCAGCCTTATTGGAATGGAAGAGAGTAAAAATTCCCTTCAGTGAGTCAGTTTTTTCAAATTCATCTTCTGCAACATTAAGGATATGACTTGCCCACTTACTAGCAGACCATCAAACTTCATGTAAAAATGTATTCTTTGTAAATGCATACATGTATTGTGGAAATCAGGACAATTGACATTGACAAAGAAACAAACAGGCATCATCATATCTAGTGACTATAATAAGTTATGGTACAATTTGTGGGTAAATAATGACCAGGATGCCTGGTTTAGAAACTAACACTAATGATGTGAACTTTTTTTATAATATTATAATATAATATTTTATAATATTTGCCTTACTTATCTAACTTGGCAGCAAGATTTGGAGAATAAAATTAATTCATTAATTTAAAGCTATCATTTTAAAATTTCTATTGAAAGGTTTACCAAAATTATTCACAGTAGCATCACTGGGATTGGTGTCCCCTAGTGTGGTAAATCATGGAGTCACCTCACATGGGCCTCCTACCTTACGTGAACATACAGAATGCTTAGTAATGTTACCACATGGAGCCTCGGAGCAGAAATTTGGTGCCGAGAACTTGGGTTAAATAGCAACATCAATTAGAAATTTTGAGCATTCTACATTAAGCAATTATAGCAAATAATAATAATAATAATAACCTACTGTAACATAACAACCAACTACAATAACTGTTTGTTAGGTAATGCAGTGGAGAGCCATGTGTAGGTAGTGTCAAGCAACTAGCATTTTGACCATTTGGCCAATTTTTGTGCCACAAATTAAACTACTCAGAACACTAAGCTGTGTACAAATTTATCTCTGCACTGAGCAATCATTATTAAGCAAATATAACTAATGAAGCCTAAATGTTTGCTATGGCTGTTGCACATTGGCAATATTTAATGTTTGAAACAAAACAAAAGTTATATGAGTCAACCCACTGTTTTCTGATGATCCAAAAGCATGATGTAATAAAAAGTAATGAAAGTAAATTCTTATTAAGTCATAGCTCAAATATTTGTTAACAAATAAACTTGATAGTGCTTCACAACTTGTGCTCAATGTGTCCACCACCAGTGCCCACACTTGTTCTGAGCCTCTTTATAAAGTTTTTGATCGCTTTGTTGATGAGTTCCAGAGGTAAGTCTTCCTATATCAACCATCAATTCTCTCATTGCTCTTGGTTTTGGCCACAGATTGTGGTATTCTCCAGCATGGCTATCCACACTTTGCCAATTCATTTGGTTTAAATCCAGAGATTTGGGGCCATTGTCTCTTCACAACGAAATCAGGACAATTGACATTGAGCCAATCTCCTTTCATCAACGGCTAACACTTGCATTCTTGCTGTTGTCACTAGTCGCCTCACAAAAACTTTCAAGGGCTGTGAAATATGGTCGTCCGACAAAAACATATAAATTTATGCAGAAACCAAATGTTGCTAGCAATTATGCTCTCTACACTTGGCAGAAGGTGTTCACTGTTCACTTGATTCAAAAAATGAATGTTAAATGTATGTGCTATAGTATATATGTTAACATGGACGATCACAATGTTAACTCATTCCAGCCGGAATTGTTTTGATACCTATGCTGTTAATGGGGTCACGGGTGACCCCATCCGGCGGGAAAGAGTTAATGGTCATGTGATGCTGATGATGATGACGATGATGATGACGATGATGATGATGACGATGCTGATGATGTTGCTGCTGCTGCTGATGATGTTGCTGAATAATTTTCAAAATCAAGTAACAGTAACCATTCATTTGAAGTTTGTCTTCATTTCCTTGTGCTTGCTTCTTTGTGAAGGTCCAAGTCTTAAAGAAGTGACTGATGGCTTCCAGTCTCGTCCGCTGTTCTCCCACTCCCAGTACTGAACTGCACATGCTACTCAGTATGCTCGCATCCATTTTTCTCTTCTTCACATCTTTCATAAACAATCAATGTGTCAACATATCCAGCTGTGGTAGCAGGCATATTCAAACAAATGATAACAAATCAAAGAGATTTTAGAACAGAAGAACACGTCAAACCTTACAGGCTTACAAACAGCAAGTCATATCAGTTGAAAAAAGTGTCCAATGAAATTTCGGCTACTTAACCCTTTGGAGAAAAATTTTCTGTCAAAGTTTAATGTTGCAAAAAACTTATTTAAGCCAAAAAAATGCTGCACCTATAATCATAGATATAATAGATGTACATGTAGACCTATAATATGTGCACTTGTTATAGTACCCCTTCAAGAATTCGTCTCAGAAGCACTACCGAATACAGAGGGGACACTGAATCGGAATTAATGTGTGTAGTTAGAGCAATCAAATGCAGTTGTTCATACATGAAGGCAGAAACATAGGAGTAGTGTGGTTGGCGTGCTATTACTCTGGTGGTATGCTAGGACGACTGCAAAGGTGAAAGACCATTGAGAAGGAAATTACAGTAATCAATTCGGTGTCATATATATATATATACATAATATATATGTAATATGTATATAAATATTATACTGTAGAAAGATGAGTTACATGAGTAATTAAGGTTTCATACCCATGACATAATACATGTACATTAGGCAGGATTAAGAGAGTCATGGCTGCTCCCTTCTTCTACACTCTACAGCACTGGTAAATATATATATATATATATATATATATATATATATAAATATATATAATAGCATAATGTATCAATTGATGGCACATGAAACGAAGATGTATATTATTTGATCAAACTCCATTGTGACAGAAATGCATTAATGCAACCTACACATCTATATCAGTGATTGTCCAGAATATACTTTTTCCATGACCTATCCCTGAAACTAAATATAGGTTGAATTGAAAGAAGTATAGTATAAAGGTGTACGCTCTATTATCAAAATTATTATTTGTATTCACCACTATGAACTTTTCTGTTTGCTGATGACTGCAGGGAGTGCAGGCGATACTTAACAAGTATATGCTTAATAGTAGGAGGTTAGTAAGTCCACTTTCTCAAGGACAATCTCAGATGATTTTCTTCAAAACTTCTCATTGTTGAGAATTTCTGTTGAAGTTGAAACATAAACAGTAATATCACGATTAAGTTATAATTTTCTAATAAAAAGTAAAGTACCGATTCAACATCACAAAGAATATGATTACATGACATACATTAAGAATTAACACACGTTGACAGTCAACTGCTCCTCATGCTCTGAAATGTTGCATTGAATAAGCACCAAACAAAGCAACTCGGGTCATAGGCGCAAATTGTTTAAGAAGTCGAAAGGAACATTAGGACAGAAATTCTTCAGTGCTAGAGTGAACGGTTTGAATGCCGACTTTCTAACATTGCAATCAAGAATAGACTTAATAAAAGACGGCAGCTCTTCCTAACTTCCTTAGCTTGACAATAGAATGGGCTGTCGTCAAAGGATAGCATGGGTGAGCAAGCCGTTGATCTTTAGGCACTTTTCCATTAATTTTGTCACCAACATAATTAACTATAGTCATGGATTTGTGGGGTTCATTTCTACACATGGGTACCCTGTTATAAGGTATCGCTGACCATAACCATTTCATTGTGATTTCGTCAGCGAATATACCAAACAATAATTATACATAAATACATGCATGCAAACATGCATAAATAAATACAATATCATACATACATCATTTTACATACATACATACATACATACATACATACTTACATACATACATACATACATACTTACTTACTTACATGCATACATACTTACATGTACATATAATTATTTGTTTGTATGCGCACTTGTTATAGCGCCCCTTCAAGAGCTCTTCTCAGAGGCGCTCCCGACTGCAGAGTGGACACTGCATCGGAATTTCATGACGAAGCGCTGAGCAATTGCGAGTGAAGGACTTGCCCAAGGTCCTTACGCTGCGACTTGAGGTGGATTCGAACCTGCAACCCTTCGGCTGCAAGGTGACGAACATACCCACTACACCACGCTCCCCAGAAATACATACTTACATACATACACACATTATATACATATTATATATGTGTGTTTGTATTAATGCTTGTATGCAGCCTGAAGCTATGGATATAGGCTATATTGTATCAAAGAGAACTTAAATTTAACCTGTTTACCGTGTAATAAAAATTTTCTTAGTAAAAATTGGACGAGTTAACTCCGGGATCACTGTAAAGAAGTTAAGGGTCTATGCTCTATAGTATGCATGCATAAAGCCATACAACAATGTCATGTGCATGTACATTGTACATCCGTACATACATGTATATGTTTGTGTGTTTGCATGCGTGTGTATGCATGTAATTTCCTTTTCATTTTAAAGCTTGCGCATACATGGTGTTTCTATGAATGAATTGAGCACTATAGCGATAAACTGCTCAATGTCATAGGATACAAACAATATTGTCAATATTCCTTCTGTTCAAAATCCGGCCTCAACTGTTAAAACAAAGTCGTGCAAAGTATTCTAGAGCACAATCTCTAAATTAGAAATGTGGCGAGATAATAAACGTAACAGACGCAGTAATCTTAAATTTATAGTTACCTTAGAATTCGCAGCTCATTCATACATAGAAGATCATATAGTTTATTTAAGGCTCGGCATAAGACCTATGCATATTGTCATATTGTGCTGTTCTAAATAATAGCATTGGCATCAGCTGAGGATCGATAGATGCAAAACTAGGTCTACGTCGTCGTCGTCGTCGTCGTCGTCATCGATGAGCAGACGACGACTCGCGGCAATCGAGCGACGGCAGCAGACGGTCTACATCTGTTGCCCGAATATGAACATCATCAGCAGAAAATCAAACGACTAAGAGACACACTTCACGCTCATATTATCACGATGGCATGCGCTCATATTTATTATATAATACATATAATACACACACACATATATATATATATCTATCTATATATATAAAAATGAAACTTTCCAATAGTTTGTGTAAAGTGTTCTCGAAACGTACCGCACAGATTGTTTTGAAAATTTCACAAAACCTTCCATTCCTATAAGAGAGTTTCCAACTTTTTTTTTCTCCGAATAAACGCAATATTTTCCAAAAAAAGTGAACTTTGCATTCCGCTCGACCGCCATTTGCAAATTCAAAACCGCACGTTGCCAGATTCACAAACGCCTTCACAGTGACTGCGACCATGCAGACGAAACATGAATGAGGTTGCGTCCCGTGACGTCATAAGCGATTCGCATAATTATGTTGCGGTTCAGGGAGGAAAGGAGCGGAGGGAGTGGGACGGAGGGGGAGGGGAGGAAGGCGGCGGGGGAGGGGAGGAGGAGGGGGAGAGGGAGGGGAAGGGGGAGGAGGAGGGGGGAGGGGAGGAGGGGAGAGTATTTTCTGCCACAGCAACGCGTGGCCGGGTACAGCTAGTACATATATATAAACACACGCACGCCCGCACACGCACGCACACACACACACACACACACACACACACACACACACACACACCTATACGTATGTTATCTACTCACTCTGACTTCGTTCTCACAACCGTGAGATAGGCCTACCTCATTCAGACGCATTAACCAGCTGTGGCTTTATAACACGGAAGCTATTCAAGTGACAACACTTTTTCTGTCTAGCCTTTCTCTTCTGTTTAGTTCATAACTTGTCTATTAAGTACTTGCATACTAGTTTATTGAATTGCATATTTCAATTTTTTGCGATTGTTTATACTGCAAATAATCATTCTATTCTTGTCCATTGTTCCCGCAGCGCGTTTGCAGACAGTTCAATCAAGTACATACTTACTTACCTACTTAGATTGAGTCACTCACTTGCTAATTTACTTTGAAGCGCAGCAGAGAACCAGTCTGCCCAACATTATTATCTTATCAGAATCGTTCTTTTCACTGTCAATGGCAACTCGCAGTAAACAAAGTGCTTGTTAAAAAGTCGCATCTGCGGTAATTTTTAAGACAAGTTTGATTTTAAGTCGGATTAAAAGCTCTTTTAATATTGATTCATTTACTAGGTTTCCTTGGAAGCATGAAGACTTAGAGCTCGTGAGCAGACTTTTCAGGATACTTATTTTGGCTTAATAATTATGGCAGACCTTGAGGCTTGAACTGATTCGACTGTAGGCTATTCTCACATCGGCCTTGAATTCTATTTTGTAATTAGTGTTTTCCAACGCAGGCGTTGGTAAACGTGCAGACTGGCTGCCCGTACTCCAAACAATATGACTGCCAACGAATGCAATAAAATTAGAGCGCGACCATCGACGACATTGTTCATCAATTCAGCTTCGATTTCAGCAGAATGACTGCACTAACCCTAAAACTAACCCTAACCGACCCTCACGACGCCTAACCTGAGCCCTAACCGACCCTCACGTTGCGATGTCGTCTATAGGTCGCGCTCTAATTTTATTGCATTCGTTAACGGCCATATTGTTTGGAGTACGGGCAGCCAGTCTGCACGTTTACCCAGGCGTTTATGACTTTGCGCTGCCTTTCTTCTGCATCTCGAGTTCGAATGCTTGTGCATTGTGATGAATGGACTGATTGTTATATCTGCCAGCTCAAATGGGGGGGTTTGGTTGATGGTGGTTGTAGAGTAATGGATAACACGCTGGCGCAGAGAGCGAGAGGTAGCGAGTTCGAGCCACCGTTGGGCGAACATGCTTTGTAGGCTGCTATTAGCGCCATGTATTGCAGGCTGTCTGTTCCGTTTGATGTTAATTAAGATTACTGCATATAACTTGTACATGTAAAGCGCAGTGCGTTTGCGGGCGCTCAATTAACGAAAATATTATTATTATTAACAATGTAAACTGTATGAAAGGCCTATAGGCTTATATATGCTGATAATCCCGATGACTGAATGCCTGGTTATAAAACAATATGGCTGCCTTAAATAAAAGGCAAAACTATAGTAGGGGGGGACCGAATGACCACACAAACCCTAATCCTAACCCTAACCGACCCTCACGATTGATGCCTAATTTAACCTAACCGTCCCTCACGGCTCCTAACCTCAGGCCTAACCGATCCTCACAACGCCTAACCTGACCCTAACCGACACGTCAGTCCCCGATACTGTAGTTATGCCAAATAAAGCACTGCGACCTACAATGCAATTTGCTCGGTAAGTAAGTAAAGAGCAATGCCGCCATCACGCTGTGTACACAACATAGGTGTTTTTGCATTGCGTGCCAAACTACATATTACCCTTAAATAATACTAAGCATTTGGAATCGTTTAAGTGATTTTCAAAAGAGTTCATGGGGTCGACAGCTTGTGAGTGGAGTTTTTCGGCAGTCATTTTGAAGAGTTTGGTTAGAATTATTGTGCATTGCCAGAATGCCGCATAGAAGAATGCCAGAATGTTGCATACAATATTAGTGGACAATGGACATAGCTCATATACTGAGTGGTCAGTGTGTGTGGATAAGAACATTTTTATAAGAACATTATGTTTTCTTGCAGGACATTTTTGCTATTGCTCTAATTCAATAAATTTCTTATATGCTTGGAACCCGAATTAGTTACTGAGTGTTAATTACTTACTTACTGAGCGCTTTGCATTATTTATTTTTTTCTCACATTTGCTATAGCGCCTCTTCAAGCTCTCTGATGCACTCCCAATGCACGGACACTGCACTGGGGTTTCATGAATGACTTAATTCTGTGATAAGAAAACTTACGAAGCTTAGCTCTTTGCCCTCCAACTCTCCTATTTTTGAAGAGTTGTGCATCAAAGCTGACCACGTTCTAGTTTCCACTGTTTTGGCTAATACCCTGGGCATATCCTCCATGATTTACTCCCTTCAGTTCATGAATCACAACACTCTTTGCACCCACAGTCACACAACCTTGTAATTCCACGTTCTGACTTTCTCACAAGAAAGGGTTTCATTACTAGAATGCTGTATACTTATTAACATTTGTTTTGCATTACTTTTCATGTATTTTGTGCCACATCTATAGTACAGGACTGTTGCAACTCTCTCTCTCTTCCTAAACATGGATGTCACTCAAATAAACTGCCTCCAAGCAATTCAGAATGCCCTCGCCCATGCTGTAACCAAAAACCTCAAATGACACCACATCATGCCCATCCTGAAATCACTCCACTGGCTTAAAATACTTGAATAAATAGAATTCAGAGCCCTCTCACTCACCTACAATACACTTCAATCCTCTCAGCCATCCTGTCTTTGTCAGTTGTTAACCATCCAGCCGTTCAACCCGCTCCTCATCCTCCATAACACTAATTATTTTTTATTTACATTACTGGCTCTAGGCATACATGTCGTCTCAACACTATAGAGTCCTAGACCAGTACAGTGTAGCCCAGAATTATGTCTCTAAAGTGGGAGTTTCTAACTTCCACCTACGAAGATTGAATAATATGTTGATGTACATTAATTTTTTACAGGATGGCAGAGCAAAACCAAAGAGCCGCATCAGCAAAGAGAGCTTTTGATAGTCATTCCAAAATTATGAAGACTAGTGAGAAGTATAAGAACAGCCTGGAGAGCAAACCGAAATGGCAGCCACCACAGACAAGAGGAGCAATCGAACCTTCAGAAATGACGATCACACATGTCAACCAGACTGCTGACCTGTTTGTAGGCTATTTGCTTCTTTAATCATCACTCTGCTTTACTAGTGACTCGACGTTTTTATGCATGTGTGCACATTCTTGTCATTTTTTTGTTCATTGAAAACAACTCTACTTGAGTGTGATGTAACAGAAATGCAGCAGATGATCATGATCATTTGCACTTCATAAGAACATCTCTGATGGACTTACTGGCATAGTTAGGTGATCACAGCATTGAGAGTGTGCAGATGATTGTTATGATTACTGGTAACTGGTAAGCTAGATATTCTTGCCAGATAACCAATTTTTGCAACATGTGGAAATTTTTTAAGCCCTTTCACCTTAGTAAAATTTTTGGTTTGAGTTTTCATTTATTTTTAAGTATATCTAAATGCAGAACTGTTTTGTTAATTGGTTAATTAGATTTAATCAAGTTTTGTGCTCTTGTTTGTCATTAGCTCTGTAAGCTGGTCTATTTGTTTTCAAAGTTTAAGTTTATGTGATGGTTGATCTGTTAAAGCACACCAAAGATTTAATTTCTGATTTTATTTAACTCAATTGTGTATCTTTTGATTGTTGGTCATTGTTAAATTTTAATCTGAGTTGATATTAAGTCAGTCATTGATGTGTGTGTGTGTGTGTGTGTGTGTGTGTGTGTGTTTAGCGACCTGATGCTTTGGAAGCAGCCTCAGCTCAGCAGCAGAAGTCGGCTGACTGGCTGAAGTTGCATAGCATTGATTCCCTGAAGCTGACTCTTAAGCACGTCATCAGTAAAGGAACGACACTCAGGTATTCTTCTTTGGTGGCATTTTGTTGACAGCGAATTTTCTTGTTTTGTCCAGCGGTTGCATTGCTCCGGGAAGAGAATTGTTTCAGCTCTCAGTAGACAATCAGAAGGAGATTTAGCAAAATGATGCCTGAGGTTAAGTTTCTTTGAGTGGAGTGATTAATAATTGGACATGTGTGGATCAATTACTAACCAAAACAGTTGCTGGTCAAAAACAAGAACATTTGAACAAATTTGTGTGAATGATAGTAACAAAATAAAAATGCAGTATTTGTCTTCAATAACTGCTTGATTATTGGGTTTATTTTATTTAAAGTTATTAGAAAAACGACCCCATATTGAGTTGAATGCATTTATGTACTGTTGAAACTGGGAAATTCAGAATTTGTTGAATTTTTACTACAATAATCTAGATGCAAATTGAAAAACCTCATGCTTCTGTGTTTGTCCAAGACACCCAGCAGTTGTTCTTTTCACTCCACTCCCTCAGATCTCTGTCTTGCCTCCACCCCCACCCCACAATCTCATAACTATTGCAACATAACTGTTGTCAGGTATCCGTATCAAAGGTATGTGTATTGTGTATTGTGTAGACTGAATCACAGGGTCTAGATATACAGAAGCCCATGACTGAATGCAGCTGTAAAATCCTAGAGCAAGTATGTATGTATGTATATGTGATGTGAGATGGAGAGAGATTCAACATCTAGTCAGCGCTTCAGACTTTTATGATTCATAATGGCCGTCTGTTTATCTGTTGTGGTCTTTTCTCTAAACTGAACCTTGATTTCCACAATATTGCCATCGTTTTGTCCAAATAAACTTGAGCAGCCACCACAGGGTGTTTACTTTGTTGACTCACATCTGGGTGACAGTTCCATCCTGCACATTCTGCTACAAACTGACGACTGGTCACTGCATACAAAAAACATGCAGACATATGTACCGTACCTAAGCAGAAATGGTGAATTGGCTGCCCTACTGATGTTAACATATGATAACTCATGTGGCAAGATGAAATCTATCTATAAATCCAAAACCTTGGAAATATATATTGCACATTTCTAGCCATTCTGAAGTTCTTTTCCATCCGATCAATGTTTGTTTTGCTTCAAGACCAGATACAAACAAAGAAACGGGAAAGTTACAGCAACGAATGGAGTTTGATTCGACTGATCTCGATGAATTTGAATATAAAATTAATGGGTCAGTGTCGTTAAACACTTCGCTTCTTGGTTTTACTTATTTACAAATATATACATGTGTATATATATATATTTTGTTTGTATGTATATATGTATGAATAATAATAATTTATTAAGCTATTTGGCTATGGTTGTTTAATTAAAATTAAAAATTAATCATTCATATTAGATCTAATTGCCTTTGTAGGCAATGTGGAAAATAAATGAGCATCTTTTTGGAGTAGTAGTGCACCAGGACGATTGCCAACGATTGATCAAATGTGAATTCCGATAGAGTGCAGTTGCGGTCATGGTTCCTAAAGCACATGGTTTGTTTGTATGTGCACTTGTTATAGCGCCCCTTCAAGCTCTCTCTACTCAGAGGCGCTCCCGATGCAGAGCGGACACTGCATCGGAGTTTCACGCCGAAGCGCTGAGTAATTGTAAGTGAAGGACTTGCCCAAGGTCCTTACGCGGCTTGAGGGTGGATTCGAACCTCGGACCTTCCGGCTCCAAGGCAACGACGCCACCACTAGACCACCGCGCCCCACAATGGTACTTGTGTATTTGTTCCCAATATCGTTGAGTATGCGTGTGCTCATGGTTTGTGGTTCCAAGAGTTTTATTCTGCACACGTGCGATCTATGAAACCAAATATACAGCAGCCATAGCTGGCATGGAGCCAAGTGTTTAGAAATGGTTTCCCAGCCTATGAAAGTCATATGTGTGTCTAGGCATTCTGTAACGAAGTGGAAACACAGCAGAAGTGAAGGGCAAGCAAAACTTTGTGACGTCTTTGCAAAAGAACTAGATTAGTTTATCTGCTTTAATTAAATATCAACTGATGTAGACATTTATTTCTTATATTGTTTGTTGCGAAAAAGTCAGATTTTTAAGATGTTATATATGTACATGTATAATTGTATATGTTGCATATAATATGTACTTTTTTGATTTAGTAATACCACATAAAGTTAGCTATGGAATTCTACAGTATTTCATTTTTGTAGCTGGAAGTTCATGACCTCTGAAAGTGGAAGAACAAAAAAGGACACAAACTAATGAAATCCATTTAAAATTAATCACTTCTATTTCAAAATGCAATTTAGAATCGCACAAAATTTTGTGACGCCTCCTTCATAAGTTCACAATGGCTGAAGGAGAATGTTGTGGACTGCATATATATATATATATATATATTATATATAATATATATATATATATATTATATATTATATATACATTATATATATATATAATGTAATATATATCAAATTCACCAATCAATCATATCACCAGACAATCATCAACAATATCACCATATATCGAATTCTTGCTATCATTAACCCATGATGACATGCAGATACATGGCTACATGGATGCATGTATAGTCTTGGTCTTTGCTATAAAACACAGAACTTTGTTGATGTGGATCTCAAATCCAGTTGTATTGTGAGGATAAAATACATTGTAAAATTTGGCTTTGTAAATATAGACTGAGATGCATAGTGCTTAACTTTCAAGGTGTTTTTTTGATTGCAGTAACCATCTTGTTATTTCATTTCTTTATAGAGTAATTCAGTTGTACACGACAAGAATCAAGTGGTTTCTACAGGGAAGTCGAAAGGTTATTATGATATCTGTTGTGTTGATATATCTTTGGTATCATTCGGTGACTGGTTGATCTAGGATTTACACATAATTGATAAATTCAGTCTTAGATTCATAGTTCGTCAACTACTTGTAAGCATCGTCGGCAGCACATGCCACACGTAGTCAGGTTCAGCCATCTGTGTAGTACCGAGTGAGTTCTGCTCATAATTATGATGCTGGATGCCTCTTATGCTACTGACGCCTGACTATGTTTATTTCTTACCAGTTATTTATAGCACTGATTTTGCAGTTGTAATGGCCCCTTTCTGATGCCATTGTCCTGTCATTGCCTTGATGCTGTTGAATTGTGATTTCTTTTAGACATTCGGAGTAGTGAGAGGGAGGAATGTTGGTGTTCTCGTCGATGCATCTGAGGCAAATTTCGGTTTCGGCAGACGATCTGCCGTGCAGCAAGCTCTCCTGGTCAGTTGACTTTGTAATTGTAATTAGTAACTTCTATTGTGCTGGTCTATAATGCACCAGACATCAACCAAGCCTTAATCAGATCAACATCCATAAGAAAGAGAGGCAGCCAATGATGAATAAAAGCCATTTTGAAGAAACGAGGATGAGGGTGACTGAGCTGAGTGGACAGAAGCAGAGAGAGATCCAAAGAGTAAGTCCAGCAACTTTCATGCAGAACATCTCTCGATTTACCAGAGAAATATTTCGATGATCTCATTGAATGATCGAAGTTCTGAGAATAAGAACTAATTATAGGTTTTATATCTGACCAGATTATAAGTTTTGTAGACTATGGGCCCCATTTTTGATCTATGCATTTCCAACATTGATATAGGCCTATTCCTTGATTATACTAATGATAATTGTTAGATGTTGGACATCTTTCATGTCTGCACAATCTCTCTGAAAACTCTAGAATTGTAGAATCAGACAGAGTAACCTTTGATTTATCCTTTGTGCATTTCGATAATCATTACAGTGCTTGGCTTAAAGACATCATAGACAGATAAATCAGGCACTGCAGAGAATGATTCTTTCGTGCCTAATGATGATGTCTAAATATTAAGCATGATGGTAACAAGGAAATTGGTAAATAGATAATGGAAAAAACAATTTCTTCAGGCTGTCTCATTGCTTTGTAGCATCTGATTGATGAACAACTGACAGAGAAGACGAAATTATACTTTGCCAGTTACGGCACAGATGTTACTCCGCTGTGGCCTGACCTTCGTGTCGTCAACAATAGTCTGTGAGCAGATTATTATTTCTGAATTAAAATTTTTGAATTGATCCCAGTTGTAAAGGAACATGTTGTGATAAATCTGGCGTTTACTTCAGTTTATTTCTCAGTTTCAGAAAGTTATTTGAGATTGATTTTCTGCTTGAACAAACATTTGAATCTGGTACATGGCTTGGTTCATGCTGTAGCCAGTACCTACTCAGTTATGCTGAAGAAAATTGCTATGAGAAGTTATCTATCAAGTGCTTGGCTTGTTGAAAGTTAGCTTTATGATGGCTACCAGTAAGCAGACAGCTTCATCGTGCGGTCCATACTCTGCTGTTTACTCAGGAGTCAATATGAAGTTAGTTAATATTTATTTATTATAATACATTCCTTGTCTTTGGCATTAGTGCTCACTGGCATTGTCTTTGAATATTGGAGGAATCGTCAGCATACTGTAGAGTTTGATGAGAATTGTGCGTGACTTTATTTCGTCACTCTCAATTCTCTGTTTCATTTGCATCCCATTGGTAAGAGTTTCTGCATTTTACCCAACGTTGGCTAATAAACGTCCTGTGGTCAAATAGCAAGATGCAGTTAGCGTATCAATTTTCATTTTGTGTTACAGAATCGATCAAGCAAAGCATTGGGTGATGGGTTTGACAAGCCAGGGAGGCACGAATCTTTTGGGAGCACTGAAGCATTGTTACAAGATCAACGGCATTCAGACAATTCTTATAATTGTTGGCAGCCAGTGAGTATGACTTTTCCTTTTCTCTCATTGATGTTCAACCAATTTTGAAAACTTTGCGTTTAGTTTGCTATGGAAACAAAGCAGATTTAATTAAAACATCAGTTCTTATCTTTCTTAAGATGAGTCAATTCACTCACAGAAACCTGATGTACAGAATCAACAATCATAAAAATAAGAAATCATGCCATTGCATCAAGTTTTTTAATTTTCACTTGCTTTTAAGTTGTGATAGCTGGAACAGCTTGCCCTCATACTTTCATGAGTCTTATTTTCTTCTGGAATGTATTTCTAGCATCACGAATTGCATTTTGGTATGATGAAAAATGATTGGTCGCAGCCGTTGATCAATGATCATGTGCTGTATTTTTTGTTAGCAAGAGTCGTGATATTATGCAAGAAACCTGGATTGTTTAAACAACAAGTGCTCAGATGTTACTTTATGCCTGATGTCGAAACTTTTGTTTTGTTTTTGTTAGACCAGATCAGGATCTGAACGTTCTTGGTGACTTTGTGGAACAACTGAACGCTGGGCAAAATGTTGAGATTTCTGCTGTTTCATACGATTGCAGTGATCATCATACAAATGTTAGACTTCTCATTATTATGCATTTTTCTTTTTCTATACATCTGTACATGATTATATGATTGCATCTATCATCAGACAATTGTTAGTTTTGTACCACTTAGTCACTCTCTGTACATGTTACGTTGGAAACCCATTATGTGTGTGGCCTGTTTTTATATGCAATTCAGGTGCTTAACAAGCACAACTTTCACTAAACTGTATTATGTCTGTCAGTAACTTTGAACTTGTGTACATTTACAAGTACAACACCCTTTCCTTTAGCCTTGACTGAACTACGGCACAATGGAAATCATCTTATTATCATTGCTATTTAGATATTATCGATATGGAATGCTCATGAAATTTCGCTAAACTCAACTACGTCAATGTAGAGTACTAAAATTTTCCAGATTGAGTCCTACCTTCCCGCTTCAAGGGAAGGGAGGGCTGGAAGGGAGGAGAGAAGACATTAGGGTATGGGAAGGAGATGGATAGGTACGAGAGAGGAAGAGAAGGGGAATGAGAAGGGAATGGAAGATTAGGAGAGGAGTGGGAATGGTTCTTACATTCACATAGGCACATATTGTTACCCACTTTAGCCTAGCTAGTAAGTATGTCGACTTTGGATTCTTGCACACAGGTGTACTAAAATAATGGGTTTCACTGTGTTATGCTTAGATCTGCCAACCTACCTTTTCTCAATGCTCACCTCTTGTACTGAAACACACATCATTACACAGCATGACTCTGCCTCATCTCCAAATGACATGTTCTGTTCTTAAATGCTCTCATTTGCTAGTCAAAGACGTTGGAATTCACTTGCCCAGTTCTACAATGTCAATGACCTAACTCTCTGTCCTATGGGAAGTCAATCTGGCATCTCAAAAATATTCTGATTTTGTATTATGATTTTACTTGAAACGACCATCAATTTTTGCCTTGGATATTGCCGCCATTTCACTATAGATGCAAAATTTATATAAGATATTCTACTGTTTCTTGAGAGTCTGTCTGATTGACAGATTGCTCTGATGAAAATGGCTGAAATATCCGGTGGAAATTACCATTGCAGCAATTCAACTGCTGAGGTGAGTTGGAAAAGAATTTCGTACAGGATTCGTGTTTCTTTTCGTTTTTTCATATTTGTTATATCCATAGTTGTGTCCTTTTTCCAAGTTCTCTTACTTATTCAGTATTCTTATTTATATGTGCACTTTTTAAAATTGCAAATTACCCTGCCCTAGTCCTCAAAGAATCTAGATTTGTGCATGAGCTACATTTCTTTAACACTTTGATTTTTCCATTAGTGTCCGAGTCAGTTTTTGTATGCTGTCATCGCTAAAGTGCTAACAAAGAGTGTAACGTCTGATTTTCTTACAATGTTTTATGGCATTGTTTCATGAGACATTGTACTTTTTACTCTGTGAATAACAAGTTTTACCCTGTAAGCTGCAATTAAGATTTCACTGATAATATTTATAGCAAAATGTGTGAAATGTTTTTACAGTTTATGAACTTGTGATTTGCACATTTTGATTTTGAGGCATTTGTTTTCAGCTTTTTGGTACGATCAAATGCTCAGTGGTGTTAACTTTGAACAATCTCCTTTCAATAAAGAACTTGGTTGCATTATTATAAAAAATAATTCAACCTTCAAATTATGCTTAGGAAATTATTCAGTATGAAATGGCAAGTCTTCACAAACATGAACTTTATGTATGATATATTATGTTGTCTCTGTATTTGTTGAATTGATTAGCAACAGATCATGAGTATGGGGCGCGGTGGTGTAGTGGTGGCGTCGTTGCCTTGGAGCCGGAAAGTTCGAGGTTCGAATCCACCTCGCCACGTAAGGACCTGGGCAAGTCCTTCACTCACAATTGCTCAGCGCTTCGGCGTGAAACTTCGATGCAGTGTCCGCTCTGCATTCGGGAGCGCCTCTGAGTATAGAGCTTGAAGAGGCGCTATAACAAGTGCACATACAAACAAACAAAACAAACAAACAAGCAAATGAAGGAAGTAAGTAGAATTGGAATTGTAGAATGTACCTCTTAAAGCATCTGTTATGGATACTGTGTGTCTACGGCATGCTCAATCTGTACTTGCAGGAGGCTGTGTACACAAGTTTTGATATCAGCATTCTACTGGATGAAATAAAGAAATGCCAGGAAGTTCTGAATAAGATACGGACTATGAGGCAGGGACAACTAGGAACAGCCTTAGTAACAATCATTGACCAGGTGAGTCTAGAACTTTGGTGCCGCCTTTGTAAGAGTGAAAGATAATCATAGTTATGGCTATAACAGCCTAAGAAGAGAACATAGTCTTTTACTAAATCCAGAATCTGACTGGCTGCGATAGGCTGTGAAAGTTCTAATATATTTGCTGCAGCCTTAGTAACGTTCATTCATTCATTCATTTCGAAATTTTTTATAGCGCCCCTTCAAGAGGACTATTCAGAGGCATTCCCAGCCATGCCACAGCTAATAACAAGACTTGGTTGATTAAAGTTCACATGCTGGTTATTTTACATGTCTTTGTGATATTGCTTTTTTAAGATTAGAGGCCAGTAAACACATGATCAAGAAACGTTTGTTACTGCGTTCGAATGCTTCAGCTGCTTAAAATATGTACATGGACAGAACCCTTCACTAGAACTTGCCTTTCTTAGCTAGATCTGAGGATAGACCCCTTTTTTGGCTAAAGTCATATGCAGCAACTTTACAGATGAATTACTATGAGATGTGACACTCAGTGATTATCCAATTGTTAACTGTGCAGCTGTTGATAAAATGTCTTTCTCTCAGTGGATGACTCAGATTAATGAATATGAGTTAATTATATCTTGAAATATCGAATGTTGAGTCATCTTGAAACTCATTTGCTAATTGTATAATATAATATGCAAAACACGTTTGTATAATATGTATAATATAATATGCAAAACACGTATATATAATGCGTATATATAATATGCAAAACAGTTGTCAAAGGCAGTGGTCAGTCTGCCTCAAAGTCGTTACCTTCCGCATCCTCCGGATCATGACCTTCCTCTGCGCATTGAGGTGCCTTCGTTTAACCCATCGTCATCAGCTGACTGGATTGCCAAACATGGACTTAAAGGTATGACTGCAAGAGAAACATGTGAGGATTGTTTGAACTATACATGCTTTTACCCTTTCCCCATCTGAGCCATTTTCATGTTGCATGCTGTAACATGTGTTCTGCCTCAGAGGTTAAGCTGCAAAATGAACTTTTGTGCATTTGCTCCTTTATTCATTTAAAGCAAGAAATTGTCATTTTTATTCAGTTTTTAGGAAAACTTTTGTTCTCAGTCAACCTGACTGGTTTTGAATTGGTGAGCAGTTGTGGATATGTTGCAGTTAACTGCTTTAAATCCTGCTTAAACTAAATTTCTTTGCATAGGTTCAAATCAGCAGCTGTGCATTGTGCAAATATGGCTTTCCAGTGTCTCATCACACATTAATGGCATTTTGTGACGGCGAATTGAAATGCATTCTGACAGTCAGTAGAATAAACTATGGTGCTTCCAAAACACTCTTTGAAGTTTTAAACTTCTGTGAAGTGGGGGAATCGCTAATGTTCTGAGTGCCTACTGACTAATCAACATACGCCAACTTTAAAGTACAACTTGCACAAGTAACTGCTTCGTGGGCTAAGAAGTTGTCGTGCATACGAATTAACCCGCTAGTCAGCCATTAAAAATTATTCTGAAGTCATCATGCACACGGCCCAAGCACCCGGTGGCATTACCTTCCACTTATGGTGTTGCTAACGTGCATTTTGCTTGGACAAGTTCTTTTAAGTCCTGTTTGTTCGACTTGGTCAGCTTGGACTTTAAGTGTGAGGAGTTGAAATCTTTTTTTATGGTCTCCTGTTTCATTCGAATGGTTATCAATGGTTTTCTTCTCTCTTTAATTGTTTATGCACTGTATTTTATTTGGTTTTTTAGCAAAAGGTCTTGATTTATACCAAGTCTTGGCACCGAATGCGTACTCATTCCGTGAAGAATTCATTCCAGTCATTCGAAAGACTGTCCAGTCTCAGGTGCATAGCAAGGCGATGGCGCAGTTTCAGTGGCACGACGGTACTCTGAAGAATGTTCACGTTGACATGGCAACGCTGTTTGAATACCAGAAGCAGCTCGGTGCAATGGTCAAGCTGTTTGAAAAGCGAATTGATTGGCTTTCGACTTCAAGTCGTAGAATATTTGGAACAGTCACAGAGAAGAAGTGAGGACGTCTTTGTTGATTTATTTAAATATCTAGAGCACTTCTTGTTTACACGACTTTTTTGATTTTGAGAGACTTTCAGTGTCCATCACTATCAGTTTATGTTTTTTATTAACTTGCCTGCACAGCAGATTTTTATTATTTGGCAGCAAGAATTTTGGCTAATTGTTTTTAAGCTATTGTGATGCTTTTGAACTTTGCTGTTTCCTTGATTGGTGGTTAAAAATGATGGAACCAAACTGAGTTTGATATAATTTCCTGTGATGATATTTATGTACGTTTGCATAAAGTTAACATTTATAATAACAGATCTTTTTCATACCTGTGTAGCAGTACATTTATGAAGCGCCTATCAGAATGTCTCAAAGTCATTGCCTTGGAGAGTTTCTTTGAAGGGTTCTTACTTATTTATTCTGGCGAAAGGCAGTGTTAATCAAGTTTCAGTTACAGTTTCCGCTTTAGTTCTGTTTTGATTCTCTAGTTTAGTTTTAATTTAAGCTTTCAAGTCTCTTCAGTGTTAGTTTGCACATTTCAGAACTCTTCAATTTTAATTCAGTTTTGTAAGCATTTGATAGAAATAAATGTCATTTTTTATAAGAAGTTCTAAACTTGATGAAGGGAAATGCCTAAAAATGAGACTAAGAATGTCTATTTATTAAAACCATAAAGAAACATTTACTAGCCGTATAAACATTTTAATATGGAAATGTTAATATCTATTTTGTGTCCTTTCTGTAGTGTTGTTCTGCTACTGGACTTATCTCTGCAGAATGCCAAGTACATAATTCATGTCCAGAATTCATTGCGTCTTCTTCTGGAACAGCAAATGTCAAACAAGGAATACTTTAATGTCATCGGGTATGCAGTTCTTGTTAGTCTAATCAAACAAGTCATGATTCTTTGGTGGTGATAAATAACCTGTCCACCTCCACTATGAGCTTTGATTAATTATGCTGTGTTGAATGGAAGAATCTTAAGAAAGATTTAATTACATTCGTAGAGTTAGACAACTTCATGATTGACAGGTCATGTGTAAAACGAGGAAGATAGATGAGATTTTTGCTTATTAATTCTCCATCTTCATCTCATTCCTGACTCACAGAGAGACATGACTTTGCTAAGCAATTTGAGTGAATATAAAGGTGTATTGTTTTTCTGTAGATGTGGTGAAGAAGTGAAGATGTGGAAGCCAACATTGGTCAAACCAACTGGTGATCATCTTCAACAGGCGTGGAGGTTTGAAACACTCAATCTAGTCCTTGCAACTTAATATATTATACTGGGTTGTCCAGCATAAATGTCCCAACTTTGCATGCATATAACTTCACCAATTTTTGGAATTTATTTATATTTTATGCGTCTAATAAACGGTATTTCACTCTAGTATTTGCACTGAAAAAATGGAAGTGGTACAAGTTTGGTTTTAATTATATGCTTTATTAATTTTGATGCCATCTACTGAGACCAGCCCAACTGGGTGTAAGGTGCAAATGAAGCATGGAAGCATTGGCACAACAACATCCATTAACAGGACTGAACCCTTGTTACGCATACATGTGTGCATGAATTGTAATCATGATCTAAAATCATCTAAAATGCTGCTTAAAGGTTAGGTGCAGGCTTATTCATGAACATGCATACTTATACTTACATGCATGCATGCATATGAATCTGAAACATGTCCTTTAACTGCTTTTAGCATTGTTCTCTGCTTTCTATAGATGGATATTAAATGCAAATTGTAATGGAAGTCGAAACATCTTGGAAGGTTTACGGAAGGCCCTTGAAAATGAAGACCAGAGACAGCACAATATCGGTCAGTTTGCAAGAGAGATCATTTCTGAAATTAATTTGAACTAGAAAAGCTGCCAGAAATTTGGAGTTTATGATTATGATTACGATAAAATGTAAACGTGAGTTTATAACTTCCTTAGTGATTCACAGAATCCATTACAAATAGAGAGCTATTCTGCAGCATCGTGTCAAATCAAGGCTGTATGGACAAAAAAGGGTGTTTGTTGATTTTGATGCAAGATGAGAGTCAGGTGTCAAGCCGAGGAGACAACATGGTGGAAGTCATTGGTGATGTGATGGTGGTTGTCATTGGTGATGTGATGGTGGTTGTCATTGGTGATGTGATGGTGGAAGTCATTGGTGATGTGATGATGGTTGTCATTGGTGATGGTGGTTATGTGATAGTGCAGAAACAGAAACAGGATAGTACAGCTTTTACCAGCCGTTTCATCCTGTTTCTGTTTCTGCACCATCACATTGGTTTTCAGGTTTGAGTGGAGTGCTGTTTGGAGAAAGATATGGAGATTGTCAACTGAGGGAGGGGATGAGTAGTGTTGTGCTATATATACTTTTTTGAAATTTGGAACTAGGCTATCGTTCAGGTCTAAATGCCGGGCTATCATTCAGATCTAAATGTACAGCTTAAGGTAGGTGATAATATATGGTACCATACGCTGGCACTGTTGGATTTGCAAATATTTTCATAGTAAAATTACTCAATGTTCATATCATTGCCCATGAGTGTCGATTAATTATCAGAATGTCCAGGGAGTGAGGTTTGCTGATCAAGTTGGTTTGAGGGGGAGGAACACAGATCAGCCAGGTTGATGATTTCTGTGATCATCATCTTTGTGGGAGCTCCTTGTCCATGCTTTGTGGCACAGTAATCCAATGGAAATTCAAACTGTTCTGGCTAATTAATCAGAGACATTTCAAGCTGAAATTTAAACATAATATGTGTTCAGATATATCGAGCTTTTTGAAAGCTCAGTACATGGTATATTCAAATATATACATGCAGGCCTACATTTTATATATATTAACATTATGTATATTTACCTTTACATGCACACTCTCTGTGGGCTAAGAACTGTTGCTGCTGGATTTTTACTTGTACAGGTGTTGTCATCTGTTTTTTTTACTACGCCATAGTAACGCAATTTGATATTTCTATTGGACAGAAGTGGAAGGCATCTACCTGTTCATCAGTGGAGTACCTGATCAGTCACCTGACCTGCTCTACTCCTTCTTGGAAGAGGCGGCGATGGGTCGTAACCTTCGTCTTCACGTTGTGCTATTTAACGTCGATGACTACGACATCAATGGCGCTATTCCCAGCAGATACGCAAACATCACAAAGACAGCAGAAATTCTGCGCAACATGGCACATTGCAGCGGTGGCAGGTTCCAGTGGCTGCGCGAGACAGGTGACCTACCGTTCCTAAACTACACCATATATCTTACAATTATAGTTCTGTCTCAGTCAGCTTGTGCATCACAGGTTTCTAGTATTGCATATTTCCACCACAACAATTAAATACTTCACCTGCTGTGGTGCAAATAAGTTTTTTTGCAGAAAATGCATGAGCCATGACTGAGACAGCAATTGAATTCATTTTATGCTGAAGTGCACTATAATATGGGTTACTGGTGAATTACTTCTATATCTATGGTATCAGTTGACTTTGACCTGAGTTTATTGCATTTCTATCTTTGACCTTAGTGCTTCAATTGTTGGCTTCATCAGTGTCAGCTTTTTATATGGATTTCCTGTTTCATCTTCTTCCAGGCATCATAGAAAGCGACGACGTTTCAGTTGTTTCACAGGAGATTGAGAAGTCACTCAATTTCTCTCGTAAATGTGCAATGCTTGTTGACTCTGTCAAGAAGAAATGTGCTCTGGTAATTATTTGATACCTCGTAAACAGTTGCTTAACAAGCGAAATCTTTTGCTATCCTGCATATCCATACGCTTCTAAAAGGCAATTTTCGGGAAGCATATCACTGTAGATACTGTGTTAATTTTGAAGCCCAGCCTTGATTATTCTGCTTTGTGAGGATCTATGTTTGGCAGTTCTTGTGTTTTACAAGATATTCTATTTCTTAGTTCTGGCACTTTTAAAAAAAAGCACTGCTTACAGCTGTATACTATGTTCCTTAAATTGCTTCAATCTATTGTTACTATTGTTCTGTTTGAATAAATTTCTGCTCTTGTCTTCCTGTGTAAATTAACTGCTGCTATTGTCCTTCTGTGATTCTAACACAGACCCAGCATCTTCTGAACCACTTGAAACCTTTGTTATGTTATGTTAAGTTATGTTCTGTTACGTTACGTTGTGTTGAGTGCACAAGTCAGCAGAACGAATCAATGCAACCATTGAACTGATTTTTTTTATATTTAGGATGATAGATATGGAGAACTGCAGAGTTTAGAGGATTCATCAGTTCTTCCACTTCCACCTGGAACGACCTTGAAAGCTCTTCCTCCACCAAAACCAACGGCATTGTCACAAGCACGGAAGGTATTGTCACAGAAATCACAGACTTTAACAGAAAGTTTAAAAAACCTCTAATAAATAAGTAGCCTACTTAAATATGTGAAGCGATGAACCTATTTATTTGCTAAAGGCAGATTGTTACATTACTACGTAAGAAAAGAATTTAAGGATATACTACTATCAGTGCTGTTTTGTGATGCTTTCAGGAATTGGCTTCTGATAAAGAGAAAGAGAATGCTGTACCAAAAGCCTTGGCCTACGATCATGGTCAGGTCTATAAGCCACCGACAGTACTGACCAAACAGGATGTTGATCAGTCAGTGAAGAAGCGTCCAGAGTCAGCCAAGGACCAAGCTTTGCAGAAGGTCAAGTCCAGGCGCAAGGTCGATCAGGCGTTCTTCTACACAGGAAATAAAAATGACGTTGGTTAGTTCATCGAATGTTTCTGTCGGTCAGTGTAGAGATTTAAGTTATAAGTTGTCTTTTAAAATCATTATATGCACTGTTTGCTTTTCAGTATGTTCCTTTCAGTGCGTTATTGTAATTTGTTGTTGTATTTATGTCAGAAAATTATAGGCTATGGTGCCACTTCAAACAAACTGATTGCACTCTTTATTTTGCCTATCTGACATTCGGTGTCATTAAGAATTGAAATGTCCTTGGGAAGTCAAAAATTTCAGCATGAAGAATCGCTGGTGTGTGATACCCATGCATGTTCATTGGGAATCACAGTGATCGTGATTGTGTGTAAAGGTACCATGGGTTAAGTTTGCTCAGACTGCAGCAGTCAGTTAAGCTTTATGTATCTAACAATCTAGGAGTAGATAATGACGGACTGTTCTTTTGTCTGAATAGATGCACGGCAAAAAAATTATTTAGTCCTATTACAATGGTGCTAAATATTCAGGAAAGAATTTGTTTAATACAAATAAAGGTTTGATTTTGGATCTTAATGTGAAATCTGTAATATCTTGAAGCATCATCACTGTGCAGGTGATCTATGAATTCATTGCGTATTTAGGAGCAATCTTTAGGAAATATCCGACGACAAAGACGAAACAAAGAGGAGCAAAGAAGATTCGTATAGCAGACAAAGAAGAACAAATTACAACAAAAGATGTACGTTCAGTAATTATCTGCTCTACTTTAATACTCGAATTAGTTCATTGATGATCTAACAGTTTTGCAGCAACAAGAAACCTATCATGAAGTACAGTTCCACTATAATTTGGTAATTATTGTCTTCATAAGGTTGGTCTGGGATGCACCAAACCTGTAAACAGAAAGCTACGTACTGACCATTTCAGTGGCCCATCGAGAATCTGATCATTGTAGTCAAATAGTCAATAAAATTCTGATAATTAATTCATCATAATAATATGTTGTCCTTCATTTTTGTAAATTGCATTAATTGAAGAGAAAAGTGACGCTGTTGATTTCTTGCAGTGGATGCGAAAGTACAGTTTGTCGAAGATGAAACTGAATCTCGACAAACTCGCGTCTGGTTCAGAGTGTCATCACATTGGTCATGTGACCGAACGAGTTAAAGTACTTGGTAAAACAGTTGACGCAAAGTAAGTTTGCAATTATTGCATTTTCTTATTGTGCCTTATGGAATGATATGGCATGTTTTCATGCATATACAGGGTGGGCAAAAAAAAAAGATACCCCTAAAGTTTTTGCCAATATCTTGGCCAGATGTAAGAATTTCAAGATGAAATGTTACAGTCTTAAAGACAATTTTTATTTACACATGATGACCAGATTTTATCAAAATAATTAAAACAGAACAAAAGTTATATCACTTTTAGTGAGGCCACCCACCGTTTTTTTGACGATTCAAAAATGCAACGCAACAAAAAGTAACAAAAAACCAATTTATTTATTCTGGCCAATATCTTGGTCAGAAGTAAGAATTTCAAGATGAAATGTTACAGGCTTAAAGACAATTCATATTCTGGTTCAGAACAGCACCAGCAGCCAGCCTAAATCTGTGGTATAAATAATATATACAATGAGCTGCATTGGTTGACTACACTCTCAGCATTTAAGTGTTAAACATTTAAGACATTTGTGTTTTGCTTGACAGAATGTGTAATATTTTTCCAACAATCAACGTATGTGGAACGCTGCGTCACCTTCTTCTCACGCCACCAGATTTGATGGAATTTGAGGAGCAGGCAGAATACGTCCTGACATGCTACCTTCGCAGGCTCCAGTGGCTGCTCAGTGGTTAGTCATCTCAATTCACCATCTCTTAAGTTACTGGATAGCTGAGTAATTTAAAATTTATGGTTTAAGTCTTCGTCTTAGACCAGTTTATTTCCAAGCCAAAAGCTTTGTCCATAACCCCCATCAACAACAGGAATAATATATCCGCACTTCTGCCAGTAGTGAAGCTTTGTTGAATTAATCTAGGCTGTGAATGCCATGCAACAATGCAAAAAGGTGCCATCATTTTACACAGCTCCTCCTCCTCCTCCTCCTCCTCCTCTTCCTCCTCCTCCTCCTCTTCCTCCTCCTCCTCCTCCTCCTCCTCCTCTGTAACCCATTGTGGCTTGGTTCAGTGGATGGTTCAACAAAATTTTGGTTCCCGGACAATTCGGCGCCGTACAATTCGGACCGAACAATTCTTTGCAGCCCAAATTTGTGATGGGACTTCTCCATCACCAAAATGTATACTGTCGAAACTAATATTAATCTGACACCTCACTATATATCGGGCATAAAAACCATGGGCCTATAGGTATGAAACTTACATTGATCTAAATGAGATGCCTATAAGTTGATAATTTAGTGCATTTAGCTACTAATTTCAGTGTCTTATTTCTGTTATTGGATAAATTTTATAAGATCAGACAATATTTGCTTGGTGCCATATAATTATATTTCATACCATTGATAAACAAAAGTTTCCTAGCCGTAAGAGCAATATTTTTACATGTACTCGGAATTGTCCAGGTCCGAATTGTCCGGTTCGAATTGTCCGGTGCCGAATTGTCCGGACACCAAAATTTTTGTTAATCTTTTTTCATGAATAGGTAGTCGGCAGATTTTTGGAACAGTGGTGGAAAAGAAATGCATTTTTCTAATCGACACTTCTGGTTCGATGGAAGAGAGAATGGAGGAACTGAAGAAGGAGCTTGTCTCACTCATCTGGGAACAACTGCACAAATACAAGATCAGGTGATCTGACAGAATTTACGTCAATCCACAGTTTTTCCTTTTTTTAAACTCAATTGTTTTTAAAACTCTTGTCTAAATAAGTCTCTTTGCTTCAAAACTCTTCATTTGACCCTGTTTTAAAGCTACATTTTAAACTTTTCTTTTTACAAACTTATTGTAAACTTCTCTTAAGACTATCAAGGTTTTGCACATTTCTGTTTATGGCTTCCCTTAGGTAAGAATAGCTGTACGTTAATTACAGTCTGCCTGTCTGCTTTAATCCTGTGTCATTGTTATTTTATTGTATGATCAAAGTCAAAGTCTCTCTTCCATCGAACTCAGGAAAGCGTATGAATTATTATTTTTTCCATGATGCAGAGAGGCAGACATGGAAAGATTTTGATAGAGTGGCAAAAGGAGGACGATGGCTTCTCTGTTCTTGATGTATAAAATTCTGTGAGAAAACTGGTCATGAAGAGGCAGATCGCTAATGGTAAAATTTTGTTTCTCAGGTTCAACCTTGTTCGATTCTCGAGGGCTTGTGAGAGATGGCAACGATCTCTTGTAGAACCAACCGACGACAACTGTCGGGAAGCAGTGCAATGGGTGACGCAATTGACAGCCAGTGGAAACACATGCACGCTAGAGGCACTTCAGGTGAGGAGGGCAGCAGCATTTTTGCTGTAGCTTTCTGTAGTAAAAAAGTGGGATTGCTTGGACCTGATAAATTTGTAATGTATTTGAAGCATTCATTGCAGGCACAGCACTTGAGAAAATAAATGCTATCTTTCCATGGACAGCTGGTCATCACCTGTATTAAAGACCATTACAATTGTTAAGTGGTAGTGGTGTGTTTCTTGCTGTGGCTACCAAGTTGACAGTGTCACATGATGCAATTGGTGTTAATTCTCTATGTGACATTGCATTGGTTCTGAAACTGTTCTGGAACAATGATAGTAGGACCATCATAGGATTAGGACTAGGACCATCATAGGATTAGGACTAGGACCATCATAGGATTAGGACTAGGACCATCGTGGTATTAGGACTAGGACCATCATAGGATTAGGACGAGGGTCCTGAACAACCAACCTATGATTCCTTGTAGAGATTCTTCTTGGTGGTTGTCAGATATGAAAATAACATCTGCTTTTGCAACCTTTTGTGCGACCCAGCGGTTCTTTCCGATGTTTTGAAAGAAACCATATGTAACAATTCAGTTCTGTGCTTCGTTGCCATTGCTTGCGTGTGTCGCTTGTGCTTTGCCAGACAAAGACATACATGTAGCTATTCCGAATGATTCTTGTTTTTTTCTGGGCATTTTTGAATCAGAGAGATAGTATTATTAAAATAGTATTATTTTCCTCAATGTAAGTGTAATCTGTCTGAATAAGTTACGAAGTAGGAATTGCTAATGATTATTAATTATCTGTTAATTGGTATTATTATTATTTTGTTGTTGAATGAATGGGATCTGTGTGGCAGGTATGCATGTTTGTTTTAACCCTTTAATGCCGGAATTGTTTTGATACCTATCCTGTTAATCGGGTCACGGGTGACCCGATCCGGGGGGGAACGAGTTAAGACATCAGCAGAAAAAGTGATGTGGTGAGCTGGATGTGTGAAAAGTGGATGTTGCCAGATCTCCTGGTCCTGGTAGCAAATGGACACTTTCATTTACTTTGGATCATAAATAATAATAATTATTTTCATATCACTTATGTATAGTGTCATCATTATAATTTTGCATTTATCTTAAATGAATATTCATGTAAGACGTTAATGCATAAGGTGATGAAAAATGTAATGATTGGTAGATGGCCTTTGAGGAGACTGACCTGGAGGCGATCTATCTTCTGACTGATGGAAAACCAGACACAAGCACTTCTCTTGTCCTCCAGGAAGTACAGAACCTGAACTCGAAAAGCCAAGTTGTCATAAACACCATTTCGTTCAACTGTATCGACAGGTCAGCTGCCATAAAACAGATACAACTTCAGTCTCTCTCTCTCTTTTGTTTTCTACAACATTGTTCTGTTGAATGATATTATCACTATTTGTCATGCTCTGGTTAGAGGTGTAAGAAATTTGGTAAAATATGATACCATGATTAATACAACAATCTTCTTAAAATAATAATCATGCCTCTTCACTGCAGGTTTCTGATATATGATTTGTCTTTCCCCTTTCAGCCAAATTTCCCCCCCCCCCATGGGAATTTTGCATCCTTCATGTATGCAGAGGATTGTCTTTATATAATATTGGCATGTTATTAGATTGCAACAGAACATGTGACTGAACTGATAAAGCAATACAACAACCAGATAAAATGAATGGTTCTAAGTTTAAACTTGACCGCTGTAAACTCGTCTCAATTACTATAACTTGCTTCTTACTGTGTAGTTAGTATGCTATATACTGCCACACAGTGAAATCTGACTCCTGTTGAACTTGTTTTCAACTGTTACAACTAGATTATGTAGTCTTGAATTACTAAATATAATAATAATAATAATCTTTTCTTTAATGAAACGCCTGCAAGATGCACTGCGCTTTACATTTGCAAGTTATGCAGCAATCTTAATTAAACTTAACTACTAACAACTAACTGAACAGACAGCTTTGCAATTACACGGCGCTAATAGCAGCCTACAAAGCATATCCGCCCAATACGGGCTCGAACCTGCTACCTCTCACACTCTTGGCCAGCGTGTTAACCATTACTCTACCGGGCCCCCCAATAAAATAAATATTATTATTATTTGTTATGACAATTGAAACATTCTGTTATTGACTGAATATAGTTTTCTGTTTTCAGCGTGGCCAATGATTTCCTTCGAACATTGGCACAGGAGAATCGAGGAAGGTATCACAGTGTTGTGCAGAGAAGTTTTGACGCTCATCTCTTCGCTCATCAGTTGATGGAAGGACGGTTCAAGGATCCAGAGGTTCGTCAATTAAATTCATCTTTTCAATTCTTTGATTTTTTGCTGACTTGACGGACCCAGGCTGTGTTCTGAACCCACTCCTCCCTCCCTCCTTCCTCCACCCATTAAGGACGCTCTCCTACTCCATGCGTCCCAGACTGCATTGACAGAATTGTCCCACAGGTGGACAACTTAATGAGAATTTTTTTAACAAGAATGCTTCATGATGCATAATTTCATGTAAACCAGGGTACGGTTATGCAGTTGGATTAATAAAGAATATACTTTCTGACTTACTTACTTAATTGAATTTTCTCATTTTGCTCTCCCTTCAAATAAGACATACTGAGGTTCATAGTATGGTTTTTTTCTTCCTTTACAGAGACTTAATGAGCTTGAATCTTTTTCCATATTGAGACAAGCATGGGTGACTGACTCAGCGACGTATTCCATCACATTACTGATAATTATTTCACATTTATTGTTTCCATTTTGATAAATTACGTTAAGTGGTTAACGTGTTGCCATGACTTCTGCCTCTACCAGGTTCCTCAGCTGCCAGAATTTGATGGAGATGACCTCAAACGCCTGGCGCATGAGATCGCCAAAGGCAGGAAGTACCTGGCACAATCCAGAACCTACAGGTAAGAGAATTGGGCTGTCTTCTTTATGCATCTGTCAATTATTTTGGCTAGGAATGCTGTATGCACTCTTGGGGGGAATTAGTGAGATGGGGCCAATTATTGAAACCAGTTTCAATTCGGATTTCTGCAATCGAAAACCGGTTTCCCCCAAAATCCGATATTAACAACCATAGTCACAAACTGAGTTTGTATACATAGAGATTCCTATGAAAGGTTTAAGAAAGTATTATCATACAGCATGACGATTGTGATTAGGATTGAAAGATGACGATCATTTAGCACAAATTATGCTATTACCAGATACCATATTATTGATGATGAAATTGATATTGACTTCAACAGGACGATGTTTGAAGCTCTGAAGAAAGTGAATGAAGAACCTCCGACAGTTCATGACTGTATGTCTCTTTGTCATGTTTCAATTCAGAACTTGTACAGTTTTCCTGTCTATAATTTTGTTCATTATAATTCTAAATTTTCACTGACTAAGACATGTGTAAATTATGTATATATACATCATTTACACATGTCTTAGTCAGTGAAAATATGACCTATGGAATTAATTGAACCCTCCAAATGCAGAGCCACATTGTCAACTGGCTCTGTGTATGCAGATTAGACTGGTTGCCCAAAGTTTATATGGTTTGGTTACTCTTATTCCACTTCTACTTGTACTAAACTCAATATCAGACCGAACCATGTTTCGAGCTATAGCCTATAGTTATAGCTGTTCTTAAATGGCCACTGTGGTCATAGGTACTCGCTGGTCATACCCAGCTGGTCATCACTACTGACTAGTGCAGTGTATCGCAAACTGTGTGCCGCGGCACATTAGTGTGCCGCGTGAGATTTCAGGTGTGCCGCGAGAGAAACCTAAAATTTGTAGTCTTTTAATTGACTTTAGAAGAAATTATTTAATAAATATGATAAATACAATTTTCGGCTTCCCAATGTTTTTATGTGTAAGAATAGTTTCTCCTCAGTATTTAAAAACTCTAGTGACATTGTTCTACTGATTCTACTCTATGTTATTTACTCTTCTCGACGTAATTATTATGGAGATACAAACATAGACTACATAGTTAACTCGTTCTGTCGACGCCATTATTACAGAAATACCAGCACATCTCTAACTTGAAGTGACATTCCTCAACGACCTTTTCGAAAGGTTGAACACCTTAAATTTGAGTCTTCAAGGCGCAAAAGAAAACATAATCACAATCACAGGGAAACTTAAGACATTCAGCGAAAAGTTACAACTGTGGATTAAGATTACAAGCAATTCACACCTTGACTGTTTTCCAGGTAGGCCTATCGATGCTTCTCCACACAAGAGCATGCTAATTGGAAAAATTAGAGAGACGCTGGAAAATTTCGCGTTAGCGTTCGCCAAATACTTTCCTTCACTGGAGACAAAAGAGTATGAATGGGTCATCAATCCATTCGTAAATCACGATTGTACCGGTCTAACGATGGCTGAAGAAGAGAGTCTCATCGATATTAAGAACGATCTGGTTCACAGAGGCTCTTTCGCTGATCAAGAGTTGTCAGCCTTTTGGATCTCAATTCTTAGCCAATATCCAGACTTGAGCACGAAAGCAATCAAGTGTTTGCTGCCGTTTGGATCGTCTTACCTCTGCGAATTTGGATTTTCTGTTCTAACAGAAATGAAATCGAAAAAACGAGAGCGACTACAGATGGTGGATGATGAAATGCGTGTCAGCTATCGAACCGCGTCTTGAGTTAATATGCTCTCGTAAACAAGCTCATTCTTCGCATTAGTGATGATTATTCAATGACAAATGTGCTCTAGTTTCGCTATAATAGCTAGACTAAAATGACAAGCTAAAAATATGACAAACTGTAATTATTGCCGTTGCCTTTGCAATTGTAATAAATTTTAATTGGTGTGCCGCGATACAAAATTTATCTGCTGAGTGTGCCGGGAGTCAAAAAAGTTTGCGATACACTGGACTAGTGCTTGTGATTAGACCTTGGCAGCAGCATATAACGAAAGATTAATCAGAAAATAATCTTTCTCAGTGTATGAAGTTTCAGAATCATTTTGATGTTGAAATCCTGCTAATGTCATATAGTTGTCATCAACATATTCCATCATCAAAATACTAACTTACTTACTTATAAACCAACTGAATATTTAGTTCAAACGAATTATAAAGGTCGTCTGTATTTGTGTTTTAGGCTTCTCTACCAGTGCAAGTTCAAAACAGCGTCCAGTTTCTGCCAAACCGTAGCAGTAGTTAGGCACTCTGTGTTGAACTGAGTTTTCAAAATGAACTGTTTATTTACCTTGCTTTTTAAATAATAAGTAATTTAATTGAAGTCATCAATAATATAAATGTATATTACTGTCAGCTGAACTAGTTCCTGACATTAGGAAAATCTAGCATTCTGTCTGCATTTATAGAAACAGGATGTCAGGATTGTGCATAGCAATGGAAGCATATTATAACTGGTAAATTATTTTGCTTTTTGAACGTGTCAAAAGTACGACATCCGTCAATTTTCTGTTATGTCTGTAACAAGAGTTTTCAAGACAGTTCGTATAAAGCAGTTTAGGCGTGTCACAAAGAAGTGCCTCTGTCTAAGCCAGACAGTTGGAAATGTACATTGCATGTTGTTCAGAGTCATACGCAACGACCATTATGTTTGAAGACAAGTCATTTAGTGTCTGCTTTTGAACTGAAAGAGAGCTCTGTCGATTCCATTAATGAATTTCTAATGAATATGGTTAGCCTGTCTTTCTGTTACTTCATGATCAGTTAAATGCTTAAGCTCTTGAATTCAGACAATTTTATACTATATATATTTTAATGTATATATATATGTATATATATATATTTATATTTGTTTAATCAAACATCAGGTTGACAAGCCGCAGCACGGTTACATGATGAAGAGAAATAGTTTAAAGACTATTCTCAGATTTTCAGCATGCTAACTTTCGTGCATTCCTGACAATACGATAAGCCTCATAGTCGTTTCAGTTCAAGCAATGATTTCAGCCTACTTTTAAATGTAACAGATGCCTTCAATGCTATGGTGTGTTTTGGGTGTTTGAACACACCGGAAATGAAACAATGTAAAAAAATGAAATAATGCATTTGCGAGCACATGATGCTATAGTCCAATTAACAAACTCGGAGGAGGAATTACAAACATTGGTGGAAAGATTAAACAGGATGGGTAAGAAAGCCTAAAATCTACAAAAATAGTTAATAATTTTGTAGATAAATCATCAGAAAACAAGTAGCCTAAATTTAAGATTAGAATCGACTTCAAGAAGGGAGTTTTTTTAAATAAATGTAGACCTAGTCCTAAGTTCCAGTTACTTAGGACTACCAGAGTTCGTATCGTAATCGTAATCTCGAAATTTCTACAGCGCCCACAAAAGCGAAGTCACGGGAACCAGCTTATTCACAGGCGCAGAGTTGACTAACCAGCCTTATGAGCCCAGCATGAACGATGTTAATAGCCTATATAATGGATAGCCTAAACTCCTTATAGGTGACATTGTGCATGCAGATTACAAAATTTAATGTCATTTATGAAAATCGATTTTTAGGACGGTGACCGGACAGCTTAGCTCAGACCCATGGGCGGAAATCTGGGCGGAGATTGGGGGGGGGGGGGGGGGGGGGGGGGACGAACGAGTGGCCAAAAAAAAGACGCGAGATTTTTTGATGAAAAGTCAAGAAATTTTTCTATTTTCACCGCCAAAAAGTTGATAACCTTTTTTTCAGTCCTGACGCTCGACAATTGGGGGGGATGGGGGCAAATGCATGGGCCGTCCCCTCTAACATCCCCCAGTGTAAGAATTATGAAAAAATAACGGGTAACGGCCCAATATTCCGAGGGTCCACTATTCCGAAGGTCCACTATTCCGAAGGTCCACTATTCCGAAGGTCCACTATTCCGAAGATTGTTATATATCCCTCCCTCCCTCCCTCCCTCCCTCCCTCCCTCCCTCCCTCCCTCCCTCCCTCCCTCCCTCCCTCCCTCCCTCCCTCCCTCCCTCCCTCCTCCCTCCCTCCCTCCCTCCCTCCCTCCCTCCCTCCCTCCCTCCCCCCCCCCCTCCCTCCCTCCCCCCCCCCCCCCTCCCTCCTCCCTCCCTCCCTCCCTCCCTCCCTCCCTCCCTCCCTCCCTCCCTCCCTCCCTCCCTCCCTCCCTCCCTCCCTCCCTCCCTCCCTCCCTCCCTCCCTCCCTCCCTCCCTCCCTACCTCCCTCCCTCCCTCCCTCCCTCCCTCCCTCCTTCACCCTCGTTGGGAGGGCGGAAAGAAGGGGAGGGAGCGGGACGAAGAGGGAGAGGAAGGAGCGCAAGGGAGGGGTGGAGGAGGGAGGGATGCGGGAAGAAAGAGGAATGGACGGAGGGATAGATTGATGCATGGATGGAGGGAGGGAGGGAGGGAGATGGGACTTGGAGGAGGAGAAGGGTAGGGTGGAGTGGGAGGTGGATGGGAAGGGAGAGGATAGGGACGGGGGAGGGTAGAGGGGATGGGAGGAAGTAAGGGGAAGAGAGGGTAGGGAGGGGAGGGGAGGAGATGGGAAAGGGAGGGGTGGGAAGGGAAGGAATGGGGAGGGGAAGGGGGAGATAATGGGAGGGGAAAGGGGAAGGGAGAGGATAGGGGAGGGAGAGGAGAGAGGGGAGGGAAGGGGAAGCGGGATGGTGCGGGGAAGGGAGGTGAAATGGAGGTAGGGAGGGATTGTTGGACGCTCTTTTCAGCCACAGCAACGCGTGGCCGGGTTCAGCTAGTATATATATATATAAATGTAAAAAGTTTGTATTTAATCAAGGATCTCGGAATGCTTTTGACCGATTCATTTCATAATTTTATCAAAATGTTCCGTTCAAATACGATCGGGTTTGTAAAATGTTTCTTGGAAAAAGCGCAAACTTTTCTACAATTAAAAACAACTTTGCATTCGATTCAAGCAATTTCGATTTCAAATTTGCACAACGTGTATTTTAACGCGGCCGCGTTTTTATGGCGCATGTCCGCACGTCTTTTTATAGCGCATATACCTATGTAGCTGTCAGTTGTACAAAATCAAGGATCTCGGAAAGTCATTCACCGTTCTTGACCGATTCCTTTCAAAATTTTACCAATTTCGAATACGATCGCTTTTGTAAATGATTTTTTAAAAGCGCAATCTTTTCGCACAATTTTGCATTCGATTTGAGCGATTTCGATTTCAATTTTCACACAACCTTGCCTTTGCGATTGCGGCCGAGTGGAGGGGCAGGGGAGGAGGAAGGGAGGGGAGAGGGAGGTGGTAGGGGAGGGTAGAGGACGGGAGGGAAGGGGACGAGAGGGGAGGGGAGGAGACGGAGGGGAGGGGACGGAGGGAGGGAGAGGGGGAGTGAGGGAAGCAGGGTAAGGGGGGTAGAAAGGGAGGGTTGCACGGTCTTTTCAGCCACAGCAACGCGTGGCCGGGCACAGCTTGTAATATATATAAGATTGATGAATAATAATTCCTGCTCAAAGCACGACTACTGCAATTCTCTTTTCCTCAACCTCGAATCCAAAAAACCTCAAACGTCTGTAAGACTGTAACCAACCCACAGCTTACTAGCCCGTGGTGTCATCAGGACGGGAAACCCAAGCACAATCATAATATTATTATCACTCCCATTCTCAAATTACTCCGTTGACTAAAAATCCCCGAGCTTCATAAGTTCGGAGATTACTGTAACGGCCCACTTTTCCGAGGGTCCACTATTCCGAATATCCGCTGTATTTTGTTCTGTATCCTTGGTGGTTATAGGTTTACGGTGAGTTAGGGTTAGGTTTAGGGTTCGGAATAGTGGACCTTCGGAATAATGGACCCAAACCTGGCTGATTTATCATAATAGGCGTATAACAGTACAATCTTCGGAATAGTGGACCTTCGGAATAGCGGACCTTCGGAATAGTGGACCTTCGGAATAGTGGACCCTCGGAATACTGGACCCTCGGAATAGCGGACCCAAACCAAAATAACGGGGGGGATTGGAACATTATCCACTTGGAATCGGGGTGTGAAAAACAGACTTTAACATGGAGTTCTAAGAAAGACTGGGTGGGTTGAAACCCCCAACTCTCCGGTAATTCTCACCCTGATCCCCCCCCTTGTCCCCCCTAGGTCTCCGCCCATGCTCAGACCTATAGGCTACAGCAGTTCCAGATCTGTTTACACAGGTCTCAAAGTCATAGTAAAATCAGCACATGTCATGTTAAAATTTTATATTGGTTATTGCTTTATATTTAGCCTATGAACAGTTCCGCTTTAACAAGGTCGATGTTCAGGTATGTTTAATCGGGATTGTTAAACAACAGGTCGTCCATCATGCTGAGCACTCTCTTGCAAAAAGCATTAAAACGGAATGAGAGTAGCCTAGGCCTACGAAGGACAAAATATGCTTTGTTGAGTGTCAGAGGTTTGTGAATTGTTTTACCGTTGGCTACTATTTTTTTAAGAGCTCTAGTCGCATATAAAATTATACCAATACAGAAAATACCAAGTCATAACATCATAAATTATAACCAGATCCTCCAGCGGTAAATTAGAATGAAATTGGCCTACGCCTATAGGCCTACAAGCCCTACATCATGGATGCGTTAAAGTTCAAATAAGCTATTGGTATGGCCTCTAGCCTAAGACAACGTTCAGTAGATTTTTAGTTTTTTTAATTTTGAGAACAAAGTAACAGCTTTTTATGATCGCCCTCAACCCTCCAATTCCCGGCCTAGACGACACCTGCCTTAGTAGCTGTTCCACCCCTCTGGTAACTCGACCCGGACCACCACGGACTACTCTAGTAAGTAAGTAAGTAAGTAAGCCGTTTATTGACAAAGCATCAAACACGTACAAAAGAGCAGTAATCAGTACAAATTCAATGACTTTCGAGTGATCGGTGCATAAGTCAAAAGGTCAATCGAAAAAGGTCGTATGGACCCGCTGAGGCTGGATAGACCCTTCCTTTCTCAATAACATTTGGCTATTGTAAAAAAAAACAGTGCAAAGCACAACATCTTACACATGAAACGAAAGCAAACTGAAATGAAATGACACACAGATTTCAAAACAAAACACAAGAAAAAAACAAATTATGACCAATTGTTTAAATCTAGTAAACAGAGATTAAACAGTCTTTTAATTTTTTCTTAAACATGTTAATGGTGGGTATAAGTGTAATATATTTTGGGAGGTTATTCCATATCATAGGGCCAGAACATTTAATCGAAAATAATTTCATCCTAGTATGTGCAACATCGGTGCGGTAGTGTAACAGAGTTCTAGTGAAATGGTTAAGTACAGCAATTCTCTGACAAAAATAACCATCAAATGTCCTAGGCAACAATTTGTGATGATAGCGAAACATGAACAAACTGATTTGAAACTTATATATATCTGATAATCGTAGTATGTTATAGGTTCGAAAAATTGGTTTGGTACTGACAGACCAGCATAATAAGAAAATAGTTCGAATGGCACGTTTTTGCAAACTCTCCAATTTTTTTAAATAAAAACTATAAGTTGAGGCCCAGCAAATGTTACAATATGACAAGTATGGAAAAATTAAGGAATAGTATAAGCCTTGTAATGTAGCTTGAGAGAGACAGTGACGGATTCTTGATAGCACGCTAATATTTTTTGCTATTTTTTAGATATCTGCTTAATGTGTTCTTTCCAGGTGAGGTGCTGGTCCAGATACACACCTAAAAATTTACATGATTCAGTCGGCATAATCATTTGACCATCCATTGTCAATCTGTAATCACACACTGGCGTTAGTTTACGGCGGGATCCAAAAAGAATAAAGTTTGTTTTATCAATATTAAGCGATAATTTGTTAGCTCTAAACCAGGAAGAAATGGTGATGAGCTCATGATTAGCTCTTTCAAACAATGATTCTATTGACTTATCAGATATAAAGGCATTCGTGTCATCAGCAAACAATCATAGGCGTAGCCACATGAAGGCAGGAGGAGGCAGTTGCCTCCTCTTGGATTTTCTCGTATTTGCCTCCTCTTGCCCGAACTCCATCGCCATACAAATCTGCATGCAAATGATGCAATTTACTTACTTACTGCACTGTTCAAGCGAATGTTGTACCGTACGGCGTATAGGCTACTATTTCCTGACACACAGACACAGTTTTCGTTTCCGGTAACAAACGCCTAACTCAGTATTTTTCAAGTAAATTGTACTAATCGAATTATTGTGTACTAGCTGTACCCGGCCACGCGTTGCTGTGGCAGAAAAGACTCTCCCCCTTCCCCCTCCCCCTTCCCCTCCCCCCTCCCCTCCCCCTCCCCCTCCCTCTTCCCTCCCCCTCCCTCTGCCCCTCCCCCTCCCCTTCCCCCTCCCCTCCCCCTCCCTCTGCCCCTCCCCCTCCTCCTCCCCCTCCCCCTCCCTCTGCCCCTTCCCCCTCTCCTTCTCCCTTCCTTTCCCCCTTTCTCCGTGGAGCGGAATGCAAAGTTCACTTTTTGCGGAAAATATTGCGTTTATTCGGAGAAAAAAAAGTTGGAAACTCTCTGATAGGAATGGAAGGTTTTGTGAAATTTTCAAAACAATCTGTGCGGTACGTTTTGAGAACACTTTACACAAACTATTGGAAAGTTTCATTTTTATATATATAAATTATCGTCATTCCGACTCATTCGTCAATTCGTCAATAGTCATTATTATGTCTGCGGGGCCGCCAAATAAGAAACTTCGACAGATTGTGCTATCTTTTGCCAGCCAAAAGCCAGCGAAGAAATACACAGGTAACGACAGGTTATTAGTAATAACAGTGGGTTCTTGCTGCTGTGAAAGATCCTTCAGTGCACTGCGAAGGCTAAAGACTTTTCTCAGAACAACAACGTCCGAAGAACGGCTGAACGGATTGGCACTTGCCTACATACACAGAGACATTGATGTAGATTTAGACAGAGTGCTTCAGAAGTGGGACGGATCTGGGCATAGAAGAATTCATTTGGCTTTTTCGTCAACCGACAGCTGCTGAACATGGTTGTGACACCTATAGCACAGAAGTCGAGCATAAGTTACGTACTAAAATTAACATCTTTAATAGTCAGTAGATACAGAACTTGTCAAAATTACTGCAATGAAAGACAAGTTGAACTCATAACTTATGTGAACTTCTCACAATTTCATGCTCGTAAAATTTTTACGTTCACATACTGATGTTCTCTATACTTAAAATAATGGCGGCAGAAGCTTTGCAACTGTTAGTTTCAGACATGCTTAAAAAGTAATTGCTGTGAATTATACTACCCCTAAAAAAAAGGTCGTCAGGAAAAAAAAGTCTACGATTTTCGTCTATTGCTCCATGGATAAATTTTGCCTCCTCTTGTTTGCTCCATGGGTACATTTTGCCTCCTCTTGTGCCTCCTCTTGAAAAGAGGTCTGGCTACGCCACTGCAAACAATATATAGTGAAACACTTTGGAAGTAGTCGTCAGGTCATTTACATATATTAGAAATAATAATGGCCCCAGAATTGAACCCTGAGGTACGCCACAACTGATGGGTTTACCAACAGATAAATGACCTTTAAAATAAACATGTTGTGATCTGTTGTGAAGAAAATCAGAAATCCATGCCTTACTTACACCTCTGATACCATAGTGTTCAAGTTTTTTTAATAAAATTTTGTGGTTTACAGTATCAAAGGCCTTGGATAGATCAAAAAATATTCCTAGAGAAAGTTCTCGGTTATCCATAGATTCTAAGATTTTACATTGTATTTCCAGGAACAACCCGACTCAACACAGCGCTCGTGAATAAGCCGACTCAACACAGCGCTCGTGAATAAGCTGGTGCCCCGCGCTTGGCTTTCAAGTAGCGCTTTAGTAATTTGGAGATTACGAATAGAAGCAAACGCTGTTAGAGCATAATCAGATTGCATCATATAATTATATTAGGCCTATAATAATAATCACATTGCAATAATATTGACTGGAGAGCGCCTCTGAGACGACTGCAGAGGGTCAGATCTGTTCTTTAACAGGCGCTATATATGTGACTTCTTGAAATGAATGAATGAATGAATGAATTGAATGAATGAATAAATGAATGAATGAATGAATGAATGAATGATTCTAGATCCTGAGAGAGCGAAATGCGATTGTCGCTAAAAAGGACATCATTTAAAAATAAACAGAGACATTTTGGATAGGCGGCACAACACCGCATTAAAACGCAAATTTCTCAGCAATGATGGCAGAATTGTTTTAAACCAACCTGGGGATTTTGAGTTGAATGACATTCAAAACTATCAACTTAACTATGTTTTGCGGCCATCGACCAGATTTCTTGAAAATATCCGTTAAAGTTGAGGAATTTAACATGGGTTTGCACATAAACAAGCACGCGCTGCCCTAAGCGGAAGTCACGTGTGGTTTCGCCGTCGGCCACCGACTATAGCCAAGGCTTTAGCTATCCAGTAACTAAAATAGTACATTTCAATCTTACTCGCAGCTGGAGTTCGATGGCGAAACATTAAGCGGAAGCAGTGAAGCCGTAGATTTCCGGGTGGAGAAGCGGTTGTTTATCTGGAAGAGGATTCATCTAGTTACACAGGATTATTATTTGTAACAAGTCCTTCCTGGAGAGCAGAAGAGACGTGTGCGTAGTTTACCATTCAGTGTTTTCGCTCTGATCGGATTGAACAAATCCTCATTTATAGTGTCGTGGTTTTCTGACATTCGGTACCAGTACAAGATCATGTAATCTGATTAGTGTCCGTTGGTCTGAGGATGAGGAGTGTAGGACATTACCCCCCCCCCCGCCCCGGACAAAAATCCCCCGGACAAACCCTCGATTTGGCCTAGGATAAACCCCCGGACAGAACCCCTTCCCTGTGCATATAGTCTATTTCTGTAGTTAATTGATAAAAACGCGTTTAATCCAACTTCTAAATATTAAATTGCAATAATTTTTCGGTTATTTTTACTGGCAGTAGAATGTAAATAGTATGGCCGCCGCAGATAGGTGCAGAATAGAGCGGCCTGACATACGGCGATCGATAGCCCAATACTTCCGCGACCTACGGCGATGTATAGGCCAATGTTTTCGCGAAAGTGAGTAAAAATATCATGAAAAGGTGTCTTTTCGAAAATATTAATACTCTTAAATAAGCTTTAAAAACACAGCAAATCGATTGACCTTAACACATTGGCCACCAGTTACGAGATATCTCGCAGTTTAACCAAGATCTCGAGGTTAAACGCGAGATTTCGTGGCTAAACGCGAGATTTAGTCATAGTTCGTATAGTTAAGATTTGTGCATTCTGTGATCTCCGTTCTTGTGAATTGTTTAAACTGCATAATTGTACACTGTAACCGGTTGCGGTCTGTCAACCGAGATTGTTTCAATAAGGAGAATATTTTATATACGTATATAATGTGATTATTCAAAATTGTTTTTGTTTACAACCGTTTTTAGTTGACAATGAAGAAGAGGTTCGCAAAGACCGAGCAAAGCTTTGTTGGGAAGATCTACACACTCTCCCATCATCAAGTTGTTGTTGAAGAAACTATTGCAGAGGGCAGGTATCTTACATACTAGGTATCTTACATAATAAGTATTTTATGTGCAGAATTGTCTGATGTATGTATAGTTAGTCTATAAGCTAGACTGTTTCTTTCATGTCGTCGTCGTCGGTGCCTTATTCGACACTCCGAACATTGGCGGCATCATGGACAATTCTTCTCCAGAGATCTTTCTGCTGTGCTGCTCGTACCACCTGCTCCATCGACAGTCCCGTCCATTCCTTCACATCGTCCATCCACATTAGAGTCCTTTAAATAGTTAAGGAATTACAATAGTTATCTAGTTTTCCAAAAAAGTGTCCTGTTTTTTGATGACGAGGAAATGGTCAAACATGCATCAGTCCATAAATGAGAAAGGTTTCTTGCATTAATTAGGATTACATGAAAGAATCCTAATTAATGCAAGAAACCTTTCCCATTTATGGACTGATGCATGTTTGACCATTTCCTCGTCATCAAAAAACAGGACACTTTTTTGGAAAACTAGATAACTATTGTAATTCCTTAACTATTTAAAGGACTCGAAGCCTACAATGGCCTAGCCCAATGGGGTTTACTAAAAAAAAGGGTGATTCTAAGATCAGCAAAGTCCAAATGGCGTAATCAAGAGGGCGAAAATGAATAAAATGAATGTTCAATAAGGAGCAACATAATAGAATTCTACTACTTTCATCTTAATGCCTGCCAATGTGTAGAAGTAGCATATATGAACAGAGGTCTAATCTTTGTACTGGTTGGCTTGCATGATTTAATATGTTGATTGCATGTGACAACAATTTTATTGCACCAGAATTGCAAATATTAGCTTACGAGTCAGGATTTTTCCCAATTTCTGTATTTATGTACATTCCATATAAATTGATGAGTTCACTTTCATTAGATTTCTTTTTGGATTAGAAATTATACTGTATTCTGTCATTTACAAAGGACTGCCACTTTCCACAGTTTGGGATCCAATCAGCCTACGTTGACAACATCTTCTCCTTCTTTTAAAAACCGGCACAATTTTGCCATTTTGTTTAAGTTGTCGGCCCATCGAGACACATTAAGATGAATGTACTGTTCCAACTCTGATAATTTGTGCCTTCATGAAACTTTATGTTCTACAGTGCTAAACTGTTGAATAGCTGTAGAAGTTATTTCACTAGCTTAATCTGTAAAACTGGGTTTTATGTTGGACTGCACCGAATAAGTGAATATCACTATTCGGCCAAATACAAATACTTGGACCAACTATTCGACTGAATATGAAAGTGAATAGGATACAAAATGGATCTTTAAACAGAATTCAGTCACTGTGCACAATGCATGAGACTGCTGACATTGCGATACTGCTGTCCAGGCAGTAGACAAGGCATGCTATTCAAGGCAAGGCTACTATTTGGCCAAGTAGCGAATACAGGGCAAATGGTCTGGTACAGCCATAGTTCTACGTGTAGGCATAGAAATTGTTTTTCGTGATCTGGTATATGGGCTGATATAACTAAGTAGCTGCTATTGTGTAGTGCTGGTGTTTGTTTTAAATTATAGAGAACTTATTTTGTCTCCGACCTTTGTGGCCAGACCTTTACCTTGATTGTACGCTATTCTAATTAATGTATTTGTCAGATAGACAACACAAGTGTTCTTTACATAGACAATGACTAGTGATATCTTTTGTTTGCAGACTTTGAAGAGAACAGTTTTCGGTCAAGTGGCTGTTCAAATATCCTCACAGAAAGAAGACATTGAGATCTGACCATTGCTTAATTATTTCATTACCTGATCATTTGATACAAACCTAAACTCAAAGTAATAAACCCACATACACATGCTCATTAATATACCAGTAATGGGCTCATTCATGTCTGTGAGTAACCTACTTGTATTGTTTTTGACTGTACTAGAAATTTATGCTGTGATCCAACGTGTCAGTATGTGCTAGAGTCGTTCTGCTTCTGAAGTACTTGCAAATGAGGCCATTAATGTTACCTGCACTAACCTCTATGAATTTCCATTAATCGTCCTCTGATGTGGCTTCAGTTTTTTTGTGGCATCAGTTATGCTTTCCATCAGGAGCAGATCCATGAGATTTGTACCGTTTTCATTGCTATGCTACCATGATCTGCCAGCACTGCATGCCTTTCTTTAGCACACGCAGTGCATACTGACTGACAAATATAGCCAAACGTTCTTTCTGCAAAGTAACGAGTAATGAGCTGCTGAAATACATGAAATAGAATGAATTAAGTGTCTCTCATCACAGTAGACATGACTGGATGATGTCTGTTGGACACAGACCAAAAAATTTCATGAACAGAATTTTTGAAATTTCTTCTTTGGTCCTCTCTGATATCTTTGGTCTGGCGTTTTGTTCCATTCTATTCAAAGCTGGGAATACTGATTATGATGCTGATGTTGGTGGTTGCTTCTCTACTAGCAGTTCAGATCAGAGTGTGTGAACAAGTCACTGAAATTTAAGGAGTCGACTGCTTTGATGTTTACGGAAAATGTGGCGCACTGGTTGGCGGTGGGAGGAAGTTGTGATTTTCCACAGTATGAGCTTATGATCTGATTCAAGACCAGCGTTGCTCGCCTGTATATCGTAGACTGTAGTGCGATCATTGGCAGCTATTACAAAGTACATCTAAGATGTTTAATCCTCGAGTTGGGACTTTTCAACGCATTGATGAAGGTTGAAGGTGTCGGACAGCAAATTATATTACATCCAATGGCGCCCATATTATAAGCTTTGATAGTGGTGTAAAGTTATAAAATGACTTAAAGGCGAGTAGTAATTTATTACACAGTCTTTGTTTGATGTCAGTTCTTAGATGTTCTATTAGTTAATCCATTCAGGCATAATGGCATATAGGCCCTAGTACCTTTCAAAGATACCTACTCAAAGGCTATGTCAACAGAGAATGGTCTTAGACTGTTATTGATTCCCACTCCGTAGCTCCTCTTGCACACCTGCCCTGATATGTCTGTCTGCATCTGATGTGTTTTCAGGCGGATTTGCTCTCGTCTTTCTTGTGCGTTCTACATCGAACGACAAACGTTATGCTCTTAAGCGCATGTTTGTTAACAACGAACATGATCTTTCTGTTTGCAAGCAAGAACTTGAAATAGCAGTGAGTGACAGTTACATTTTGAAGTCTTTTTCGTTAAAATTTTTAACTGTGATTGAAAATTATGCTGCTTCTCATAAAATAATTCAGTTTTTGTTTAAATGAATAAATTTGGTCTCGCTTTGAAAGGTGAAGTGGAATAAATCAGTGAAGTTCTGCCATTTCATTCTGCTGTATTTTACAGATCAAATAGTCAGAGACGATGGAAGATGATGATATGGTAATGATGAGGAAAGACTGGTGGCTGTTTGAAAACAGAGATTAAGCAGAGTGGTTATGTGTGTATTTATGTATGTATGTATGTATGTTTGTATGTATGTATGTGCACTTGTTATAGCGCCTGTTCAAGGTCTCTACTCAGAGACGCTCCCTACTGCAGAGCGGACACTGCATCGGAGTGAGTGATGGACTTGCCCAAGGTCCTTATGCAGCGACTTCAGATGGATTCGAACCTGCAACCCTTCGGGTACAAGGCAACGAACATTACCAACTACACCACTGCACCCACAATGAGTGGTTATGAGCTGATGATGGAAATATTGTGACATTGACTAGATGATGTAGCCCACCATTAGGGATTTAAGGTCTCCTTCATGTCACAATGAAAATGTAAGGAATATATCAGACATAAATAAAATTAAGGAAAATAATAGCAGACAGCTAATAAATAAATAAAGCAACATAAAAATTTAAAAAAGAAACGGAATAAAATGACACCAAAAAATAACGTTTTTTGGTAAAGAATAAAAACGAAAAAACGTTTTAAGCAACTATGGTTTTGATAGGTTAGCAGTTTAAATGAGCTTAAGTATTTTAATTGTAACAGCTCATGTTTGTGTTTGTAGCAAACTCTGTCTCATCATAAGAACATTGTAACATATATTGACTCAAGTATATCGATGACTAGTCATGATGTATTTGAAGTTCTTCTCCTGATGGCCTACTGCAAAGGTGAAGTATTATACGTCTCTGCTTTTTCATCTGATGACTTTCTAGATCAAGTTTCTGTATAAGGGTATCGACAGATCATGGGGACCAGACACTGTGTGCTTATTAAAAAGACAACCTGTATTATTATAATTATTATTGTTTTTATTATTATTATTGTTAATAATAAAATATTATTATTATTAAATGCATTTATAATGCTGCAAGGTCATGCTGAAATGTGAGTCTGAGGTGCAGATATTCGCTTGCCAAGATAAGATGCATTTTTTTATTTGCAGACAAATCTTGACTTTAATACTAATGTGTAATCGTGGTTTAAATTCCAGTTTAATTCAGATGAGACAAGAATTCAGCTGGACAGAATTTGAATGTTTGGTTGGTTGCCTTCATGACATGACATTCTGAAATTTAGCAAAGGTCTGATAAAAAAGGTTGAAAAGAACAGAAAAAAATATGGCTTACTAGCAAACGATAAAAATAAGAGAGTAGAAGAATCATCTGCTGCAATTTACACGCATACTAGAATACGTGGTCCGCTTAAAACCCACTTGGAGGATCTGGGTCACCCTTGCATGAAGCAGTGCACACAGAACAGAACTTTCCTTATCAGCTTGGGTCTTTCAGTTGCATGTCACTGTGCTATGCAGCAGATTTCGACCTTCTGACGTTGGTTATCACATGAGTTGACTGCTGCATCCTAGTCACAGAACTTACCCTCAACCTCCATCAATTTCTTTTGACGTAGCACATATTGACTCATGTGCCTTATATCGTTGACTGGTCATGATGTATTTGAAGTTCTCATGCACTCATCAAGGCTGTGACAGCCTGAATTTGGAAGTGTCTGGAATTGGACGCCTACTTCCAGTCTGCTGACTGTCGTCATTGCTGTCTAGTACCTGCAGAGGCTGACCTTTCCTGTGCATAGCTATTCAGTATTAATATTATGATATATACTCTCAGTTCCACAATCTTTTGACACACACTGCTTGCATCAGATGCAATCATCTTACTCAGTGTTTTGATGTACAGGACAATTGCAATGGAAACCAATTGGCTTTTCCAGCAAGCAGAGCTGGACATGGAGAGTAGCAAATGGATTCAGCATTTAAGGAAAATTCATGTTCTCTTTCAGGACCAAGTGTGGTGCTACTCAGAGAGAGAGTGCACTTATAACATAACTCACAATATTATGTACTGATGTCAATGCTTCTGAGTTGTTTGCTTATCATAGTAATGATAATCAGTATAATTGCCTTTCATTCCGTACAGTCAAAAGGAATTGAGAGATATGTCCAAGTCAAATCCCAGTCTGCATTTGTCTAAATCATTAAATCTTGAAAGAGGTTTTCAATATGAAGACTCTGAACTGTGATTGGAATTGCTAATCATTTGATTAACATGGATTATAATGATTATGTTTTCGATGTAGATGGAGTGATTAATCTGATGAAGGATCGGGTGAACTGTGGATTCACAGAAACTGAAGTGTTGAGAATCTTCTGTGATGTTTGTGCCGCTGTTTCAGCTCTTCATCACCACCAAACACCAATCATACACCGAGATCTTAAGGTCTTAAATCATCATATTTTATACAATATACATAATTTACCATAATTTTGGCAAAAATTCTGAGGTCCTTGCACTTGTCATTGGCCATAGTTAAGGCAATAATTGCTAATCAGTCTAATTTTGAAGGAGGACAAAGAGCAATTTCTTAAGACAGACTGATAGACTAAACCTAAACAAGCCCAATGGGGTTTATCTCTCAGCTCAGAATGATCCACTCTGGAAATAGGATCCAAAATAATGTAGCTGATAGTTATCCATTGTTTGCTGAACACTTCAAATGGTGATGTCATGACAGCCGAACTAAAGTGAACTTCGTTAGTCAGAATGCTACATACACTTATTGACGTGTTAACTCAATTTTTGTTTGATTATCTACTTCAGATATTTCATTTATTCAACCACAGTCAGCTGGTTTAACGAATATTTACAGTTTACATACTTACAGTGTTGAGTATGAAGCATTAGTGACAGTTTGTGTCTTGAGGCATTAGTGACAATTTGTGCTTTGAAGCATTAGTGACAGTTTGTGCTTTGAAGCATTAGTGACAGTTTGTGCCTTGGCATAGGAGGAGTGGGTGGCCAGTCCTCTTCCTTGCTGTTTGATTTATACACTCAAAGTGTATGGTCACATTGGTCACATTGGCCAGTATACTTTTTTAATTTCAGAGTTAGCTAGGTGCACGCTGCACAGGTGAAGCCAAAAGCTTGAAGCACTAACTACTAGACTAAGACGGTCGCAGACACGTTATTATAGATTGACTGATAATTATTATTATTAAGCCAAATTAAGGTTAGCTGATGAGTTGGTTAGCTAACATCTAAACCTATGTTTGCCATGCTATTATGGTGTTTTAGAAATGTTTGAGTAATGAATTCTGTTGCATTGGTCAGATAAAGTTTGTTCAACGTGGCAGCAATGGTGTCCGGACAATTCGGAGCCGGACAATTCGGAACGGACAATTCGGACCGGACAATTGGGAGCGGACAATTCGGAACCGGACAATTCGGAACCGGACAATTCGGACCGGACAATTCGGACCCGGACAATTCGGACCCGGACAATTCGGACCGGACAATTCGGAACGGACAATTCGGAACGGACAATTCGGAACCGGACAATTCGGACCGGACAATTCGGACCCGGACAATTCGGACCCGGACAATTCGGACCCGGACAATTCGGACCCGGACAATTCGGACCCGGACAATTCGGACCCGGACAATTCGGACCCGGACAATTCGGACCCGGACAATTCGGAGTGCATATACAAATTGTGAGCCACTAACAGGCGCTAAAGGCAATCAAACTTTTATTTATTTAAGCCTATTACTTCTTGAGTTGCAAACAATCGTGTGAAGTAAAAGCATCAGAAAAATCAAAGGCCTACGGCGATTAAAAAGCAGTGTGGCATTACAGTTCTCTGATCTTGAAGACCCTAAATTCAAAATCTTAAAAGAAACTGTGTTTAGAAGTTATTGGCCTATGCACTAAATTGCAAACTTAGAAGCAGCTTATTGAAATCAGTCAGTCAGGTTTCAGATTGCAGGCTGTCTGTTCAGTTTGATGTTAATTAAGGTTACTGCATAACTTGTAGCCTACATGTAGCATACAAACACAGCGCGTTTGCAGGCGTTGAATTAAAGAAAAATTGTCGTAATTATAATTATTATTATTATTACTTTTTATATAACAAACACATATTTATTCTCTTCAAAAAAATTCCAAACAGAACAAATCAATTTTAGTCAATTAGGGGCTTAATAAAGGAGCCTGTGAAAGCAGCGTTAAAGCGATGTAGGCCTATAGTCATTATTACTATTATTATTATTGTTGTTATTATTATAATTATTATTATTGTTATTATTATTACTGTGTACGTGGATTCCCTTTTATTGCAAATACCATAATATAGGCCTATTATAGTCTCATACTATGCGTGACTTGTCCATTTTGAAGTGCCTATGTCTTTCCAAATCTACCTTTAATGTCATTGCCAAGTGAGGTAACCTGGTAACGTAATGTAATAGGCTGCTCACCACTTGCGTAATATTATGTTTAAATCTACGGTTGCTTTGAGAAAAAAAAATAATTTTCACTTTTTAATTGAATTTGAATGCGCAGTAGGCCTAGTTTCTCCGGTCGACATCTGTATACGGGGATGGTGATGAGTATGAAAATCTGGTCTAAAAGTTGGAGTTCCATCATTAATTTTGGCTGCTACGAATTGTCCGGTACGAATTGTCCGGTCCGAATTGTCCGGTCCGAATTGTCCGGTTCTGAATTGTCCGGTCCAAATTGTCCGGTCCGAATTGTCCGGTCCGAATTGTCTGGGTCCGAATTGTCCGTGCCAGAATTTACTCCGAATTGTCCGTCTCCGAATTGTCCGGTCCGAATTGTCCGGTCCGAATTGTCCGGTTCCGAATTGTCCGCTCCCAATTGTCCGTTCCGAATTGTCCGGCTCCGAATTGTCCGGGAACCGGCAGCAATCATGGCACTAAATAAATTGTGCATTTTATCAGTCTAAATATTATGATACTTGGTATGAAAACTATGATTGCTTGAGTCAATTCAACAATTCTGGCTTTAATTTTTATTAAGTTTTATGTTTTGCTTTTTTCTCAGGTGGAAAACGTTTTGATTGATGACTATGGAAACAACATTTTGTGTGACTTTGGTAGTGCCACCAAAAAATCTGTCATCCCAAAAAAAGTTGGTGTCCAGCAAGTTGAGGATGAACTTCAAAAGTAAGCTTCCTCTGCTTTTCAGCAAATGTCCAAACAAAGAGGTGATGGCAAGCATGATTTTAAACGTAAGACTACACTCTACCTAAGAGCCATCTTTAAGGGTTTCATCTGGACTGGATACCCGACAAATTGCCTCCATGTAAGTTGTAGACTTTCCATTCACACTCAACCACTTTATGCACCAATCCACATAAACTTTTGCAATTATACCATGACTACCTGCTAACATGTGTGACACGTTATGATGTAATACAGTCCTGAAGTAATACGTTGATTGTTGCGTGGCAGAACTTTTTGAATTGATACACATGTATAAAGTCAAAACTGGGTCTTGCTCAGAGATCAAATATTCTTGGTATCTGATTTATTGTCTTGAATCTGATGTTAAATGTATTTGTCATGACATAGATATACGACACTTTCATACCGGTCGCCCGAAATGGTTGACCTCTATGGTAACAAGACCATATCAACAAAGTCTGACATCTGGGTGAGTTGTGACCCATCAAAAGCACCTACAACACACACTGACACTGACTGCTGCTCTCACTAGTCTTGAAAAATGTACCTTAAATATTTTGACAGACACCAGGTTCAAAACCCATCGCTTGCCACTTCCTAGATGGTGAAATGGGCAAGTGGGGTCGAGAATGTAGAATATTTTTCAATTCAGAAGTTGCCTGTGAATGTTTTGCCATAATTTGCAAAGTAGTTAACCGATTTTGATGCCGTGTGCGTTATTTGTTACTAAATATAATCCTTTATTGTCCAGCAAGATTACAGAATAATCGATTAATTAGTGGTTTCTGAGGATTGTGATGCTGGGAATTCAATGTTCTCACTCTAAACTAATGAAAGAATCAAACGAGTATACTTTAGTTTTAAAAAGATATTGTCATTCTCTAAATATTTAGTATTTTGAAACAGAGCCATTGTAGCATATGACTGAATAAAATTGCTTAGAAACCAACATGTGACGGATTTTGAGCTCTGTGTCACATGTTGTAACTTAAGAGAATATTATGTCCAACCAGTATGTGCACCAGAGTCAAAGCATTTGGTATTCATATCAAATATCATTTGATGGCAATGGCTGCATTAAACTAATAAGCGACCAATATGCGACCATGTGCATGTCAATCTTTGCATATTTGCTTGTAGTGGTGAGCTAACAGTAGGTTTATAACTCAGTTTGGTAACAAGAAATGAGTCTGAAAGATACATAGTGTGTCTGTCATTGGACTTTTAAATAATCTAGAAACTCCTTTTTTATGTGGAATTGCAGTTGGGAATAATGACACAATGTTCAGTTTGGTATAATTGGCTGATATTATAATTGGTCTTGTTTCTTTTGTCTTAGGCACTCGGCTGTCTCTTATATCGTCTCTGCTTCTTTAGTCTTCCGTTTGGTGAAAGTGTTTTGGCAATTCAGAATGGCGTCTTTACAGTTCCAGACAACTCACGATATTGTCGCCAACTTCATTCCCTTATTAGTTAGTATAAGAAAGATTATTTACTGTATCAGAGAGTAGTAGGCTGATATGTTTTGGCATTTATGCATTGAAGCATTGTTCTGCATATCCATCAGTTGTTTCGATTGGCACTTGAGGAGAGTGATTCCTATTGTTCCTCCACCAGCCAGTTGTGTTCGGCTGACTTTCATGAAACGACCAACTGACTCAAATGCTGTTTGTTATGCGTGCACTTCTATGTACCAGCATAATATGCTTCCATTCGGCACAGACCTGTAGACTGAAGCACATTCCTGTATTGCTGCTAGAAAAGGAATTTTATATTTCATAATTAATTATTGTTGATTTGTTCATTCTTGCATTGACACTTTTCAATGAGAGCATTCTAAAAGTGACTGTTAAGGCCTAAAAAAATGCTGTGTTTCCGGTAACATAGCTAAAAAAATTGGGTAGGTAGGTCGAAAAATATTTTTATTTTGGTAAAATATTTTTATGCAGTGACTATCCGAAAAAGTATACCTCACTAGTCTTTTTTGCACAACGGTACACGCTGCAACAAAGTACGTGTTCTAAGCAAGTATAAACTGCCTATTTCCCGACTGTCTGCACCTAAAACTGCTCTATAAAACAGTCCTATTAATTTCATTTTGTTGACGTCTTTTCTGTTATGTCAATACAAATGTGGGGAAAAATAGTTTTTTTAAAAATTTAAATTTAAAAAAAAAAAGTTAAATAAAATTAAAAAATTTTTTTTTTGAGTCGCGGCAATAAAAGAGGGTTGGTCGGGTGACCGGAAACACAACATTTTTTAGGCCTAAGCCAATGCAGCTCATTGTTAAGTGTTAAAGCAGATCAGCTGTGTCAGTCAGTCAGTCGGTCAGTCTTTCCAAAGGTATGATTAGATATGTTTATGATTTTAATTTCTAATTCAATTTTTGATTGCACTGTTTTCATGGAAATGTTCTTGCAATTGATAGCCTCAGAGCTGTCATTGTAACTGGATTTCAGGCAACATTCCTCAGCATTATGCAAAATTCAGTCTGTTACATTGAGCTGAATAGTTCTGATCTTATAATTGTGCACGTTGAATTCTTGGCAGCAGTTGTGACATGAAAACTTATTTGGTATAGAGTTCGTATGTTTTTGTTGTTAGGGTATATGTTAGAGGTGGATCCAGATAAGCGTCCAGGTATCTACCAAGTCTCATATGTAGCCTTCAAGTTGGCACGAAAGGATTGTCCAGTTGCAAACATTCTTGTAAGCATCATTTCTTACATACCGTTCCATAAGAAATGTAATTTCATGATGAACCTGTAGCATTATCTCTGCTGCTGGAGTCTCATGTCTTCTTTCTGCACTGTCTGATCAATTCTCATCTGAAAGACTTCTCTAGTGCCACTGTCTGGTGCCATTGCCATGACTTACAAGACATCAAGTAATCCCATTCACTTTGAAGTGAAATTTAACTCATTAGACAAAACTATTTTGATGACAGGAAAATAGAACTTAATCTGCATCACTATAGACTCATCGCTATATTACTCATCACTATATTACTCATCGCTATAGACTCAGTCAATACGTATAAGTCAGCAAAGTTCTCCACTTGCGGTCGAAACTACAAGGTTCTATAATTGGCCTGCTCCTATTACATACCACTCACTCAGCTCAGTTCTTGCTAACGATTGCTCAAGACTGCCTTGTGCTGATTATTTATTTATTTAGCGTTTGCAGTTTGCGCTAAGCCAGCGCACAGCATCGTCATCAGCAATATTTAAGACAGTCCGCCTGGAAAACCAGTTGTGCTGATGATATGCTATTACTCTTTTTATCTGGTGGTTTCATGCTCAATCATTCTCTTCAGTTGATGGCTGCCATTGTCAGTGATGGACAGCTAATAATAATTACTTCTTCAGAGGCCTTCAAAAACAGAATTTCTTTTTCTTTTTGAGCACAATAACCACTTTTACTTGATTTGCACAAGCTCTGATGAATGCTTCAGTTATTTCAGCTTAAAAGATGGCATTAGTGTTATGCATGGATTGAGTGATGCACTATTACATTTGGATTTGATTAGTACTATGTAATATTTGTCTCTAGAGCAATGATTGTTTTATTTCTGTGCAGAAGTCTCCACTTCCAGATGTTAGTCGACTTCCTCTTCCGCTGACGGAGACTGAAGCCAAGCAACAAACAAGAACAGCAAACACAACAGCGTCTGTAGCGTCTAATAGTTCTGATAGTTACAGAATTTTTTGCAGATTTTCACAATTTAATGTTTTGCTAATAACACCGTGGTATTAGTTGACACGTTTGTGTGGTTGGTTAATTGACTAGATGACCAGATGTTTGCATGATTTGTTTTGTGGTTGATTGTTTGACTAGACAGATGATCATTAGACTTATGTTTAAATGGTTGTCTGCCTGGCCAGATAACCACATGTTTGTGAGTTGGTTGACCGTCCAGAGACAAACTTCTGAAAGACTGAACTCGTTTGTGATCAGATGCGAAACATATCTAACATGATATTATGAACTTTGGTTGGACCTTGATTTGCCTGACCATCCACTGCTAGAAGTATGAGAAAGGTAGAAATGAAAACCAGAGAAAAGTTTTTAGCTGAACTTGAAAAGTCTACATTGCTGAAGTGGATGACTCATTTCTAGCCTTCAACTGTAGCTGCAGATAGATAAGGCCTAACGCAGTGGTCTCAATCATGCAGGCCTCATGCGCCCTGTGAAGTCCTTTTATGCAACCCAGCGCAGCCTTCAGAGTTTCTTCAATTTTACAATGAAAATCTATAACTTACTTTTTATAATAATGGAAAAGCTCGGATGTATATGTGCTTTTGAAATGTTTGACTTCTGGTTGACTCTGTGGCTGTTTTATATGTACGTTTATTACTCATGTCTGTACACCGAAATGCAGATAGCAATAATTATTGACGAATTAAAGAATATTCGTATGTGATATTATTTGACTTTTAACAGACATTCTTTCATGAATACAACATGTAAGCAGAAGAAGAAGCTGAACTTCTGTTTGTAGGGGTCAGGGCTCGCGGCCGACTGCTGACGGTAGTACATCAGTGAATCCTCGTGAACGACCCAAATGCTCTCAAGCAATGGCCCCACCACCATTGTCAACCACGGATGGCCCCCTGTCCATTCAGACATCTACTGCTGCTGCTGCTGTTGTTCCCCGACCGAGACCACTGCCTTCAAGCACAGTCGCCTCTCAGCCTACAGCTGTGCCTCCTGCATTGCAAGGTACAGAATGAATTATTCAGTTGACCGCGAACAAGAATATGTGCACATATTAGAAAAGATATCATTTGCTGTTTCAGCCACTGTTTTTTTATTAATTATAAAGTGTTAAAGATTTTTGTTCTGTTATTTATTTCAACGTCACTTGATAACAAGAAAGTCTGGCAAAAACTCTCAACTAGAGTAATGTATAGATTTAACTGGGTGAGAACTAGGAACAAGTTGTCGTCAAAAGGAGAGGACATAACTCAGCTAGTCAAGAGACTAACAACAAAAACACCATTCATGACGAAAAACCAAAATTCTGTCTAACTTTAAATCAGAAGCGCAACAATTTATAAACTGTTGAGCATCCCAACCAAATGTCATTTGACTCTACCTGTAGCATATCACTTGCCAGTTGTAACAATTTGTATTTATAGAGCATAGATTTGTTTATGCAGTGATGTTGAGGAGGCTTGTCTTATGATACATGGTATGAAGGAAGAGCGTATGCAAGAGGGGATAATGCCGAAAATGTTAATGTTTGACAGTGCACTGCAGTCAGTTCTTGCATGGCACATTTATGAATATGACGTGTTAATGTTATTGGTTCGAGGAACGTAACACCGCTTCGCATTGATCTGAATGGCATGTAAACTGGTTGTCCTCCCTGTTGTTAATTATTTTAATTTAATTGTGGACTTTCAAGATAGCTATTTTAGTTTAATTTAATCTTTATAGGAGGAGTTTTGCATAGCTCTAGCCATAGGTGTATTGTGCTTCTGCAAACTTAAATAAACAAAAATATAGGAATAAACATGTTAGGGGAGATCTGCTGACTGGAAGCAATAATAGGGGAAGGCTGATGTTGCAATGTTTTAAACACTTCTTAATTCAAAGGACGTTCATTGTAATCCAAGTAATTTGCCTGTTACAGAATTAAATCCAACTCGACCAAGGACTGATCCTGCTTCTGAATTATCATCATCATCTACAGCATCGTTAGCAGTTGCTGCAGCAGCTGAACCATCATCATCATCACTAGTCGTCGTCCCTGGAGACACATCTGGACCGTCTCTTATTGACCTCGAATCATCGTCTGAGGTCAATGACGCTGATCTTTGGACGCAGCCATTTTCATCTCCGCAACCATCATCAGTTCATGTCTCATCCCGCTATCCTGGCCAATGGACAACTTATCCAGCCTATGCTGCTGGCCCACGAGTTGTTTATCCCCAAGGAGTGGTTCTTGTACCGCATCAGTACATGGCACCTCAGTTTGGAGCTGCTGGCTATCCTGTGGTGCAGCCATATCGCATCCAAAGATCCCAGACTCCGCAGCCTTTTGTCTCTTCTGTGCCGCACCATTTTCAGCAGCAGTCATCTAGGCCAGCATCACACTGTTCATCTACGAGCCACCAGATGTCAGCATCGACTTCACAACCATTGGCTACGAAAGCTGCTGTAGGAGCCACGCTAGCTAACAGTCAATTCGATTCTCGTACGAATTTTACACCATTTGATGCAAGACCCGCTGCACTGCAGGTTGGACAAGATCTTCATCCTGATGAATTTTATCACAGAACGCTTGATTGTATACATGTGACTATAAATGTTGTCTACCTGCACTGCGCCAAATAATTAGGTCTCTACATGAGAGTGTTGGTAAATACTGCAATGCAAGCACATTTGCTGCTTTCACCTGTTTAACCAGACGGGCTTTAATGCTTTAATGACAAGTGTCTATGCAGACATATGGGAAGCTATTGCAGCAACTGTCATTGAAGGGTTAGCAGTTGAATTAGATTGAGTTTGAAATGTTCTGTGAAATAATGTGCAGCTGTGGTAACTGAACTAATAAAACTCAGCTGTGTTTTCCTATCTTAAGCACTTGTACTGACAAAAAACTGGCATTGTTTTGCTAATTCAATTGTAGTATTAATCAACTAGTTTAAAAATGCTTTCTTGTCCTCCTTCTTCTCCTTTCCACTCACATTTCCTTTCTCATCTCTTCTCTTTAGCAGCTATGATGATGCTTTGATGATGCAATCTTTTGTGACTGCTGAGTGAGGCGGTGAAATCTGGCTGAAGAATGTTTGGTGTATTTGTGCGTAGAGTAACGCACGGATGTCAATGCAACGTCACAGACGCAATGTTAGCGATACATCTGCCTTGCTAATGTCAAACGTTCAACCAGCAGAAACATTCCGGTAAGCATGAAGCGTACTTATAGCTTTACTAACGGCGCATCTGAATGATGTGTCAACAGGCACAGATATTATAAATGGATTGAATAGTAATGCCTATTCTGAAAATCATGATCAGTTGTTTACAACTGATCTAATATTGTTTGACCAGTTCTTATTCCTAACTGCATATGATGGTCTTGTTGTCAAAAGTTGCAACCTCACTTCTTTACCATTTTCATAGCTTTCCTTATTGACCTCCTCCATTTCCAAAGTCTCAGTCTTTGCCACTGCGTCATTAACTATTGCCTATCATCAGACTATAAGACTGTGTCTTGACGTCTTATCACACCTGCTCTTCGATCCTTTCTTCTGTCATAATTAATCTGTTAGAAAGTATGTTCTTCCAAGTACAAATCCTGCCTTTGATTACCCTTCATTCACAGTTGCTGGTCACTTATCTGGGTATCTCTCTCTACTTCCTTTTATGTTACAACTTTCCTGCATAGACTTTCATGCACAGTCTTTCACTCTAAAATGGAATTGTACCTCTCTTTATGCTTCTCTGATTTCAGTACATGCTCTTCTGAGCTTTGTAAGGATGGAATTATCAACATAAAAGTCACATTGTATAGATGTATTGTTTTGTGTGACCTTAATGGCCTTTGCTTGCCATTACTCTTGCTTTGTTGTCATTATTTCGTGTTGCTGTTGCTATTAATCAGCTGTTGATCACTGAAGAACTTTTTATTTGTGTTTATTTCTGTTTCAGTAACCACCAACCAACGGCTGAAGCTTCACTTAGGAAAGGATTTCCTTCTACGACAGTTCCGACTTCTCTCCAAAAGTAATTGACATCCAACGAGTTTAACAGTTCACAGCTTCTGCAGCAATGACTTCTAAGACATTGATTACTTAAATCCAGCTGTAGAGGACCAGGCAATGAAATTCTATTTCACATGTGGTGCTTGGTAGTGTAGTGGTTAGTGTACTGGACTGTACTGTGAGAGGTTGGAAATTCAAATCCCTGCAAGGGTAGAAAATTTGGTTAAAGATTTCTGCTCCTCGACCAGTACCCCTAACCAACTCAGCTACAATGAGTACACTGACTGTATACTTACTGTCAGTGCGAAGAGGAGACAGAGAGGAAAAGATTGGCCATCTGCTCTCATATGCTGAGGCTAAGAAAATGAAGTCACTAACCCTTCAAAGCCATGGCTGCCTGAAGCTAGCTCAAGAGACTGCTCTTCTATTTCTCTTCGCAATTGATGCGTTCCTTGTGTGAAATATGTCTGGCGGAGTTTTCAGATGCAGCCAATAATAATGGTAATAAAGTTTTACTGGAATTGAATGTTAAATGTTTTTGGCACCACTTCAGTTAAGCTTCTTTGAAACCTCGACATTCAGTGTCACCTCTCTCGCCTGCCCGCCCACCTCGCCCCATGAGGGATGAATATAATTATGAGCAACTGAGGAGGATTGTTGTTAGATCAATGTTTCTCTGCTGAACAGATCGCTTGAACCACTAAGTTGCAAATAACAAAAGAAGCATAACAAAAGAAGCGTCTGTGCCACCACAGGTTGCTTTGGGATTGTAGTTAATGCACGGCTATGTTGAATTTGTTGATTGTTTGTTGAATTTGTTGAATTTGTTGAAATGTGTTGATGGTGAATAACTGTAAGACTAGACTGAGATTAAATTTCTCACTGATTTAGATTTTGAAGTAGAAAGTTTTGAAAGAAACTGCACATACAATGTACATATGCTATACTACATATGATAATTTTAGAATTTTGTTGCAGCACATCACTCCAGCATCTTCCAAGTCAGCTGTCGCAGTGGAATCCATTTGGAAATGATAATTTTGGAAATCTTACGGAAGAAGCGATCGTCGACCAGGAATTCGATAGACTTCGTGAACTCAGCCACAGTCAGTCACTTAATATTCTCTTTTGTTTCTTTCATATCTGCTCTTATTGGACTTTATTCACTCGAAATTATGAAGTGCTTTAGTTTTCTATTTGGTTTTTCTGATTTGTCTTGTTTTGCAAACTGCTTTGTACTGAGGTAAAGAACTAAGTAGGCTTCAGTTAAACTTTAGAGAGAAGAGAATAGTTGAAGAGAATGTACAGCAATTGATGACTGTATAACTGGCTTACCATATAAATAGCTGTGCTGCTGTTTGATTTCTGCTTTTGATTAGGTGCTGGTGCGATGAACAGTCAACAGAATTTATCACAACCTGCGTCAGGGAACTTAACATCGACGACTGCGCCAGCGTTAGATCCATTTGGTCTGACACCTTTCAATCCATCAGGTTCGAGACTTGATTATCTCAATCAGCTCCTTTGTTTGAACTCTGTGTGCGTGCATGCGTGCATTTGTGTGAGTATTGCAGTGAAAAACTATGTAAGCGTCTTGTTCACTGTAACAGTCTTATTAACATAATTTAGAAAAGCTGAACAATGTTGATGACCTTTGGAGCTTTTGATTATGCATAGGTTACCTTTGTTGTGCAAGTGTCGACCATGGCATTATTTGGCACTCTCGTAAAACATTTTGCGACGGCAGAGTTATGTGGATGTGCGCTGGCATTATTGCACTAATTCGCACATTGACTTCCTCAGGTTTTGATAATTGGTTCTACCTGTTCTCTCGGATCAATATCTGTGGTTCTGCAGACTTAAGTCATATCCTTTCCTCTCTGATTATTGCAGTGTTCATTATCGATGTTATTTTGAGGATCATGCATGATGACAGCCGAGAGTGAAAAACCAGAACCGATGGTTGCACCTACTCACCTGTAGTCAATTGTTTTTGATGGTAGAATGTCTCCCGACCAGCAGAGGTCTGTTCAGAGCAGACAGTTTTCAAGCAGCTGGCTGATTGTTTGCTGATCCTCTTCATGACTTATGGTCAATGCTTCTCCCAACGACTCTGCTTCATTGAAATTGAGATTTCTAGGTCACTGAGTGCAGATGCAAAGTCTGGGTTTTGATGCGACTGTCCCAAAAGAACGAACTCTCCTGTTACAGGGAAACAACCCAAGTTGTTGACCTAGCTCTGATAAAATGTTAGTTATCAGTGCTTACAAGCAGCCTTCACTTTTGTCTGGTTGGATGAATGTTGATGTTTCGGTTGTTTCTTGTTTTGCAGTGAGACTGAAAAAGTCTGAGCTCGGCCACAAACGAAGCAGCTCTGAGATGTCCCATTTCAAGGTTATGCCACAGGCTGCCTCGTCACAATGGAGATGATGATGCGGTCGTCGCTTTCACAACGACAATCGATGCTATTGTTGTGAATTAACAAAAGACATTGCATAGAAAGTTTGTCTCCATGTCATTTGCTTTTAATTCTTATTTAGTGCTTTGATTATCAATTTTCAATGTGAATTGTACAGAGGGATATCCAGCATTGTATCATGATTGTAAATATTTTCTTACCAGTGAGTGATGGTGAATTTGTTTTGAGAGGATACTATACACCAGGAAATGCATTGGTGTTATGCCTCATCATGTTCATTTCCAACACTTGCTAGGCTCTGTAAGAGTTGTAATTTGTAATGGTTTCAAGCATAATTTTTATCATGTTATTTTTAGATTTCTTGATTGAGCCTTTAAATTGATTTGATTTCTTTTTATGGGTCTCGACCAATTCAGGTTATCATTCCTTTAAATGGTTTAGACTCAGAATCAGTCAATTTTCTGGCAAGTTTATTATGTTTAGCAAAACATTGGTTGGCTCAGTTTTTAAAGTAATGTTATCCATGATTGCTAGGTGATTGATTACCAGTATGTAAAATCAACCACCTTTAAGCTTTAATGCAGGCTACTGTTCTGATAAACATGTACAAGCAATCAAGCATAGCATAGTTATTACACACATATTCTTTGTCCATTGTGGCCCTGTGCCTATTTAGTTTAAGGCTGTAATTACTTCTAGTAATTCCTGGACATTGAAGGTTTCAGGGACTTCAAAACAATGGTTAGCTCAGTTTTTAAAGTAATCTTAAGACATACCTAATAGGTTTCTGCTGTGAATCACCACCTATAATACAGAACTTAAACATGCATATTTTATTTTAGATGTTGCTGGCTGCAATTATATTACTTTGCATCGTGTATCTTTTGGCCGGGCCATGTTGGACCCTAATACGAGTTCCTGTTTCTGTGGTTTTCATTGACTGTAGAATGTCAAAACACTTGTGTGGTATAAAATTATTTTCATTTCAGTTTTGATTCCAGTAGTTCCCCCTATCACTGGACTTCTACTATTTATATGGTAGCTGGGCTTAATAAATAATTATGTGGTCATGTTAATGTCACATCATTGTTATTGCTTCGCGATGGTTGGCTGCGCTTGTGTCTTCGGTCACGTATCGCGTTCATTAAGTCAGCGCTCACAAGAAGTCTGGTCCAGTTCAGGACGTCCATACCATTCTTCGGTTCCTCTCCGAAAGGACCCATCGTTATCATCATTTTCATCATCATCATCATCATTATCATACTGCTCTCGATGTTGTTGTTCAGCTGTCTCGTCATAAATCTAAAATATTGTAGTTCCTGAGTTTTAGTCTGGGCCAGTAGTTCCATTTTTTGGCTCCTGCAGATATGCTCACTGTAATAATATTAGTACCAGTACTAAAAATAGTAGGTTGTTGTATGGGGTAGATGGAACAAAATCAAATGTCATGTAATCAAATGTTATTTGTATTTTTCAATTTCTTTCTTTCAGCCATTCTGATTCTGTTGCTAGCTAATTGTTATTTTAAATGGATTGTTTATTCTGTTGATTCTTTTATTTGAAGTTTTTAGGTAGCAGAGATGTTTTTGTGACTGGGTTTATGGGTACCCATCAGCCAGTAGATGCAATATTGTTCCAACTTGTTATTGTTATGTCATGTTTTGCACTTGGTTATATAACAACATCTCTTAACCAATGCGTCAGACATGAAATGAACATTTATCTTGTTGTGCAATTTTATTACTAAGAATGCAGATATCTATAATCAATCTGCTAAATTTCCTTCGGCTCCCTTCACTGACCGACATCATTACTGTACGCACAACATGACATCAGTGCCGTATTTAGGGGGTGTTTGAACACCCCCCCCCCAAGCAAAATAATGTAAAAAATTAAACTATGCACATGATGTAAGAACTACAATGTGGGCCTATTGACCGTCCAGAACCCGCTAGAGAGCTCATGACACTTCTCCAAACCCATTGATCAGTTGATTTGGTTGCTTGCAGGGTTGCTCACAGTCGACTAACCCCCTCCCCCCACCCCAATAAAATCCTGGCTATGACCTTGGTTGACATGCCTGGCAAGTAAGTCAGGATTGATTATTGTAGCAAAATGAAGGTTCATTCTTGTAACTGTTGTAGAATTATAGAACTATGGAGAGTTTGTCAGTTTTCATATTCGATGGATGGTTCTTGGTAATTTGTATCGTTCTTTCGATTCTGTCTTGAAATTTGTAATATGTGCCAATAGGACAAGGGTATCCATATGAAAGTTAAAATGATGTTACCATATTGATTTTGATGCAGTAGTAAATAATTTACCCCAAATAAATTTTTAAGAGTTAAATTTGGGGCCAAAAATATATCCAATTATATAGGTATATATATATCCAATTATATAGGTATATATATATATATATATATATATATATATATATATATATATATACATACATGCATATGTATATAGTCTGTATGTTTAATATTTTATTTAGCGAAATTAAAATTACCATATGATGTGTATGAAAATGTGAAATTAGTGAAACAGCTTGGTGATGCCCAGTGCCGGCGCTAGCACCCCCCATGCCCCCCATTTGGGGGCCCCCGAGTTTGAAGGGGGCCCCCAAATTTAGCTGCTCATTATGCCTATTTGTGACTGTATATTTCTTAAACCGGCGCATTTATTTGAGGCTCCAGATCCGGTATGGTGCAGGTCTCAACTAACCATATGGCACTGCCATAGCAGACCTAATGCAACCATCATACCGGCCATATTGATTTTGGGCGTAAGTAAAGCCATCTAAACTAACTCAGGCAGTTTCGTCCACTTGTTCAAACACAACATGTATAAATTGTAACTTATTGTAATTGCTAATTGGATGAGGCTCCAAAATAAAACCTGCGTGAGGCCCAAACATTAAACCCTGTGTAGGGTTCCAGATGCTCATGGTAGGCCTACGTGTCTGATCTCAAGTTTGCAAGGGGCCTCAAATGTAGCTGGTAATTATACCTTGCATGACGGTTCATTCCTGAAACCACGCACCGAATTATGTTTTAACGCAAAGCATACAAAATATTATTATGCAACCAAAGGAGAGACTTGGAAGGGGGTGGACAGGGGCATGGCTCCACAAATTGTGGTTGGGCCAAAGTCCTTGTATCCCTAATATTTCAGAAATATTTCATAAGTAGCCTATTATCCACTGTCCATCAATAATAATCAATTTTTTTAAAGATGACAGCCTATAAATGCTACCATTAAAGTTGGCAAATCGGACAAATTTAAACAATGGAGAGAGGACACTCTGATTCTCTGAAGTCCTAAACCACGACTAACACTACAGCATTAAAAAATGAGCAATTTTGTAAAGATGACAGCTTAAAATTCTACAATTACAGCGTGGAAATTCCAAAAAATTTAACAATTGGGAGGGGACTTTTATTGAAGTCTTACACTATGGTCTTTCAGCACTTATATTATGAGAAATTTTGCTGAGATGACAGCTCAAGGTATGGGGGGCCCCAAGTTTTATTTTTGGGGGGGCCTCCGGTACCCTAGCGCCGGCACTGGTGATGCCGATAAAATTATCATAGTTCGTCCCTGCACAGAAATATCCTGGCGACGTGTCTTTGTGTTGCACTGTCGTGCTGCAGAGGTCATCGTCAAAATGAAACTAAAAAGCAGCAGTTGACCAAAAACCTAACAATTAAGTGAGTGTTGTTACCAGCAGTTGATAGCCTAGCGACGTATTTTGACTTCAGGGCTTAACTACAGCAGATGGCAACGCTTGTGTAGATCAGTAATGATTCCCAACACAGCTTCCTGGCTGAGATTTGAACATTCAACCTATGAGTATCAATCCAGAACAGTTGCTGTAGGCTATAATCCCTGTATCTTATGGATAATTAATTGAATATGTCATGTTATTGTAAATGAAAACAATTATGAAAAAGATATAAAAGATAAATCAAAGAATTCTTCTTGCAGATAGGAATTATGCTCTTATTGAGTAGGCCTAATTGTATTGCATTGCATTTAACCATTTATAAAGCACATCTCTTGGCAAGAGCCTCTCAGGAGTGCTGTAGCATTGTATTGGATCATAGGTTTGCTAGGCTGTGCAGTGATCAAGAGACGTCGACTGTGGACAAGTGAAAACTAGATGATAATTATTAATTTCAAACTGACATGAGCGCTGCATGATTACAAGTCATACTATGAATGGATGATCACAAGTTATTACAGGAGTCACATTTAACTGTATGGCTGCCATGCAAGGCGTCTATAAATCCTAGTGCTCATTTTAACCAATACCACCTAGTGAATGAAGATGGCGTCGACCTTTTGGACGATAGTGGGTATTCTACTTCAAGTAGGCCTAGTTATGCTGACCTCTTTGGCCCCCCAATGGGCAGCGTTGCCACTCTCAAAAATTAAAAACCCAAGTTGGAGCGTAAAAAAAACCCAAGAAAATCAAGTTGCCCAAACCGTCCGAAAATGTTTTGATGATTTTTTTTAGTCATCCGGACCAAAAAATTTTCCCAATTTTCCGTCCGAAAATTCTGATGACTTTTTTTAGTCATGCGGCCCAAATCTTTCCGAAATGTCCGCAATTTTCTGCAAAAACCCCAAGTTGTTCCCGAAAAACCCCATTTTCCCAAGTTCGAATAAAAAACCCAAGATTTTTGTTCGAAAAAAAACAAGAAAAAACCCAAGTTCTTTCCCAAAAAAACATTTCCCAAGTTCGGATCGAAAAACCCAAGATATTGGGGGAAAACCCAAGGAGTGGCAAGGCTGCCAAAGAGGCGAAGTCTGTAATATACTATATGTGGCGAAGTCAAAAGCATTTTTTATTTTTAAAAACAATAAGTTAAGTGTGTACTTTTTAGAACCACTTGCAAACGCTCTGTGGGAACATGGAATAAGGATAAAAAAAACTAATATAAAAATGTTCAGTCACAACTGTTATAATTATGCAATTGCAAAATTACAGACATCTTCGGAGCTGTGAATGGATAAAGTAAGAAGAAAGAACAACAATAAAGTCATGTGAATAACATTCGCATGTTAAAGCCATACCATGTCTGTAGGGCCTACACCGTACGCAAGACGAACATGCCGAGTCCCGACAAAAGCGCAGCTGTCAAATGCGCGCAGGTCAAATGCACGCAGACACATGGGCGGAGTTTATCAGAGGCTAGGGGGGGCTAAAGCCCCCCCCAATAAGGTCCAGATTTAGCTTTTTTACCATAAAAATGGTAGGTCCTATCTTTCCCCGGGCTTAGCTCCTCCAAGAAGGCATTAGCCCCCCCCGAACGGAAACCAAACTCCGCCCATGCGCAGACAATAGCGTAATCGTATCGTAGGCTAATCGTAAACTCCTGATTTCTAAAGCGCCTCTAGAAAGCCAAGCGCGGGGCAACGGCTTATTCACATTGGATCATACTAAAATTATTACTGTAGATGTCTCGAGATTACGATTACGATAAATAAACTGCGCCTTCGGAGACAGCGCTCGTATTATATGAGGTCGTTGACTGCGCTGACTGCGCTACACATCCTCTCGTGTTCCATGTCGAAACAGCGAATATCCCCGAGTATGCGCGGAGCCACAGTGAAACTGACACTGTGTTTGCAGTATGTAGGTCACTAGGCCTGTTAGTAGGTCGATGGTTAGCCCTCGTACTACAATCCATGGTGTAATCCAAGTGATATTTGTTCCAATCCAACAGCAGCGGTTGCAAAATGGCATTCTTTAGGATTTCAGCGTTTATTTCCATTTTCAAAGGCCTCAGGTAACAAGAGAATTAAGTTTGATAAGATTTTTGCAAATGTTATTATTTTCTTCCCCGTCTTTTGGTAACCTGACTTCTGCTCTGTTGGTGTTAGCCTGCAGTTGGTCAACCTCTCTGACGTGACGTATAGTAGCGCTCGCGAATGAGCTGGTTGCCTGTGCTTATTCTTTGGAAATTCTATGTTTCCGACTAGGAATTTAGTTTCGCTACCTGACTCCAAAAGTGATTTCTTGGTGCTCAACTCTGAGCGATATTGCATATTTAATGAAAAGTAAAGATGATACTCGGCTCCATATTGCTCTGTCACACACTGATATACATAAACTTGAGGAGTGTCTTTCATCTATGTATGCCTGGTTTTATTTTAATGCATAAATGCCACAAAGACTCAATTGATCTATTGATCTGGTTTGGGACTATAAATTATAGACAACGGCTTGCTAAACTTGAATCGCAATTGCTGACCGATAAATTCCGTTTCAAGATACCTGGGCATCACATTTGACTCCTTCATCACTTTCATGAGCAAGATACTGTCCAATTTTGAACTGCTCCTGCATCTTTCAACTGAAGCCGCTTAGAGTCGTCAGACGATATCAGTTTTTCTCTTTCTTTACTATCATAGTTCATTCATGTACCTGTTCGCTTCTAAACTACTGCTACTCACTTATATGGGCTTAAAAACAGTGACTAAACATGCCTTCAATCACCCTTCAAGTGGTCTTAAATGCTGGCTCATATCTTGGACTAGGATGGCTCTTGTTCAACATTGGGATCAAGTTTGCTGTGGCTGATCTTGCGTAATTGTGGAACTACCTTCATCCCTAACTAAGGACTAAGCAAGTTATTCATTTTTCTTCATCATTCTCTCGTTCTTCAAAGACAGTTCTTTTCCCCTTGGAGTATCTGTGCTGAGAGTGCATCTGAATAGTCCTTATGCGACAGGTGCTTTATGAATATACAGATACGATGCGATCATTTAGTTGCGACGTGGGATGAAGAATTGGATCTGAGGGTGCCAAATGTGTTCTTTGCCTGAGGTGCCATTTGAGCAAGGGCCAGCCCTGTGAAGGTGAAAGATGGAAATCTCTTGTCAAGAAGGAGAAAATTATTTCCTACACTCAGCAGGAAGGGTTGCTGTCACTTCCTTTAGGTCATTCCTCCATTGTGTAAAGCCGTGCTTTTTCTGTGGTTGGCTCGTTGGTATGGAATGTCCTCCTTCTTGTGTTGTGCCTGTTCCCTCTGACACATTTTATAGGCACTTGAAAACTGTTCTTTTTGGCCATGCTGGAGTCAGCAGCACTTTGGAGTACTTAGTTTCCTGAAAGAAGTGCTGTATAAAAGATCTTGAATGAATGAATGAATAAATTAATGATGCAAATGTCGAATGCGGTGAATGCCATCTCTAAACTCGTGTAAAAGTCAGAATTTCCTTTGGCCATACCCACTTTATTTTCGTCAATTGATATATCAAACAATTATTAATCGCTAAATTTATCGAAACTGTCATCATATGAAACTAAGTACTCAAGTAAATGGCGAGTTTTATACAGGAATCTATACCTCCGTGTGGTTAGACGAACGAAAACGGGTGCGTCTTATAGTCGGGTGCGTGTTATACAAATCAATTTTTACTCAAATCGCAAAAAGTAGCGGGTTATATTCGGGTGCGTGTTATATTCGCGAAAATACGGTAGATCATTTCTTTAACGACGAGCGTGTAGTGAAATGCATGGAAGACTCCCTCTTGTCATTAAAGGGTTAAGTTAAACGTAGAACATGGCCACCTATTGAAGCCTGAAGAGAAATTAAAGTGTCTGAGTTGAATTTTATTGCCTGACACCAATGCTTCAATGTTAGTATCTGTTCCTGCACAGCTTCAGGCAAGACAGGCATTAACCTCTTGCAATAATTTTATGTTATCTTTTCATGTTATTATTTTCGACAGATTGCTTTTTAATCTTGTCACTTGTCATGACCGCACATAGTGATTCATTGTTGTGGTTTTGTGTTTAATGTGCAGGTCATTTGGTGATTTGACTCCAATATCCGGTAGACGAAATGTTTCATCAGCAGGTGAAGTTTACATTTGATCTTCTTAAGTGTCGAAAGTGATCTGGTTCTGTCCGGTTCTGCAACTCGGCATTGTTTTTCGTGACCTGCTGTTGCCGGGTCTTAGCCGGGTCATGTGTTTAACACACGAACGCATAAGACACCCAAACATCTGATGAAATATTTAGTTAAATTGGCAGAGGTTTTAGAAAATTTTGGAGGAATGACTTTAAGAAAAAGGTCGTCAGGAAAATGTTCAGGTCAAAGGCGCCGGCTCATTCGTCAAAGTCAGATCCGGCAACTTTTCGAAACCACTTTAAGCCCTGATCTCTTTATAACTTGTCTGTTTAGTAATTTACAGCCTTAGGTCATGTAATACTAACGGCACTGTTGATCAGTATGATAACAAAGATGGCTGTGATTACCGTAACAACTGATAACTGCAAGAATTTAGATGCCGGTTTCACAATATAAAGTCACCCAAAAAACAGAGTCTTCTCTGGCTGAAATAATGTCTCCATCCCTGTATTGGAGCAAAGTCTTCTCCCTTTTGATATAGAATCTTCGTCCTCTATGTACGATGTCTCCCCATACTAAAATCGCCTCTGTATATTTCGGATTTAATATGTATATTTCTGCGCTAGATGACCTTTGTGTTTAATAATGGAATTGGATATGACAAAAATTTGAAGTTAAATAAGAAAATTATGAAGTAAATGTTTTATACCAATTAATTTAGTAACAGCCCATTGATGTTGGTCTGCATATATGAACTCTCCAGTGCTGTGTTTTATGCAGTCATGAGATTACCTGCTACATTGTCCATTGTCGTATTAATTATCAAGAAAGTGGCTCTGAATAAACATAAACAGTTCACTGGTGCTAGTTAGCAGAGGTTTATGAAATGATTCTGTGATTTGTAATCCGTATCCAATTCACTAATTATTGGTGATGTATTGCTTATGCCAGCTAATTCTACTAATTTAGCTCCACGCTGTTTCTTTTAGGTTCAAACTTATTAGAGTCAGATGTTTCTGGCCAGTTATTTGTTATGCATGGAGTCTGAAACAATGCAGAGGTAGTTAAAGCTAGAACAAAGACGATTGGTTAACTATAAATGGCAGACCACCATAAATTATATTCGTTCAAGTTCATTTGTGCTTAGACTTTGATATTACAATGGATTTAATACTAGTTATCGCATTCCAGAAGACTTAGTGCATGTGATCAATATGACTACCTTGACTTTGCTCAGGTAGACTGCTGCTACCCACCACCACATTCTATATTGGAATGCAACCCAATAATTCTTTGCTTCATTTCTATGCATGTGCTTAGTTCTGATATGACTCATCATTTGCTTCTGAAGAATAGATTTATAAACATTAATGTGTGTTATTAAATAAACAGGTGTGAAGCAGTTTGAGAAGGTGTTGATCGCTAATCGTGGCGAAATAGCATGTCGAGTGATGCGTACGGCACGTAAGCTAGGCATCCAGAGCGTGGCCGTCTTCAGTGAGCCTGACCGCAATTCTTTGCATGTCGCTTTGGTTTGTTCGCTTTTGGCTTCTTATCGTAATTCTAGTAAACTTGGTTGACCTTAGAGTAAGATTCGTCATCATCGTCATCATCATCATCATCATCATCATCATCATCATCATCATCATCATCATCATCACCATTTTCATTTATTGTTCACTCGAAGCACACACATTACATATATTGCAGTTCACATAATATGTTCCGGGATGCAAAGAACAGACTCAGAAGGAACCAAAATTCTGCTTTCTAGAGTCACATACATGTATGATATGAAATTGGTTTGAAATTGGTTTGAAATGATGAATGATTTAACATAATATTAGTTTTATAATAAGACAACAGAAAAAAAAGACGGTTCATAATAATTACCTTGAACTAGCTTAGAATCTATTAGTCATTTAACAATGAAAGAGAATTTTTTTCCAGTTGCTTTTAGTATTATGTTTGTTGTTAAAGATTAAGTTCGTCTGGTTTGGCAACATAGCTTGATATGCAAAGATGTGCAAATTTCGACAAATTATTTTTCTATTGAAACAGTTTAACGACCATGAAGTCATCTTCATTGCTTTCGTTGCAATGGTTGCATGCAAGATTTTATTGCAACAATTCTCTTGACTTTAACGTGTTTCGTAATTTGCACACAGTCCATAGTTTCTTGAATCTGATCTTTTTCTGTCTTAGCCAAGGTCTGAAAACGTCAGATCAAATGCTTAAAGCTGCTCTTCTGCGGAAATATTTCTCTTTTGCTGCATTGCATAATATCTGATTATTTTAAATGTGACACTCATCGCAGCACATAGTAGTTCACTCACTCAAATCTCTAAATTAATTTAGCAAGTTTAAGTGAGTGAAAATCATCCGTTGATTTCACACATGTTGCGTTCTGCTTTTCAGAGTGTGACTGTTGAACACGAATCACATGATTGCAAATGACTTGTAGCGCACACGTTATAGCATGGAGCGCATATTGGATCTGAGACAATTGTTGTTAAGTTACCTGAGCAACTGTCTTTAACTCACAGTTGCTTAGTGCCATTGATTGTCTTAAGTGGCAATTATAATATATGATGACAAAACAGCAGGTGAGATTGAAATCCATACTCTGTGAGTTGCAGACAAACCATGTTGTCTAGTCAATTAGCCACCAATGATTTGTAATAATAATAATAATAATAATAATAATAATACCAGTGTGCATAATTCTATGCATTTGATTAAATTTATTAAATATTTATTTTAGTTGTTTGGTTGTTTATTGATCTGTGATTTGTTTAGGCAGATGAAGCGCATTACATTGGTCCAGCTGCATCACAGGAAAGCTACCTCAACCAGAAACGTATCATAGCTGTAGCGAAAGCATCTGGTGCTCAGGTATACATACACAGGCTGCACATAATACGATGCTTAAAGTTAAAGCAACTTACCTCCACCGATAGAGCAGGAGCTGCAGGACACATGAGTGCTACTGGTTCTATATATACATACACTTCATAAACAGCTGTAGACACTCGTAAGAATTCTCAAGTTCTTTTTGACCTTTGTTTGCCTGCTTCATGCATTCCACTCTTCTCTCGCATCATGATGGCCCTGTGTTTTGTGTCATTACCAGCTGTGTTTTGTGTCATTACCAGCTGTGTTTTGTGTCATTACCAGCTGTGTTTTGTGTCATTACCAGCTGTGTTTTGTGTCATTACCAGCTGTGTTTTGTGTCATTACCAGCTGTGTTTTGTGTCATTACCAGCTGTGTTTTGTGTCATTACCAGCTGTGTTTTGTGTCATTACCAGCTGTGTTTTGTGTCATTACCAGCTGTGTTTTGTGTCATTACCAGCTGTGTTTTGTGTCATTACCAGCTGTGTTTTGTGTCATTACCAGCTGTGTTTTGTGTCATTACCAGCTGTGTTTTGTGTCATTACCAGCTGTGTTTTGTGTCATTACCAGCTGTGTTTTGTGTCATTACCAGCTGTGTTTTGTGTCATTACCAGCTGTGTTTTGTGTCATTACCAGCTGTGTTTTGTGTCATTACCAGCTGTGTTTTGTGTCATTACCAGCTGTGTTTTGTGTCATTACCAGCTGTGTTTTGTGTCATTACCAGCTGTGTTTTGTGTCATTACCAGCTGTGTTTTGTGTCATTACCAGCTGTGTTTTGTGTCATTACCAGCTGTGTTTTGTGTCATTACCAGCTGTGTTTTGTGTCATTACCAGCTGTGTTTTGTGTCATTACCAGCTGTGTTTTGTGTCATTACCAGCTGTGTTTTGTGTCATTACCAGCTGTGTTTTGTGTCATTTCCAGCTGTGTTTTGTGTCATTACCAGCTGTGTTTTGTGTCATTACCAGCTGTGTTTTGTGTCATTACCAGCTGTGTTTGTGTCATTACCTGCTGTGTTTTGTGTCATTACCTGCTGTGTTTTGTGCCATTACCAGCTGTTCTGTGCGGTATTCTTCTGTATTCTGCTCGATATTTTTTGCTTTATCCATCTTCTGCTCCATCTCAATCCTTTCCTTGAAACATTATCTTGTCTCTGTTACTTGGTTCCATGTTGAATGATCATTGATCAATCTTGTTTCATATTTTCTAACTTCATCATAACCATAATTTCGATGGCATTTCAACCTTCTGCAGTCTTTTGCGTATAATGTTTCGTCCATGGAATGTGGCAACTTCATCATTTTAGTTTTTTGCAGTCGCCTTTCTTCTGACTAAAGTGAGATGGTGCAGTTTTTTGACAAAGAGATAAACAAATCTGTCAAGGATTGTATTATAAGAGAAAACAGCTGAGACCTTTCATTTCCATTTGACTAAACTCGGTAACTGTTTGCTGATTTAATTAATCTGCGCTGTTCATGTGTTAGGCCATTCACCCTGGATATGGATTTCTGTCAGAGAATACAGAGTTTGCTGAGTTGTGTCATAGAGAAGGCATTGTTTTCATTGGTCCTCCAGCATCTGCAATTCGCGACATGGGCATCAAAAGGTCAGCACTCAAAGCAGTCTTAGACTGGAAACTCACTTAAATTATTTTCTCATTAGGTCATTATTATTTAAATATATGTATGAAATTATTTTTTAAAGTTAATAATGTGTTCTTTGTTTGTAGTAAATTGAAATACAGACATCAATCAGTGGCACTGAACAGCTGTAAACTGACACAATTGTCTGAATGAATATTCAAACAGACATAGTTATGATTTATGACATAGTTATGATTTATGACATAGTTACGATTTATGACATAGTTATGATTTATGACATATTTATGACATAGGTTGTTACCCTAAAAATTGGATTATGTCAACGATTATATGCGAAATGTCCTGCATTGGCTGTGTCTGTCCCGCAGTGATATATATATATATATATGCATAAACACCGTGAGGCATAAAAAAGGAAACCCCTAGAAAAATCGTTATCATTTTAACAATTTTCAAACAATGTCAATGAAATTCAGGAAAGTTATAGCTAAGTAGCAAGCAATGTAAATACATTTACAGTTTTTACTCTAACTGTCGCCTTTAGCTTCTACGCATGCGCGAAGTCGCTTGCGCCATTCGTGCACCGCCGAGTCAATAATTCGCTGGTCAAGATCGTTCCAAGCTTGCAAGATTCGCTTCCGAAGATCTTCAACATCACGGACCTTTGTTCTGTGCACCATTTCCTGCATGAATCCCCATATTTTATAATCGACGGGATTAAGACCTGGGCTGCTAGGAGGTCATAGAGTAGGAATTATGAAGTCAGGAGTTTCATGCGTCAGAAGTGCAATCGTTTCTCGATCTCTGTGCGTTGGAGCACCATCTTGCTGGAGAATGTAAAATTCAGTGAGTTCTCGAATTTCAGGTAGAAGGTCTTCCATGAGTAAAACATCTCGGTAGTATTGGCCGTTGATTTTTACCGCGGTTCAACAAAATGAATTGACGTGCGCCCTAGAGAAGAAACACCGACTGACACCATCAGGGATTAGCTAAACGTCGGACGTGTGCTTAAAAGGCGGTCGGCTGCAATTTCTCTCTTTCGAGTTCCAACTGCTGCATACAGACGATCATTTTGAGTAGTCTAAGCTTATTGCTACGAAAAGCAGGAAATGGTGTACAGAACAAAGGTCCGTGATGTTGAAGATCTTCGGAAGCGAATCTTGCAAGCTTGGAACGATATTGACCAGCGAATTATTGCTGGGCGGTGCACGAATGGCGCAAGCGACTTCGCGCATGCGTAGAAGCTAAAGGCGGACAGTTAGAGTAAAAACCGTAAATGTATTTACATTGCTTGCTTCTTAGCTATAACTTTCCTGAATTTCATTGACATTGAATGAATATTGTTAAAATGATAACGATTTTTCTAGGGGTTTCCTTTTTTATGCCTCACGGTGTATATATACATACATATATACCGGGTCTCTGCTGCTTTGGTGTAGCAGTGCCTCTCAGATTCTGCTCCTGTATATTTGCAAGACCTCTGTCACTCTACTTTGGTTGTGCAGGAGTGTCACGCTTTACGTGCATCCCCTCAGGGTGAACTGTTCTTAGACAGCACCGTGCTTACTCTGTTATTGGCCCCATAGTATGGGAATGGAATGGGCTTCCATTGTGTAAATGCCTTATGTCTAGGGTTTGCTTAGATGCATTTTATTTTAGCCTTAAAACCGTTCTTTTCAGCTGACGTTGGGTCAGAGTGCTCCTGAGTAGAAACCTTGAAGGGTCGCTATATAAATCTCCTGAATGAATGAATGAATGAATGAATGAAGGAATGAATGAATGAATGAATGAATAGTTATATCTTCTGTAGATGACCACATTCACTTGTGCTTACTTGGAGAGTTTCCTATGTATTTGAGCTTGGATACGTAGATTCTGTGGTTTAACCAGGTAGATTAAAACACTTAACATGATAGCCTCCACACCCTTAGTTATTTGATTTGAAGAGGCTGCTGGCTAGTACTTACATGACTTGTTGAATTTTTTATAGTCGGATTTATGATGTGATTTGTTGTCAGCAGGTTATTGGTTGTTTACCAAGCATCCCTTGGATTTTGTGTGTATGTGAATGAAGTCTTGCCACTGCTGGATGTAGTGTCCATCTATTGAACTAGCACATAATGAATTTTTATCCAGTTCTGTTGTTGTTGAACTTCTGCTTGAAGACCTTTAACTGAATAGAAATCGTACAAACTGTTGCCTTACTTCAACACTTGCATTTTTCTTTCAGCACTTCAAAGACGATCATGTCTAAGGCAGGAGTGCCAGTGATTGAGGGCTACCATGGTGACGACCAATCAGACGGCAATCTCAAAGCAGAAGCAGAACGCATTGGCTTTCCAGTTATGATTAAAGCTGTCCGAGGTGGTGGTGGCAAGGTAGAGGACATTGCAGAAAGAACGTTTCCTTAATCAAATCTATTGTCGTCAGAGATCATAAATGAATTATTTTTCTGTGCAATAAAAGGAATGTCTATTCTGAATCAGATAACGTAAACGGCATCAACATCGGTTGACTTATTCACAAATTATGACGAATTCATAACCAAAAGATAATTCTATTTTCTTCATATTTGTTGTATTGCTGTTTAACCAGAGGTTTGTATTGGCAGTTTACCATTTGTTTTATTGCTGTTTAACCAGAGGTCTGTATTGGCAGTTTACCATTTGTTTTATTGCTGTTTAACCAGAGGTCTGTATTGGCAGTTTACCATTTGTTTTATTGCTGTTTACACTATGAGCCTGTAATTTTAACCAGGGAATATATTTATATAGTGTTTATTAATCGTTGATGAATCATATGGTTGTTTTGTGTCACAATCATCATAATTATAGCTTGTCCAATGGGCCTTGCAGATGTTTCTTTTTTAACGATCTGTATGATGTCTGTATGATGATGATGATGATTTCAGGGGATGAGAATTGCGAACAATGTGAGTGAGTTTGGAGCTGCACTAGAATCTGCTCGTAGAGAGGCAATCAAGTCGTTTGGCGATGACGTCATGCTGATTGAAAAATATGTCGATACACCCAGGTGCAAGTGACAAACCTTGTTCACACTGAACCTTAGTTCTATTGTGTTCTGTGAACAAGCTATTGAAAGTTTAGAACAATCTAGAAGGCTCAATTCATACATTAACTCCTTCGAACCTTAATCATAGACATCAAAATGTATCAGATTCAACCAATACTTGTGTAATTTATGTAAGCTTAAAACAATCTGCAGAATATTTTGAAAGGTGTGGAAGTCATATGTACTTTTGTTATTATTACATCATTAATATATTAATAAAACTTAACTTTATTCTTACCAGCACTTTCATAATACAGCCGATGCTCATCTCTGTCTGAAATCCTTTAAAACCAAGAAATGCTGGAACATGAAATGGAATTTACATTATCCTTTCTGCTTGCTGCATATTCTTCTTCTTCTTCTTATTATTATTATTATTGTTGTTGTTGTTGTTGTTGTTGTTGTTGTTGTTGTTGTTTTTTGCTAACATTTTTTGCGTGCTCAAAGTGACACAGAAATGTAAATTTGAGACGTGGTTTGGTTAGTCTATCGCCAGTTGAAAGCTTATTCTTCTGCATCGTTGTTATAAAGTGCATGAAAGATGGAGTTTGGTTGTGTTTGTAGACATGTTGAGGTTCAGGTGTTTGGAGACCAACACGGAAACTACGTTTATCTGTTTGAGAGAGACTGTAGCGTTCAGAGAAGACACCAAAAGATCATCGAAGAAGCACCAGCCGTTAGTCACATCAAGTCATCATCATCGTCATCATCATCGTCATCATCATCGTCGTCGTCATCATCGTCGTCGTCATCATCGTCATTGTCATCTGCTGGTTTTCATCAGTTACTATCATCTTAAAATGATAATGAATGATGTTGCTCAATAGAACTTAATAGTGTCAACATGCTGCCCTAATTTTAAGTACTTCATTTGTTTGCATTTGAAATAATTGGTTCTTGAGGTGTGTCTTCTTAAACTGATAATTACCTGCACAATAATTGTTTGACTTCTAGGCTTCTGATCTTTTGTGAAATATGGACAGTTCTTATGTGTGTGTGTCTCTTGTGTTACGGTATATCGTAGCAGTTGAACTGTGCCTTTTGCCAGTGCATCTGATGTTTCTGTCCAGGTATGTCATTGGAAAGTATTAATTTTCTTAAAAAGAGTAATAATTGTTTGAACATGTTAATTTTTGATGCCATATCTCTTCAGTTGTATTTGCTGCTGCTGTTTCTCTTGTGTTTTGATTGATCTTTGAGTTTTATTTCTATTTGCCATATCTCTTCAGTTGTATTTGCTGCTGCTGTTTCTCTTGTGTTTTGATTGATCTTTGAGTTTTCTCTCTTTCTGCGTTTGATTTGCAGCCAGGAATAACTGAGCAGACACGATGTCGTCTTGGAGAAGCTGCGGTGAAAGCTGCTCGTGCTGTCAAATACGTTGGTGCAGGTCTGTGTTTGAGTTGTTTGCAGAACAATGCAGCAAAGCAGGTGTTTTATGATTTAAACAATGATGGTGTTCAAAGTGTGATTGTGATACCAATGCAATTCGTTGTTGAGGTGTTAACTGTTGCTTCATTGAACTACGGAGCAATAGTTTACATCCATCGTCTGTAGTTTCAGAAAAAAACTGTTTAAATTGTTTTTTAGCCTTAAGTTGTGATTAGATTTTTTTTCATGTCATTTCACTTGAAAACTAATGTTTGTAGAACTTGTGCCAAACTGAATGTGGTGCAGACCTTTTGTGTGGTGCTTTTGTATGGTTCGTTTAGGTACCGTGGAGTTCATCATGGACAGAAATGAGAATTTCTATTTCATGGAGATGAACACAAGACTTCAGGTGGAACATCCAGTGACGGAGATGATCACCAACACTGACCTTGTTGAATGGCAGATAAAGGTTATAGCCATCACTTATATTCATTATTGTTATCATAATTATTTTTGATAATCATGAATGTGTTCACTGTTCAGTAAGTTGTAAAGATGTTTCTGAACTGTTCACCATAACGTTGTGTTAGCATCTAGATCTGTTATTGAAGTGGGCAGACATATTGTACCGGTCAGGTGATATGTTATTCTTGTGGGTGATGCAATGTATGTGAATGAAAGTCTTAACACAGATATTACTATTGACTGGAATTCACCACAACCAGTTCTATCTATCTCTTATTTAATTTTGCATATAAGTGAAGGCCAATCTTGTTTCAGGTGCTTTGAGGTGAAGTGATAAAACTGTACATTATAATTTTCTGATTAATAATGCATGTGCTGATAATAATAATAATAATAATTAATAATAATAATAATAATAATAATAATGATAATAATAATAATAATAATAATGATAATACTATGAGAGAATTTGCAATAGTTTTTGTAACGGGAGCATTGATTTTTTGCCACCAGGTGGCAGCAGGCGAGCCATTGCCTATGCAGCAGAAGGACCTTCGTCTGTCTGGTCATGCGTTTGAGGCTCGTATCTATGCTGAAGAACCAGAGAACAACTTCATGCCTGGCGCTGGACCATTGACTTACATCTGCACACCTGACGCTCAGCCTAGTCTTCGCATTGAAACAGGCGTCAGGCAAGGTAGATCTGTCTTTCTCATCTTACAATGTATTTATACCAACTGTATTGGAGTTTGCCGTCTCCATATGAAAGCGCATAAACATACAATGTCATGTGGCACTTCTTCAAGGGAACAACTATTAGCAGGCTCTCCTCACTGACAACTGGGTGACATTTGATAATAGTTTTGTGCTTTTGATCGCCTGCTGGCAGTGGGTTGTAATCACTGTAGTTGGGATATTGGCTTCATGCAAGTCTAATTTCTTAATTTATTATATCTTACATCATATTCATTCATTTGTGAATTTATATAGTGCAAACTCAGAGGTTCTCTCGACTCCAACATGACCAAAAGGTAGAATATTGAGAGTAATGAAAGGGGCCTCAGAGAGCAGTTTCTCAAGAGAAACTTATTTCATGGCTCACCATGAAAAGAATTTGTTTCTGCATAATTCGCTGTTCAAGCAAGTGGGACTAGAAGCAACCCTTTGTTGTGGAACTGAGATAGCAGCAGCCTTGAATACTTGAATTGAGCAGCAAAGCTCTCACCTCTAGTCTGGAGCGAGGCCAGGTTGACTTTACAAGACCAGTGCAGCAAATCTGAACACAATGCGCTGTCAGAGTCATATTGCTTGCCATGGAGTTTGAATGACAATTTATTGGGTCTGTTATTCGTTGAGTGGAAATATTGTCTGTATCTTTCTAAATGATGCTTTGGTATAAATCATAGTTAGATCAAATTTATTTGCCAGGTTTAAAAACGATAATGAGCAGTTTGTGTTTAAACGCATTTGGATAAATTGTAGCGTGTTAGTTTTGCTTGATTCAGGCGATGAAGTGTCGGTGCATTACGATCCCATGATCGCGAAATTAGTTGTCTGGTCAGACGACAGAAGCTCGGCATTGGCCAGACTTAGACAAGCACTTAGACACTATAATGTGAGTATGCAGCAGATTGTATTTCACTGATAACTTGCTTTAATTCACGCATAGGCAGTCTATGTGCCATTATCTAACATACCCAGAGAGTTGGATAGCACCAGAAATCCTGTATAAATAGACGAGTCTATGTAATATACATCTCGGAGATCTTATTCGCTGTCCTCATTCTGCGGCTTCTGTCTGTCCTTGCAACTTTTTGAATCGGCATTATCTCTTTGTTTTGTGAACTAGAATCACTTTGGTGTGAACTACATATCGTGCCGCTAGAATTATATAGTTCTATGTCCACTTTTTTGAAAAATCAACCTAACGCTATATCCGTTATGGCGGTGACTTGGGCTATGTCCTCAGCCGTCTAGCCTAACTGGAAACGCTTTGTAAAGCTCATATGCCAGTGCAATATAGTTCTATGTCCATAAATTTGGAAGGTTTTTCAAGGCTATAGAGGCACATGTCCACAACCAATAGAAAGTGTGATTTGTGTCACGTGATTTTAGGTGACAATGTTCTATGTCCTCGAAAATACACAGCAATTTAGGAATGCGTGAAATATTTCTATACTGCGTTATGTCCATAGCCAATAGCAGTGAGAGGTTAGAACACGTGACCCAGACTTGTTGACAGACATAATGGTGACGCTTACACACCCAGTCGATGTTGCTTAGGAAAACTTGCAAAAAAGCGAAATTTAGACGATTGCTTTAACCGGCAGTGCGAATCTAAGATTAACAGGATAGCTTTTAAGAAATATAATAGTAGGGGCCTATTATGTGAAAAAGTTCAAGCCAAACGGAAATATGACAGTACGACGTCGCTTCGAGATTGTTGCGTAACAGAGTTGCTAGTGGACATATATTACGCAATCGTATGGTTTTCTGTGTCCATAATCGCGTGCTATACTGCTCTATGTCCAAAAAATTGTCACCCTTGCCATAATTATATATAAATTACTCATATTAAATTTAAATTATGATCAAAATAAACATTATGATCATACTAGGGGAAAGCAGTGTTGTCCGAAAATGTAAATTTAATCGCCATCAATGAAACAGGGAAAAACATTTTCGTCACCAAATCTTAAAATTCGTTTTTCTCAGTTTCGCAAAAAGTGGACATGGAACTATATAATTCTAGCGGCACGATATGTAGATCATATGTCACCATTGCTCATGTCCTGTGGAATGCCCTTCCCTCTCCTTTAAGTATTTCCATTTCTTGCGGAACTGTTCCTCTTGTAAAATCCTCAAAACATATTTCTTCTCTTGACGTACTCCCACTGGAAGCGATACTGAATAGCCAAGTCTGCTTTGAGCGGTACCATATAAGTTGCTGTTTATATTACGTAAGCAGATGGACAGATGATAAATTAATAGATTAATTATTATTATTATCATGAAGCAGTTGCATATGTGAGTTGATGACCTTAGAAAAATGTAATGTTGCAGAAGTGCTTAACAACTGTTTTTGTTTATAACATATGAAGATATGAGATGGGTCAGTAATAACTGCTGAACATTTCGTTTAGATTGTGGGTCTCAATACAAACGTCCAGTTCCTCGATGATCTCGCTGGTAGCAAAGGATTCATTGAAGGCGTCGTCCACACAGGATTCATCCAACAACATCATGACGAACTCTTTCCAAAGCGAACCGTCTCTGATGAACTCCTCTGCCAGGCGGCAATTGGTCTTGTGCTGCTGGAGACGAAAAGAATCACAGATACACGGCCAAGATTTGGTAACATCTCCATAATTATAGTGAATGGCTTATAATCATAGAGCTATTTAATATTTGCAGAAAAAGTTTTTCACTGCAGTCATCTGGCCTCAAAACAAACTGTGGAACGTTCTTGTTCATTGACTGTCGGCATCCAGTTTCAGTGTGACTAATAGAAGCTTTCAGCTCTGCAGAAGTTTCAAATTTGACTGTCATTGCACAAATGCTTGATATAGCACCCCATCAAGATAGCTCAGTCAAAATAGCCCCGTCAAAACAGCCCTGTCATAAATGTCTGTGTTTTATTTCAGATCCTTTTTCTCCTTTTTCGTCAGCCAATGCCAAGCGATTCAACCACAATTACAGTCGCAAGATATCATTCAGTGATGGAGAAGAAGGTTAGTTTCATTCTTGGTGTGCAATCAATTGATGCATTAAATAGAACTTACTACTAATTACAATTGCAGATAAATGTGATTACTGTTCTGTCCAATTGCTGTGCTTATCTGATGTAATGTGCTGAAATTATAGAACAAGTTTTTTACGTGCTTGATTGACTGATGTGGTGCTACATACATTCAGACTGTGTCCATAGAACTGATGGCGACACTGTCTCATGACAAACGAAATATATTGGATGAGAAGCTGATATGTAAAGCCAGATGATTAATTGTCTTCATTTGTGAACTGAAGTGAACCAGCATATTCAGTAAGATGAATAAATGTATCTATGAAAATGTCTTTAAAGTCATGAAGAGCCATGCTGTTCTTTGCATAATAATAATTTCTACAGCAAAACCTCTGACATCATTGATGCAAAATCTGACAGACTGTTAGACTATCAAATAGACAGTTGCTCTTACCAGGGGTTGGGGCGGGGTGGGAAATGTGAGAGTGGATATAGTCAGATTTCCGTTTTGACAACAGACTAGGTCAACTTTCAGCGCTGCTGTTTGATCAGTCAGTTTTTAGCGGGCACCATTCCTCGCATGGGTGCCAAGATTGGTATGCAGGGCGTAGGTTAAGATAACCAATGCCTGGCCCAAGCCCTTGCTGCACTACCCTCCAATGTGGGAGTGTTTGCTGTCATCGTGGTATAATTCATCGATCCTGTACTGTAATTAAATTTAATGCAGTTCATCAAACTTATATATATATATTTATATAATATTATATATACATACACATATATATACACACACATATATTCCAATTTTTTACCATGGATTGTTGTGGCCTATGTAATATTATATCCAAGTTGTTTTAAAGCAGAATGGTCAATATTTTCTATGTACATCAATTACATTTGACTTTTGTGCATGGAAGGCAGCACAGCTGTGTGCATTTTGCATTTTAGAAAAGTTGCTGGAAGTGATTTTAGAAAGTCCAAATCAGTTCAGTTTGAAGTTGAATGGTGTAACGTTTCATGGAGAAGGATCGCTGGAGTTGATGGAAAATCGAACTGTACTAAACTGCATTCTCAATGGAAAACTTTCAAAGGCAAACATAGTCATGAATGGAAATGTTATTCATCTCTTTGGAAATGTAAGTTACAGTTTGTCTTTGCTTGTAACAGAAGTTCTGTGCTGTAGATGATGTAATTGTAGTTTCTGCATTACTATTGGAAATTTCTATAGTGCCACTCAGTGCTCAAAGTGTAAAAAAAGGAGTGCGTGCCCCTTGTCTGTTCAGGTGTGCTGGGCAAATAATGAAGTGGCGGGATGGCATTCAGATGTGAAAATAAGTGCGTAGACGCCGTCCATGACCGTCCAGTCGCCACACTTTAAATGCTGGTGCCACTACTTTGTGAAGCTACTTAGAGTTGTTCACTATGCTCTCACCATTGATGTCTTTTTTAATTAAGAAGAGAAGTTGTTCATCAGCTGCAAGCAGTGCTCAGAATGCAATTAGCAATGCCAGGGTATGCAGCTTTTCTAATTGTTTTTGCTTCAAAACTCAAAGACTGTGAATGGTGGTTACTGGTACTTTAAAATAAAGTTGCTCATCTTTTTCATTTTTTATCACAATATGCATGGTATGCAAAATATCACATTGCAGACTCATCATGATGTGTTTTCTCTTTTTTTTCATTTAAGGATGGAGGTCATCAATGCAAATTGTCTGTGCCAAAGTTCGTTACATCTGGTCTCAAGGGTCAGTCACTGAAGGGTGCACTGGCTCCCATGCCAGGTGTCGTCGATAAGGTCCATGTGAATGCTGGTGACAAAGTCGAAGCTGGAGACCCTGTAGTTGTCATCATTGCCATGAAGATGGAAGTAAGGAGTTCTTCATCGTCAGTCATGACAGAAAATCATTTATCAGTGCTATTATCTCCTGTGCACAGCATAGCATGTGCTTACGTTTAGCATCGTCTTCATTCTGAGTAATTTCCTCTTGCTGCCATTTGTTGACCTTTCCACTCTGTGTCTTTCCTTCATTGTCCCCTTTCTTTCCTTCTTCTCATTCCTACTTTCCTTCTTACCTCCCTCTTTCTGTGCTTCCCTTCTTTTTCCTTTTCTTTGTTCCTTCCTGTCTTACCTCATCTCATACCTTGCCTTCCTATGCCCCTCACCCTTGCCTCATACCTTGCCTTCCTATGCCCCTCACCCTTGCCTCATACCTTGCCTTCCTATGCCCCTCACCCTTACCTCATACCTTGCCTGCCTATATCCCTCACCCTTGCCTCATACTTTGCCTGCCTATATCCCTCACCCTTGCCTCATACTTTGCCTGCCTATATCCCTCACCCTTGCCTCATACCTTGCCTTCCTATGCTCCTCACCCTTACCTCATACCTTGCCTTCCTATGCTCCTCACCCTTACCTCATACCTTGCCTTCCTATGCTCCTCACCCTTACCTCATACCTTGCCTTCCTATGCTCCTCACCCTTACCTCATACCTTGCCTTCCTATGCCCCTCACCCTTGCCTCATACCTTGCCTTCCTATGCTCCTCACCCTTACCTCATACCTTGCCTTCCTATGCTCCTCACCCTTACCTCATACCTTGCCTTCCTATGCTCCTCACCCTTGCCTCATACCTTGCCTTCCTATGCCCCTCACCCTTGCCTCATACCTTGCCTTCCTATGCCCCTCACCCTTACCTCATACCTTGCCTGCCTATATCCCTCACCCTTGCCTCATACTTTGCCTGCCTATATCCCTCACCCTTGCCTCATACTTTGCCTGCCTATATCCCTCACCCTTGCCTCATACCTTGCCTTCCTATGCTCCTCACCCTTACCTCATACCTTGCCTTCCTATGCTCCTCACCCTTACCTCATACCTTGCCTTCCTATGCTCCTCACCCTTACCTCATACCTTGCCTTCCTATGCTCCTCACCCTTACCTCATACCTTGCCTTCCTATGCTCCTCACCCTTACCTCATACTTTGCCTGCCTATATCCCTCACCCTTGCCTCATACCTTGCCTTCCTATGCTCCTCACCCTTACCTCATACCTTGCCTTCCTATGCTCCTCACCCTTACCTCATACCTTGCCTTCCTATGCTCCTCACCCTTACCTCATACCTTGCCTTCCTATGCTCCTCACCCTTACCTCATACCTTGCCTTCCTATGCTCCTCACCCTTACCTCATACCTTGCCTTCCTATGCTCCTCACCCTTACCTCATACCTTGCCTTCCTATGCTCCTCACCCTTACCTCATACCTTGCCTTCCTATGCTCCTCACCCTTACCTCATACCTTGCCTTCCTATGCTCCTCACCCTTACCTCATACCTTGCCTTCCTATGCTCCTCACCCTTACCTCATACCTTGCCTTCCTATGCTCCTCACCCTTACCTCATACCTTGCCTTCCTATGCTCCTCACCCTTACCTCATACCTTGCCTTCCTATGCTCCTTTACCCTTACCTCATACCTTGCCTTCCTATGCTCCTCACCCTTACCTCATACCTTGCCTTCCTATGCTCCTCACCCTTACCTCATACCTTGCCTTCCTATGCTCCTCACCCTTACCTCATACCTTGCCTTCCTATGCTCCTCACCCTTACCTCATACCTTGCCTTCCTATGCTCCTCACCCTTACCTCATACCTTGCCTTCCTATGCTCCTCACCCTTACCTCATACCTTGCCTTCCTATGCTCCTCACCCTTACCTCATACCTTGCCTTCCTATGCTCCTCACCCTTACCTCATACCTTGCCTTCCTATGCTCCTCACCCTTACCTCATACCTTGCCTTCCTATGCTCCTCACCCTTACCTCATACCTTGCCTTCCTATGCTCCTCACCCTTACCTCATACCTTGCCTTCCTATGCTCCTCACCCTTACCTCATACCTTGCCTTCCTATGCTCCTCACCCTTACCTCATACCTTGCCTTCCTATGCTCCTCACCCTTACCTCATACCTTGCCTTCCTATGCTCCTCACCCTTACCTCATACCTTGCCTTCCTATGCTCCTCACCCTTACCTCATACCTTGCCTTCCTATGCTCCTCACCCTTACCTCATACCTTGCCTTCCTATGCTCCTCACCCTTACCTCATACCTTGCCTTCCTATGCTCCTCACCCTTACCTCATACCTTGCCTTCCTATGCTCCTCACCCTTACCTCATACCTTGCCTTCCTATGCTCCTCACCCTTACCTCATACCTTGCCTTCCTATGCTCCTCACCCTTACCTCATACCTTGCCTTCCTATGCTCCTCACCCTTACCTCATACCTTGCCTTCCTATGCTCCTCACCCTTACCTCATACCTTGCCTTCCTATGCTCCTCACTCTTACCTCATACCTTGCCTGCCTATACCCCTCACCCTCACTATCCATGAGGTTCAATGAATGAACCTTCTGTTGGTTGTTAATGCTTTATGCCACTAGATATATAAGGATCCCTATTGCTCTACAAGCCGCCTCTCTGCCATCACTGGACCGTGTTTATGGTTCATGCTCTTCCCTCCAATCTGTGTGGGACTCTTCTCTTTGGATCAATATCTACATTTCTCATTCTTCTTCTTCAAACCTATTGCTTCTCTCAGGGTTCTTGCACTGGGAGTGCTACTGAATGGCTGTGAGCAGCGCTATAGAAATTACTTATTACATTACATTGCATTATATAGCACAGGTTTGACTATGGCACATGTATTAGGCCACCAAATTCAGGTGTGGACGACCACACTAGTCATAACTATTGTCTGCCTCTTTCCACCTCATTGCACGATGTCTTTTATTGATGCTGCCATGACAACTCATAGCTTATGTAATTATATACATGGCTTCCAACTAAGCTGAGATATTTCACTTCAATTCTTTTCAGTATGTTATCAAGGCGCCTAAAGCAGGAATCGTCAAAAGCGTTCCACATAATGTCGGTGAGACAGTCGCTAAAGGAACGGAACTCGTTATTTTTGAAAGCGACTGATGTGATCAAAACTTTCCGGTGAATATCAACAGGCATTCCATCATTGTGAAGTTCAATTCGACAACAATGAAGACTTACATTCATCTTTCTACATAATATCATACACACGCACATATATTTTTTAATTTTGAATTGAATTTTGTAGATGTTCGAATAATAGATTGCGACGTAGAGCTAAATCAGGTCATCTGAAAACTTTTGTGCCTTGTTTTAAGTTGCAAATTTCAGTTGCATTTGCAGCTTCATACAGATTCTGTCAAATTATTGCAAGTATGCATCATGTATCTGTGATCATTGATGTTCTGACTTTCATCTTTCGCACAAGTTACATGCATGTATCTTAAGGCTGTGATGTGATGAGAGTGGAGGCCTTGTTGGTTGTATATTACGGGACCATCTTCAATGGCATCTTGGAAACAGAGAAGCTGATTGCATTGCTGAAAAGTCAGCTTATATAATTAGACTCGCGTATGCAGTTGTTCATTGTAGTAACCCAGCAGAACTGAGCTGATGAACTCGATACATAAAGAAATTATTTTTGTACTTATAATTATATATTAATTATATATGTTTTGAAATCTTAAAACACTCTTTTTATCAGTTCTGAAATAATTCAATAATTTTGCTAAAATCACATCTTAAAATGCAATGTGGAAATTCAAAAAGTTTTTGATGGGAGGGGCACATATTATTATTGATGGCACAAGATATTGGCAAAACATCGTAGGGGATTACTTTTTTGGCCCACCCTGTATAATATATATATATCAAAACAAATAGTCGATATATATATATATATATATATATATATATATATATATCTATATATATAAAAATGAACTTTCCAAATGTTCGTCGCATTTTCACGCTGAAAGTGACCCACCGATTGTTTTGAAAATTTTACAACACCTTCCATTCCCATTCAACCGCATGTTAAGATGTTTTCACCCGAAAAAACCCAACCGTTTCCACAAAAAGTGAACTTTGCAATCCCTTCGTCCGCCATTTGCAAACTAAACACGTCCCACACGGCTGCAGAGATTTCATAAACGCCGTCTCCAAACACAGCAACGAAACATCAATGAGTTGCGGTGCTATGACGTCATAAGCGAGTCGCGATTAATTTTCCAAAGAGGCCGCTTTTAGGCCTTTTCACAAAGCGCCCTTTGGGCTGGGAATGGACGCTGCGACGGAAGAAAGGAGCGGAGGGAGCGGGACAAAGACGGTGGGGAGGGAGCGGAGGGGAGGGGGAGGTCAAGGGGAGGGGGAAGGGGAGGGGGACGGAGGGGAAGGGAGAGGGAAAGAGGAGGGAGAGGGAGAGGGAGAGGGAGGAGGAGGAGGAGAAAGGGAAGGGAGGGGGAGAGGGAGGGGAGAGGGAGGGGGAGGGGGAGGGGGAGGGGGAGGGGGAGGGAGAGGGGGAGGGGGAGGGGGAGGGGAGGGGAGGGGGGAGGGGAGAAGGAAAAAGGAGGGGGAGGGGGAGAAGGAAGGGGAGGGGAGGAGGAGGGGAGGGGGAAGGGGAAGCCTCTTTTCAGCCACAGCAACGCGTGGCCGGGTTCAGCTAGTATATATATATATATCGACTATTTGTTTTGATCGAGCGCCTATCCTATGAACCTATGAATAAGCTGCATGGTTCCAGCAACTTAACTTTTGTGGGCACTGTAGAATTTCTGAGTTTACGATTATGATAATTTTATGATGCTGACTCTGACTTTTGACTTGGCCTTTGCTTAATGCCAACATCAGTCCTGAGAAATTTAGCGAAGCAACAGGATAGACGCGCCTTGTCATGAAGTCGTGGATAAGTAAGTAAGCCGTTTATTGACAAAGCATCAAACACGTACAAAAGAGCAGTAATCAGTACAAATTCAATGACTTTCGAGTGATCGGTGCATAAGTCAAAGGGTCAATCCAAAAGGTCGTATGGACCCGCTGAGGCTGGATTGACCCTTCCTTTCTCAATAACATTTGGCTATTGTAAAAAAAAACAGTGCAAAGCACAACATCTTACACATGAAACGAAAGCAAACTGAAATGATTATTATTATTCATGTAGCATACAGATGTAAGGTGTTTACATCATATCCAGTTTTAGTATTCTGAGTTCATCATTTTCTGCGTATCATTTGCATCGTTTATCAGAAAGTTATAAGCAACAGTTGGTTGCCAAAGAAAAAAATAAGTTTATGAAACTGTGTGATGAGCAGCAACACCTGCACAAAGTTACATTTATGACCAGCAGTGGCGCAACTAGGGGGGTGCTGGGGGTGCTTGAGCACCCCCAGGGCCAAAAGGTGACCCACGCAATTTGTCCAAATCCGATGAGTTTTTATTGGGGTGGGGGTGGGGGTAGGGAATTTTCGACACTCGGTGCTTCTCTCCTTCGGCGCTTCCAATAAAAATTTTGAGCACCCCCCAGCAAAATGTTCTGGTTGCGCCCCTGATGACCAGCAGAGGATATATATATATATATATTTGTATATATATGTATGTATATATATTTCATTTATATATATAATTATATGATCATATCCTGATTTATAATTATCAAACACAGCACCAATGCCATGCATTTGGAATGACCTGCCTGCTGAATTCAGACCTTTTATCAGTTCCTCCACCATCATTACCTGCTATAGTCATGCATACACCATCACCTTCCTCAGGCTTCTCTATCCATCACACCTCGGGATTTTCATTATAAACTGAAGTCACGCCTTTTCAAAAACTCTTTTACCCTGTCTCATCTGATCCTCCACCTTCCAATTCTCGGCACAGACGACACCCGCCTTACGGTCTTAGTAGGCTTATGCTTGACCTCTGGGTCTCCACTTGGAACCGATTCTAACCTCCCTCACCTATCAACAATTTAGGAGAAATGATTCACTGATCGATGGGGTCATTGGGGGTTTGGGTTGGTGACTTCTAGGCTTACTACATACGGCGCTGAAGAGTGACTTTGGGGGGGGGGGATCGAGGTCATACGGTCGATGCACAAGACCATAAGCTTACATACCACTGATACCGGTACGTTTAGGTTTAATAGTTTTACCGACGTCCGTCGTCGTACGTTGATTATGACCCAATGCATGATCATCATCCAGCGTCGTTTATTCGCATCCACTGACGTAGGCTCTGCTGCTGCTGCTGCTGCTGCTGCTGCTGCTGCTGCTGCTGCTGCTGCTGCTGCTGCTGCAGACAACACTCTTAATAGGCAGCAACAGCAGCAGTGGAGCGGGCACGTCACGAGGAAGAGGGTGGAGGAACCATACGGGCTTTTTAAAAGTCCGCGTTTGACCCTGACGCTGCTGTTGCTGCTGCTGCTCTTTCTCGCTGGGTTAATGGTCTCTGCATGCGTTGCATACGTCGTAAGCCTACTGTTGGCCCTTCGAAATGGCCTTGGAGGGCCGAGCAGCGGCGGGCGGGCCACATGGTGAGCGCACGATTGAGTGAATGATGGGGAGGTGGAGAGGTATAGAGAAAGCAAAGGAAAGAGATAGGAGGTTAATAGTTGCAGTCGTGCAGTAATAGAGTGAGATAACGCAACGGAGAGAGAGCTAGAGAGAGAAAGAGAGCGCGCGGGATATACAGGTAGGAAGGAATAGAGGTTGCATGGAAGCAGAAGAGAGAGAGAGAGAGAGAGAGAGAGAGAGAGAGAGAGAGAGAGAGAGAGAGAGAGAGAGAGAGAGAGAGAGAGAGAGAGAGAGAGAGAGAGAGAGAGAGAGAGAGATGTGTCATGAGAGGCACGCTAGATTTTTAGCTGATTTTGGCACGGCCGTGTCTTGTTAAGAAAGAAAGAAAAAAACAAGTTAGTCTATGCAGAAATAAATAATCGTAAATCGACAGAAGCGATGCGCACGTGGTTCTGTCTAGATCTGTCTCCTACGCATGGCCATGCAATAGACTGCTAGTCGTCTCAATTGCTTCTTGTATAGGCCTAGTGCTCTCTCGATCTGTCGTTCGCGCTCTCTGTCCCCCCTATATCCCCCTCTTGTCTCTCCTATATACCTTCTCGTCTCCTGTGTATTCTCTTCTTCCTCTCATTTCTCTCTTCGTTCTATCTCCTTTCTCTCTCCTTTTCCTATACTTTTACTCTCTATCACCCTTTTCTTTTTCTCCCTTTTCCACTCCTTTTTCTTTCCTCTTTCCTTTTCTCTCCTCTCTCTTCATTTGTTCTCCTTAATTTTTATCCTTTCACTTTCTTTCTCTCTCATTTCTCTCATTTTCTTTCCTTTTCTCTCCTTCTCTCTCCTCTTTCCCTTTTCTCTTTTTCTCCTTTCTCAATTCTTTCTCTCTTTTCTCTCTCTGTCTTTTCTCTCCTTTCGCTCTCCTGTTTCTCACTTTTATTCTATCTATTGTCTCTCCTGTCTCTTCTCTCTTCCCTTTCTTCCTTCTCTCTCCTTTCTCTATATTTCCACTCCCCCTTTCACTCCTTTCCTTCTCCTTTTCTCTTTTTTCTCCTCTCTTCTCTCGATCTCCACTCCTATTTGTATCTCCACTCCCTCCCTCCCTCCCTCCCTCCCTCCCTCCCTCACTCTCTCTTTTGTCTCTGTCTCTTCTCTCTGTCTGTTTCTCTGAGTCTGTATCTGTTTCTGTGTGTCTCTTTTTGTCTCTGTCTCTATCCACATCTATCTCTCTCTCTTCTCTCTCTTCTTTCTCTTATTTTTCTCTCTCTTCTATCTTCACTCTGTCTGTCTAAGTCTCTGTCTGTCTGTCTGTCTCTGTCTCTGTCTCTCTGTCTCTGTCTCTGTCTCTCTCTCTGTCTCTCTCTGTCTCTCTCTGTCTCTCTCTCTCTCTCTCATGTCCTCTCTTCTGTCTTTGTCTGTCTGTCTGTCTGTCTGTCTGTCTGTCTGTCTGTGTGCCTGCCTGTCTTCTTTTGTTTCTGCTTTGTTTCTGCATTTCTTCGTTCATCTCTTAATCTTTCTTCTCTGCCGTCGCTTCTCTCCGTCTGTTTCTGATTGTGCGCTTCCGTTTCCCGTTCGTTACTTCGTTTCTGTCTCTGTGTCTGCTAAAATTACAATGATGTAGCTCTAGATGCCGGACTTTGTCTTTCCGCCTGTCTTTCTGCGGCGATGCTGCCGTAACTCACCAGACTCGTCTTGAGATGCTTCTTGGCTGCTGCTGCTGATGCTGCTGATGCTGCTGCTGCTGCTGCTGCTTCACGGCAAAGTGAATCTACGTCACGTGATCGAAACTCGTCGCTGGACTCTTTGGCGAACTTGATATCGCTCTCAGCAAAAGACTTCGAGTGGAGGGGGAACAGCACGTCCAACCAGAACGTAGAATCAAAGTCCATACATTGATGGTCAGCTCACTTGCCGTGAGATCTTGCAGCGGACTACTAGGATATTGATCTTTAGTTCCTTTCTAAAGATCGAATTGTCAGTTGATCCGACTTAGATGTGCGAATGTCAGATCTGGTTCCCCTAGGCAGCTGATGGTACGTCCCGTAGCCAGCCAGGTGTGTTAATATCTACCTGCAATCGGTGGGTTGTTCAGTCGGTATGCTGTAAATCAGGGCTCTTAAGTTCGCTTGGGCCAGAGAAGAAGAAGTTCCTCGCAGAGGGAGGAGAAGAAGGAGGAGGAATCGACTGTGTTGTTGGCATTTCGACCAGGCGGGCGGGTGGGTGAGCTATAATTGGCAGCGCCACTAGAGAACAGCCCCCAGCACCAGCACCGTCAGCAGCGCCAGCAGCAGCAGCAGCAGAACCATCGGGCGATTCTCTTCATCTGCAAGGCGTCGATCTTTGTCTGCTGCTGCCTCCTCCTCCGGTGCCACATCCTAAGAAGAGAGAGGGAGAGATAGAGAGAGTGTGTGTGCGTGTGTGAGGTTGTACCTGTGATATCGAGAGACGCAGGAACCGCAGACACTCTTCTGCTTCGAAGGAGAAGAGGAAGAAGAAGAGGACGACGACGACGACGACGATGGACGACTCTCACACGAAGTCGATCGAGGAAGTGATTCTTCACTTCAAGACCGACGACAATTCAGGACTTTCGGACGAGCAGATCAAACAATACCAAGAGAAGTACGGTCCAAATGGTAAGAGAAAGGCGAAACATTTAGCATGCTTTATTTATTATAATAGCCTATATCCCATAATGTATTTTAATGTGTGTATATACACACACATTATATCATCATCATCATCATCATCATCATCATCATCATCATCATCATCATCATCATCATCATCATCATCATCATCATCATCATCATCATCATCATCATCATCATCATCATCATCATCATCATCATCATCATCATCATCATCATCATCATCATCATCATCATCATCATCATCATCATCATCATCATCATCATCATCATCATCATCATCATCATCATCATCATGATAAACACACATTATATATAAAACTTTTTGAACCGAATGTGCATTGTTATCTATATCAACCCATCTATCTGTAAAATTTGTATGGCACCCCGTCAAGATAACTAAGCAGAATCACTCCCACCCCCAGTCTCACTGAAAAGTAAAGTCCTAATTAAGTGTATAAAAAGAGCCAGAGAAGTCTAGCGGGTAAGAACACAGGTCGGAGAGGATGTTATTTTAAAGAGAAGGACCCATGATCAAGAAAGTGTGATCCTGTCCAGTGGCAGAGTAAGCATGCAAAACTATATAGTCACGTATAAACGTTGAGATGTGGCCGAACGCAGGAAACTATGGATATCACCAATTAATGAGTATCTGCCTACAAAACGCGTTTCAATGGATGCATAAAAGTCCAGAGTAGAGCGAAGAGCAGTTTTCCAATCCATTAAGAATATAAAAATAAGCGCATGGACATAATTATAGGGTAGAGACAGAGAAAGAGGAAAGAGAGAGTGACAACCCAGTTGACGCATATCATAATTGTTATGTTAGTTAGGCTGAAGGGTACATTTTTGCATAACAGTAATGGAATTCGTTTAGGATCATCATATGATTATTTCACTTGGTGTCAAATCGACCTTCTCTTTTCTTATCTTGCTACATAGACATGATGTCATTCTGTGCTTCACCTCCGCTTACACATGAAAGATTTTCACCTGAGTTGTCGGAATAAAATACGAAGAATAATTAGCTTTTAAGCTTATTCTATCAGAGACGGCCATTACATATCTTGATTTATTTTGGTATCATGTTTTATTGTTTGAAACTTTGTCCTTATTCTGATATCAACTGAAAGTGGGTTCAACGATTCTTGACCAAATTTATCATCATCACAATTGTTATTTCTTGATTTCCAATGTGAGTTTAAATGACAGAAACACTGGCTTATTCTTGGTTGCTTGGGTTCACTACGTAAGTTGTAAAGCCAGACGGATCATAAAGCAAAGGAGGCCTGCACGCTCAACCATTTCTGCTGTTATCTGGCAGGCAGTGAGAAATGCACTTTTATTGCTAACAATGCTTTTATACAACCAGCTGGTAAGTGTTAAAGGCTTTGCAAAGTAAGCAGGCAACAGCTGGTGCCAAATGGTCTCATATACAACTGAGAGAGAGATGCTCAGTTTTGAAGACAGATTACATTCATTGCTAACTTATTGCTGGGAGCAATCGGTATAATCTATCTAAGTTGCTGTGGATCTATATCACTCATATAGTCATATAGTCATATACCAGGTAGTAGCACTTTTGAATGTTCCTGAAAGGCAATATGTAAATGTTCTGCTACACACGTGCAATGTTCAGATATGCATGCATACATAGAGATGAATACATACATACATACATACATACATACATACATACATACATACAAACATACATACATACATACATACATACATACATACATACATACATACATACATACATACATACATACATACATACATACATACATACATACATTCATGCATAAATCCATAACCACAGTTTTTATTGCTCAAAGCGACAGTTGATATACTTACCGTACATGCATACTTACATGCATATGTGCGTACATACTTGCATGCTGCGTGTGTACGTACATACCTACATATATATATACATACATACGTATGTATGTACATACATACATACATACGTACATACTTACATTCACACACACACACATACATACATGCATGCATGCATTAATACAATGTCATAGATGCATGCATGCATACCAACATAAATACAAACACAGAAACACATTTTGTGTACATTTCATTTGGGAGTATATCTTGTTCATGGAAAATGTATTAATGTATACAAGTTGACATTTTTTGTCTGGAGATGCCACCTATTCATAACCGTCATTGGCTATTGTTGACCTCTCTGAGTTTTTTGCTATCTGGCCTTGCATGATGGTTGGTTATGGAGTGAAATTTGATGCTGAATCTGTTACTTTATCGAAGTCTTTGAACAGTGCAAAATGAATAGCCCTTTGCTCTGCTAAATGGAAGAAATGTGACAGCTGAGCAAGATCACCAGGCGATGATTGTGACCCTTAGTTGCTTCTACTTTAGCACTTGAAGGAGCTGCATTGGTTTCTCAGTTGCTTTTAGTAAACTTTCATCATTAAAATGTTAGTCTGTGTACTTCTACTTGTATATGTACCATTATTATATGCGTAGTTTCGTTACAGTGACTAGTTTGGATATTACTAAAGATCCAGTATCTTGTGTCATTTATTATCAAAGATGATGGTCAATTTCTCATATCTTTATATATGGAGACTTGATAGAAATATTATTTACAGACTGTTGACTTTTATTCACTTCTTCATCCTTCACACAGCAACAGATTGAAGGAAGTGCATGTAATTATTTTATAGCTTTAAAGCAGTGAAATCAATGAATGTGCACATGCCAGAAAAATAGACAGATTCTGGATGCACTGTTAACTAGGCAGAAGTTTCAATGATAAATTGACTGAAATTAAATGAATGAAGTTAATTAAATGAAATTAAACAAATGAAACTAATTAAATTAAATTAAACAAATTAAATTAGACTTATGAAATTAGATATATTAAATTGAACAAAAGAAATCGAGTAAATGAAAATAAGCTAGTGAAATTGAATGAATGATAGAATTAAATTAAATGGTGTTAAATGGATGTTTCTAAATGAAGGAAATTCGATTAAATAAATTCATATGTTTGAGGTGAAATGAATGAATGAACTGAGCAGATGTTTGTGTGATAAAATGAATGAAGTTGAACAACAGGATATGTTGAATGGGTGAACTTGTATAAGGTAAAAGTTTTTAATGTTGGAATTGATTCTTTAAAAACAGTGGTCAGAATTTTTATCTTAATTGTCAAATTGTGTTGATTTTTCAGAATTACCCGTTGAAGAAGGTGAGTTTAAAGGATTTATTATCCTAATTAATTTAATATTCTAATTAATTTAATATCCTAATTAATTTAGCACTGATGTTCCAGATGCATCTATTTACAGTTGTCGTTGATGGAGTTGTTGATACAATTTTTTATCTGCTAATTGCTTTAAGTGATTCTTTATCAGTGCAAATTTATCATTTGTGGCATGGCAAAGGTTTAAGCTTTCAATGGTCATGAAAACTAAGATATAAATGTCACACTTCATCCAAGATTTCAGATTCCTTATCCTAACCCTCAAAGTATGCTCATAGCTGCTGTAGTTTTTATTTGTATAGCTCTAATATGTAAACCTTTTGGAGCTTAGGATTAAGAAATTCTTTCACAATTGGATTAAGTGGTATTCGTCTACAGCTATTATATATGCTGAAAATTGTTTAGATTTAGATGGTTATATTGCGACTTTTTTGTGCTGGTCTTGCTGGTGTGGCCTTGCATCTTCCTGTGACCGTAGCAAACTTGAGCACTTTTTGCCACAATGCAGTGGCTGAACCTTTTGTTACATAATGAGGGATGTTTTGCTGAAACTGTGGTTAGCAATGATTTGCATGTTCTGCGAAGTTTGTTCCTTCCCATTGTTCAGTGCCCTTATGATTCTTATTTTTGCTTTTATTCTTCTTCTCTGTTGTCACTGATTGTTGTTTGTCACTCACGTTGTTAATAAATGAAGACATATAATATAGGAACTGTCCATGACAAGACCTTTAGATCTACTAGTTCCATGGTTCTTCTGCTGATTTGCTGCTCGACAGTGCCAAGAAACATTAGATGACATAATGATTGCTTAAATGGCACTATTCATTGTAGAAAGATATACGTGTACTGTTTCTACGAGTTAGGAGAAAAAGGAAAGATTGGAAATGGGATGAAAATAGTTGGAAGGAATGCTTGCGCCTATGCCACCCTGCCAGTGCTTAACTTTAATCGTCGGAGTTGTTTTGTGAACATGGAATTTTTACAGCCACTTGCAGATTTTGTACTTGATCTCAAGCGGCGGTGGTCTGTGTTTGCTGTTTCATGTCTGAGTCACCAAGGAAGCACTAGATGTTTTGCTGATACTGAAGCGGACGAAGAGGAGAAGGAGGAGGAGTAGGAGGAGAAAGAGGAGAGTGAAGAAGAGACAAGACGAATGAGCAAGAGAAGAAAGAGGAGAGGGAGGAGGAGAAGAAGGATGGGGAAATGATGATGGTCATCTATCTTTGTACATGTATTAGGCTATTTGTAGAATGCCTTTTAATTCCTTTTAATGATCTCTTAGGCACGATATGCATGGCAGATCTAAATGCTAGAGAATAATGTGAACTGAAAATGCTTTCTGAGCTGTCACTGATTAAATAAATGGTATGCATGTTCAGTATGACGATGACGACGACGATGACGTTACAATGATGATGATGTTTTTTTATATTATATCTGCGTATCTAAATTTGGTTTATAGCTTTCCATTCTCATTTAAGATGAGTGCAGGATTTCACTTCACATCTGTTGAGTGTTATTTAGATGGACAGTAATTATGTCTGAATATTTCTCATTTCCTGGGGTCAACGTCAGAACTTTGCATGAATCTAAGTCAAAAATTGTCTAATGTCTATAGAAAACTATCAGACATACTTGCAACCACAGCGTGGGCCATTCTCGCATGGGTTGTGATATGGTTAACTTCACTCTAGGTGAGTCATGAGTCATGTGAAGTTCATGAACATAGCTGGTCTGTTCATTGCCAACCTCTGCCGCCATAGAATCTGGAGATGAATACGTCTTTTATTATGCCTGAAGCAGAGCTGTAGTTAGTTCTATGGTTATCTGACTCTGATCGATGATGTAATGTATGTATGTATGTATGTATATATGTATGCACGTACGTACGTATGTATGTATGTATGACTCGTTGCTTTTACAGGAAAGTCTTTATGGGAACTGGTTCTTGAGCAGTTTGATGATCTCCTTGTCAAGATCCTTCTGTCAGCAGCCATCATCTCTTTCGTAAGTGGAATATTCATAAAATACATTTCAGTAACAGTCATGAAAAATTTGCATGCGATGCAAGTTCATCAAAACATGGAAGCAAGAGAATCAACAATTTTTTTGATTTACTGTGAAGGCAAATGCTGCATTTTTTATGGATCGTAAGGATATGGTAAAGCAGCGTATGCAGTATGAAGACTTAGATTCATCTTTATGATGCCATAGAGTTAAGAGCACTGATGGAGGGATCGGAGTCCTGACCAATGACGGTGTTGAAGGAGGGAAGTCTGGAGGTAGCAGACCATAGATAGCTGAGAAGAATTATTCTGCATGTTACTTGGGATGACAAAATTTAATTACAAGATTAAATCAGGAGAGCAAATACAAAAAGGATAATTATAGAGAACATTATTATTGGAAATTGATTAAAATTGACGGGACATGTCGTTTGTATGGACAAGGGCAGAAGAGCCACAACCAGATGATGAGTTGGATCCCTGATGGGAAAGTGAAAAGGAAAGACCATGGAAGAACTCTTTAGAGACCATCAGCAAGACCATGAGATTGCTTGGAGAGGTTGTAGGACGACATCAGCAGAAAGACTGGCAATGGACAGAGGTGAGTGGAGAAGATGTGCAGACGTGCATGGGAATGACTAAGTATTAAGTAAGTACAAGTCTGTGACGAGGTGGGGCTGCTATTCAGTTACAGCATGGCATGATTTACAGCAGTAAAGGTTAACTGGCTGTTGCACCCGTTAGGATTACATGTATGTCTCACTGCAGACTTTGCGATTTCCAACGCAATATGTATTCGGTTCAGAGATTATCTCGTAACTACAGCGAATGAAATATCGCACTCTGCAGCAGCGCAACCCATTCACCTTCTAATCAGCAGTCCACACTAGACACACAAGCACAACACAACTTACACAACGATAGAAGTTCTGAGAAACGTTTATCAGTGATTTTGGCTCAGTGGTTTTCAGTCTTTTGTTGTTGTTGTTCAGATTTCTCCATTTGCCTTTCTTCATAACTGCTCTGAAATCTTAATAAGAAAATGTAAAGCAAGCTGCTAGACACTGTACTGTGAAAGGTGTTAGTAAAAATATACTGTAGACGCATTAAGCAACCTTGGGTCCTGTCAATGAACCGCTGCAAATGAACTCCTGCTAATAAACTTGCAGGAATAAATCAGTGAGAATGGGATCCTAAGTGGGTGGTCTAAACGTCTAAGTTCCAAATATAAATGTTTCATTAGCCAGACTGACTGAAACCCCGTCGGTGGCTGAGCAGCTGCGAAGGAATCCTGTATTGTTTCGCGTGCCAATGGACCCGTAGCTCTGACAGGTTGCCTCACATGGCATCGAAGGATGGCACTTATGGATGTGTTTGGCACTTGTGTCAGTGCCGAGTGCTCATTGGTTCTAGTGGGAGGGCGCCACTTGAGCTGCGAGAACTCTCCCACAGAACAGAGCAGATAATGACTAGAGCAAGAGATAAGTGGAACACTGGACGACGATCTCAGGAACACAAGTTAAATTAAACATGGAACACGAGATAAGAAGAATGGCAGATAATCGAGATTGTTCGATGCATTATTTCTGGTGGCGCAAGTGGTCGCCTTGGAAACGAGCATGTCCATAAAAAGCCACTTGACAAAATTTGATAGCGAAAAGGGGAAACTCTGTTATTACTTCATTCAGACACTCTCATATCTGTATATTTGTGTATTTAAGCATATATAAATTATATTATGTTCTGCCACAGTGCATTTGATGGATTTTTCTGGCTTGGTGGTCTGTTACCTGTTAACCTAGATAGGAGGTAGGCTATGTAGAGGAATTTTTGATGGATTCATAATATGGAAAAAAGAAGATGGTTAAATCTTTTTAAAACTGTGATATCATTGGTAAATTACTTAATTCTGTTGGTAAACCTTACATCACTTTGATTACTAACTGGTTCCTTAACTTCTGAAGTCAATTGTGTATTTGTGTAGAAGATTTGTGAGTTGTGTGGAAGAGTACTGAAAATTATGATGCTCTAGGGCTGCCAACTCTTGATTCTGCCATTCCGGGATGCCCGCAGTCACTAGATATGACATTTATACCAATTTACACTGTCCACATATAATGCATAGGCACAAAATCGAAGAAATCAGCACGTCATCTCTCAAAAAGCATTAGAACGGACTAATAGTGGCCTACATAGGACACAATATGCCACTGAGTGTCAGCGGTTTCTGAAGTTTTCAAGACTTGAGTCCAACAATCAATGTTCAGCCAACAACGTTAGGTTCAATAGAGCACAGAATGCAAAATCATCACACAACTTGATGAGTTTAGTGTGCAAAATAACAACATTTTGTCAAGTGCATCTCTACCACAAATTCCGGGACAATTTGAGATCGATCCGGCACACGGGACGCAGAGGGCCGATTCCGGGACTGTCCCGGTGAATCCGGGACGGTTGGCAGCCCTATGATGCCCCTTTGTATGTGTGTAAACAAGTAAGGACCATGAAACATATAAAATTATGGTGCTCCTTTGTATGCGTGTAAACAAGTAAGGACCATGAAACATATAAAATTATGGTGCTCCTTTGTATGTGTGTAAACAAGTAAGGACCATGAAACATATAAAATTATGGTGCTCCTTTGTATGCGTGTAAACAAGTAAGGACCATGAAACATATAAAATTATGGTGCTCCTTTGTATGTGTGTAAACAAGTAAGGACCATGAAACATATAAAATTATGGTGCTCCTTTGTATGCGTGTAAACAAGTAAGGACCATGAAACATATAAAATTATGGTGCTCCTTTGTATGTGTGTAAACAAGTAAGGACCATGAAACATATAAAATTATGGTGCTCCTTTGTATGCGTGTAAACAAGTAAGGACCATGAAACATATAAAATTATGGTGCTCCTTTGTATGTGTGTAAACAAGTAAGGACCATGAAACATATAAAATTATGGTGCTCCTTTGTATGCGTATAAACAAGTAAGGACCATGAAACATATAAAATTATGGTGCTCCTTTGTATGTGTGTAAACAAGTAAGGACCATGAAACATATAAAATTATGGTGCTCCTTTGTATGCGTGTAAACAAGTAAGGACCATGAAACATATAAAATTATGGTGCTCCTTTATATGTGTGTAAACAAGTAAGGACCATGAAACATATAAAATTATGGTGCTCCTTTATATGTGTGTAAACAAGTAAGGACCATGAAACATATAAAATTATGGTGCTCCTTTGTATGTGTGTAAACAAGTAAGGACCATGAAACATATAAAATTATGGTGCTTCTTTGTATGCGTGTAAACAGGTAAGGACCATGAAACATATAAAATTATGGTGCTCCTTTGTATGTGTGTAAACAAGTAAGGACCATGAAACATATAAAATTATGGTGCTCCTTTGTATGCGTGTAAACAGGTAAGGACCATGAAACATATAAAATTATGGTGCTTCTTTGTATGCGTGTAAACAGGTAAGGACCATGAAACATATAAAATTATGGTGCTCCTTTGTATGTGTGTAAACAAGTCAATCACAGCTAGGCTGTAATAAATAAGGACCCTGAAAGATAAATGCCTGTGATAATAATGACAGTGAAAAAAATGATAATGCTAATAAGATTTGACTAAGATTACACAGCAAGTCTTTAGCAAGTAATGCCATAACCTTATTACATCATGCAGCTGGGTATAATTGAAGTTGTTCTCCAGAATTTACTGACTGCTAAACTCGGGCAATGCACAATGGATAAAAACAGTTGATTGGCATTTAGCTTATAGAAGACTTGACGTAGGCTGCAGAAGACAGTCTGAATGTTGCATGTCTATGACGTCTGCTTACTAACAAACATCGCAACTTAACGAGAGATCAGAGAAAGGTTTCTGCCTGAAGACAGGAATCGAGTGGAAGCTGGAAACACGGTCTGAGACAACTTGCAACTTCGGTGGAAACTAATTTAGCGAAGGTCAACACAGGTAGCACTGGAGGAAAACAAGATATGAGAAAGAGTGGCAGGTTAAAGTTTTTAACACTTGAGCAGCAGAGACCACTGATAGGCTTTTGCATGTTGTGCTTACGCTAGAGTATATATCAATGAAAAGCACCAGTCGGCAGCTCAGAAGAAGCTTAGACTTGCTCTTGAAGTAAGTAAGTGGGTTGTTGAGGTAAGTAAGTGGATGGTTTCATGTTATCTGTCTATAGGAATTGATAATGGTAGAATTGAAGAGGCAAAAAAGACATGAATTTAAGTTGATATCTAGGTATGCCTTACTACTGTTCAAAAGCAATATGTAGCTATGCATCTAGTTGCACATCCATACACAGACCCACCCCACATACAAGTGCACTTACATCTGCAGTCTCAAGGTCCAGCATCATGACACTATATAATATTTAAATAAAGTTTTTCTGTTGCATGACTTTTCATAAGTTGCTTTTTCTTTTGTTGTTTACATCTTTGCTTTGCTATATTCTTCTTCTTCTTCTTCTTCGTTCTGTCGGTGACAGATCCTTGCGTGGTTTGAGGAATCGGAGGAGCAGGTGACAGCCTTCGTCGAACCGTTTGTCATTCTTCTTATCCTCATCGCCAATGCTGTCGTCGGAGTCTGGCAGGTTAGATCAGATCTGATCTTCTTCATTGAATCTTCATCCTCAGATGAATCATGATGATTTAGTTGGCTGATCAGACTTTGGTTGAATTAATTATTGTTCAGAGTAGAAGGGTTATGTAGACGTTGCAATTCACCAATAACTCGGAATAATAACATGGCTCTTGTATTAAAACCTCAAATATTTTTATGCTTGCAAGTGTTTCAAGTGAATTTGTTGAACAGCTACTACATACATGGTTTAGTTTGTGGTCAGATTAATAATGAAATTTTATCACAAAAGCTTTTGTGAGGGGAAAGAGGAAGTCACAGGTTTCACAAGGATACTAGAGATGTGATGATGTCCCATGCTTCCATGGATTGCTGTGGATGCATCAGTCGGCACCTTCTCATGCGTTGGACTGTCAAACTTGGAACTGTCTTCCATTGACAATTCGCAACCTTGCACAGCTTGTGAAACATTTTAGATTTCTGAGGTAATTTCTGTCAAGAGCTGCTGAGTAGCTGCAACTTTATTGATAAATTGTAATGGTCGCCAGAGTTTTTGACTGCTACCAGAATGGCTGATCTGACAATTAATTTCTTCTTTCAATCCACATGTGGAGTCCGGTTCCCATAGTCTATCAGGTGATTGACACATTATGACTTTTGGTTTTGACAACTTTTTCTGTACTCAACTAAACTGGCCTCACAAACCATCGCAAACCTCTCACTTCTAGTCAGTTCCTAAGATGTGTAGGCCTACTGAGTTCCAGCAGATCTGTATTTAGCTACAACCATTCCTTTAGAAAGATAGTCGAGTTCTAGCCACAAGGGTTGGAAAAGGAAACAATTGATGAGTCCCCAGGGCCGATGAATGGCGATGTCCTGGGCTCTTTCTCGACTTCAATGACGACCAAGACTCTGGCTTCAACGACTCTTTATAACAGCCAGAGCAGAAGGACGAAATCAGGTTCAGCAACTGAGTCAACAAAACTGTGGCTGGGAATCGACATGAAGAGTTGAGTTAGCCAAACTGCAGTGGCTGGACAACTAACTCAAAATGAACTGAGTGCAAGGCGGGATAAATGCTACTTTTCTGCGCTGAAGCAGCTGAACGATTAGAAAGCATACCAAACATGATGTTCTTTAGACTATTCATGCTTCATTATTGCTACTCATTGTGCATTATAAATCATTCAATAATAAATTTTAATGTAGTTAATAATTATCAATAAATTTAGCTGTGACTTGTGAGCTTATGTTACAGCCCTCAGCTTCAAGAATTATTGCTTCTGTGGCCCGTGGTGCCAAAAAGGTTGAGCAGCACTGCCTTGGAACATGTCATAACAGATATTGCATGAATTAAAAGCCATAACTTGCTCTTCCAGTCACTATAACCTTATGTACCTGCTATACGCAATTGCTCTAGAGGTCATTCAGCTAGAACAGATTGCCTGAAGTCAGTGAAGGGCCTGGGGTTAAACTTTGCTTGGTTTAAGCTGCCTTGCTTTGACCTTGGACAGGTCAGTTGAACTGATCGTATTTTAACTTCTATCTTAGACAGTTACCTCTTAGAATGTTTACCTGTCCATAATTGTCTGAGTTTGCCAAAGCCACATGGAAATGATTGCCCAATGCTGCTGGTTCTGGCACCTAAAGCAGCTACTGGCATCGCAGCTGCTAGCTTCACAGCTAATGGCATCACAGCTGCCGGCGTAACGTGAGGCTGCGGCGCTGCTGGTGCCTCATCTTTTTTGGTGCATCCATCTGTTCTCGGCTGTGCTGCTGCTGCTGTCTTCAGTGTCTATGATGCTAACTTGCACCACTGCCTCTGCCTCCGAAGCAGTGGTGTGGAATGATGCTGCCTCCTTCATGTGGTCGGGATAAGTTTAGCTTGGTTCCTGGAGCTGCTGCTGCTGCTGCTGCTACTATTGGTGCTGCTGGCGCTGGTACATCGGTGTGTGCGCTCATGATGGTGATGAGGGAGAGGAGGAGGTGGAGGAGGAAGTTACCTGGCTGCGTCATCTTTCATCTCGCTCTTGCACTAGCGCTCTCTTCCACTGCCATTTCCTGTATGCTCTTACTTTTTCCATCCCTCACTTTCTCCCCTTCTGTCCATTTGTCTGTCTTGCTGTCTGCTTCCTTCCTTCTCTGCTTTTGCTTACGTTTGCTTCAATGTCTCTGTCACGGTTTTGTTGATCTCCGCATCTTTCACTGGCACTCCTTCCTGTTTCACCATGTGACTTCGTCTATGCTGCAATGTCTGCACTTTCCAGCATAACATCTTTTTCTTCTCTGTCCTTCATCATCCCTCTTCTCCTCTCTCTCTCCTTTTTTCTCTATCCAACTGCTTCTTTTCGTGTTCGTCCTTCCATCAATCACTTACTTCTATTTCTCCTTCTTTTCTCCTGCATGCCACTTTCCATCCTTGCCTTCTGACTGCTAAAGATCATATCTTCTGCTGCGTGTATGTCTTTATAGATGTGTGTCTTTGCTGGTTCTTCTTCTTTCTTGTTTTGGTTTGTGCTTCTTCTCTTGGTGGTCTCTGCTACACAAACTAAATCACTTGATCTCATTGGTTGCCAGACCTTGGGCCAAGTTCTCTTCGGTCAGCCTAGAAAAATCTTTCTCCAAAGTTTTTCCTGCTCTGATATTGCACAGAAATTCCAATTCATTATGGCTGACTGTTTTTGGAGACTCAGTGCAAAACAATGTGAAAAAATTGAATATAAAATTGGCTTTATTTTGACTTGATACACACTGTCTTGATAAACACATCTGTGAAAGGTAGAGCTAGAATAAACAAATTATAATTATGAGTTTTCATTGTTTGGGAAACTAATTAAAAATTAAAAATCCTTTAAATTGTGAAAAAATTTGAACTCCTGAAAAAAGATACATTTATTTTTTTCCAAAGTATTGTTTATTGAATTAATCAAAACTCTGTTTTCCTTATAATTTTTTGTACCTCAGGTTTCAGTTTATGCTGATTGAAGTCTGTTTTTACTTTCAAGATACTCCTCTTGCTATAATGCTTGCAGAGTTGCTTATAACTATTGTTAATAATATGAAAGTTAGTGCAAAGTCAATGCCACTCATTGTTAAAGTAACAGCTAAATTGGATGTTCGATGGTATGAAAGAGAAGGCTGTGGTATTGGCCGAAGTTGCGAAACTTCTCCTGGTCTTTAGTTCTGATTTGTCGAAGAATCATTTTGCTGAAACATAAATAAGTGCCAATACTGATTTTATCCTCGATATGATGATGATGATGACGATGATGGTGGTGGTGATGATGATGATGATGATGATGACGATGACGATGATGATGTCACTGCTGATCATGCATGTGCCGTCTGTGGTCTAATTGCCAGAATATATAGTAATTTGGTGGTCTTAGGAACGTAACGCTGAGGATGCCATTGAAGCGTTAAAAGAATATGAACCGGAAATTGCAAAGGTTCTTCGAAAGAACAATCGGACAATTCAACGAATCAAAGCAAGAGATCTCGTTCCAGGAGATGTTGTCGATGTCTCAGGTAACTCAAGTTTATATTGCCTGTGCACTTTCATTGTTACCACTGCTGCTGCTGCTGCTGCTGCTGCCACTGCTGCTGCTGCTACTGCTGCTACTGCTGCTGCTGCTGGTGGTGGTGGTGGTGGTGGTGGTGGTGGTGGTGGTGGTGGTGGTGGTGGTGGTGGTGTTGTGATGATTTATCTATTCCTACCGTCTTTAGTTTTTTAGGTTCTTTTTGCCGTTTCAGCTTTCAGTTGTTTCAGGCCTTGAAGTGAGTTCTGTAGATTTAAAGTTGTTACTTAAGTTCATTTGAAATTTTTATTTAATATAAGATAAAGTCTTGTAATCGATAAAGTTATTTAGTTTGCCTTCTATAGTACTGGTAGTTAATGAGAAGGGTTAATTGATGGCATTAGGAATTTGTGGATCAAGTGACTTTCACAATGTCTCTCTCTCTCTACGTGCGCTAAGATTGTAACTGCAATTCATTGATTTATTGCCATTTTAAACAGTAACTATAAATAACTAAGACAGATTACTACAATTAAATTGATTATGTTCTATCTTTGCATTCAATTAATTAAACCCGTATCCCTGATATGAAATAATCAAATCCATGTATCAGCTCTAAAGTCTAAGTCCTGACTAAGGCACAGGCGAGTAGATTGCTCAACCAGTGGATAGCAGTATCAGATGTTTCTCAGACATGCCTAATAGGATATGCTTGGATTAGAGGCAAACCTGTTGTTGTTGTCGACAATATCACGGCCAATTCCAGGGCTTTTTAGCATGCACTTTGTAAACAAAATTTGCAGTTCTACATGTAGACGAATTTGTGCACTAAAGAAAGATAATCAGATTATCAGAAACCGAAAAGTGTGTGAGTGTACTAAAGGAACTTGTAGTCAAAGACTAAAGTCAGATTATCAGAAACCGAAAAGTGTGAGTTTAGCCTACTACTAGAAATTTTTATTTTTGTTAGCCAAGACTAAAAAAGGTCATAAGAAAAAAGAGCATAAAAACCTTAACAGCCTCAGTGGATGGCCGCCAAAAAAAGGGTTTGTGCAGTTCTAAAAATTCCTTTTAAAAAGCCCCAGTCAATTCCTGGCTTTGGTGACTGACTGGTAGAATTTTCTCTATCATCAATGCTTTACAAGAATAGATGCAATAAGTGCCAGTAAACTGTCTCTTTTTAAACAGACTACTTCTAGAAGAATATGTTGCTTTCCTGCTATGCAATGCACAATGTTGCATTTGCAACTATTTTCAGAGTTTGTCTCAGACTGTTGTTCAATTACTAATGTTATTGTTTTAAATTTTAGGTGGGTAGAAATGATTTTTCATTATTTATTTATTGATTCAATTAAATCTGAAGTGTAAGCTTACATGAAAGCAGCTCGCTAACATGATTATTGCGGTACCAGCTGTTGCAGTGTCCATCACCTGGTAATTACATTCTCGTATTTTTTTCTGCTTTCGATGTCAGTAAACCTTTATCTATAACTTATAATCTAAGGCATTAGTCACCATTAGTAGGATCTCATAGTTGAATAGGAACTGAAATAAAAACCTTTAAAAACTGAAGTTATTGGATGTAACATGTGATCTCAGCATTGAATAAGAATGTCAGAAGTTTGTTTGCTATTCAAGTGATGGTTGTAGACAAAAGCCTTATTATCAGTAAACCTATGCACCTTTGGCATTTGCTGGTGAAAGAAGCATTGTGTTGAGTGATTGACAATGAACTCATTACAGCAGCTTCCATCTGTTCTTCATTCTCTTTGCGCTGTGCATTGTTCCATCTGGTGCCTGGCACGTCTTCAAACTTTTCTACACATTACAGAGTTAGAGGGTTTTTTGAGCCGCAAGCAGGACGCAGTCATCAGCCACTCTGCCTGAAAAATAGAATTGCTGGACCATTCTTTTAGCACACAGGTGTACAGTTACCACTACAGTTACTGTAGAAGAGTTTCATTGATTGTGTCATTATCATCATCATTTCCTGACGTCAGCCATGGATACGCACTGTTGTCTTGGAGCACATAGCCTCTTAGCAAACAGCTCGTTTGCAGAATGATGCAATTTTGCAAAATATTGTTGTATTTCATTGCATTTATTATCGTATCATATCACGTAGATTTATAAATTGCCTCTAGTTCAGTGAATACTCAGAGGCGCTGTCAGCACGGAAACTTGTGTTGAAAGAAATGTCTTTAAGGAATGAGAGTCCCGAACTTCGTGCTATTGATCATCTGCATAGATACCCTACTGCACTTGTGGCCTTGCACACCAAACCATGATCTTCGACTGTTATATTTTTGCACTCAGATTCATCCTTTTCACCCAGAAATTGCTTCATTTCCAAAACGACAGCACGTAATTTCATCACTGAAAAGCCTCTCATCCCACATTTCACAAGCCCATGCTAGGTGGGTTTTTGCCCACTTCGAGTTGATCACACTGTACTTCCTCTGCACATCAGTCATTCGTGGCTTCCTCGCTTTTTTAACTCTGCAGTTAAAATTCCAGACACTTTCTACTCACTGTCAGCAATAAATTAGCAGAACTTTGGAATAGCACCAAAGACCATTAAGCTGGTCCTTCGATGCTTGTCTGCTGCAAGGAATTTCTTAAGAGCAGAAGATGGCGGCCAATCAAGTTTTAAATGATAAAAATTTTACATTTCAAGGGGTCCTTCCTTTTCAAGACCATCACATAAAAGAAGGACCACCACTTTCTCAAATGATTGAAGAAATGATGATCATTTGTTTGCGCCGTATCTCACTGCCATGCGAACTTGTGTTGCATGTTTGTACCAGATATTATGACCTTCTGTAGCACACTTGCGTAAGTTAGAAGGCTTCAGTCACTCGTTCAACACAGAATAGTTATATTAATTTTGCTTTAGCCTTTTATTGACCAAAGTGTAGTAAAAATAGTATGGGAAAACCTATACCCTCATTCGGTTGAGGGTTAAGAGGTTGTTGTCAATGTATAAAAAGAGTGACACTTGAATTCAATGTCTAAAAAAGACGAATTGTTTGGTTTTTTGCTTTAGTCGGTGATAAAGTTCCAGCGGATATTCGAATCATAAAGATCTTCTCTACTACACTCAGAGTTGACCAGGCCATCCTCACAGGTTCAGATCCACCTCTGTCAATCAGTTTATCATTCATTCAGTCAGCCAGAAGATTGATTAGTTACCGTACTTAGTCCGTTAGCAGTATTTTCACAAATCCACATCGTCTGTGTTTAGCCATTTACTAATATTATGTCAGTCATTCACTTCTGCCGTTTATGCATTATCAGTTGAGTCTGAAGCATGTTGTGTTCAACCACAGGTATAGCATCTGGTTAGACTACCAGTAGACCTACCATACCTCCAGACTCAACCTTCTGGAATTGTTTCAAATATGTAAAAAGTCATTTGAATATCTAATGAAAGACAATGTTGGCAGTTAAAACCCATTTCATGCATGTTTACAGTTGAGCAGTAAATTCTAATCTGACCAATTCAGTCAGAGTCATCTGACGAGACGATGAATCTGACTGAGAGTGACTTCTCATCTTATTGTTTTGTCTTCAAGAGCTATTGTTGTTAAATAAATGTCTGTTTACTCTGCATCATCATCATCAGACGCTGTATTCCTATCTTCACCTGCAGGTGATGAGACGCTGCTGTTGTTGTTGTTTCTCTAGGTGAGAGTGTGTCTGTTCTGAAACACACGGACGCAATCCCCGATCCAAGAGCCGTCAATCAGGATAAGAAGAATATTCTGTTTTCGGTATCTTTCTTCTTTCCTTTCAAAGAGTTCGTTGTTTTAATGCCTGCCAGGTAATACCTGTCAGATAAAACAAATTCTGCGAAAAAGTGAACTTCAAAAGATGTGATCGATCAATTATTTTGCTTTTTCTTATCACTCATTGTAAGCTTTGAAGGCAAAAGTGATAATTCCTCAAAGGATGCCGGCTGCTGGCTTCAGAGTATTTTGGTAAAGCTTAATTGTTTTCGCAAAACTTTTTCCTTCTTAGATGTGTCTATTTCATGTTATAGTTTGTTTGTATGTGCACTTGTTATAGCGCCCTTCAAGCTCTCTACTCAGAGGCGCTCCCGAATGCAGAGCGGACACTGCATCGGAGTTTCACGCTGAAGCGCTGAGCAATTGTGAGTGAAGGACATGCCCAGGGTCCTTACGTGGCGAGGTGGATTCGAACCTCGAACCTTCCGGCTACAAGGCAACGACGCCACCACTATACCACCACGCCCCACAGTTATGTTTTCCATGTTCTCAAATACAAGCTAAGTCTCTGTGCAAAGACTTTGTTACTAAGGAATTTTAAGCCTGCAAATTATAAATTGTGACACCAGTTGCATTGGTTTTCAGCTCAACTCTAGCACATGTTTATCGTTAATTATATTAAGTGTTTAATATGTTTATACATTATGTTTGCTTAGGGTACGAACATAGCAGCCGGAAAATGCAGAGGAGTCGTCGTTGGTACTGGATTGAATACAGAAATCGGTACAAACCATTTTATTTCTGCAAAACCATCCTTTGCCAACTAAGATGCACGTTGCACAGATGTTTTGAAACTCTGTATAGAAAAGTGTAGCCTATGATGTGAAGAATGGTGGTATCGCAATAAAAATATATCTCAAGAAATGTCTCGGTGCTGTGAGTATCGAAATGGGAAGAATGAATTTTGACTGACAGCTAGGGACGCTGCAGCAAAGGAACACCACTTGCTTACTTACTTACTACTAGTGTTTGACAAATCATTCTTTAGGAAACTGGAACTTCAGTAGGCCTACTATATTGCAATGGATAGCACAGTTAGAGTGCACCATCAAATTCCCTACTTACTTCTGCAACTGGTTTGAACCGTGCAAAATAAAAATGTATTTGGTTAACACATCAGATTGTCTTGAATCTGTTTTAGGCAAAATTCGAACCGAGATGTCAGAGACAGAGACGGACAAAACTCCGCTTCAGCAGAAGCTGGATGAGTTTGGACAGCAGCTGTCGAAGGTATTGTCAAAGTAGCTTAACTTAACAATAGGCTACAGTATCATCGTGAGCTACTTAAAACATGCTATATATTATTATGTTCTCATCCGTTTATTTTGATTTGATAGATACATCATGGCCACAACCTTTACAGAACCCGTCACACAGATCTATTACTGCATTTAATATATACAGGGTGGCTCAATAAAAAATACCCCGCCAGTAAAAATGCAATATCTCCGCAACCAATCGAGATTATTCTATGAAAATAGCAGGACTTATAGAGGAAAGAATTTGCAACAATCCCTGAAAATCGCAGTAATGAATCTGAATTACTTCAGAAGTTACAGTTGTTTAAAAACGTTTTTCCATTTTTTCAAATTTCCGCAGAATCATGTTCCAATACATGTGATTTATTTAATTTTTTTTGCAAATTTCAACACATAAAGTGATGATGATGTCATATGACCTCACTAAGAGCTGTAAATAAGCTGTTTAAGAAACAGTCTGGTAGTATTTAGTGATATTTTATTTATTAAGGTCTCAATTTGTGAATTTGTACTGAACGTCATGGGCAGATGATAAAGTGGGAACTCGGGCGTTGCGTGATCAGAGACTGGGGTATTGCAAGATCATGGCAAAATACCCAGTGAAAAGTGGAGCCTGAGCACATTGAAGGCTATCTGTAGACGTGATTATGTAGCAAAAGTCAGATGTCGAAAGAGAGACAGGAAGACAGTGGTCGTTTGGTCTGACAGAAAAAAGCGCGATGTTCACGAAATTCGCTTGGTAGTCGCAAAGGTAAAGTTTGCAAAGCACATCATGGTTTCGGCGTCAAATCTGCTGGCGTGTGTTACGGCTGCAAGGAAAGACTGCACTTCATCCCATTCAGTAGGCTAAATGTCAAACTTACCGTTGAACTCTGTTACCCAGACTCATTGAACACTGAAGGCATGTTCTAACATTTGGTTTTATTTTACAGTAGGACAGTGCGCCTGCTTGCTCGCACGGCAGGGTTGATTATGATGATGCTATCTTATTGCCATCAACTGCAGTAAATTTATTGGCAGAGGTGAATGACCATCAAACTCGCCAGACCTTAACCCATTTGTTTATTACGACTGGGAAGCTATGCTGGAACGATGCAAGACATTTCATTCCAAGTTGGAGAACATTGGCTAACTGAACGAAGTCTTGCTGCTAATGTGGGATCAGTTGCCGTAGGACTCGATCAACAAGGCCATACTGGGCTTCACAAAAATAATTTGATCTCGAGTTAAAGCAGGGAGTGGACACTCCCATCATACTTTACGATAAACTGTAAAACGGATTTCTGCGGTCGTGGTGAAAGTGATATAATTTGACATGGAAATCTACAAGTGACGCTATCTTTTCCGCGGATATCTGAAAAAACGAAATTGAAAGTTTAAACAGCTATAACTTTTGCAAACAAGAACATTTTAGAGTGAAACTTTCAGGGTTTGTTGGAAATTCATTCCCCTACATATTGGAAAATTTTCGCAGAAAAAGTTCAATCGGTTGCGAAGATATTGCATTTTATCCCGTGGGGTATTTTTTTTTGAGCCACCCTGTAGAACGATTCACACTCCCATCAACATTACTTTTCTTTAAATGAAACGATTAAATTCATTATCTCAAGACATCATATCTTGATTCCTATACAGTAGTGCTGCTCTTCTTAGTCTTCAAGGTCATCTAGAATGGTGATCTAGAATGGTGCCTTCAAGGTCATCTAGAATGGTGCCTCGCAACCTCTGATTGTTTAAATTCTAAATGGTTTGATCAACTGTTGTTTCTTGTCAGGTGATCTCCATTGTCTGTGTTGCTGTATGGGCCATCAACATCGGTCACTTCAATGATCCAGCACATGGTGGATCATGGCTGAAGGTAAGCACACAGGTCAATGATCCAGCACATGGTGGATCATGGCTGAACATGAGCAAATAAATCAATGATCAAGGTCATGATAAATTATGGCTGTAGGTAAATTAACATATATTGATAAAGCTCGTTTTTGGATCATGGTTGAGAGTAAGCAAATAAATTTTTAGCAGGAGTTTTTTCTTTAACATAACATAACAGAGTTTACGGTGGTTCAGAATCAGAAGACTCGTGATCTGTGTGAGAACCACCACTTATACAATGTTTTAAAATCCCATCTGCACCAATTTCTCCTTGAAGTTTATGAGTGTAGGCTATCCACCGACACTGCCTCTTCACTCAGCTCGTTCCAGGTCTTCACTGTTCTGCTGCTGAAAAATCTTTGCTTGATGGCACCCACGGAATGTCTGAATATCTTATATTGGTGTCCTCTTAAACCTGTACTGTCAGCCAACTGAAAAAATCTTGAATAAGGTGTCACTTCTTTGTTTGTCATCAGCTTTCTGTGGAATAAATGAGACAATGTCAGGAAGATGAAAAAACTTTAGAACTATATTTTGATTGTTAAATTTATTTTAAAACAGTAACAGATTTCCAACTTCAATTTTTTTTCAGGATGTGTATTTTAATTTCTAGTTGATATTTTATTTTTTAAAATTTGCGCTATTTTCAATATTTTTTGAAGACAGAATTTGAATTGATCTATCTCTTACCATTTCAGGGTGCCATCTACTACTTTAAGATTGCTGTGGCATTGGCTGTAGCTGCCATTCCAGAGGGTCTTCCAGCTGTGATCACAACCTGCCTTGCACTTGGAACCCGACGTATGGCCAAAAAGAACGCCATAGTTCGGAGCCTTCCATCTGTCGAGACGCTTGGCTGCACTTCGGTCATTTGCTCCGACAAAACTGGAACCCTAACAACCAATCAGATGTCCGTCTGCAGAGTGAGGGGACATTGTCAGTCTGACAGGGAAATCACATATGATAATATAGGATAAAAGATAACATAATGATATAATTATGACGTAGACAGACTGACACAGTCAAACAGACAATGAATTGATGTTGGGTGAAACCTGTAGAGACAAATATACAGATTAAAATGAGCAGGAATTTTGGTCTAGGAATAAACTTGTATTAGGCCTTTGCTGACAAGCATTTACCGGTAGTTAGAGGCAAGCAATTAATTCTGTGATTCTAATTAATATATGGTGCAGCTGTGATTTAATATCTCAAAATCAAACTGGTTTTAAATGATCTTCTTAGCTTTGATCTTCTTGTTTTTTTGTTCTGATGTTTTGACATTTGAGTTTTTTTTTCTTCTGTTCTCAGATGTTTGTCTTCAACAAAGCCGCTGAAGGTCAAATTTCAACTCACCAGTTTGAGATAACTGGCTCCACCTATGCACCAGAGGGAGAAGTGTTAGCATTTATGTTGCTCAACGTTGAATCATATATAATGAATGGCTGTAATGTACTGAAACAGAGAGTGCTGCTGTGGTGCATAATCTTTAACCTTGAGTCACTACATTTATAAGCTGAGCTCATAGGAAGGACTATACATGTGCATCGGCGGAGTTTGGTTTCCGTTTTGGGGGGAGCTAACCCCGAGTCTGGACCTTATTGGGAGGGATAACCCAGAAAAAGAATACAATTTTCATGGTAAAAAAGATGAATTTGGGCTTTCTCAGAGGAGCTTAGCCCCCCCCCCAGCCCCTGATAAACTCCGCCCATGTACATGTAGTCCTTTTCATTAGTCCTAAGACTGCTCTAGTTCAGACTCTGTCTTCTCTACACTAGAACTAGATTTTGGACGATGTAAAATAAAATCAGATGAATTACGGTAATATAAACCTTTAATTCATTCAGGTTTGGTCGTGACCTGCAGGTATTGCATCATTCAAGATGACAAGGCAATATTAGAGGGGACGCACATTACTCAGCAGATGTTTTATACAATGGGAAACATGGCTGAATTGAGAAGATTTGTTTAGATCCTACAAGTCATGTAGCAGCTTCATGCAGGACATGTTTATACTTCTTAATCTGTCCAATGAGACAGATGGCTTAGATAGCGATCACACGACACTGACTAAGAGTGGTGAGGGCAAAAGTGTAGCAAATGAATGCAAGAAACTGAAGGATTGTCTGCTCATCTGTATGATTAATGTTATGCAGTGATGTCATCTTCATACCTTCTTGCACGTTGTATTTTTGATGTTCGAAATCAGACTGGACATTGACTTTATGTTTTTAGTTTTCTTGGTGGAAAACCAGTCAAATCAAGTGACTATGATGCTCTGTTGGAACTTGCAACCATCTGCTCATTGTGCAATGATTCAAGTGTTGACTACAATGAGGTAATAAATTCAGAAATAAGCATTGTGTTTTTAGTTAAAAGATCAGTCAAAAGACAGTCAGTCAATCAGTCAATCAGTCAGTCAGCCTATAATAAGATCATTTGTGTTGCTTTGGTCTCTTGTTATCTTCATGCATTGCATGCTGCTCTGTATTTTTCGACTGATCTTCTGAGTATGGTCTCATGTTGAAGGTCATTACGTTTAAAAGTGACGTTTTTTGCATTGGAGTCACTTCACAAACCTTGTGATGTTTGTTATGCTTTTCTGTTAGGCAAAAGGTTTCTATGAAAAAGTTGGAGAAGCAACAGAGACGGCGTTGACTGTTTTGGCTGAGAAGATGAATCCGTACAGCGTGGAAAAGACCGGACTGAAACCAAAGGAGCTTGGCACCATATGCAACCAGGGAATTCAGAGCATGTGGAAGAAGGAATTCACTCTGGAATTCTCAAGAGATCGCAAATCCATGAGTTCATACTGTGTCCCAACCAAGCAATCCAAGCTCGGACCAGGACCAAAAATGTTTATCAAGGTTTGCACCAACATATGATTATTATGATGAATTTGGTTTCTGACATGAGCCATGATGTTACAGTACTGGCTTCTCTTCACATCTGTCTCAATGCATGTAATTGTTTTCTACAGTCAACTCTATCAGATACGTTTTGCTATTCAGGAAAAAAAGCGTATATATATGTCCCGACCATTCTGGCAGATCCTCTTTCACTCATTCGTGCATTGTTAGTATTTTATTGTTCTGATGACATCCCTCATTCCTAGGCTCTTACTTAAAACCCAAATTGATCATCATCTCTCGTGTCTCTTCTTATCCACTGTTTTATATTGGGTATCATCTCATGATGCAACTGACGCTCTCTATGACGTTGTCTTTAACTGTCTTTTCCATTTCTCATCTGTGGAATCACTCAGATGCATTCTGTTAGATTTTCTTCTGTCTCATTTCCCAGTTCATGACTCTTTTCTTTTACACTCTTTCTTCAACCTTTGTCTGATCTTCCCTTTCTCTTGATGAAATTCAGTTTTATCTGGACTTTCAGGATGACCGAGCAGCTGTGCTCTGCATCTGTGTCTGCTCCCAGCATTGCTCTTGCGTTCTTAACTCTGCTTCTGTATCTATGTCTTACCATTATGTTGTCCAGCTGATATCTTGCCACATCTTCCGTAGCTTTCCATGTGTTGTGTGTCTTCATCTCTTTTTTGCTGGAACCACTTGTGCTTGTCATTATTAGTTCTCTCTTTCTTTCTTGTCTCAATGGTGGTGGTGGTGTGGTGTCTTTTCTAATCAGGGTGCGCCAGAAGGGGTTATTGATCGCTGTGCGTTTGTGCGTATTGGAACTGAGAAGGTACCAATGACGCCAGCTCTCAAAGCTGAAATAAACAAACACGTCAAATTCTATGGAACAGGTAAGAAGTGATTTACTATTTTCAAACAAATTAATTTCTTTCAGCAATGAGGTGTTGTGTAAACTTGGGTAATTTCATCATAATGCTCTTTATGGTTACAGAATCAATTGATATTGTCCTGTTTCTTGGTTATATTCATAACTAATACAGTTCAATGGTTCAGTGAAATAAACAAACATGTCAAGGACTGCTCTCTCACTGCAAAAGGAAAATGCCTTTCTGCTGCTAATGTCTGTAATTATAACAATTACACTTTTTCCTATTGTTCATGCAATGTTCTAACGCAGGTCGTGATACACTTCGTTGTCTTGCTCTTGCAACAATTGACAATCCAATGAAGAAAGAAGAAATGAACCTTGAAGATTCTGCCAAGTTCATCAAGTATGAGGTTAGGAACAAGTATATATGATTTAGTTAGTAATAGTGAAATAAAGATTATATTTATTATATCGTCTCGTGATCAATCAAGTCGCATGTTACGACTCACTTAACTCAGATAACCACTTCATCGACTAAACGACCGCTTGATCTACTTGATTGACTTGATTGGCTTGATTGACTTGATTGGCTTGATTGACTTGATTGGCATGATTGACTTGATTGACTTGATTGACTTGATTGACTTGATTGGCTTGATTGACTTGATTGACTTGATTGGCTTGATTGACTTGATTGACTTGACTCGGCCAACGATCGACTCGACTTACTTGGATTGTATGTAGTCTGTTGGCCAAAATTGCTGATGACTGTTGCATTCTTGTATTCCAGTACCTAAATTACTCAGGGATTTCATGAACATGCAAATGGTTAAATGCATCTGCTAAAATGACAAGTATTTATTTAATGAATTCACATAACAATAGGCCTACCGGTAATTGTATTTCATTCCATGTCGATCCATATTCAGAAGGCAACAATGTAGGCCTAAGCACTTTTGGTTTTGAAGAAAAGGTGACTAAGGCAAATATAATTATTCATTTCTATGAATAGCTACGACTCTCATTAATACTTGCTGCAAATATATCAGAATGTATCTTGTCATGCATCAGAATGAGAAGTCGACACATTCAGTCATGTCCTAGCATACAGACTTTCGCATGTTTTGAGACCGTCGTTACTGACTACAAAGCTGAAATTTCCTTAAAGAAATGCATTCTTAATGCAACTTAATCACTCGTTTTCACCGTGAAACTGTGAAAAACTATCTCTATAATTTCCAATAATGCAAAACAAGAGTTTCTGATTTGCTCTAGAACTTCATATCCAGTTCATGCCATTCTCGATTATTCATCGCTTTCATTAAGATTTGACTATATTAATATTCTGACTGGCTAACTTCCTATCTAACAGACCGCTCCTCTTCCACTGTCTTTCTCTCCGCTCGCTCCCCTTGGATCCCCGTTCCAGTCGGCCTTCCGCAAGGTTCTGTTCTAGGGCCCTTGCTCTATATCTTCTTCACTGCGGACATTAACTCTTTGCTCGCTTCTTGCTCACTGCGAAGTCACTCCTATGCTGATGATGTGCAATCATATGCTCATTGCTTGGCTGAGGACGCTGCCAAAACTGTCCGCCTTATGGTCTGCGCTTCTGACACCCTTACTTCTTGGCTTTCGTCAAATCGACTGCGACTTAATTCTCTGAAGATGCAATTCATATGGCTGGGAACTCGCCAGCAGCTGGCCAAGATTGACTTGGCTGCTCTCGCACATGAGTTTCCTCTGGTAACTTTCTCTACCTCGGTCCGTGACCTTGGAGTCATCTTAGACCAAGAACTCTCCTTCTGTAAGCACATATCTTCCCTGTCACGTGCCTGCTATTACCAAATTCGACAGCTGCGCGTTGTTGCTCGCTCTCTCTCATTCACTGCATCTTCTACTCTTGTCCATGCCTTTGTTTGCAGCCGCTTAGATTACTGCTCTTCTCTTTATGTCGGCCTCCCACAGGTCCGCCTGAACTCCTTGGTTAGGGTCCTTCGATCTGCAGCACGCTTGGTTGGTGGCATCTTCCGGTTCGATCACGTTTCTCCCTTCATGAGGGACGACCTCCACTGGCTCCCACTGCAGCAACGCATTGCTTACAGATTGCTTGGCGCTGCATCCTGTCTCAAGCTCCATCATATCTTTGTGCACTTTTTACTCCTGTCTCCGTTTCTCTGGGCCGCCGTTCGCTGCGGTCAGCTGCCCGCGGTGACTATCTTGTCCCTTTTTGTCGTACCGCTACTATGCAGCGAAGAGCTTATTCCGTGGTGGGTCCAGCTATCTGGAATGGCCTCCCTGCGGCTCTCCGTTCTCTTCCTCGTGACTCTTCTGGCTCTTTCTACCGTCTTCTCAAGACCTTTCTTTTTGACCAGGCCTGGGTTGGGAGCGCCTCTGAGTAGAGATCTTGAAGAGGCGCTATATAAATTTATGTGATTGATTGATTGATTGAATATAATTATTCTGTTTTAAAATTAATTGCTGGAAATGATTTTCACTCTAAACAGACGCAGTGCACATTTGTGGGTGTGGTGGGAATGCTTGACCCTCCGCGCAAGGAGGTCATTGATGCGATCAGAAACTGTCGCCTGGCGGGAATTCGAGTCATCGTGATCACTGGAGATAACAAGGTCTGTCTCTTCAGAAATTTATCACAAGTTAAGATCATAAAGTCTGCTTATTAGGCTTCCAAATAATATAATTGCAGTCGTAGTTCTTAGGAGCAACATGAAATGGATCTTATGCTGTCTTTCAAACTTATGTCGTGACCAATATGTAGTGTTGTCATACAGTTCACTTTTAATTTTTTCAAAATCTGTTTCAGAAAGTATCGCTGTTTCTTGTAGGCAACTGCAGAGGCCATCTGCCGGCGAATTGGTATCTTTTCTGAGACTGAGAGCACGGAAGGCAAATCATATACAGGACGTGAATTTGATGATCTGCCTCAGGGTGAACAACCCAAGGCCGTTCGTCAGGCACGTCTGTTTGCTCGTGTCGAACCAGCTCACAAGAGCAAGATCGTTGAGTTTCTTCAAGCCGATGGAGAGATCTCTGCCATGGTATTTACACAGTCTGTCTTCGCCTTCTTCTTCTTCTTCTTCTTCTTCTTCTTCTTCTTCTTTTTCTTCTTCTTCTTCTTCTTCTATGTCAGGTGCTTCATATCTGCTGCCACACCACCTTCTTTACAAACTTTCTGACACCTTCCAAGTGTAGCTGCTAGAGTCCTTTTTGCCAGTTTCTTCATTCATTTTTAACATTTTCATCCAATAAAAATTGCATTGTACAGTTGCTCTTGTAAGTCTAAGTAAGTTTAAGATCGGCATTGCAAAATCTATTTTAAAGTACCGGTTCAATCTCAATCTATGTATTCAACAAGGAAATTGATGTTTATCTGCTTTGAATCAGCGAATGTTCGTTTTTTTACCCTGTGTTCAAAGACTTTGCATATGGGCCAAGCAGTCTCTTTATGCCCATTGCCCATCATGTTTTGATGTCACATGGACTGTGGGGTCATGCTTCATGATGTGGTCACCACTGTCAACTACTTTGTGGGGCACTGTGGTGTAGGTGCTTTGGAACCGGAAGGTTAAGGGTTTGAATCCACTTCAAGTCGCTGCGTAGGGCTCCCAAGTAAGTCCTTAACTCGCAGTTGCTCTTGCCCTTCAGCGTGAAACTCCGATTCAGTGTCTGCGCTGTAGTCGGGAATGCCTCTGAGTAGATATCTTGACGGGGCACTGTAAGTCTGTAACATGTACTCATACATACATACATGCATACATACATGATACATACATACATACATAAATACTTGCTTCTCCACTCCCAAGTATGGTATTGATTTGCCAGTAGCCAGGAACTCAACTCTTAGTGCACATGTCAGCAAGCTGGTATTCATTCGTTTGTTCTTGAGTTTAATAAAGAACATACTTACTTACTTACTTACTTACTTACTTACTTACTTACTTACTTACTTACTTACTTACTTACTTACTTACTTACTTACTTACTTACTTACTTACTTACTTACTTACTTACTTACTTACTTTCTTTATCTCGTCTAAATTCAAGTGGCAACATTGTGTGAATGTTTCTTTTTCGTTAGACTGGAGATGGTGTGAATGATGCGCCTGCTCTGAAGAAGGCTGAGATCGGAATCGCAATGGGATCAGGAACGGCAGTCGCTAAGTCTGCGTCTGAGATGGTCTTAGCAGACGACAACTTCTCAACGATCGTAGCAGCGGTCGAGGAAGGTCGTGCGATCTACAACAACATGAAGCAGTTCATCCGCTATCTCATCTCGTCAAACATCGGTGAGGTCGTCTGCATCTTCCTCACTGCTGCACTTGGAATGCCTGAGGCGCTCATTCCCGTCCAGCTGCTGTGGGTCAACCTCGTGACAGATGGCTTACCTGCCACGGCCCTTGGCTTCAACCCACCTGACCTTGACATCATGAATAAGCCCCCACGTGACTCCAGGGAGCCCCTCATCAGCAACTGGCTTTTCTTTCGTTACATGGCAATTGGAGGATACGTCGGTGCTGCAACTGTTGGTGCTGCCGCCTGGTGGTTTACGCTCTACGACAAAGGACCACAGCTCAACTACTATCAACTGGTCAGTTCTCTTTTGCTCCAGTCTTTCATTCTTTCACAGTTATTTATTTCATGCAATCTAAGAAACTACATTTTATTTGTTTATCCAATGATTCTTTTAAATTATTTGGCATATGCAACAAATTGCAAGTATCTCATAATTAAAGGTGTTAAAAATATTAAATAAAAGGTATTTAAACTCAGGATTTCTCATAAAATATATATTATAGTTCAGCATTATATCAACTTGTAGATCAATTCATTGCAGATATTTGTTTAAATAGCCAGTTTCAACAGTAGGCCTATTTAGTATATCTTTTTAATCGCAGAACACTGCACTTTTGAGAGGTGCTGAAAGGTTTAGCTACATTGCGCCTCTGAGTAGAGAGCTTGAAGGGGTGCTATAACAAGGGCACATTCAAACAAAATTACATGTAATAGATATATGTATTCTTTGAGCCTTGCTTCTAGCTTTGGTCAACTTTTATTCTATTTTGTCAGTTTTCACTTTTTTTTACACTTTTTGTAGTTTTTCCAGTTTCTCTTCTCTATCTTTAAAAAAAAATTTGACTCAAGGTGAAAATCAGTTTTTTTTAGTGCATCTGCTGTTGTAAGAATATTTGATCTATGATGGATCATAATGAAAGTTCTGTCGTAAACCGGAAGTTGACTGTTAATTTGTGTAACGTTTCGGTGAACAGACCCACCACATGCAGTGTCTAGCTGAGCCACGGATGTTCCCAAGCTTAGACTGTCGAGTGTTTGATAACGCTAAAGCTAAGACAATGGCATTGTCTGTGCTCGTTGTCATAGAGATCTTCAATGCCCTCAACAGGTAACCACTGGTGGTGCTCAACACTGGTTCCCAACATTGCCTGAGTCTTATCATGTACTGGTTGCATGCTGTTCAGAAATTAGTCCACTTAAAACCACATTTTGTGTGTATTGCTACAGACATTATAATTATGTCTGGTCAATGTACAATGCTATTGTAAATAGTATTGCACAATTTCAACAAATTTCAACTTTAGTCATGAAATATCATAATTGTAGTTATGATAACCACAGATTCATCGTATGAAATGAGTTGATTGCAAATTTATTACATGACAATAAAGAAACCATTCTGATTATTAAAATTTTTATTATTTAAAAGATTAAAATTAAGAAATGTTGATAACATTCATGATATTGCACTGCGTTGGAGCTGCGTTGGATGATTGAAGTCGCGTGGTTTGCTTGCATGCGATTCCTAGACGCACCACATGCAGTGCCTTGTGCAGGACGAGCGATTCAAAGGAGTCGACTGTGACATCTTCGATAATCCTAAAGCAAAAACGATGGCACTGTCTGTGCTCGTCGTTATAGAAATCTTCAATGCGCTGAACAGGTAAGGGACTCGAGATGATGACTGGTCGTCACGGTGACTGGTCGTCATGGTGACTGGTCGGCAGCTCTGCATAGGCGACACCGGCACCTGAATCAATCCGGTCTTTTGACCACGTTCTGCAACACGAGCAGTTTTAGGATCTAGGCAGCAAAAATGACTCTTGAAATGCAAACCTTATTTGCAATATTCACTATTCATTCATTATGAAATGTTTTGCTAATGGCTCTATTTGCCACAACACATGTAATAATAGTTGTTAAAAGTTTGTAGCCTAGGTAAGAGTTTTTGTCAACATAATTACGAATAACAAATTTCACTTGTAATTTGTCTGTCGGAAATAATTGAAAATTGCTTTGTATTAATATTGTATTTGGTTTACAAAGTAAAAACAGACAATAGATGCTCAATAAGTCTGAAAATTAGACATTATTGTTGATATTGACATGGTATATAAATCCCAAAATTTTGAACACGTTCATTTATCAAATGATTGTAACTATCTCCTCATAAAATGCCAGATCTTGCAGAGAAATTTACATCTCATTTAAGTTGCTTCTGAAGCACGGTTAATGTAAAAAAAGTTGAATATTTTTTGGTAGGAAGAGCATAAATTTGATGCTCATAAACTTTTACCTATTCCCATAGAACACAGATTTGAAACTTTTTACTTACAGAGGAATTCTAGCAGGTGCTGTGCTGTAGGCCATGCAGAATGCAGAATGTGTGGGTGTGCTGTGTTTTGTTTGGTGCAACACTTTCTTGGTGCACTGTTCTGAGAAAAAGCAGACGCTTCTTTTCAACTTCCTTTGTTTAAGCTGTAGAGCAAATAATCAAATGCCATGCAGGTGTCAGTCAACAGCTTTTATACGTGTGTCTGTTTTGCATTCAAATACTAGTTGAACCTGGTGTAGCACTGTTTCAATGGTGCACAGTAGCTTCAAATTGATTAGCGTTGAATGTTTAATGGTTTCTTTGAAACAAAATAGGTAGAAACAGAGTGGAAATGACTGTTTTGGTTCAAAGTTGGGTATTCGTTTTAAAGGTCGTTTATGGTAGGCCTGATGTTTTAGGTTTTTTAAGATAAAGGTATACTTTCGTGAGCAACGTTGTAGTTGTTTTGTTTGCATTTTAAAAAGATGGTTGGCAGATTCATTTAAAACTCATAATGCGGTTTGTATCAACACAAATAAAAAAAAGTAATCAAAGTAATTATGAAGTACTCATTTTGGATGATTCCTTGTTTTGCTTAAAGATGGGTGTTACTTTTGATTAATACGGAGAAGGGTGATAATATAATTTAGATGAGTCAAAATTTTGATAACTTGAGTTTATGGTTTCCAGAGACTTCACTAAGGAATACACTGCTATTCCTGTTTCCCTATAGACCTTAAATGGTTACCGGGATTCTAATATGTTTTGATTCATTTAACTGACAGCATCAGCCAACAGACATTTAATTCAGCAAATAATGAATTTCAGTTTCAATGTAGGTTAAAGATAGTAGTAAGTTGTTGTCTATGGTTTCATTGAGTTTTGAATCCTGGCCAATCAAGTCTCAGTCATTGAATCAGTGGGAAAAGATGTCAAGCAAGCCTTGGATTGCTGTTATGTTTGCACTGGAGGGTAAGTAAAGATCTGGATCATGACATGCTTGAGAACGTTTGTTGATGACGGTATGTTGACTGTCTTACACCACGCATTCTGCACAATTACACAGACCGTACAAATAATTGGTATGAATGAAAAATTAAGAGTGTCAAGTGGTTCTTAATTATTTTAAATTGAGAAGATTATCCGTGTACTATAAGCACTGATTCATAGGCTTCTTGATGATGATCGTGGGATCATTTTTGGTGGTGATGATGATGATGATGATGAAATTTCAGTTTAGACATTCTGACTAACCTCGTAAATCACTCTTCATTATCAAGAGCCAGGTAGTCTGTGTGATTGTCTCTGCTTTTCCTCTTTTCTGTCATTAAGTATTAAACATAGTTTAAAAGCTGTTGACTGATGCTGTGTTCAAAATTTCTACAGTAAAACAAGACCCTTTAAATATATCGGGCAGATGATAGCAATTGCACCATAGCTCAGCAGTGCCTCACCAGGTGGACACCTAACAAGCCAGCATAATAATTATTCCCACTGTTCTCTTCATCTCAGTCCCTTACTTACTTCATCACAACTTGCATGCTGTTGAATAGCTAACAATATTAGCAGAAATATTACCATGATTGTTAGAATAAAAGTTTGGAATAACATTTGAATTGTTTCTGATTTTTTTGGTTTACTTCATGGAGGAATGTATTTTTAAAACAACACTTTGTTTGCAAAGATGACAAAATAGTATTATGGATGATTAAAAATTTTTTGGTGTGGCTGATCAGTTTACAAAACCTCTGCATGTCTGTGATGTTTCAACACATTGTTAGAAGAACGTTGGAGAATGTAAAATTTGCATGTTAAACAGGAGCTGATTAGTAAATATATTTTTAACAACGTATGTGCATGAATGTTTCAATTTAAAAAAATCTCATCATTCTTTTGCATGAAAAGCTGCAAAAATAATGTTCGCCTAATTATGATGTAGGCCTAATGGATAAAAATTGTGGAGAATTGACTTCGATTTTACGGGAAGTTTGTGAGTGGTTTTTCTGTAACACAACCAAACTGTAGCTTAAAGCCATTTGACAATGTCTTTCCGCGTAAGAAATTATTCATGTCAGGTAGAATGAAATGCTCACAATGCAGTAAATGATTCTGCTAAATATACCATAGATTTGAAATACAGTAAATAAGCCTCACTTCAAACCAAGTTACTCTTCCTTACTGATATATTATGATCTTTTATTCAAGATATAAACAATATACAGGGTGGTCCAGCATAAATGAACCAACTTTGCACGCGCATAACTTCGCCACTTTTTAACATTTATTTAGACTTGATATATCAAATTAAAGGTATTTCACTCTAGTAATAGCTCTAAAAAGGTCGAACTGATACTAGTTTAAGTTTTAATTATATTCTTGGAACAGCGCTAGCTACCAGTTTTTGTCATTACTGACGCAATATGACGCCGTTTCCCCGGGAAATTCTATCATTTTTTGCTAAAACGCGCGTAGACACGATCATTCTGGGTGTTTGTAAAGTCCCTACCATGAATCACTTCTCTTCGCAAAACCACGTCCTTTCAATTTTGCAAACAGCCGTGCACTGCCATGCGCTGCTTCAGACGCTTGCCAGCCGTTTCTTTGCGTCAGAGTTGGAGAGTTCGTTGGACTTCTGGTCGACGTATTACTTTAACTTTAGGTCTATAATATCATCTTTTCCAATACGTCATGTAGTGCTTCTATAAGACTGCCTGTCTTGCGCTGAATTTCCCTGAGAGATTTGCATGTAGGGCCTGCCCTTGTCATTGTCTTACTGCAAATTTACTCGGACACACGAGCAATGTTAGTGGATGTGAGCGCCGTGCACACCGATTCCCATGGTTTGTGAGTAGAAAGTCCTGTGTTATCAATTTTCCGTAGCAGATAATTCAATGTATTGCTTATTCATCCTCTGTTAGAAAATTCGTTAATCATTTCAACCGAATTAAATCCCTTATCAGTTCGTAAAATTAAGATCAATACTAGAGTGAAATATCTTTAATTTGACGTATAAAGTATAAATAAATTCAAAAAATTGGTGGAGTTATATGCATTCAAAGTTGGTTCATTTATGCTGGACCACCCTGTATTTAAAAGTTTTAACCTTCATTGTTCTTTGTCTGAAAATGATTACTTTTTAAGATAAATGGCAAACTTGTGTTTGTTTTGATGGCACAAATGCAGCAGATGCAGCCGTTATGTAGCTCATTCATAGAAGGCATAATACCGTCTTCCTCAATTGTCCCACATTTCTACATTCAGGGCTGAAGAACTTCACTGGCTCCCTCACTCTGCTCGTATACAACTCAAAGTCCTTATTTTGGTCCTCAAGTTTCAATATTGTAGTGCTATCTTTGTGATCTTATTTTGCCCCTTTCTGCTACTTTACTGCGTCCTCTTAGATCCTCTGATCGGCTAGATCCCTTTGTTTCCTGTAATGGGACTGCCATGGCTTAATCTCAGTTTGCCTGCATAGGTCGTTCTCTATGGAATTTACTTTGTCTGGTATTCTTTCTTCATCTTTCACTTGCCTCAAATCCTGCTTTTTCTCTCGGGTTGTGCACGCACTATGAGTACTTCTGAAAGGCTGTTGCAGAGAGAAGCATTTCATAAATGACTAAATACAATACAATACAAACAACAATGCAATTTTGCATGTAGTTGTGTATTCATCCACATGAATTGACAAGTGAACACTACACGTGTAAACCTACATGCCAACTGAGAAGACAGAAAAAGTACATGATGCAGATATGCACAATCTGCAGGTAAAATGTTATTTTGCTCGGTTGAGTGACTCATTAAGCCTTGTAATATGTTATTAAGCATTATATAGACTTGGTCAGTCATGAAACCATGAATTTAGGGATGAGTGTTGTAGATTAAATGTTAGCTGACTGTTTTATTTGTGTCTCATTGTTGTCGAGCAGCATCTCTGAGAACCAATCGTTGGTTGTCATGCCTCCGTGGTGCAACAAGTGGTTGATGGGAGCGATCACGCTCTCCATGTCACTTCACTTCATGATCCTAGAAGTCGACTTTCTTTCTGTAAGTTGCTTCTGCTAATTGTTTTCGCAATAATAATAATAATAATAATAATTTTTGCAGCCACTCGTCGTGTGTTATGTTCCCTAAGAGTGGACAAACTGTCGTCGTACACCACACGGTTCCACTGTGTGCATAATGATAATAATAATAATAAATAAATAAAAATAATAAAAAATAATAATAAATAATAATAGTAATAATAATGATATACAGGTTTTGTCCATCAACCTTTATTCTTAGGCTTTTTCCACTTCTCAATTTCCTCAGTTTTCAAGGTTTATTTCACTGATTTGGGATGGGATTTTGTAAGATTTAAATATAGATTTGCTGACTTACCGTAACTATATCATTCCAAACTGGGTACATAATTATTTGAGTTGATTACTGTCATTATAAATGTGCATATTACGTTGGATGTGTTTCTAGGCCGTCTTCCAGATTACTCCACTGAACGTGGAAGAGTGGCTCGCTGTTATCAAACTCTCCTTCCCGGTGATCCTTATCGACGAAGTTCTCAAATTTGTTGCACGCAGATTCACAGATGGTAAGTCAGCCAACGAAAGCTGAGCGCAACTCTATCGTTAACTCAAAGTTTTATTTCAGCTGGAATAAAAAAGCAAGCCTGAAAGTTGAAAACTGATTCAGTTTGTCTATTTTTTCTGTGTGGCTCACAAACTAAGTGGCAGACATCTGGTAATTTTTTTGGCAAGTCCCTCAAACTGCAGCTTAGTGACATGATAGTTACCATTAGCTATTCATCTGATCATCCTCTCCCCCTTCTTTAAATCAAAGTAACCTATTGGCACATCGGACTTGGACCGCTACTACCCAGCACCATGCGTCGGCTGTCTGGCATAGAGAGCAAGAGGTAATGAGTTCGTGCCTCGTTGGGCGGACATGCTTTGTAGGCTGCTATTAGCGCTGATTATTTGTATATTCTGTGATCTGCGTTCTTGTGAATTGTTTCAACTGCATAATTGTGCACTGTAACCGGTTGTGTTCTGTCATCCGGATTGTTGAATAAATGAAAATTATTGTTATTATTATTTTTGCTCTGGGATGATCTTCCCTTCATTGGTATTAACTAGGGTAATGCTGCCTCTGCTCGTAGTCTTGAGACTTCTTTTCTTGTGGGATCTTCACATGAGAGAGGTGTTTTAGAAATTTTTTTGTAGATTACATTATATTTATATTATTAAGGACGGGCAGGCAATATAACATATGAAGTGAAATTGAAATTGGTAACATTTAGAAAGCCTTGGGAAAAGAAGACATGCAAAGATATGACTATCGTCATGTTTATTTACTTTCAGTTGCCATTGCTATCGACCCAATGAAGGACAAGTAGGTGAACAAGACAAAGGCCATTGCTGACGAAGGCGTGTTGTGGAGAACATTTGACCAATAAGTACATGCAGAAAAGTAACACATTTGGTGATTGCACCAGCAGCAGTCATCACCGAATCACTTGTCTCACTTTTCTCCATTCTTCAACTGTAAACTGTAAAATAGGATTTTCAAATGCTGCCGTTCTATCGGCCCATAATAAAAGTGTGTCACAGGTTTGCTCTAGGGTTTGAAAAGTCTTGCCGAAAGCGTTACCGGTTTATTCGCTAACTATTTCGGACAAGGAACAAATCAGTAGATGCTTAGTCTGTAGGTTTGACTGTGTGCATGCATTTGGGTTTGTGTTTGTAAAATAAGAATATGTGTCATCTAAGTTTTGTCAGTCACCTTTAAGGTTAAGCAGCAGGTTGTTTGCAAAATTTCCACTGACTTTACTAGGTGTTACTTTTACACTTCTGATGTAGCAAAAAAATTTACACTAGACACTAGCATTCACTGTGTGTGACAAGTAACTACAGGACTGACAAAACATACCAGTAGCAATTTTAAGTTCTGTTGAAATTTACTTCAACTACTGAAATTTGTAATTTCCATAATTTACAAAATGTGCAAGTCTATTTTGTCTTTCTTGAGATTGTATCTAATATCATTTGATCATAATTAACAGTAGAGAGTTCCATGACATTTGTAGAAATCAAGTTTTTAGTTCTTTGGAGAGTTTTATGTTTTGTTATTGGTTATCTTTATTCCAAGAAATGTGAATTCCCAAAATTCATGTTCATTTTCATTACGTATTTTATTTGTGAATATTCATCTCTTCTGTTGGTAGCGAAAAACCGTTTTGTGTGTTTTATGACCTCTCTCTCTTGCAGCTTCAGCTTCATGGTTTCCCAAGAGTTTCATACAATTGATCAGAAATCCATGTGCAAATTTCCACAATACACTGGAAGCAAAACTAATAATTATACCAGTTGATTAGAAACAACAATTATGTGGTATGCTTTAAAGCTGGAAATATTTCTGCTAAGAAAGGTCTTTTAAATAAGTCTTTCTGAAGCACCTAATGAGGTTCTTGGCAACTGTGTACAGTGCTATGTATATGTAAATGTCCATAACTCCATACACATACATACATAATTGTAATTGTAATTGTAATTGTAATTGTAATCGAACATTTATATAGCGCCACTTCAAGAGAACTCCTCAGAGGCGCTCCCGACCTGACACCAAACCATAATCAAAGAGAATGGTTTTCAAACGCTTGCGGAAAAGGGGCAAAGAAAGACAAAGAAGTTCATTACGGAGACTAATAGGTAACTTATTCCAGAAAGACGGACCGACCATAGCAAAACTTCTATGCAGCACTGTGGAAGATCGAGCCCTAGGAACAACCAGGTCACCATGCGTTGCAGAGCGAAGGAATCTACGGCCTGGAATGGATAGCACAGGCACACAAAGTTCCATAAGATAGATCGGAGCTTGGCCTGCTAGGCAATTACGCATGAGCATTAGAATCTTAAACTCAATACGTTTTTGCATAGGCAACCAGTGCAGTTCCTCCCGTATAAAACTTGATATATGCCCAAACTTTGGAATGCCACCAATCAGACGAGCTGCAGCATTAAGGACAGATTGTAACTTATTAATGCGTGAAAGAGTTAAGCCCGCATAAATGGCACTGCCATAGTCAACTCTCGTGCATATAAATGCATGCATCAGAGTAGTGATATACATGCATACTTGCATACATACATACATACATACATACATACATAAATACATACATACATACATACATACATACATACATACATACATACATACATACATACATACATACATACACACACACACACTCATACATACCGGTACATACATACATATATGCATTCTGGCACGAAGACAGATTAGGTTTTATGTGGCCATTGTTCCTTGAAGGAGGACTGGAAAAACACTCAGATGATTTTGTAAAATTCTTCAATTGCAGAAGAATAAAGATTTTTTAAATGTAATGTCCAACAAATAAATATAATTTGAAGACTTGAAAATGCCGAAAACAATAGTTAGGATTATTGTGCAAAATAAGCAGCAAAGTAAAATCGAAAAGAACGACACTCTACTGCAGACAATTAGATATAACTTAGATATACCGTATATTCTTTGAATACATGTATGTCAACAGAAATCTACACAGAAATCCATCACTGAATTTGTGGTTTTCTCGCAAGTGAGCTCGTCAGCTCGTTGTTCCATTGTCGAATTCTTTCGACAGATTCTAAATGCTCCTTCCACATGGAACAATGGAAGTGGCTTCTATCACCCTTACTCTCCTCCAGGGGAAGAATCCGTCGTGTGTAAACTTTTCCTCTTTCACGGAATAAAACCCTGTTTGAAAGATGAAATGCATAAAATTACTCTACGTTGTGATATTGTCCTTTGTCAATAACAATTTCTTCCAATGCATTACATATTTAAAAAACGTTTTATTAAAACTAGAGTACGTTCAGAGCAGGAAACGAGGAACAACCAAAATGCTAAGAATATGGCAAGATCTGTGGACCACAGATATCCCAACAAAATCTATTCCATCATCCAGCAATTTCACAGAAATCTGAAGAATTACTTTATGTAACTTTGACCTGCATATTATGTTGGTTACTGAATAAATTATGTTATGTTGTGAATGATTTATTTATATTTACATCATCATCTACATCTTTCTGCCATTGGCTAAACAAACAAGAGTTGGTACACAAATTACTGATTATATTATGACAAACTCCATCTTAGATTATTGCAATAAAGCTGTAAGTCAACAAATCGTAATTGAAAAAAATCGCACTGACTCCCCGCGTCTGCTCGACTGAATTGTTAACGAGTGGAGGACAACTTAATGCGAATAACGTTCCTACTTAACAGAATGCTACATGCATTATTGTATATCTTGTCTAAATAAATGTATTGCAAAGTGTGGAAATACAGTTGAATCAATACAGAATGTACTTATCTCTTACTTAGACCTCAATACAAGCGATCTGTCATAATATCTTTATACCTATAACTTCATACCTATATCTTCATACCTATATCTTCATACCTATATCTTCGTACCTATATTTTCATACTTATGTTATGAACCTGTGTTCTGGAAAGTTCACGACTTTTTCATACTACTAAAGCTTGCATAATATATCAGTAGGATTACTAATGCAAATAGACAGCAATATAATATAACACGTAAGAATGATTTGAGGAGCCGCCTCACTTGAAGTCTTTTCCTTTAATGTCCTCAAAGAACTTGTGATTGTAGTTCGTGGCTGGAATGGAATTGTTTGGAAAGCTAAGACGAAGTGAAGTGTTTGAACCGGGATTGAAGCATTTCTCGTCTTCTCCCGGACATTTCGATGCAACCAGTTTGCCTCCCTTGCGACACGCTGTGTCTACACTTGGATTGGTCACGACTGCGAGAGCTGGTATCTCCGTCAGACGAAGTGGAGGCTTGCGAAGGCTCAACTTCTGAGGACAATCCTTGAGAATTCCTCGCAGTCGAGCCAATTGGTTGGATGACTTTGGTCCAAATTCTTGGAGTTCGGTTTCAATGGCACAACGATGGAAGCGCTGATGCGTGTCATCCACAACGACTTTTGACCTCCACTCTTCCAGCCTCTGCTCTGCCAAACGCTTCTTTTCTGCTTCTAAACCCATAAAACCATCCCCTGAGTCCAACGCAGATGGTGGATGAGGCAAAGCTGCGTGGACCTTGGAGGGAGTCGTCCAGATGTCCAAGTCAAGCTTCCTCTCGCTCCATGGAAATGCCTCACGTGAAATGAAACTCGCATCGGCCAAGTTGTATAAATCGTCTAATGGCTGTAACAGAATAACACGTAAGCAACTTTATGCAGAAAAATAAATAAGTTTTGACCAGACATGTTGGAGAAATACACAAACTTGCATGCATCAAGCATTTATACACTGCCTATTACGTTTGACTGATGTTTGGAACAAGTCACCATCACAGTGCATTCAGGAAGGAGTGAAGCCAGTACACAGTGAACACAATTCTGGGCATCATTCTCCAGTATCCTTGGTCGTTCGACTTCCATGAAAAGCTCTATTGAACCATCATTTACAGCTGCAGCTTATCTGAGCTGATCAAGATAATTATCTAAAAGGCTGGAAACTCACAATCTGGAGTTCGTCGACATTTGCTGGGTGCAGTTTCTTGGGATGAGCGCGCTTCTGAACGGTTGACCTGTTGTTTGGTGTCGTCCATCCACGCGACGTCAACCACTGTTGCCTCGACTTTAACGCACGATCCTTGGACAACTGATTGAGGTCAACCGGTGGAAACGTCATCGAATGGTGATATTCTGGACAATAGCTGAAGATGGCGTCCTTTTCCTGGATTGCAGTAAACACACACTTAACATAATATGCATTAAGACTAAAAATTTAACATAAATACATTCTGTTTCATGCTAAGCAACTCAATAGCTTTCTAAATTGCATAGACATGCTTTTCGACACAATTTCTTTATTTAATAATTAAGTAGAGAAATAGTGTCAAAAAGCATGATTGTTATTGCTTCTTTGACTCTTTTGGACGTTAACACCATAAATGTCGTTGGACTGGTTATCTATTTGCTATTGTGTCTATTGTTAGGGTTAAATGAGACTAACGTGAGGCACTAAAGATAATTAACAGCGCACTTCATCAATATGCAAAACAATGCTGTAAAACATAATCAATGGATGAAGGCTATCATCAGACATAACAATGATAGCACTCAATCAATGGATTTGAGTTCTATACTGTATGCATATGTTGCCCTCTCATCCAAACTAATAACTGACACCATCATGTTTCACGTTGATCATGAGCAAAGCAACTGGTCGTCCTGCAGCACGCTGCCAATGGCAAATGATTGCCTCAATGTCGAGAAGTGCAGAAGCAGATGGAAGCAGAACAGAATATGTAAACACATCTGCTTACATATTTTGAAAGTCTCGTACCTTTCCCTCCTTCATATTAACTCAAATAATAAAAGAAAGATTTGTGTGAGGACTGGCCTTACCAAAGCAATCATCTCTCGCAACTTGTTCTTGGCAAGTTCGACTGAGTTAAGTTTCTGGTTTCCACAATTGTAAGCAACGTCGACATCTGCTTGAATCGTTGCTGGCAATGATTGCCCGCGCTGCAGCTTCGACTTCTCACTCAGCTCATTCACAAAGTCCTAAAAGCAAAGCAAAGCGAAAATGTACACAAAATTATGTACACAAATAGCATGACTAATATTAACTATTATCCAAGAAGCGTGAAGATGAAACTACAATGCAGTACCATTCAACTAGAACCTGTATTACACATGTGGGGCGATGTGGTGTAGTAGTGGTGTTTGGTGCCTTGGAGCCGGAGGGTTCTACGTTTGAATCCACCTCAAGCCACCGCATAGGGACCTTGAGCAAGTTCTTCACTCGCAATTGCTCATGCGCCTCGGCATGAAACTTCGATGCATTGTTCACGCTGTAGTTGGGAGCACTCCTGAATAGAGAGCTTGAAGGGGCGCTATGGCAAATGGAGAAATAAATAAATGTCAATCCTCTTAACATGTGGCTGCATTATGCCTTCCATTGCTACCTATTTAACATGTGATAACTCAACTGATGTCGACTCACAATCTGAAGGGAGAGAAAAACAGAACAGTCAGTAAACACATCTTACCTTGTGTCGTTTCATCCAGTTCTTCTTTTCTTCTTTCTTCACACGTAGATCTTCCATGTCGTTTTCCTCCTTTGTCTCAACATCTTGCCTGCACTCAGTCATCTCCTCCACAGATGATGATGTCGCTTCTGCCAGAATCCTTTCCTCCACCATATTATCAGATTCTCCTGCTGCCTGGTTAGCCTCCAGCTCCATCGTAACTTCTATTTCAATAAGTATAAGAGTACACAAGTAGAAACTAATTAAACTAATAAAGTGCATTACGCAACATAAACTGACTGTTACCATTATAATTGCCATTGTTATCATTATCATATTATTTATATCATATCTATAGCGTAGATCGATTGAGGAAGGATGTGGCCCTCTTAACACGTAGAAGAGACTTGAGCCATTGACATTCGCTGCAATACTTTCAGAGCAATGAACAACTCACATGAACATACAGGCAACTCAAGTTGAAAAGTGAGTAAGTTGAATTGGCTTCTGATAATTGATGAGTGATAAAGGAAGGATTGACAAGAATGCAAAACATCTGGTGCAAACTGTACAAACCGTGGAAGTCAGAAGCTTCAACAGGAACGGCAAACTCCTTGCTCATGCTAACAACGACATCAGCCGACGGAAAGAGATCGGTCAATACAGCATCTCGCAGTTTATTCACCTGACATAACTAGAACATATCATCAATCATCACACTATTATTTGCAAGGTCGTTGCTATTGCTATAACAAAAAATACGATAAATTAATGTAAGGTAATTGTGCAATCATTATAATGAATGAAGTGTTTGACAATGCAGTCTACCTATGATGTATGCATAATTGCATATCTGGCCACTTACTTATCCTTGACATTTAATATCATCTCTTATTATTTCCTTACAAAATACTTGTACTTAGACCATGCTAGTCTAGATATGTTAAATATATCAGTAAGAACAGCATGTACGTCAGCAAAACAGAACATGAATAAAAACTAGAAAAGTCATGACAGTGGTGCATGGCTCATGGTCCATGCATTTGCGATCTTCATTGTCTGCACCAACAGTGTAGAAAGACAAACAAACAAGCCGCAGCAGCAGCGCCTGCAGCACATGATAATAACAACACACAGGGGTTTCTTCGCTGGTGGTAAATGATGTAGCATGCAGAAAGCCATTGTCTGCAAGGATGTTCAGAAAGGGCCACCTGTGTTTGATATACATGTATATCCATCTCACTATACATGTATATAATTTATAGACTCCCATCAATCCTATTCTGCTGAGATCAAACCTGCTTGGCTGTACACACAGAAATATGAAGCTCAACGGCACAGAAGGAAGAAGCCTATCCTTACACATGCAGCAGTTGCACATGCCAAGAGGACATGCGAAGAAAATACTTCTAAGGCATTCCAAATCCACAGTGAAAACAAAGAATAATTCTCCCACTTAACACTTGTCAGGCTTTGACAAAATGTGTCATTGTTGTTATTGCTGCAAAATGCCAATTGATAAATGATTTATACATGATAAAACTGTTGCAGTCTGCATGATTAGTGTTTCAAATGAACCATTGGGACACTTGAAAACACAAGTACACTATTTAATAATATTGCACTGTAGATGAGTTGAAGCTACTCAACCACGTGGATCTTGTAGAGTCCTTGAAATGCCAAGCTAGGAACGAGATCTCGAACGTAGATCTTCTGCTGCTTCATGATGACAGACAGCGGCTCATGAAGTTTAACGCAGAGTAGATCAGGTCCAAAGGAGCCGTACAGACGATTCCGAAATGCAAGGTTCGAGTGATACAAAACCTGAACACCTACAGATCAAAAACCAAATGACTGCTTTATTTCAACGATATTCACACATTGCCTTTGTGATATTTCAAAGCTTTGAGTTTATCATATCGCCAACAACAGAACAGTTCCTCCAATTCAAAGGACTGACTCACATCTCAGGACAGTGAGTGAGTGGGTAAGGTCAATGAATTGCCACTTGCCACCCACCACCAGGAAACATGAAACCTGATCCACTACTCTTGACCTCACCTACTAAGTTTCACACTTTCATATAATGATGACTTATGCAATATGCATGGATTACACTTGTTATAAGAGCTGCACTTTGTCTTGAAAATGATGCATTTTCACAACTCTCGATAACATCCCTTAGGTACAAACGACAACAAATTTTTGAAACATAGTAATGCACATATTATTTTGTCGCTTTATCAATTAAACAGATTTTTGCCTGCCTCATAATCAAGGGATCACACAACCAAGTTTAAGAGATCTATTAAATGAGAAAGACAAATATTATACCAGCGACATTAGCTTGCCTGGTTGGATGTGTTTGAAGTTTTGTTCTATCAGTTCTTTCATGGCACCTCCACGCAAGCCTTCAAGAACGCAGATCTGTATTTCTCCATCGGTCAGTTTAAAGCCGGTTATGATGTCAACGGTTTGTCCTTGGATCTGTTCACTGTGAAACAAAACATTTCCCACTGAACAAGCACAACCTAACGATAGCGGTATTGTAAGTAATGAAGGAGTTGACATGCTGCCTGGGAATTCCATTGGTCAGAATGCACTGGAACAGAATGTCTGCTGTGCTGCTAACATTAATGTACTTCACCATTCGCAGCATTTCTACTCAAAAACTGCTTATAGTCACAGCCAAGAAGATACACAAATATCCAAATACAGTCGTGAAAATATGAGAGTTTGTTAGACAGAGGTAAAGGGTGACACACACACACACCCATGGGTGAGTGACAAAGCTGTCAACTTATTTACATGCCTCTGAGATGGCGTGTCACCAGTGGTCGAGAGTGTGTAAGACAGGCGAATGATCAGGTAGAGCAGATTGGCTGGATGGTGAACAGTTCACGAAGATATCTGGGCTGAGAGCATTGTAAGGAGTTGTAGGTTAAGGAGAGAACTTTGAAGTGGATTTGCTCTGGGTTTTTGAACCAGTGAAGTGACTTGAGGATGGGGGTGATGTGATGATATCTTGGTGTTCTGGTGACGGCTCAAGTTAGTGAATTTTGAATGAGTCGGAGGTGCTTAAGTTGTGTGGATTCAAGGTTTAAGAACATGAAATTGCAGTAGTCAAGCTTTGAGACATGAAATACTGAAGAATTATGGGTGATACCAAGTATTGCAGCACTTTATTGTGATATTAACAACCGTGCTGATAAAGTAAACGTGTAGAAGACTAAGAAGAGATCGACTAACTGATACTTACGCAGTTAGTGTGTACGTTGTGAGTGCAGTAGATCTAACATGATGAGGAAGATCGAAAAGATCAAGTGCCTTAACATTTGCTTCGAAAACACATTGGTGCAATGCGTGCATAGAGCTCGTGTTCTTCTCATCACATTTAAACACAGCTCTAGCAAACGGACACTAAACATCAACAGAAGTAAGCAAAACATAACGGAAAAGGTGCAAAACATAAACGTCATCAAGTGAAGTAAAATCAACAGAAGTAAATGTAGGCATCTCAAATGCTCCAACAATAAACCACATGACTCTCTGTTCCATTTATATGTGTTATAAATACAAATGCACTGCATAACTGAATCAAATACAATCTCATTTACAGAGATGTCCTGATTGATTCAAGTGCAAGCAAAATACAGACTTGACGAAACAACGCTTACAATGCATATAAAACACATTGTCATTATCAGAAATAGGTTTGGTGCACCTAACTATACCTTATATAATATACATATAGACAAAAGCAATTCTCAAATAACCATTCTCTGAGTAAACATAAATTGGGTCAGTTCACTGTTCACATGAAAAGGATTTAACAAACTTGAAACAAATACATACATAACATTTTTATTTTACAAACAACTCAGTACAAGCCGCAATTACACCAAATTTTTCAAATGTGTTGGTGAACGCAGGAGACGCAAAAGGGACAGAAGGGCCACCTGAGAGCATTGGGTTAGTACGGTGCATCATGGCTGATGCTGTGATGTGGCAACAGAATAGTAAACTCTTAACTAAAGTGAAAAATAAGTGAATTAAGAAAACTGAGTAAATATATTGTGTGATTAATTAATGATGAACACAAGTGCACACTCCAAGATAATTTTCACAAAATGTGATCATATAAAAAGCAACAGCAAAGAACGACATTTTACTGACGACATCTTACTTAGCACATCATAGACGTGCTGCACTGGTTTGGTAATAGGTGACCTGTCGCCACAAAACCAGTCGCAAGTCCCAATCAAATGTTTTCACTTTTAGGAATTTTCTGTACATAGATGCTTCCTTTTCCTTTTCAAAACTGTTTGCGGCTTTTCTATATCTCACATATAACCGGAGTTATAGAATTTTATAAATCTGATGGCATAAACACAGCCACATATTAATTGTTTCAAATTGAAAGAAGTGTCAGCTAATAGCATGCCAGAATTAATAAGATAAGCAATTGAGAATGAGACAGATTGAGTGAACTGAGTACTGACGCTGTCCAACTGAAGAATGGCATTGGCAGCCAGCTGCATTGGTGTTGTTAGAGCGTGTGCCAGCTGAACTTTAATGTTGAGAGAAGCATCAGACGAGAGGAAATCACTGGACTTCATAGGAACATCAACTGCACAAAGATTAGCAGGTTCAAACATATAAGACTCCTCGATGCAATCCACCAAAACATAGATCTATGTCAAATTAAATACAAGGAGCTGTAGAAAATAATCCAACAATTCTAAAGTATAAGATGTAAACCAATACAGAATAGCATACAACTCAGTTCAAAAGGAAACAATATTTAAGATAAGAATCAATATTTTAACATTTAATATTTTCAAATGAGAAAAGCCACAAAAATGTTGAAATCAACACATCCAGCCACTGCCTCATTAATTTAAAAAATGCACAAATGGTAAAAAATTGAGACAATGGCTAAATGACAATGGCTACAAGACAATGACAATGACCTGGTCCATCGACTGCTCCCACAAGGCTAACCATTCCTTTCTTCTCAAAGCCAAGCACGTCAGGTGCTGGACAGTTACGAATTGGTGCTTCAAGATAGAGGACCATGTGACCGAGTAGAAGCTCAGACAAATCAAAGCTAGCTATTCCGTAAGGATCCCATGGCTTCTCATATTTCTTAAATGCATCCTGAATTGTTCTTCGACCTACAATCAGAAAGAAATCACACACACATACACATACACATACACATACACATACAGACACACACATGGCTGAAAGAATTACACGACAAGCCTCAAGAATGTGAATAGATAACACACGATTCATCAGCAACAGAATACTAATGATTTCATTGCTTATTTTACATTCAGCATATAATATGAGGTCAGGTGACCAGTACTCTCCCATGATGCAGTCTGTTCTTCTCACAACAATGCACTGTCAATGTACTCATAAGTAATATCAGAATTGGTCATGGGCACAGGTGGATGTGAAATCTGAAATCAAATTTCAGCCTTGGCAAGGATTTCAACCCCTCACCTTTCAGTTGACTGAACTGTAAGCTAACCACCAGACTACCGTATAGCTTTTCCCCACAGCAGAGACGCAATAAAATTGCCAAAAACATAGCAGTAAAATTGCCAAAAACAGCTACAGGAGGACACGTAATGCTACACAATGAAAATAAATGTTTCCATTCTGAAATAGCTGCCTGGATGCCTACAATTTATTTGGTAATTTTGCAAGAAAGTTGTGGCTCACTGGTGACTGTTCCAACGTTACTGATCTTGTCATCATCAATGCCTTCACCGAAAAGAGATCCCTTGTCCTCAGAAATCTGGATGACTCTGTCTCGATCATGGACTTCAATTTCAAGCTTTGGTCCACAGAGATATTCTCTGAGCACTGAACCATCCATCAAGCCTGCACACAATTCATAATTCGAGCTAGAGTACTATGATGCTATTTGTACAACCAAATACATTAGCTAATAGGTAATAGTTCCAACAGATTTTTCATCTATGTGATTTAGTACCACCAGCTAAAAAAGATCATAGTCAATTAGTAGAAGATCTACTGCCTTATCTTGCAAACAATTTAAAATTAATATTTTTGCAACTATCTTTACTTTTGTAGCAGATTAATAGTAGAAATAGTAACAATAAACAACAGATTCAAGTTTGACAGATTCAAGTTTGACAGATTCAAGTTTGACAGATTCAAGTTTGACAGATTCAAGTTTGACAGATTCAAGTTTGACAGATTCAAGTTTGACAGATTCAAGTTTGACAGATTCAAGTTTCTAATAGTTTGATTATAAAGACAAGTCAACTGTAATGTCAGTGGTGATGACAATGAAGAAGAACTGTAAGCTGCTTTGTAAGGCGCCCTTGTTATGGCATGGCTGTGTTCCTGCGCCATATAAATTGTCGTAATTATTATTATTATTATTATTACCGGTATGCACTATTTCAAAACACCAACAATAGTCATCTAAAGAAGAAGAAGAAGAAGAAGAGGAAGAGAAAGAGGAAGAGGAAGAAGACGAAGAGTACAAACCAGCAAGGATGATGTTGATATCATTCCAGTACAAACTGTGATCCTGCAGAAGACCTTTGCTAACTCTATGCACATCATCAAACATCTTGTACTTGATGTAGGCTGGCTTACATCTACACAAGAAGAATTATTCAAACTTATTACAACAACATTTTCATTCCAAACTCTTTACCATGCAACAACTCTCACCACCTGATATAGCACTCAAATGCCTTGCACTTAGCTCTAAAGAGTAGCACTTTCAAAATTTGGAGGTCACAATTCAGCTAGAAGAGACCAAAGCAATCACTAAGAACAATGGGCTAGCTTTTTGAGTCTTACCATATTATTCAGCTTTGCATACGATGGATAAAGCTCGACATGAAGCTAATTCAGAACATAGGGTGACAGAGATCAGATAAGCAGGACAGAACACTGCCAGTGAGACACCACCAGACAAGCGATTTGAAGCCATCAAGGTAGAAAGGGCATCAATGGCAAATGCCACTGCATCAGCTGCATGACAGTGGACATACCTGTATGCTTGAATGTTATCAGCATAATTATTGTGGCTGGTGCAAGAGTCCACAGAACCATCTATAGCAGGCTTGCAAATAATTTAGAGCAAAAGGCTCAAAATCATCTCTGGGGTATACCAAAAAAACAAGTATCCAGCGGGACGAAGTTGAGCCAGCTATACGACAGATCTGTGAGAAAAAGAGCAGCGATTCAAAGGACTTACCAGCCATGCAGGTCAAAATAAGCAGAGAAATGTTGTTAAATGAAGACAAAATCAAACCCAATGTGTGTTGAATGATGCTTATGGTCATGCAGTGCACAGGCTATTCTTTTAGCTAATACTAACGCTGAAGATTTGTTGACTAAGACACATTTCTGCAAAACTAGGCAAAATATGTATAATTGTTGTAATGGAAGAGGGGGCTGGGTTATGAGAGGCTGATTAGAATTGTTGTCTTAACCGAACAATGCGTAGCGATTTTTATATGTGTATGTGTGTGTGAAACGAACAGTTTAATGCATGGCGTTTTCGAAGCTAAAACGAATAATGATAATATCAGCGTCGAACATTATAGATATAGATATGAACATTATATTAAAGACAGATATAGAGCTGGCAAACTAAAAAGAACAGTTACTCTAGGCCGATATAGTATATACATAGCCTAAGCCTATGCAGACGACGCAGACTGACTGAAGGCAGACGACGCGGACTGACTGAAGGCAGGCCGTGGCCCTCCGCAGGTGGAAAGGCAGGAGCAGGGACTGGGCAGAGATAGCCTATGGGTGGAAAAACCGGATGTGATATGACCGTAGAAGGCAAGAGCGGACAAATGTACATAAAAGGCAAGCAGGAACGTCAAGCAGAGAGAGGTGGAAAACCGGATTTGAAATGCCCATAAAAGGCAATAACGAATGTTAAGCAGAGAGATGTGGAAAACTGGCTGTGAAATGTACTTAAAAGGGCATACAACAGACAGATAACCATATAAGGAGAGAATTAGGATAGAAAGGGGCTGGGACAATAGACTGGATGAAACGAATAAAAAGGGGGCGAAATCTGGAGTCGGGATTCACTCTCGGAAGGCGTTAGGGACGAGGAGACGAGACGTCAACGACCTATAGGCCTAGAGGAATCCGCTCTCGAGGAAGGGACTGGAACGACTGACCATGACATCTAGACTACAAGAATTAAGTCAGAGAGTTAAGTTAGGTCGACAGTCTGAGAGTGTAGAAATGATAAGAAAATGCTATTAAGTCGATTATTGTAAATAAAACACTGTAAGATAGACTACGTGAACGTCGTGAATAATACGAGAAAAAGAAGCTACTGTGTTATTCTACTTGTCGTCACGAACTACACGCTACAATACCCGAAGAGAACAGCCTAGCACCGCTACCACCAAGAATAGTTTTGTTTAGATGATTGGCGATGAATAATTATGAGCACGTCAATCATCTTTAAAAACATTACAATTGTGCATTACTATGCACAATTGTAATGTTTCCTTGTCTATGCGGACCGCAGCGGTCCGCATAGACAAGGAAACCACAGAATGGTTTAGGATTGGGAAGGGGGTGAGGCAGGGCTGCCTGATATCACCATTGTCATTCAACAGGTACTCAGAGAAGGTGATGAGAGAGTCTGCGGATTTGCTTAGCTGGATCGGAGTAACGGTAAGCGGACGGACAATAAACAACTTGAGATACGCGGACGATATCGTACTCGTCGCTACATCAAAGGAAGCGCTCCAGCAACTAATGGACAGAGTGAATGAAACATCTAAGAAATATGGGCTGGAAATGAATATCAAGAAAACAAAAGTCATGGTAGTAAGCAGAAATCGAGAGAAGGTAGTGATCACATGTAATGGAGAAACCTTGGAGCAGGTTGAGTCATTCCGATATCTAGGAGCCATAGTGGAGGAGAGTGGAGATGGAGGCAGGGAAATAAGAGCAAGACTGGGGATGGCGCGAACAGCCATGGGGTCTTTGACTGCGCTGTGGAAGGATAGAGCAATTGGAAGAGAGTTGAAGCTAAGGCTTATGGGGTCACTGGTATGGCCAGTGGCGCTGTATGGCTGTGAAACTTGGACGCTAAGAGTGGAAGACAAAAGGAGAATATCAGCATTTGAGATGACAACATATAGAAAGATGCTGAGAGTCAGCTGGAGGGAATTTAGAACAAATGAATCTATACTAGAAGAGATACAACCGGAACGGCGCCTGCTGGAGGTGGTGAGAGCAAGGAAGCTGAACTACTTCGGACATATGATCCGAGCAGACAAGCTGCCGGCATTCATATGTCAGGGCTATGTGGATGGGAAAAGGGCCCGAGGAAGGCCGAGAAGAAGATGGATGGATGACGTGGAGGAGTGGACGGGGATGGCGATGGTGGACTGCGTGAGGACCGCGAGGAACAGAGAGCAATGGAGGAGGATGACGTCGTCGACTCTGATCCCCGATCCGCAGCAATGAGGATGGGCACGACGACGACGACGTGCATTACTGCTATACCTAGCTTGTGTGCTGCATAAGCCGTGCATGTGTAATCTGATGGTGTGCCTTCTTTTGGTCCCATATCAACAAAGTTTCACGTTTTATCAATATCTTATATAATTTTGGAGTGGTTCTAAATAAATGACCTTAATACTTAGGTAAATAAAGAAATAAAGTAAATAAATTATCCAGACAGACTGAAGATGTGTATAGCACTTTAACACTTTAATGACAAGTGTGCACTAAAGGCTACTGGGAAACCAATGCAGCTCCTCCCATTTAAAGTACCGGTACTTTAAGAGAAACAGAGCACAGTACCTCTGTCGAAGTTCTTCAAGTGAGACTGGTGCTGATGGAAGGTCAGTGGCTGATCTGACCTCAATCACCAGTGGATTCAGCCTTACAGCTTGTTCAGATGACAGAAGTGGCGTGTCAAGTGCAAACGTCATAAAGGCATCATTGACGGGTTCAACTGGTGCAGCCATACGTTCAGTCACAGTTAATGTACCTATGAAAAGAACAATGAAACGTCTAACATGGGTTGCATATGGTTAGTATGCTAAAGATTCGAACCAGAGGTCAGGATTGAAATTTCCACCAGGGCAGAGAAGAGAAGCACTTTGAAGACTACGTTAGTAGCACTTACAGGACAATGAATTTGGACAACGAGAACGAAGGCATCTCAATTACTTCAACTGTTATTCACGGTGATATTGAGAATTCTGCTGAATAGCTGACCGCTAAAAATATCCCAGCAATAAAACTAATTTCAGAGAGAATTTGTCACATGAAGACAAAAAATTGCTCATTTCTTTTGGTCCATGTCACCCTCCTGACCCGTTTACACAAGATTCTCCTCAAAAAGGACAATGCTTCTCTGAGTCAATGCACACTAAAGTCAGCAACAAGCTACGTAAAACTGGGGTAACAACTGAGAGATACATTGAAGAAAATAAGAGACAAGTTAAGAGATAACACAAACTTGAAAAAACTTGAAAAAAAGATGTAAAAAGCTAAATGGAAGCGAAGCCAACACCTAAGTTCCAAGTATGACTGTTCTGCCTCTTGGCAGCAACAATGTCTGAGCTATACCAGCGCTGAAAAGGTTGCATTAGACTTATTCACGATTTCACTGAACGTCGATTCAAGTTCGGCAGGAATGCTTTGTGTGGAATAATAACTTTAGTGCCACACAAGCTTCTAGATAGATTAGATTAGATTAGATTAGATTAGCAGATCTGATAATCATGCTACCTGTGTAGAGTCGAGCAAATGGCAAGCTGAGCGAGCAGAGACCATTCTGATCAACCTCGTTCTTTCGCTGTCTCGCCTTCATCGTCTCATCCTTGCTCGATGACCTAGCACCAGCACCAGCACCAGCAGCATCTTAAACACATCAAAGCATAACTACATCATGATGCATGACCATTGACCAATATATCTAGAAAATTGTGTTGGACCTGCTATTAGCTGCTAAAGTGTTTGCACGTTTGTTACACGTCTCTGGTGACTTCAGAGGTTGTCTGATGCTTTGATCGCCACAACGCAAAGATATGACAACAGCAATTAAACAATGAATAACCTATATGACAACAATAGACAGCAAGGAACTTTATTTCTTTGCTTCTTTATTTCTTTGCTTCTTTATTTCTTTGCTTCTTTATTTCTTTGCTTCTTTATTTCTTTACTTCTTTATTTCTTTGCTTCTTTATTTCTTTGCTTCTTTATTTCTTTGCTTCTTTATTTCTTTGCTTCTTTATTTCTTTGCTTCTTTATTTCTTTGCTTCTTTATTTCTTTGCTTCTTTATTTCTTTGCTTCTTTATTTCTTTGCTTCTTTATTTCTTTGCTTCTTTATTTCTTTGCTTCTTTATTTCTTTGCTTCTTTTCTTCTGGGTTTTTAATTCATCAGATAATTAATTACACACATGCACGCGCACACACACACACACACACACACACACACACACACACACACACACACACACACACACACATCTATATATAAAATATAAAACTGTAACAGCAGCCACTGACCAACCAACATCTAAAAACAAAACACCTTGTCCCACGCATGCACGTGGGCAACAGTGCCAGAATTGAACTTACACTCACTGAATGATGGACAACGGATGACCTTGAGACATGCTCAGAATATATATTGACCACAGCTGGCACTTCAGCACACACTCTGTCTGTCTGTCTGCCTGTGTGTGTGTGTGTCTCTTTCTAAGATTGTCTCTCAGACATGGATGTTCTTTCAAATCTCTACTAAATCACTATAGCTGCCCTTCACAGCAGTTGAACATTAGCCTCAATGAGATTTGGCTGACATTGAGACAAGCATACAAACAGAAGGACATTAGTTGTTTCTGGATGCAGCTGTATCAGAGTTATTATATGAGAAGGTGGAAGGAAGAAAATGTAGGAACCCACTTGAACTCCGCTGGAATGAACCAATCATCGTTGGCATGTATATAATCTTGTATATTTATATCTATCTTATTCATTTTTAAATTTATTTCTCCATTTCTATAGCACCCCTCCAATCACCCCACTCAGAGGTGCTCCCGACCACAGGGTGGACACTGCATCAGAGTTTCATGCCAAAGCACCCGAGCAATTGCAAGGCTCAAGGTCCCTATGTGGAGGCTTGAGGTGAATTCGAACCTACAACCCTCCAGCTACAAGGCAACGAACATACCCACTACACCACCGCACCCCACAAGTATATGCAGTGGACAGAAGTGAAACAGACAAACATACAGACAGACATGCAGACAGACAAACAGACAGACATGCAGACATGCAGACAGACAGACATGCAGACAGACAAACAGACAGACATGCAGACAGACAGACAGACATGCAGACAGACAAACAGACAGACATGCAGACAGACAGACATGCAGACAGACAGACACACTGACAGACAGATGGCGCAAGAAAGACGTGAAGGGCAATAATTATTCCAGCAATGTAAGTACTGCAGAAAAATGGAAACATAATGGAAGTATTGCAAACAATGGACAGAGATGCTCAACACGACTTACTCTCTTTCTCAGAACTTCGACGATTTTTAGTCTTAACGTCTGCGTCACTGAACCTCTGTCTCCCAGTTTCTTGACCCAAACTAAGCCGCAGAAGAAAAACACGGAAAAATAGACTAAACAGATCAATAATCAGCTGCCAGTTTATTGCACATTAATTTGTCTGATGAATTGCCTTTAGAAGCCTTTTAGAATGCAGATGAAGAACTTTTTAACAGAAGAACAAAACCACATAGCTTAGGAATAGAGATAGAGAGACAGAGACCAAGACAGACATGAAGCAATATACAGACAGAAGAAGATACAGACAGATAGAGAGCAAGACAGACATGAAGCAATATACAGACAGACGAAGATACAGACAGATAGAGAGCAAGACAGATACAAGAATATAAACAGAATGCTTTGCAACTGTAATAGCAAATTCATAAAGCACCACAGTAGTATGTTCCTGTATCTAATCACCCCTACAATAACAACAACCATCCCTGTGTCAGTAGTAAAGCAGATGAGGGTTCTAGACCCTAACTGAAACCGGTTGGTGGTCTTAGACCAATTGCGACTCACTGTTCAACCAAACAGCTGCTGTGCAACAAAACTAAATATAAGTCCTGCATCAGGTGGTACAAAAATGGTAGTTGTCCTTTAGGGGGGGGGGGGGGGTGGCGGTACTGCTCACCAAAAGCAGCACAATACAATACAATACCACTTTTGAACAGAATAGCACATAAGCAGAAAACAGGCGTGGAAAGGATAAGAATCTGTTTTGCCATTTATTTAAGAAAAATGAACAAATAGGCAATAAAGTTTGGTAAAATAAAAACAACTAGGTCACTTTCCGAAAACAGCAAAACAATCTGCAGCAGCCAAAGATAAAGAGACAGATTCATAGCAGGTAGAGAGTGTCAATATATATATACATATATATATACATATATATATACATATATATATATATTTATACATATATATATTTTATATATATATATATATTTATACATATAATAGTTAACCTGACCACTTGTATTAAAAATCATCTTCTTCTGCATAAACAATAAGCAACCGATTTGCTTAAAACTTACTGATTACTGTTAGATGAATTCTTGAGATCCTGAAGTTTTGACTTCTGCTGCTTAATTCCTTTCAATGGTGAATTATTGTTCTGAGCTTGTACTTCAGCTGCTGCAAGGTCTTTTGTTTGGATCACATGATCAGGCTCTTTTTCGACTGGAAAAAGCAGACCAAGAAAGGTTATACTAGTCAATCCAAAAAGATTCTTTTGTTTTATGTTAGACCTCTCAGTACGTCTCTGAGTGGTCTGCACTGTGAGGCGCTATATAAATTTATAGATAAAATAAAAGGGTATGTTCGGTGTCTTGGAGCTGGAAGGTTGCAGGTTTGAATCCATCTCAAGCCGCCATGTATGGACTCTGAGCAAGTCCTTCACTTGCAATTGCTCATGCGCTTTTTCACGAAACTCTGATTCAGTGTCCATGCTATAGTAAGGAGTGCCTCTGAGTAGAAATCTTGAAGGTGTGCTATAACATGTGCTCATAGATACATATGTGATGCAATATTTAGTCTCTGCTTCTATATCTTAGGCATCATAACCTATGCAATAGCTTCATTTATTCATTACGATAATTAATATAGAGTCCATTCAATAATTAATTGAGATAGGTAACAATCTGTGCTAGAGATATAGCACCTTGATATAGCACCTGATAAATGACCAGTGACGAGCAAAGCTACCCTCAAAAAACACTGTAAATGACATCATGGCTTATGTCAGCTGACCTGGGTTTCTTTCCAGTCTTCCTGGTCGAAATGACTGGTAGTTCTGTAACTGCTTCAGAACCGTAGATCTGCTGCTATTTCTGTCACCATCATCTGATGTACACGAACACAACAGCAAACAATAAACAATGCAAGATTCAAAGACAATAAATCATAATAATTATATCAACCATCGAAAAGGTCTTATAAATGCCAATATTCAGATGGGAAAAGTTTAGAGTAACGGTAACACTCCTACATGAAGAATGCATGCATGTATGCTGGATCGCTTATGCTACCCTCACAAAGGTCCACTCAACCTTCCATTTGGCAGATGGTGTTGGGAAAATTAGCAGTAGGATGTGACGAGAGTCTCGCATGGCTGCCAGATAGTGAAATTCAACTCTAATAATTCATTATTATTATCCATTCTAACTATGAACTGTAGTCATACTGCGGTATGTCAGTCTGAAATTAAAGAAAGCTTATAAACTGAATATGCATAACAAATATAGAAAACCCACACAGCAATTACAGCCAAAGTTAATCAAACTGGCTTGCAATTCAATTGGGGACAGGATTTACTAGAAAGTATCATTTGTATTAGGCTACCTAAAATTGCATCATTCATGGCTATTATGTGATGTGTCAATCACAACAGAATGAAACAAATGCATGTCCCACCTATTTTCAAGTTAATTTAACTATATACTTGGAAACAAACTTCTGGTATTTCAAGCTTAAATTTAGACCTTCTCATGGTATTTTCAAAGAGTGGAAGTGTCTTACAATGCACAGTCTGGGAATAATCTTAGACTTGCTAAGGTAACCAGAGAGTAAGACACATGTACCTAGACAGAGAACTAACTCTGACAGACAAGCGACATTTGCTAAAAATACAAAAGAAATTGGATCATTAAGAAGATTTTATATAGCACTATTGATCTGCTCAGTGATTAAGCGCTTAGAGTCCAACCATTGTAAAGTAAGACAATCTTTGTAAAGAATGTAGCTCAATGATCTCTAGACACCAAAATCAGACAGCTAAAAGAAACCCATTCGAAATATACAGAAGAAGAGAAAATGTTGCCATCCATGGCAATAGTCAACTTGGATCCGTTTTAATCCAAATCCCAAACGCTGACGTGTGTTTGAATGACGATATACATCTACTTTCTGGTCATGTCAAACTGGTCATGAGACTTTTCTCTACATCTAAGTTGGTATATTTCCTATGGCTCTGTCATTAACAAGCAGTCAAACCATTAGCATCACCTACTTTCAGTCAAGTTCTTTTGGTCTAAAACGTGTGAAGAAAATTAACCGGTTTGCCCAAAATATTCATCACAAATGAACATGTGAGGCATTCAATCTGCCTGATAACATGGAACACTTCACAAATAAATGAAAACATCGACCCTTTTGAGCAAAGATCTGCCAGCACTAAGTATAAACTCGATTCTATTGCATCCGATGTGTACTTCCTCCTTCTACGCTGTCTTTGAAAGTTTTACACAAATGACCAGACGCATATACACATACTGTATGTACACTGCATACACATACTGCATATAATACACATACCGACCTATGTATCAATAATTACAACAGATGCTAAAGAAGAGAAGTCAGAATATTTGCCTGATTTGAGGAGCCTAAAACCCTTTGGTCGGTCAAACCGAGCCTTTGATGACACCCTGTCTTTTCCTTCCCAAATTCGTAGAACTGTCTGATGAGAAATCAGACTCTTCAGAAGAGACTCCGTAACTGTGACAGTGTGACTACAGTCAAACATAAATACACATTCATATCATAATCATATCTTGATCAGTAAATTTCATAGTTGTTTTTTCTTGTCATGCTACTTTTTCTTGTCATGCTACTTTTGTTGTTTGTTTAAGCTGAATTGTGGCTTTTGCTAATAGTATCTTGCCAATGAAATCCAGCCAATACCTTCCCTGCCACTCACAAACATTGTCTATCAAATGAGTGCAACTATTTTTGGCTTTTTTCTTTCCAGCGACCATCTACTCTGTACATTACGACGAATGCCAATAGATAATTCTCAGATGATAATAAATTGATCTCAAAGTTGTGATTCTTAATAGCATATTTCATTTAAGCAAAAGTTATGTCTTTTTAATCATTACAAATTACTGTAAAATGTTATAAGTAATCAGTTACCAGTTGGTCCACGTGATCCAGGTCACAGCACCATTTGTCCAAGTCCTCACTGCCTTTGGTTCGTGTGGATCAACGTAGATTTTAGCAACTGCTCCGTAAATGATGAGGTCCGTTCGAATGACAGAATCATCGACAGGAAGAAGTTCATACTCACAGTGGAAAAACTTCTGAGCCTGAGGACCAGTGTCCGCACTCTTCTTTGACTTTTTGTTAGAAGTAGAGCCTCCTTCATCATTGACATTTCTCGATGGATTGTCTTTATCTGACAATACAATTTAATTCAGTCTAATGAAATGCATCTTTCTAGTCATTATTCAATGTCCAATTCTGCTCTCAAATGAAGAGCTTCTGCTTTGGCAATTTTAAACTTTGGATGACTAAATGATAAACCTCTTCTCAATCCTTCTAAAACTCATTTTTTTCTAAAAGGCACAAGCAGACAATTTCACAAAATTGATTGGCCAATGTCTTGCAAGTGTGATGTCTTACTTGCTGGCCATACTAAACTTGAAAGCACTTTAAATATGCTTTGATTCGGCCATACCATTCTTAACAATTTTCGCACATTATGCAGATCAGCTCAGCTTGCATGAGGAATATTCACGCAATCATATTTCTCTTTCCCCATATTGCCTTGATTCTATTAGCTATTGGCAATTTTAAACTTACTTGGGTACTTGGGTATAATCAGCATACTCGTGATAATCATGGCATGCATTGTTAAGAGTCCTAGTGAACTGAATGGAGTAGTATAATTATGGACACAGTATAGAATCTAGTAGTACACAACAATCCAAGACAGCAGCAACATAAGTATGTTGATTTATACAAATTGCTTAAAGGGAAAGCAATGAAGATGTGAAACAACTGAGAGTGGGACCAGATAGATCGAATAAGTGCTTGAGAAAAGTAAAGTCCTATCCCGTTCCATGAGGAACATAGGGAGGCGCTCATCTCCTTTTCCATAGCCCTGAGCCAGCAATGGACGAATCCCAAGGTCCTGGACACGGGGCCAGTGTATCGCAGGACTTGCTGTTTACTTCCCAGCTTACGCCGGTACCAAATTAAACTGCTTGGTGACAGAGGCACAATGGCACATGTGCGTAAACAACTTGCCCAAGGTCGTTACCAGGAGTCAAACCCGCAACCTCCCGCTCCGTGAGTGGACGCGTTACCGGTCCGCCACCAGGCCGCACACAGTGCTTGAGAAGACAAAGAGATATATAAATATGATGAATGGTATCAAAACGAACAGAACTTCGATCTAAAAGAACGAGTGCTGACTTTCCTTCATCCCAAAGTTGATATGATTATGTGATAGTCAATGGTTAGTATCAATAGTACGTCGTGCAATTTCAGTGGCATAGTATTCGTGGTAGGAGGCTTGGGAAAAGGGCACAGGTTGTGAGATGAGAGGGAACAGCTTAGGAAAGTAGCAATTACTTTTTTTCAAGAGTCTGAGAAGAAAATTAAGAGTAGAATTTGGATGATAGTCTGACAGATCATTAGGAGAGAGATATTTTTAGCAAAAGAGAATCATAGGCCATCTGCAGCAAAACAGAAGTTGACAAAAGGTCATGGCTATTGATGTTGAACTGTTGTGTTAGAAAGGCGACATGAATAAGGTCCACAGAATAAAGTTTACCAAGATAATATAAAATTATAATCTCAATCACACATAAAAATTGAAAGATATGATAAATAGCAGAGCAACTGGGGCACACTGCTAAAATCAGAATCTGGGTTTTACCGCAATTATGTGATTTCTATGCACATCTAAATGAGTTACACAAATAATTATTGCAAAACAAGTAAAATCATAGTATTATATTCTCTGTTTCGTCCACCAAAAGACCAAAACAAATATGGATAGAAACTAATATACCGGTAACCATTAGTCTATGAGGATCTTCTATACTTTCCAGTTATAATCTTGACTGTGGCAGAGTACTCCCTCGCTTACTAGCCAGAGTTAAAACATGATAATTATATCAGCAGATGTTATCAGTTTGGGAATACTACCAAATGAGTTGCAAATGGTAAAGATCTTGATCTCCGTACTCGGACCTCCTTTGAACTACTTTTACGGACAATGCTTTTGACTCAACGCAGCACTCATGAATAAGCTAGTGCACTTGCATGGTTTTCAAGTAGCACTTTAGAAGTTCGAAGATTATGATTACGATTATGATTGGATGTATTTTCTGTTGTAAAACTATTCACTAAGAATTAAAGCACTTAAAAGTGGAGATACTTGATAGCAACTATTTCGCTACTCACCATAGAATTGTCAAGCTTATGAAATGCTGTCATGTAAGCTAACTTTAAAAAAATTCTATTTATAGCATCAAAATATGTTCTATATCAAGGCAACTCCATTCATATTCAATCAGAAAAACAAAGACCAGAGGCTCAGTTTGCACATCGGAAGAAGCAGCTGCATAACCGGCTGCCACGAAGCAAGGCCAGAATTTAACACTTAGAGATGATACAAGCACAACACAAAAGATTCGGAATAAGTTATCTTGTGTAATTCGGTTCTGTAATCAAGTTTAAAGTTTAGCCTCCATAGATATGTGAGAACCTAACTTACAGTCTACAACTCTACATAATGACAAAAATAACATTACCAGATGAAATGGCAAGTGATATGGTAACAGCAATTGTCAGTTGGTGGGCTCCAGATTCTTCAGGGTCAAGAGGTTTGCTGAGCCTTGCATGATCAAACAAGTTTTCACTCAGCAACGACACACTTGCGTCAAGACTTTGATACAGCTCTTGCTTTGTCTCCTGCTGCAATTCTCCAGTACTCTCCTCCTTTGGACCAGTGTCATCATCCATCTCCTACAGAATTTTTGTAGCTCCTCTGTAAAAATAAAACAAAATAAACCTATAAACAGTATAACACAAGATATAATTATATTAGCATCATTACTAAATTCAGAATATACATATTATACAACCATGTTTGTATGTAATGAACAATTTTTATGAAAAAGAGTGAATGAGCAACACAAGTGGTTGAAATCAAAACAATTCATACAGACAGCACAGCTCCATCACTAGGCAGGTTGAAGAGAGGCAAAGAGATGGTCTTGTTGAATAGTGATGGGAGAGGGGAATAAGGATCAATGTCAAATGCTGCAGTTGAATAGAGGCAACCACCCAATGAAACGTGTAGGATGCGTCCCTCTCAACTTTTTGCAGGTTGGGATGGTCCTCCAACTATTGTAAATGACTGTAAATAAACTCTTCAGGAGATATACATGTTACAAATTTCTATAGGTGATCACGCCATCAAGGTTACATAACAACTCTCACACTTCAATCACGTCAAGGATCGTGCGGCACACTCATCATTTCATAAAGATAAACATTATTTACTTATTCTGCTCTTTACTCCAGCATCCAACAACTCTTGGAGGGCTGTCAACTTTTGATTTGGCCATTCCAGGACACTCACAATCGTTCAATACACCATTACCGAGCCACACTGTTCACATTACTGTGTAGGACTACATGCGATGAATGCTGCGTCAAATAATTTAGTGTCTACACTCTACAGTCTACTGAAAATAGTAGTCAAATCATCAAAAGACAAGTAGCCTATATTTAAAATTATAATCAACTGCAAGAAGAAAACGTGCATAAAATTCCAGTACCCTACCAGAGAAACCAGGCAACAACAAAGTTTATAGGTTTATGTTCTGCGCAGGTCAGCGGCCATGTGGTCGTTTACCGACCTCTCTGTCATTTCGACGAATTATTTAATCGAAATGCAGAAATTGCACAGTTAATTCAAACAGGCTGAAGTTTACTGCTTCTAGACTTGCGTACTGGACTTTTTGTTGGATTTCTCAAGGATTTTACGCTGTTTAGAAGGCTTTTGTTGCAAGTTGCCTTGGCCACGTGACTGCATCAGCGACCATCCTTACGATGCACAGTCTAGTCGTTCCATATACGCCTGCGTGTACACCGCTGCCAGCTAGCCGATGTTTACAACTCGTCGGAGAACGGTTCACGGGGGTCAGTGGAGTGACTTTGACTGTTGTCACTGTTGGTGCTTCCAACTACCGATCGACAAGCGACGAATGCCTTCTCCTGTACGTATCCTTGGTTGAGATTCGACGATCAGCCGGACGGGCGTCATCTACCACCTACCAGAAACTCTGACCAACCACGCCATCTACCAGCTGTCTGCAAGAATCTGATGGTCAACTCTACGTGTTTGCGAGGGCTCGCCACTGGTGACTCTTTCAGCTAACTGTGTTTTGTTTTGCAACTTGTTGTTATTTTTCGCTCGCTGTTACCATTTGGGCTAGTTAGCGCAGAGAGCGCCTCTGAGTAGATATCTTGAAGACGCGCTATATAAATTCTCAGAATGAATTAATGAATTATGTGAATACAATTGTAGGCCTATATTCACGCAGATTAACTGATGTCATTTATTGAATCTGCAACGGTAAAGCAAAAGATGGAGTCAACTACTTTACTTCTGCAGTTCTGCTAGAGTTGATTCAGTTTTAAACAGTTCCTGATCACCGCTCACAACGTCGTAGAACTCTGCAGTCTGCACGTGTCGCGTTGAAGTCAAAATGACCAGTTAAGCGTGCAAAAATAAGACCAGTTAGAGAAGTGGATATCTAAGCCTAGCTTACACCAAATTCAGGGACGATTTGGGATCAATCCGAGACACGGGACGCAAAGGGCTTATTCCTGGATTATCCCGGCGAATCTGGGAAGATTGTCAGCCCTACTTGATTAGCATGCTAATAACTAACTTTCAATATTATTACACACAAAATTTGAAATTACACAATGCATAACGCAAACTAGGCGCAATAAATATGCAACTGAAGATTTTCAATTTTATACCAACCTCCTCAGCGGTATATTTCAAGCACTAAAGTCACAGAACGAAATAGACAACCATGCAAGTATTCGTCTTGTTTTTAAGTTCGAGCATTTGGTGGCGACGCCATCTACGTTGCTATGACAACCGCCACGCATCGTTCGAGCAAGGATTAAGAGGATCGTGCAGTATTTCCATTAAGTAAGTAAGTAAGTTTCTTGAATAATTACTAAGTAAGTAAGTAAGTAAGTATTGTCTTTATTATTCCATTTGCAAACGCACAATGGGACATTGACAATAATTATGCAATATAACAAAATAGAAGTTGTAACAAACTGCTGATCAGTTTAGTTTGATCTTTTAATGACTACGACTAAAACTACTAATCTAATAGAAAATAGAGTGTCTGCGTTAGAATGTTATTGACTTGTTTCTTTGTCCAGAATCCCAATGTCAGCGGCGAGCGTCCACAGAGTTAGCATGGCCCGAGACCAACGCGTGTGACGTATAAGCTATTATTGTTATTATATATGCGGATGGTGCCTAGCACCATAACGCATGTATATCACACCTCCCCCCGCTGACGCAGTTAATATTCCTCCTCGAACCGTACACGGGGTTTGACGAGTCTGCCGCTCCGTGTATGGTACCCCTCCGTTCCGGGTTTCCACGGTGGCAGTTCACCTGTCAGCGCAGGAGGGCTGGAGGTACGATTCGGGGACAGGGGAGATGTAACTTCTCGAGCTGTGGTTGGGGTACTCGGGATGGCACTGCTTTGTGGTGTTGTGGCTAGTTGATCTGATGGCATCAGAGGGCTGGCTGGTGGTGTCTGATGGTCCTCAGTGTACTGCCGTGAGATGATAGGCGGATCCTCAGCCGTGCGGATGACGTCACGGCGATTTCTTCGAAGAATCGAGTTATTTTCCGTCACCACCATGTACGAACGTGGCGCTTGATGCCGGGAGTCCACCACGCCCCGTGCCCATTTGTTGTTGTGGCGCACTCGCACCACATCACCCGGTTTCAGAGGTGACAAGGCCCTGGATGACCTGTCGTGGTAGTGCTTTTGCCGGTTCTGCCTTGCCTGTAGCTGTGGCCTACCAGCTACAACAGTTGGTCGCAAGATTTCTGAGGTCACAGGAATCTTCGTTCGCAGCACTCGGCTCATCAGCAGTTGAGCCGGGCTGAGGCTGCAATCTGCAATCGGCGCATTCCGATACTGCAAGAGGGCAATGTTCGGATCAGTGCCGCTCTCTTCTGCTTTTCTTAAGAGTTTCTTGACTGTCTGGATGGCACGCTCAGACTGTCCGTTTGATTGGGGATGGTGAGGACTTGATGTAGTGACAGTGAAGTTCCACTCATCCGCGAAGCTCATCATTGCACCGCTGGCGAACGGCATGTTGTCAGCAATCAGTTCTTCCGGGATACCGTGACGGGCAAAGATTGATTTCAGTTTAACGATGACGACGGATGCGGTCTTGCCATCAAGATGACACACCTCAGGAAATTTTGAGAAATAATCCACGACCAGGAGGTAATCCTTGCCATATAGCGTGAAGATGTCAGCACCCACTTTCTGCCATGGGCGCTGTGGAACAGGATGTGGCAGCAGTGGTTCGGCCTGCTGTTGACGATGATGAGCATTACATATAACACAGCGTGCCACCATGTTCTCAATATCGCGTGACATGCCCGGCCAGTATAGCGTTGTCCTGGCCAAGGCCTTGCATTTGTCCATACCCAAATGCCCCTCGTGAATGCGGAGGAGCATGTCTGGTCTGAGCGTACTAGGAACAATGACTTTGTTGTTCAAGAAGAGAATTCCATCAGCTTCATATATGTCCGAAACCGCCTTAGCATATGGTTGCAGCTCCGGGGGTAACACAGACTTGCCATTGATGCCACCAATGGTCAACAAGTGAAGCAGCTTGGACAGAGTGGGATCCTGTTGAAGAGCCTCGCGAAACACCATGAGCATACGGTTGCTGATAGTTAGACTGTGCACGATTGTGTGCACTGTGACCTCAATGTCCTCGCTGATCTCGCGCTCTGTGGCAGTTGGGAGGGCATTGAGGTATGCACGTGAAAGAGTATCAGCCAGGTGCATGTCTTTTCCAGGAACATATTCGATACGAAGTTGGAATTTTAGTAGACGTAGAAGCATGCGCTGCAATCGAGGGGTGGTGGTGCTGATGGATTTGCGGAAGATGGCCTCAAGCGGTTTGTGATCGCTTTGGATGACTGTGTTCTGGCCATAGATGTATTGATAGAACTTCTCGCACGCAAACACGATTGCCAACAGTTCCTTCTCAATTTGCGCATAGCGAGTCTCAGCATCGGTCAAAGCGCGAGAGGCGAATGCGACTGGGCGTCCGTCCTGAATCAGGCATGAGCCCAATCCTGTCGAAGATGCATCGGTTTGTATGATTACTGGTCGTGAGGTGGTAAAGAAACACAACACCGGGGCCGAAGTAATTTGCTGCTTCAGTGTCTGAAACGTAGACTCGTGGTGAGATGTCCAGGTCCAAGGCATGTCCTTTTCTAGTAGAGCACGGAGCGGCTGTGTTTCCGACGAGAAATTGGGCATGAACTTTGATAAATATGTCAGCATGCCGAGGAATCGCATAAGGTCTTTCTTATCACACGGGCGAGGCATGTCGATGATTGCATTCACCTTGTCAGGGTCAGCGCTGATTCCATTCTCGGACACTATGTTACCTAAGTACTTGACCTGGTTAACCTTGAACTGCACTTTATCTTTGTTAAAATGAACGTTGAACTGTCGCGCACGCTCGAGCACAAGAGATAATGTTCGATCATGCTCTAGTTCATCACTTGCCGCGATGATCAAATCATCGAAAACAACGTGCACATTTTGGATGTCCCCAAATATCTCAGTGTTGCGCTTTTGGAACACTTCCGGTGCAGAGGAGATGCCGAATGGGAGGCGGACGAACGAGTATCGACCAAAGGGACTGTTGAACGTGTGTAGCACTATACTGGCAGAAATAGGACTTCCTACGATAGTCTTTACTGACAGCCTAATACTTTTATAATGACTATGAATATCGGGAACTTGGATTACATTACATCAAGGTTTTTACTGCAATTCTAGCAAACATCATGACAAAAGGCAACTTGTAGATTTTGTGAATATATTAAAATAAAGTTAAGTTATATTATATACAAATTCACAATTCCTATTCTACCTACAGTGGCATTCTTATATTAAAATATATTATTTTAAGATCTTATCTGCTCCTTCAGATAGTTCTTTCTTGTGTTTGACTGGTTATTCTCCACGGACAGTTCAGACACGGAAGACGGAGATGCTGGACGGCATATGTAGATTCGCACCAGTAGTCGCTACTTCACCGACGACACAGACGTTGACTTGACGATTGTCTCGATCAAGACGTTGACTTGACGGCTGTCAAGTTGTTGCTCGTAGAGTTAACTTGCCGTAGATAACAATTCGAATACAGGGATATCCAGCATAAATTTAGCTGGATGAAACCTGCCTTTATTCCGAATGTTACGTATGAAAGTTTAAACCGTACTCGACGATGTGCAATTTTCTAAGTCCTTCCAAACAACGGTGAAGACTTGGTGAAGACGAATAACAGTACTCCTTCTTCCAAATTCAACAGTCACAGTTCATAGTCCGCAGCTCAACCGATCGCTACTACTTTCCAAGCAACGCACAACGACCTTAAACCAGTCGTTACAAATACAACCACTCGACTCACGCAGTCCGACGAAGTGTCCGCAATGGGTATAACAACCCAACTACACTTGACGACTACGACAACTCGAAGTCCTCCTGATTCGATCTAGACGACTCGAATCTTCTCACCACGACCCTACGATCCGGTCTCCACAACTCGAAACCTTCTTCCGTCGGCCTTCTTCCTCCAACTGATCCAACGGTTCTTTTTTAAAGACGCGAACCTTTAATCTCATTTGTTGTCATCCCCGTTGTTGCTAAGCGACGTCGCATTACGTCAGGGTAGCTTACGTCACATCCACCTTCAGCGTCATGAATTAATTAAGTTTTATATATAGCCACTGAATTAACTAATGCCACTGGTAATTATCTGTCTTATACTAGGTACTTATATTGTGAAATTAAAATATACAGACAATAGTTAATTTGATAAAAATGTACACGCTACATATAAGCCCTCCACCAAAAAGTCTGATTACAGGCTTTCACAACCTTACCTAATTATCAAATTCACTATGTCTTAAACCTACTGTACTTTCTTACTTATAATCAAACAACATAATATATAACATCATATTATTTTACATTAGCCACTTATTATACATTTCTAACTTACTCACTTACTATGTAATTCCTCTACTGAGATAGTCGGATATTACATTATCACATCCCTTTATATAGTGGATCTTATGAGTAATTTTGCAGAGCTAGACCAATTCATGACCATGGTATCTTCCAAACCTCCCTCTGTCATATTTTTAATCCGTTGTTTGTCGATTAGTCTTCTGTCTGCTAACCATTATCATCTAATAACTCACCTAAATATTTATTTACACTGGCCACTTGGAAATTAATCTTAAGTGCACCTCTCTAACTCATCGGTTAATAATTTCTAAACTAACCATCTTAATAACAGCATTGACAGCTCTCTGTACTGTCATTCTTAACTTATCTTATACTTCTAAACTCCTCTCACAAAATTACTTAACTCGAAAATCATATATTTTACAACTCATTAGCTTAATTAATTTCTCTATTTACATCTTCATTAATCACAATCTAACACTTCTGTAATGGGTTACCCCACTTATCAAGTTCAAGGCCATGCCTTTTATTGCTTTCCTTTGATCCTTTAAATTTCTTCCTCCTCCATCGCAGTGTATCCTGATCTTCATAATCTTCACACACAGCAACTTCTACAGGTTTCATCTCACTGTAGTTACTACTATCATTCTTCTTCATATCTATTCTATTTTTAGAGCATGACCATTCTCCTTTATTCCATGGTCTCTGTCTCCAATTATCGGTGTTCACATTAGAAATCCTTTCCTTTCCATTATTCAGGATTCTAATTGATCTATTGTCTCGGATTTTCTTATTCCAAAATTTGCTATTTTCACCTACATCATTACTTGTACTTCTATCATTTTCACAATCCTGTCTCCAATTAGACTTGTTGGATCTCCCATAGTTTCGTCTATCAATGTGATTAGACCTTCTATCACCTTGTCTATAATTTTGGTCAACACCAAATTCTTTGCATCTATCCCACCCTCTATTTCTCCTAGTCACACTGAAATTCTCCTTATTTTCTTCACACAGCAATTTTTTCCTCTTTATAAACTGGACCTTATTTGTCTCAATAGGCTTTTTAGTCCAGTTGTCTAACATTTCACAATGTCTCCGCAACGTTTCATCCTTGCCCTGCAATTCTTGGATTTCCTTTGGAGTTATCTCCAGTCTTGGTAGTTCTAATATCTCTGCTGGTGTGTATTTACTAATCTTCTTACTTTCAGACTTAGTCTCAACTACTGCTACTATCTCTTGATCAGGTCTCTTAATATGCCTCACTGTAGCATCACCGTTTGATTCTAAGTGCATGTCTTCATGTGTGCCTCTCTTTGTCACAAAATACTCAATTCCTTTGACTCTCCCAATTATGACAGGCTTAACTGGATTCTCAATAACAATTGCTTCAACCTCACCTTTATAAACATCACTTTCTATGCTTATTTTGGCAGTTGGGAATGTGAGTGCTTTTCCATCTACTTGCACACACTGTATTTCTCTACCAGTTAAGTTAGAATCATCTACTAGTGATCTTTTGACCAAACAACAGGATGAACCTGTGTCAAATAAACACTCAACTCTATGGCCATTCACTGTCACTTTATAATCTGAAGCATCTCCATTCAGATTTAAATATTTCTGATCACTATTGGTTACAATGGCGCATGCAGCCACCTGCACCGACATCATTTCTTCTACCCTTTGCTCAATCCTTTCCTCAGCTGGTCTTGGTTCTTGCACATTTGTTTCGCTCACTTTTTTATCAGAGCTGTTCTCAACTATCTGTATAGCTGCCACAGTATGTTTAACAACCCCTTTATCTCTATTATGACAATTGCTTGATTTATGACCTGATCTGCCGCATATCCAACAATTAATCTTGTGTTCTTGGTTCTGTTCTCTCTCCCTATTGAACATTCCACTGTTATTCTTACTATAATTTACTTCTCTATGATTTGTCATTTCGGGTTTACCTCTATTTGCATACCCTGTGTGTCTTTCTTTAGAGCTATCCTCTGTTTGTTCCTCATGTTGCTTATCATGGTGGAATTTTATATTTGGCTTTACGCTTGGTTCAGAATATTTATAACCATGCGCTTCGATATATGCTTCGGCGCAATCGGTCATTTCTTTAAGAGTCAGTTTTCCTCTCTCTTTCAAGAACATTCTCAGCTCATTTGAACATGTCAGGAAGAATTGATCTCTTAATAGCAAATCTTCCAACCCCTCGTAAGTTTTATCAAAACCCGCTTGTGATAACCACTGTTCAAGATAACGCTTCATTCTCTCAATAAAGTTCATTGGGGATTCACCCGCTTCTATCTTACAAGATTTAAATTTTCCGCGGTACCCACCTTCAGTTAAGAGAAATCTTTTCAGCAGTTGCTCCTTGAGAATGTTATAGTCCTGTGCCTCTACAGCAGAAAGTCTTTGGTACACCTGAAGCGATTTACCTTCTATATGACGGGCTAAAACAATCGCCCAATCCTCTTGTGGAATTTCGTAAGCGGTACATGTTCTTTCGAATCGGAGCAAATACGCATCCAAACAATCTTTTTGCTCGTCAAAAATTGGAAATTTTAGATCTCTGACGCTTTTCGCTCTGCTTCCATTATGAACTTCATTATCGCCCAATAATGAAAACGTGCTATCATTTATACTCCCTTGTCGGAGGTCAGCATCTCGTTTCGCCTGAATTTCTTTGACTCTCACCTCGGCCTCAATCTTTTTAAGATCGAGCTCCATCTGTCGACGATTCTGATCAGCTTCAAATTCTCTCTTTTCTCGATTTTCCTGTAATTCACGTTGGGCCTTATTCTCCTCTGCTACCATCCTAGCAGCTTCCGCTTCTAATTCTCGTTTCAATTTATTCTCCTGAATTTCTGCTTCTCTCCTAGCCGCTTCTGCTTCATATTCTCGTTTCAATTTATTCTCTTGAATTTCTGCTTCTCTCCTAGCAGCTTCGGCTTCTAATTCTCGTTTCAATTTATTCTCCTGAATTTCTGCTTCTCTCCTAGCAGCTTCTGCTTCAAGCAATTCTTTCTCTTTTCTTTCCTCTCTTTCCCTGGCCCTATCTTGACGAAGTTCCGCCTGACGGTCAGTCACGAACTGTTTAAGAACGTCCCCATCAAGACCCATCTCTCGTCCAATCTGGAGCCACTGCGTATAGTCACTTACAGACATTCTACTGTACTACGCAATGAATATAGTCACTCAAAACAAATAGCCTTGCGCTATAGAAGTTTTTAACTTCACAAAATATCACAAATGCAATTTCTAAAATGTTTACACAAATTGCTACCTCTTGATAACTATGTAGTCTTGGTTTATGCTAAACATTAAATATGACTGACGTCATTTGGAAAAGTTCTAATCGCACTCAACGAGATACGAATTCATTTTGCCGCTAACTTAAATCAATTGTCTCTAGTTCAAAATGTTCACAAGTCTACAGCCTTAGTTTACGTCTAGATGATAGTCCTTGATAAATATAATTTCTCAAGTATCCCGTACGAGCCAATCCCAATTTTGTAGCACTATACTGGCAGAAATAGGACTTCCTACGATAGTCTTTACTGACAGCCTAATACTTTTATAATGACTATGAATATCGGGAACTTGGATTACATTACATCAAGGTTTTTACTGCAATTCTAGCAAACATCATGACAAAAGGCAACTTGTAGATTTTGTGAATATATTAAAATAAAGTTAAGTTATATTATATACAAATTCACAATTCCTATTCTACCTACAGTGGCATTCTTATATTAAAATATATTATTTTAAGATCTTATCTGCTCCTTCAGATAGTTCTTTCTTGTGTTTGACTGGTTATTCTCCACGGACAGTTCAGACACGGAAGACGGAGATGCTGGACGGCATATGTAGATTCGCACCAGTAGTCGCTACTTCACCGACGACACAGACGTTGACTTGACGATTGTCTCGATCAAGACGTTGACTTGACGGCTGTCAAGTTGTTGCTCGTAGAGTTAACTTGCCGTAGATAACAATTCGAATACAGGGATATCCAGCATAAATTTAGCTGGATGAAACCTGCCTTTATTCCGAATGTTACGTATGAAAGTTTAAACCGTACTCGACGATGTGCAATTTTCTAAGTCCTTCCAAACAACGGTGAAGACTTGGTGAAGACGAATAACAGTACTCCTTCTTCCAAATTCAACAGTCACAGTTCATAGTCCGCAGCTCAACCGATCGCTACTACTTTCCAAGCAACGCACAACGACCTTAAACCAGTCGTTACAAATACAACCACTCGACTCACGCAGTCCGACGAAGTGTCCGCAATGGGTATAACAACCCAACTACACTTGACGACTACGACAACTCGAAGTCCTCCTGATTCGATCTAGACGACTCGAATCTTCTCACCACGACCCTACGATCCGGTCTCCACAACTCGAAACCTTCTTCCGTCGGCCTTCTTCCTCCAACTGATCCAACGGTTCTTTTTTAAAGACGCGAACCTTTAATCTCATTTGTTGTCATCCCCGTTGTTGCTAAGCGACGTCGCATTACGTCAGGGTAGCTTACGTCACATCCACCTTCAGCGTCATGAATTAATTAAGTTTTATATATAGCCACTGAATTAACTAATGCCACTGGTAATTATCTGTCTTATACTAGGTACTTATATTGTGAAATTAAAATATACAGACAATAGTTAATTTGATAAAAATGTACACGCTACAACGTGCACAGTCGGGAGCTAGGCTCATCCAGTTTCACTTGCCAAAACCCGTCTTTCATATCGATGATGGTAAAAAGGGTCTTCCCATGCAAGCGAGCAGTGATGTCATCGCTAGTCGGTATTGCATAATGCTCTCGCTTTATGGCTCGATTGAGATCTCGTGGATCGAGACAGAGACGAAGAGAACCGTCTTTCTTCTCGACCAGTAATAGGCTGCTCACCCAGTCAGTTGGTTCATCACGCTTGACCAGGACTCCAGCATGCACCATGCTGTCAAGTTGGCGCTTGAGCTTTGGCTGTAGAGAAAGTGGAACACGGCGCGGAGAATGGATCACTGGAGCCACGGATGGATCGACGGTGATGTGATACTCACCGGGAAGGCATCCTAGCCCGTTAAATACGTCAGCATACTCGGTGAGAAAGCTCACGTTCGCGGTTGAAGCGCTTTGGAGGAGATCAACACGCCTCAAGAGGTCCAGTTTCACACAAGTTGGTAAGCCAAGGAGAGTGGACGCCTGATGTTCCACAATGTAAAATTCAACCGGATGGATCCGGCCGCAGTGCTCAAGTTGTAGTGTGACTACTCCACGAGGTTTCATTGAGGTGTTACTGTATGAAGTCAGAACCACTGGAGTCGATCGGAGAGAGGGTGGGTTTTTCATTGAGGACAAAACGGCAGCAGGCATCACATTGGCTTCCGCTCCACTGTCTAGTTTGCATTGAAGTTTCACACCCTGAATGCGAAGCTCCTTCCACCAGCACTTTTGGTCCTTATTGTTAAGGTCACATGTCGAAATTACCAGTTGTTCTTCTTCCCCTGTAACTAGGTTAACTGCCGATCGTTGGCGTGACTCTGATCGCCGGCGTCCACCCGGAGTTCTAACAGACTGAGTTCCTCGACAGAGAGCTGCGAAATGATTAAATTTGGAGCAGGCGTTGCACTGCTTGCCAAACGCTGGACACGACCTTGGAGGGTGTGAAAAACCACAGTTTCCACAACCGCCTTGCCCTTCTTTGGAGTGCTGCGGGGTCATGCTGTTGGATGCTCCAGTGCCGCCTCTGGTTGTCTGAACGGCACTTATCCTATCAGCTGCGGCAGAATCACGAGAAATAGACTGCATTTGTTCTCTAGTCGACTCGGCCGCTCTGCAAATGTCGAGTGCTTTCTGCAGTGTCAGGTCTGATTCCCTGAGCAATCGCTCCTGAGTTTGCCGATTTGGGCAACCTAATACTATTCGGTCACGGATCATAGACTCCGTCTGGGCCCCGAACTCACAGGATGCGGCCTTTACCCGCAGAGTCGTTGAAAAGGAATCAACTGACTCGCCCATTTGCTGTGCTAACTGCCAGAATTGATACCTTTCGTAGACCACATTTTTCCGTGGGCGGCAGTACGCTTCAAACTTTTCCACGACTTTTGCAAAAATCTTTTCGTCACCTGGCTGGTCGAATGTCAATGTATTAAATAGTTTCAAGGCCTCATCACCAGCAAAGTTCAGAAGCATAGCCACACGCGTTGCGTCAGGCTTCTCCTCCGAACCAGAAGCCACAAGAAAGATCCCGAACTTCTGTATGAAAGATTTCCATTCCATTTCCAAATTCTGCGAGTCCAATTTCAGTGGCCCAGGACGCTGGAAGGTTGACAGATCCATGTTGTGGAACACGCGAAACCGAAACAGTTAAATTGATCGTTAGAAAAAAAACACTGAACTGGGATGGAGTTTACGGAACTGAATAGATTCGTGTTGCTGGGTTTACCGATGACTGGAACTGCCTGCTAAACGCGTTGCGTGTACGTGGCTAATTCAGAAACTGTCACGACGCCATGTAACAAACTGCTGATCAGTTTAGTTTGATCTTTTAATGACTACGACTAAAACTACTAATCTAATAGAAAATAGAGTGTCTGCGTTAGAATGTTATTGACTTGTTTCTTTGTCCAGAATCCCAATGTCAGCGGCGAGCGTCCACAGAGTTAGCATGGCCCGAGACCAACGCGTGTGACGTATAAGCTATTATTGTTATTATATATGCGGATGGTGCCTAGCACCATAACGCATGTATATCACAGAAGTAATAATAAATTTAGTTATATACTCGAAATGTAATGAAAAACAAATGTTAATATGTTTAAAGCAGTGGTTCCCAACCCGTGGCGCGCGGGCCAAAAGATAATTTATGAGAAATTGACAATTTGCACAGGATAAAACACATAATTATTTTCTTATAGCCTACAAATCATTTTATTTTACGTCAGTAAATAACATCAAACATTCCATTTTGATTCAATTAGGTCTAGGGCCTATAGGCTAACAATTTTATATGCTTTCAGTTAGGCCTAGGCTAATTAAATTTTAGCCTTAGCCTATATATTATAATTGTGGCCCCTTAAAAAGTGGCCCTAGTGTCCTCCAACTTATAAAAAGTGGTCCTACATTCAAAAAAGGTTGGAAATCACTGGTTTAGTACGTTAGGTAACTCATTAATATAGATTAAAAATAAAAGAGGTCCAATTAAGATTAGATCGATGAGGGACACCGTGAGAAATGAATTGATATGACACACTCTCGTTAAACGACAACAAGTCCGCATCGGAATGCTTGCAACCGATATAATATAATAGGGCGTGTCTACTTGAACATTACTGTCCAATGCTACAATAAAGAAGTCCACTATTCGAAGAGCGGGATCCATAGCTGCAGCGTTGCACGGGAAGTTTAATCAGATCGCAATTTCAATCTGTAGACGACGACGCTGCATCGTGTGATCGTCTAAAACGGAAAACGCAGTAGAGACACTCGATCTCGAATCAACTGCTGGTCGTGTGTGTAGCCTATAAGAGAAGGAATAATAATAATAATAATATTGTCTAGAGCAAGCGACCGAGCGATCGAGAGCAGAACGATCGACATGAAGCTGCAGCCAGGGCTTCTCTATACTAATGGTCTTTTAGTTGGTCTTGCTGTCTTCCTCGCTTTATCGACAGGTCGGTCATTTTGAACACAATATTATTTATGACATCAGAGATTGTTGCTATGGCGACAACAATGACGACGACGATGGAGATGATGTTAGGAAGTGTGCATGTGATGGCGGGTGATGGTTGATAGGGACGGTGAATGATTACTGCAGCGAAGCACTATAGAATAGAGTCTAGACAGTGATGATGATATTATCTGTTGCACTTTATTGCTATTGGTATTGTATATAATATGGTCAATCGACAGAGAAGGGACGAAAGAAATGTTCCTTCTTATCGCTTCTCCAATTCTGTTGCGCTTATAACGTAGGTCTGTAGCCTAGGCATAGAGGCAATAGGAGCGCTTCTGTGTAGATACTCTTGCAGAGGCGCTATATAAATGTTTGAAATGAATGAATGAATTAATAGGTCTAATCGCTGTGTACCTTAGAAATATAGGCTACCAAAGGCCTATCTAAATCATTCTGGACACAAATAGACCTACGTGTTGCGGTGCTTAGGCCTTAGGCTGCAGGGTCAATCTAATTAGTCTAAGGCAAACTGAAAATGGCAAACGCCTTTCCTCTTTAGGCCTATACTAGTAGGCCTTTTTAAGCCTATTAATGTCAATTTTATACAGCCTACATGAAATTAATTAGGCCTAAATTAATTTAACCCCCAAAATTATGAATTCATTAAAAAAATTATGGGTCTATGCCTATATAGTGTGCCACACTCATTGGAACCGTGCGTTTTAACTAACCGGCCAGACTGAATAGCCTACAGTTAAAACTAGCAAAAATGGTCATTGTCTTCCGATTGGAAGTAATTTGCCATGGATGATGGTAAAGAAAAGAAGGAGTTGTGCAGTTCTAAAAATTCGTTAAAAACAGCCCTGAGTGTCGTGTACAAATGGGATTAGGGGCAGGGCCGTTTTTAAGGTTCCTCGAGTGTCGGTGCAAAGCGTTAGCCTACAGCAGGGAAAAGTGTCGTTTGGGTCAACAAGCAAGCACGCAGAGTCAGTGAACTTAGTGAAATTAGCCTAGTGTATTATCTGTATAGCCTACTCTTACACTTACTGATTTTACAAAAGGTTTAAGTAACACTGAGACTCGCATAAGACATTTAGCCATTAGCAACAAAACTTTCGGCTCATGCAGGGGCGTTCGGTGCACCGCATCGAATGGACCTACATTTATGTTAAAGACGACCCCCGGTTAGGGATTGGGAGAGTGATCTCCCACGGTTTCCATAAATGGTGTTTAGTGTTTTAAGGCATAAACTGGATGGCTTGCAATTTCCAACAAGCCAGCTCGGATAAGAGAACCCAAGGTTCTCTGAACGTAATTAGGCTACCATGCATGGCATGCAATTACTCAAATGGACATGAGTGGTGGAAGTGGAACGCATCGACTCGGGGTAGACCTCTACCACTTGCTGGTAATTTGTAATAATAATACTAATAATTTAATAATAATTTAATATTAATAATAATATATGAGCCTCGAAATGCGATTGCGTTAAAACGTTGTATCGTTAAAGAGATACGTTGATACAGGAAGGGGTTTCTCGTGGGTCCCCCGTAACCAGGCTGAGCTTTTGACCTATAGGTCAGATAGAAAGACATGGCCTTCACTATTTATCGTTTCTGTTCCACACCCTGTGATGCTGTCCCTGTGCGGACCATCCGGGGCTTGCGCGATACGACATGATTCTGCTTATGCAGAATTCTAAATCTAGCTCTGACAGAGGAGGCATGGCTTCAGGCTACGCTCCCCATCAAGATGGGCGAACTGGGGATTCGTTCGGTGTCACAGCTGGCACTTCCCGCTTTTTTAGCTTCGGCCGCGGGCACCGATCGCCTCCAGTCCACCATGCATGCTGAACAACATGACCTGCTCTGACCCACATTGGGACGCAGCACGGAACCAGTGGCTGAAGATCAGCTCGGCTCAATGCCTAGAAAAGGATTTCGCCCACAGACAGTCGGCTTGCATGGGACAAGCCCTTGCTCGACAAAATAATATCCGGTATTCATGCCAACATCCCTGAACCGGAACACAGAGCACGCCTCGGGGCCACTGCAGCCCCGCATGCTGGCGATGGGTTACTGGCTTTTTTCCCATTGCCAACTGTGGACTTATAGGTTGGATGACGAGGCAGTCAGAGTGTCAGTCGGCCTGCGGCTGGATGTGTGTCTGTGCGAACCACACGAATGCCCTTGCAGGGCCTCGTGGCCGCTGTTGGCCTACATGGGCTCTCCTGCGCCCTGGGACCTGGCAGACACCCTATAGACATGCATCACTGAATGAACTGGTCCATCGGGGTTTGATCCGGGCGGGTTTTCCATCAAGTAAGGAGCCAGCGGGTTTACTAAGATCTGACGGCAAAAGACCCGATGGCCAAACCTTGCTTGGTTCCATGGCGGGTGGGCCGATGCCTAGTCTGGGACGCAACGGTGATTTATCTGTCAGACACCTCTCAGACAGTCGGAGCGGCGGCCGAAAGAGCGGCGGCCCTCAAACATGAGAAATATCACCAGCTCTCCACAACGCACTATTTTGTCCCACTTGCATTCGAGACCATATGGGACCGATAAATAGTGAAGGCCATGTCTTTCTATCTGACCTAGGACAAAAGCTCAGTATGGTTACGGGGGACCCACGAGAAACCTCCTTCCTGTACCAACGTATCTCTTTAACGATACAACGTTTTAACGCGATCGCATTTCGAGACACATTCGAGGATCAAGATAACGAAGAGTAGGGTCATTCTGGACTGGTTTTTATACTGTAGTTAGCAATAAGTCCCTGAGGGATCATAAATACCTCGGGGCAAAAAAATAAATAAAAAATAAAATACAATATTAATATTGTCAGCTGATCGTCGGCCTATGTAAGCTTATACAATCTTCGGAGTCCATCAGAAGGAATATAGACCTAACTTTTGATGTCAAGTTCTGCACTGTAAAAGCCAGATGAATGAGTAAGTTTTAGCCTTGCAGTCTGCCATCTGCAGGCAGTCATCAGCCTTAACTTACATACGTGCCTACTGCTCAGAGAAGCTGTTTAGATTGACCAAGTCATCTGTAAAATTCGCATAATATGTAAAATGTTGAAGTAAGTCAAATTGTCCATTAAGCTTACACGTACGATTGCGTTTCTCTTCGCTCAATAACTTCTTCATCTTTTCCGGTCGAGCGTAGTCTGCCTCGATCGAGCGCCCTCTGGATAAAACCTCCCACACTCTGGATGGAAGGACCCCCTCTCTGCCCTCTGGATGGAAGGCCCCCCCCCTTGATCTGCCCTCTGGCATCGTCGGTGGTCGTCTGCTCTGACCGACGATGTCTGTCTGCTTGGACGACAATTACTCTGCTCGGAAAACGTCGTAAAACATGACGAAATTGAATGTCGCATAAATTACTTAAATGCATCGATCGATCGAATTGAAAGAAACGTCAATGTTTTCTCACCGATATACATTCGCCTAACCTCATCTAATCATCCTCCTCCTCCTCCTCCACATCCTCCTCATCCTCTTCCTCCTGATCCTCCTCATCTTCATCCTCTTCCTCCTCATCCTCCTCATCCTCATGAGTCTCAGTCGACCGATGAAGATATCAATCAACGACGACGAAGACCGGAAAACGACGACGACGCTCTCTTCTTGAAGACATGGATGCATGGGGCATTGCGGCATGGGGCATGGGGTGTGGGGCATTGCATTGGGGAAGAGCATTGCTACTTTGCCATGCATGCTTCTTCTACCCAACTGTCGTTCTCACTAAATGACACTTATTCCCATTCTTCACACATGTGGACCATTCCACACGTGAGTGAATTGTCGTCCATTTCCATTAGTCGCACAATTTTAGGCTTTTTAGGCGTGCATGCCAACGGACAACCAGCAGAGCAGTCAGTGCCAGTCTGCCCAGTCACCTATAACAGACGGAAACCTCTGTCTTAATATTCTCTTTAAGCATTGTTTCATAGCATAAAATTGATATTTTCTTTTATTATTATTTTTTTACCCGAGGTATCTCAGATTCCTCGGGGTTTCAAAAAATTATCCGGAGACTTAAAAAAATATTTTAATTATTATTATTATTATTATTATTATTATTATTATTATTATTATTATTATTATTATTTTTTTTTTTATGCCCTGAGGTACTTCGTTCCCCCAGGGGCTTATAAAATATTAAAAGCAATGTGCCTGGAACGGCTAAACCTCATCCATTTCGGGCGTGGGTCTTCTAAAGGAGCCACTAAATGCTACGGCGTTGAACCGCTGAATTGTAATAGAGAGCCTCTGAAATAAATAACTGGTCTCTCTCTGTTCACCCGTTGCTGATGTAAGGTGGCGACCCATGTCCGAAATAAAATCGAGGCCTGCGCTGTTGATGGGGCCAAGTGTTTCCAGGGCCAGAGGGATAAAAACATGCGTGTCTAGAAATGCGTGGTATTTCTGCATTTTTCTTTCCTCCGCTAGACATGCCGCTGCCCCTGCTTGGGCTGCTGAAGCTGCGATGTATGACGGTGCCAGTGTATCTACTATTGTGACGTCCCAGACTAGACGTTTGCCTGCCTTCCAAGGTATAAGTGTCATTCCATCGGGTCTTTTTCCGTCAGATCTCAGTAGTCCTTGCGGCTCTTTAGCTGATGGGAAGCCAGCTTTCGATAGAGATCGGAAGACCAGGTCGTTGATGGCCCCGTGGCGTGATATTCGGCCGAATCCCAGCTGGCAGGACAAGCCATGTTCACCCCTGGCGGTGACTGGTGCACCACAGGCGCCGCGCATGTATGTGGCTCGCAGATGTTTGACCCCAATCGCAGACCGACCGCCACTCTGACCGCCTCGTCGCTCAGTTTCAACCCACAAGATGTAATTGGTAGGCTGTTCAGCCAGTCGCCAGCATGTTCGGCAGTCACCGCCCTCCATCTGGCTTGGTCGTGCTTCTCAGATAACCGGATGGAAATCTCTGATGAAGTCTGTTGGAGAAGCGGTTGGTCCCACCTGGACTGCTGGTGTGTTGGAAGCGTTTCTGTAGCGCTGAGCCCAGCCTCTGTCCTCCATCTGGCCTCCAGAGTACTCACATGTGGGTCTGGGTGGCCCTCCAGCTGTCTGAGGATATCTGACTGTAGAACGAGGGTGCCCGCGGCCGATGCCAGAAAGGTGGGAAGCGCCAGCGACGACACCCTGCGTATTCCCAGTCCACCCATACCAATGGGGAGGGCAGATTGCATCCATTGAGTCTCCGTCAGGTTGATGTTTAAGATGTCTTCCAGGCCCTTGCGTAGACTTTGGTCGTAAACGTCCAGAGTGGGGTGGTCGACGCACGGCGCACATCTTATTATTATTATTATTATTATTATTATTATTATTATTATTATTATTATTATTATTATTATTATTATCATCTGAGAGTGAGAATATTGCAGTAGACTATCGTTGACTGTGATGGTGGTGGTATAGTGCATGGTGGTGATTGTGATGTTAGCTGAGAATGCTTGTGGTATAATTGGTGGCATTGGTTGCAGTGTAATGGCTCGTCTCTTTCCTGCTTTCTCAGCATATAATTATACAGCAGATCACCAGCATCCCTCTCCCTCTCCCTCTCCCTCTTAGGGCCTCCCTCCCATGGGACAAAGCCATGATTCCTCCAAGCATTCTCGCGCCTCCTTTCCTCCTCCTCCTCCGTATCTTTCAATTGTCTTGACGCTGTTTTCCACAGCAAACTGCATGCATATCAGAGAGATCGTCGTCTCTTATTTATCATTCATCGATCGTCTCTCATGACAAAAATCATTTCTTCACTGAAACTGAGGTCTGAAGATTAAGAATAGGGAAGGGGAGCTACGAGGAAACGACGACGCTCTCTCCTCTTGAAGACATGGGGAAAGGGAAGGGGAGCGACGAGGGGTGGGGTGTGGGAAGGGGAGCGACGAAGGGTGGGGTGTGGGAAGGGGAGCGACGAAGGGTGGGGTGTGGGAAGGGTAGAGAATGCTTCATGCATCCGACAGAAAGGCCAAATCAACCGACCAATCGGGCGAAGAAATCGGGCGACGGCGAATCGAATGAGCAAATTGCTCTGGAGAGCGAAACGAAATCGATAGCCGCCGGAGATCTGATCAGAAGAATAAAATTGCGCCATATTATTATTGATCAAGGAATTATTCATCGACGGACATCAGTTGCATTTACAGTTGCATTTATATAAAATATAAATGCACATCGACTCATAATATTATTATATTGTGATATTATTGTTATATATGTGACTCACGAGCGTCAACTCACAGACACACGACGCCGATGACGACGCCGACGCCGCGGGAGTTGAAGCTTTCCCGAGGGATCGGTTTAAAGAGTTGTCTGGTGATGTTATCGTCGCTTACACAGATTGGTTTGCATAGTCAACCAACCATTTTGGGTTTGCTTGTTCTACAGGCCACACTATGAAAGTGTAAACAATGCTTGTGAACCCTGTGAGGGCTAAGCGCTTCATTATAGGCCCATATTATGTCAAAATGTGTTGCGCATTTGTGATTTGTCACATAGGCCTACCTATATACTGCTATACAGTGTAGGCTACTGTAGCCTTCGTGTATAGGCAAACGAATGCCATTGCTAAAAGATATTGAATCATTGACGCGATTTGTGCAAAAACAGACACAGAGCTAGGATTACTGTAAGTCTCCAATAATTAGCCGTGCTATTCTAGTTATCTAAACGAAACCTTTTCTTAGTTTGAATTCCACGGATGTAGGACATTTCCCCCCCTGGACATATTCCCCCCCGGACATATTCCCCCCCGGACATTTACCCCCCCGGACGTTTTCCCCCCCGACCTAGGACATTTCCCCCCCCCATAGCCACATGTTACCCTATGGTAATGATTGACTGCACTAACCCTACCACTAACCCTAACCGACCTTCACGATGCCTAACCTATATGTACAGAGAGGGGGGAAATTGTCCGGGGGGGTAAATGTCCTAGTCAAAAACGGGGGGGAAAACGTCCGGGGGGGTAAATGTCCGGGGGGGAATATGTCCGGGGGGGAATATGTCCAGGGGGGTAAATGTCCGGCTCCCGAATTCCACATAAAGAAAATTCCGCTGACTGAGCAGAATTATGAAATTTTAGCAAAAAGATGTTTGCAACAATTATATGCGAACCAAAGAATTTTTGAAGCCTGTATAAACCTGTTGAGCTCAAGATCTGATAGGCTATGCCCGCAAACACAAGTTGGCATAGTTGAGACGAGAGTAGAAGATAATAATGTCTATAGAGCATGCATTTTGTGATGAGATAAGAACAAGTCTCATTATTCTCATATGACGTAGCTATACTGCGTGCACAGTGGCGTCTACCAATGGGGGGGGGGGGAGAGAACGTTCTCCCACGACTTCTGAAAGTGGGGGGGTTTGACGTTTTTGGGTCTAAATTGGGGGGTTTGCTGAATTCCTATTAAATAAAGGCCTGGAATACGAAAATTATTGTCGAAAACACATGTTGCCTCGAACTAACGAACCCACGGTTCGCTTGAAGTCACATATTTGGTAGGGAGTACAACAACTCATAGACATTAGTGTAAGTCAGGTCTCTGGCATACAAGGGTGGATCACTGTCATTCGGAATTGACCTCTTATCACCTGTCATGCTTACTGACGGATTCAAGCCGAAGCCCACGCCACGGCAGGTGATGAAGGGAACAAAATTAATGATGCGACGGTCGCGCAGCAAGAATCAAACGACCCGTTAGACACTTGCGTGCATTGAATCCATGCATTGATACGTACGATATACATGTACCGTATAGTAGCAATTGAGAATAATTGTTCAAGACACTTAATTATTCGTCCGTCCAACTGACTCGTGCATTGTTCTAGTCCGTGTAACTCCACTAGTCTTAAAGCCCAAGGTTGGCATATCTGGAATGCGGGCGTGGCTTAAGCAATGACCATCTGCTTCAAGTTTGACTGACAGGTTCCGATATCATTGCACTAATGATCCCAGGGATGACCGCTGGCATGTCTCAAGGGAGGGGGAGGAAAGAATCTAGGTCGACTGTACATCAACTTATATGTATACATGTTTGTAGGCTATTTAGACTACTCTGAACGTGTGCAATGGTTATGGCGTGTGTGCAGAATGTATAATGTTCATTCGATAATTTCTATAGCGCCTGAATATTTTTAGGAAACAGTGGAACTCAATTGCAAGTGCAGCGAGGTCAAGTTTAGCAATCAGGTCAAGTTTAGCAATCTGCTGCAATCTGCTGCATAGCAATATAAATTTAGTCATATTATATATAGGCCTATATAGTATATACTGTACTATACCATGCCATATGCTATAGGCCTACTTTACTATACTTATACTATACTATACTCTATTATGCTACACTAGACTAAACTATACTATACTATTTTTCATTTATAAAGCGCCTCTCACAGTACAATCTAATCAGAGGCACTCAGTATATATTTTTAATTATTGTATAATGTATAATTATATCTACATTTATATATACATTTATATAATCGCCCCTAGACAAACTTGGTTGACACATAAGCCCTAAGACAGGTAAACTTGTATACCCGCTAATACAGCTGACCATCCAGCTCTGCAATATTCTGCTGGCAGGGGTGGGGGAATTGTTTTGTTCCTCCCAGCTTGTTCCTCAGCTATACAGCGTCGGGTATTAGCAGGTAAACTTGTATACAGTATACCTGCTAACACAGCTGACCATCGAGCCCTGTAATATTCTGTTGGCTGACGTGGGGGAATTGTATTGTTCCTCGGAGCCTGCTCCTCAGCTAGACAGCGACCGGCCGGCCTCTCGATTGTTGGGCCTTCCACTTTGAAATGCCTACCATTAGATATTCGCTCCTGCCGAGGGCTAGCAATATCAAGGCAAGGTTGTATTACATCACTTTAGACAGGTAAACTTGTAGCCGCTAATACAGCTGACCATCGAGCCCTTCCAATGCTTGGATACTCTCCTGGTGGGGGAGGTAGAATTGTTTGTTCCTCCAAGCATAGGCCTACTCCTCAACTAGACCAAGATCCATACACAACTTGCAGGCTTGCAGATATAGACAGTTTCTCAATGGTTGGGCTTTCCATTTGAAATGCCTCCCATTAGAGATTCGCCTCCTGCCAAGGGCTAGCAGTATCAATGTCAGGTTGTCTTATATCACTTTACACTGGCTGGCTTCTCAGTTTATCAACTGAGATTTCAACTGTATAAAGCTATATCTGGTGCCCAGACTTATAAACAAAGGTACACCGCACACTTGGAGGTCAAGATGTATTGAAAGAACCTTGTTTGTAGGCAGTGTAAGAATTGTGGAAAAATAACTGGGGGGATGGACCATTGTCCACTTGGAATTTGGGTGTGAAAAACAGACTTTACTATGGGCTCTAAGAAATACTGGGGGTTGAAACCCCCAAACCCCCGGAAATTCTAACCCTGCTTGTTACAGTAGGCCATGCTCTGAGGTAAAGATAAACACATGAACTAGGTAGGGGCCTAAGCATTGATTATAGATAGCTAGTACAGGATCGGCTATACTCGGCTGGTGAACTGTCCAGTGGCACTGTAGTCTGATAACCTGCTGGCCTGATCCCAAACCCCCAGCAATTTGCACCCTGCTTGTAGGCCATGGCCTGGTCTTATGCAGATTAGCTAGCTGGTGCACATGTATGCACAAGATCTTTCCATTCACTTGGCGGAAGTATCTTGGTGTATACTATTTCATATACACATATAATTATAAATATATATATATATTATATATACGGCAAGCTAATCTGCATAATATTCCAGGCAGGTCACCAAGTTGCTGGATGAAGAAGCATCATGGAGCTGTGGGCCCCTAAGTCTATAGGCACCAGCCAGGGCTTTATAGGCCTACAGGAACTAAGAAGGGAAGGAGTCTAAAGTGATGTAATACAACCTTGCCTTGCAAGATCAATTGACACACAGGTCGGGCCGCTGAGGGGTTCATGAATATGCGTGAATCGGAGTGGGGCGATGTGACGTCACGGGACACCTCGACCAGCGCTGATGGCATCTGACAGATATGTTTGTGTAAACGGACATTGAAACTATAGGGTTAGGCTCAAGATTAATCCACACATTCAAGGGACCTTGTAATGGATTAGGCTATCTAATAACATCGATAAGAATGTCTATGCCAAAGAAATTTAAGCGGGAGGGCAACGGCCTTTGTTGACATAGGCTAAGTTGTTGCAAAATTCTAGATGCAATGTCTAATTACACTAGCAGACCAAAGCTCCTCATAGCTTCGTACATTGTAAACATAATTCTGCATGTCAACGACATCAATAAGTCTTAAATGTCGCCTTGAGTGACACTAACAAATCGTACCGTGAGAAATGATTAACTGAATGACACTAACAAGTCATAATAAATTTTTGCATCTCAGTGAGATTGGCAGGTCGTTACTGTAGCAGCATTATGAAGTCGAGACAGAAAGGAAAAAACAGGACAATGAAGCTTCATGACTTAACTGCAGTAAAAGTAATAGTGCGCAGAGAGACAAACATACAAACATAACTACATACATACATACTGCATATGGTACATGCATACATACATACATACATACATACATACATACATACATACATACATACATACATACATACATACATACATACATACATACATACATACATACATACATACATACATACATACATACATACATACATACATACATACATAGATACATACATACATACATACATACATACATACATACATACATACATACATACATACATACATACATACATACATACATGCATGCATGCATGTATGTATGATTTATTTCTTGTCAACGCATTCGTTACACAGAATGAACTGCATGTTGGCTGCATGAGTCGGATCGAGGTGTCCCGTGACGTCAGAACTACCCCGCCCCGAGTTAATGAGCCGCTCGGTACAAGTCAGCGGGCCTTGCTTGCCTTGATATTGCTGGCCCTTGACAGGAGAGGAATCTGTGTGTGAATAGATCTTGCTGTCTAGCTGAGGAGCAGGCTGAGAGGAACAAACAATCCTCCCCCCTCCCCCGCCAGAAGAGTATTGACGAGCTCGATGGTCGGCTGTATTAGTGGCTAGAAGTTTACCTGTCTTAGGGCTTACGTGTCAACTAGATTTCGAACCCATGGTCACTGGCCGGCATTGGTAGGCCAGGCTAATCTGCATACAGAGACCCACTCAGGGGAGTCTATAAGATCTTTACAGGACAATTCCTCGACCTAGTTTAGACAGCCTAGCAATCTAAAGCAGCTGTCAGTGCTTTCAGATGAACTTGGAGCAGATGCTGATTGGTCAGCGTCACGCCCACTAAATAGAGACCTGCTGCCCAATCAGCCTGGTTTCTGGGGAAACTGCCAACAGCAAAACTTGGCGCTGTAAACCTTCTCAAAAAAGAAATCATTTTGCACTAAACTCTGGATTTGTCGCTGTATACAGGCTACGCTGCAGCCTTGGAAATCGTTTCCGTCGAGCAGCAAAGAGTTGAGTACGAGGGACGCAACGTTACGCTTGAATGCACGGTGCTTGGAAAAGGATTCAACTTCTTTTTCAATCAGGTCATCTGGTACAAGGTATTGAACAATAGCAAACCACATTAATCTTGTGTTGCATAAATTATGGTCGCTGAATGTGACCGGTGTCGACCGTGTCGTAGTTTCGTATAGACTTATACAATCATAGAGTATCATTAATAAGTTAATAACATAGTCATATCTTCATATCTTTATCGACCTATACTCTCAATCAAAGACAATGCTTTAAGTTCTGGGAACCCAAATATAGAGCAGCAGTCTCTTTATTATAGCCTAGGCTATACATGTAGTATAAAATATCACCATCATCTTCATCATATCATTGTCGCTGTTGCTTTACCTGGTTTACCATGATTGTCATCATATCTTACACACATGCATGAACCTAATTTTCATTCATCTGAGCGGTTGCATGCTCACTTCTCTGAGCCCTTTTACCACACACACACGTACACACTCACACCAGGGACGTCATTTCAGTTTTTTCCAGGGGGGGGGCAAAACTTAGCCAGCTTATGTTTCGTATTTTGTCGAGGCATATATACACACACACATATGTAGGCCTACATATATAGGTGTATATACACTGTGTCCGGAAAAAAAGGGACCCATTTTCTAAATATGAAAATAAATAGTAAATATTACTCAATTTTCACAATTCAAAGACCGTTTTTATCCTAACATATTTCTCTAACAATTCTGAAAATACAAAAGTTCCATTCCAAATAGTGACGTCATAATGACGTCATTTGCACAAAAAGTCAAATTTAAGAGATAAATGCGCAAAATCATCAAACATTTCAATGCTTTTATGATGTAATTTATCAATAATGAATGTAAGTTTAATTTTATTTTTATATCTGAATTAATTTGTGGTTAAAGTGTACACCTTTGGCCTAAATGTAAGCTTCAAAACGGTCGCGCTAATAGCCAACAGCAGCATCGATAACCAGCTTATCAAAATCCTACCCAGCAGGCATTAACAATTCACTCACGGAGTTCTTCAATGTCTCTTATCCTTGTCTTGTAGCCTACACCTTCTCCTCCATCAGTCTCCAACTCTTATTATCAGCGGGATTTAGGCGGGCGGCCGTTTAGCGGCCAAATAATATTATTAAGAGGAATGAAATTCGAGTCTCCTCAGTTAACAGTTCAACAGATTTACGAACTCAGTGAGCTGAAGCGCTATTTTGTTGAAATGTGTAGGCTATTGTTCCGAATATTCCCGGATAGCAAGCATCACTTTTTTTACAGAGCAGACAATCCTTTTAATAAGCTGCATTTACTTTCACTCCTGGTTCTATTAAATGGATTTCCGTTTTACCAAAAGCCAATATACCAACCGAAACCATGCATGAATGGCCGGCCACATGCATTTTTATGCAAATGACGTCATGATGACGTCATTATTATGACTGTAACTTTTATATTTTCACCAATGTTAGACAAATATGTAAGGATTAAAATGGTGTTTGAATTGTCAAAATCGATGAATATTTACTATTTATTTTCATATTTATAAAATGGGTCCCTTTTTTTCCGGACACAGTGTATATATATATATATGTAAAAACTGCAAGCTGCGCAAGCCAGTGTTGCACGATGTCTGCATAATTATTATATAGGCCTAATAATGTTCTTTACTGAACAAAAATTAATCAGGTTGACAGAACGCAAAAATGTACAGTTATGCAATTGAAACAGTTCACGAGAACGCAAATTACAGAAGACATAAATCTGATGAGAGAGGCGCTCCCAGTCCACGATGATACAAGTAGGACCAGACACATGCAGCGTTCGTGAATAATACCCGGCGCTTGGCCTTTGGGGGCGCTTTAGAAATTTGGGGATTACGATTATACCGTGTTTAAGTTAAAAGCTAGGTTAATGTTTAAAACTTATTAGGCCTATATTCGTTGGCATCTCTTCATGTAGGCTGGGCCTGCACATTGAGACTGCAGGGAACAACAATGCTGATGGTGTATGTCTAAATTATGAGACAGCGCCTGTGCTCTGCATGGCTGTCTCTGTCTGTCTGTTTGTCTGTCTCTGTTATGCCCTTTTGGAGTTGTGTGCACTTGCACTGTTTATCTAGTTCAATCAATATTACGATTACGATTATAGCGTCCTTCAACATCCATACTCAGAAGCGGTCCCGATTCATGCCATGCGAGAAAAATAGAGTTGTACTCACACCTTTATACAGCTCCTGGCGACTACCGTGATTTGGAAACAAGCAGAAAAGAACTTAAAAGGCAAAGCAGAACACTCTCTATAGGCTGTGACAGTTACCAATTTCACTTATTTGACATTCACTAATAATCCTCTAGACACTTCAATATCTGCAGGTCTCGAAATGAACTGAGCTTGGTTCTGTGTCTAATATACTATATAACTATTCTTAGTTGTCTACTCCCACTCCCAAAGCTCACGTAGAATAATATATGTACTGACACATATCCTGTATATATAAATATATATGTAATATCCAATACGTTATATATCCAGCTGTCTTAATCAATTTTCCAGTCCCCTAGCACTTAATGCGTCCAGTCTGATATATATATTAGTCGTCACATTCATCCTCAGACCACCTCTACTCCGGCTTTGGCCTATCTGTCAACGACATCTGTTTTCGGTTGAATCGGGCCCAGAGTCTAAGGTTTCCAGTATCAGTGTCCACAATGATCCTATATGTATCATCCAGCGAGGCTTAGAAGTCGTCTAGCCTGCTGACCTTCATTATAGGGTCAAAGTCAGCCTTTCGCCGCCTTAAGATGTACAGTACAGACATGGGTATAGATAGGGAAGAAGTTCCTCCCTTTCATCATCAGGATTTACGGCCCTGACTTGCACATTGTTGACCTCTATAGGGGTGTTCTGCCAGTTTAGCTATTTTCCAACCTAGCACACGAGTTCCATTCAATCTCTTGGGAGGTTTCTATCACTTCAGGAAACCACTCTGTGCAAAGTTCTGACATCCGAAAATTACCAGATCACAGCACTGACCATGGATACATGTAGTAATTGGTCTTCTGTTGTCTTGAATTCCAAGTGAAAAATAAAGATATCTTATTTTGATCAAATGAGTAAATGCACTGATATAAAAAAATGTTTTTTCCGCCAAATTCAGGGGGGGCAAATGCCCCCCCCTGCCCCCCCCCAAATGACGTCCCTGACTCACACACGTACACACACACGTACACACACACACACACACGCACGCACACACACGCACGCACACACGCGCGCACACACACACACACACACACACACACACGCACACAGACCTAGGCCTATATATATAGGATGAGCACTCGCCTGCGCTTGCGCTGCGTATACAGTAGGCCTATACAGTATACATACACGGTCTCTTCATCCCACGAGACGCATAATATATACAGGGTGGCTCAAAAAAATACCCCACCAGTAAAAATGAGGAATGAATTTGCAACAATCCCTGAAAATGTCAATAATTTATCTGCATTACTTAAGAAGTTACAGTTGTTTAAAAATGTTTCTCCATTTTTTTCACATTTCCGCAGGATCACTTTCGAATACCTGTGATTTCTTTAAGATTTTTTTGCAAATTTCAACATAGAAAATGATGATGATGTCATGCGATCTTACTAAGAGCTGTAAAGAAGCTGTTTATGAAGCAATCTGGTAGTATTTGGTGATAGTTTATTTATTATTAAGGTCTCAATTTGTGAATCCGTACTGAACGTCATGGGCAAAGTTTCTGCAGATGATAAAGTGGGAACTCGGGCGTTGCGTGATCAGAGACTTGGGTATTGCAAGATCATAGCAAAATACCCAGTGAAAAGTGGAGCCTGAGCACATTGAAGGCTATCTGTAGACGTGATTATGTAGCAAAAGTCAGATGTCGAAAGAAAGAAAGACAGGAAGACAGTGGTCGTTTGGTCTGACAGAAAGAAACCCGATGTTCACGAAATTCGCTTGGTAGCCGCAAAGGTAAAGTTTGCAAATCACATTATGGTTTCGGCGTCAAATCTGCTGGCGTGTGTTACGTCTGCAAGGAAAGACTGCACTTCATCCCATTCAGTAGGCTAAATGTCAAACTTACCGTTAAGCTCTGTTACCCAGACTCATTGAAGACTGAAGGCACCTTCGAACATTTGGTTTTATTTTCCAGCAGGACGGTGCGCCTGCTTGCTCGCACAGCAGGGTTGATTATGATGATGCTATCTTATTGCCATCAACTGCGGTAAATTTATTGGCACAGGTGAATGACCATCAAACTCGCCAGACCTTAACCCTTTTGTTTATTACGACTGGGAAGCTATGCTGGAACGATGCAGGACATTTCATCCCAAGTTGGAGAACATTGGCTAACTGAAAGGAGTCTTGCTGCTAATGTGGGATCAGTTGCCGTAGGACCCGATCAACAAGGCCATACTGAGCTTCACAAAAATAATTTGATCTCGAGTTAAAGCAGGGAGTGGACACTCCCATCATACTTTACGATAAACTGTCAAACGGATTTCTGCGGTCGTGGTGAAAGTGATATCATTTTACATGGAAATCGACAAGTGACGCTAACTTTTCCGCGGATATTTGAAAAAACAAAATTTAAAGTTTAAACAGCTGTAACTTTTGCAAACATGAAAATGTTTAAGTGAAACTTTCAGGGATTGTTGGAAATTTCTTCCCCTACAAATTGGGAAATTTTCGCAGAAAAAGTTCAATCGGTTGCGAAGATATTGCATTTTATCCAGTGGGGTATTTTTTGAGCCACCCTGGTAGGTCTATATCTATTATCTATCTGATCTATCATCATCTCTTCGCAGAACCGCAATTTTCAAAAATGGATGCAACTTTGATTTTTCCTCGACTCCATATTTATTGTTACACGCTATATTGTATACCGTGTATACGCTTATATGCATATAGTTATATATATATATATATATATATATATATATGTGTATAGTATATAGGCCTACATAGGCCCATACCAATAAATAGAAGGGACGGGAATAATTTTATTTGAATAAAGCGCAGATCTGAGGAACTGATAGAAGAGAAGACTGTCTTGACTGAGTCATATATCCGATGAGGCTACTATATATATATATATATATATATATATATATATATATATATATATATATATATAATATCGAATCTACTATATTCCTGCGCGGCCATTTCGTCTAGCTGTTATCTCGACATGAATGCGTGTGAAGATAAGACTACATCTGATCGCATATATAGCAGCGATGCATGTCAATAATAAGCGTCAAAGAACATGAAAACTGTTGAGATTTGGACTCACGAGGTCAGTGGCCGTTGTTGAGGGGGATGGGGAGAGGGTAGGTCTTTTCTGCCACAGCAACGCGTGGCCGGGTACAGCTAGTATAATTATAATTATTATAATTATACGTTTCATGTGTCTAAGCCTCTAAGGCCTATTGCTCTGATTCTGTGGTGTTGGACCCCATAATTTTTCTGAACTGGAACGGGGTTAATCCGGCCCGGTGCGGGCCCTCAAAACTGCGGGCCTGGTGATACGGCCCCGGGTGCAACGCCCCATAGCACCCACCTTAATGCGGACCTGCACCCCGGCTTTCATTCGAAATTGAAGTTTCACCTTTTCAAGAACTCTTACTCTGCCATATCTGATTCTCCACTTTTTTCCAATTCCCGACCCATGCGACACCCGGTCGCCTTAGCAACTGTTCTGCCCTCGCTCTGATTCTATGGCAACCAGACCCAGACATCCTTTGGCCTGTATACTCTTAGCGAGTTAGAATAGCTTCTGTGACGATACAGGTATAGCCTAGGTTTATTGGATAGCATGATTGTGCCAATTAGTTTCGCATTGCGTTTAATTATTCTGCAAAACAGTTTTCTGTCTTTATGTGGTTTCAGTCGGTGGTGAATGGACGTGATGTTCAGATCAACACTGGTGCGATCATCAATGAACCGTTCAACGTAACACAGAGATACTCCATCGATCCAGACATTATCACCGAATCTGAACTCATCGTTCTGCCGCTTACCATCGCAGGCAAGTTCAACACACGTGCAATATATACTCATGAGTGCGACTAAAATGAGAGAATGGAGGGGGAGGGGGAGGGGGAGGAGCAGGAGGAGGAGGAGGAGGAGGCCATGGCGGGAAGATTCAATTTGGAAAGACTGACCTAATGAAGCCGCTTTAGTATACACACAAATGCACAGAAACGTTGCTTAGGATGAAAATAACCTCTGGAGGAGCTGGGCTGCTGGATATAAAGAACAAGACCAGAAAAAATATATTAAGATATTTCGAAATTTGACTATCAATAATTAGGCCTATAAAAATAAATTATGTGGGTAAGTCTTCTTAAATTAAATACATGAAATGTTGACTGTACTGCAGATATACGTCTGGATGATAACGGAACCTACAGATGCTGCCTCTTTCAGAAGCAAAATGTTCTATCTTCGATTGTTCACACGCTCATAATTCCAGGTATGACCTCATCAGCATAACAGTAGGCTATATATAGCCTATAGACCTGTATAGTATAGACTACCCGTTTTATAAGTTCTCAGCATAACGGTATAGCCTAGAGCCCTAGACAATAGACATATAGGCTACGGTACCCGTTTTAAGTTCTCAGCGTTTGACCGATTCTATCGGAATGCTGAATGAGGCGGGTCTCATCTCTGACTTAGACAAAAGCTTCGTGGTATTGTGAACAAATATTCAGATTTCTTAACCAATCTTGAAACGATTTCGAGATAATATGATAAATCGGCAACATCGGCAACAAATTTTCCAAGTTTGTCAAAGGTAAAAGAAACGCCCATGCAGCTTATTATAATGTTACTACCGGTATATATTTATTATTATTTATAAGTTTCTCCTCATTAATTCGTTTCGTTTGTTCAACGGAACATTCGAAACGAATAAGTAATTTATTTATTTGACCATTGACGATGATCACGTGATTTTTTTTGAAACAGTTGCTGTATACAACTTGACCCTCGTCATTGGTCAGTCTGATCTGAACGTCACTCATGAGCAGCAGCAGCATGGTCAAGCCAATGCCACGTCATCGCACTCAGCCATCGCTGCCGCTGCTGCTGCAGCTGCATCCTATGAGTTCGAGGAGCGAAAGACGACGTCAGTGCGATGTCTCAGTCAAGGCGGAAATCCAACGCCAGTGCTACGGGTCTTCAGAGGCGACGATGACATCACTGACGAGTTCACGGTCAAGGTCAGCGACCAACGAACGACGGAGACTGGAGGTCATAGGGTGCTTGATGTCGTTGTCAAGGACATCGAGATCTTCAACGATGACTTCCACGCAGACGTTGAGCATCACAAGAAGCAGCTCAAGTGCGTCGCTCTGATACCAGGTCATTCGAAACTGACGAGAGTCGTCACTGGTCGCATCAACGTCCGATGTAAGTCTCTCCAGCAATTATTACCAAATTAAACGTCTTATCATACTCTTATGTAGCTCCTCTCCAATCTAGCATTTAAACAGATGAGTATATATTATATGACCTACCTATAGTCAGCAATACACTGCAATAATCTGTGTAAAAAGTCGTTGAGTAATCGTAATCTCTATGACATTGTCTATTATACTTGTTCAAAATTGTCCGACTTAATGGTTCCTTATTTTCTCTTATCGTCATTTCAGAACTAGGGCCTATATAGGCCTAGGTGACTAGGTGACTAGGTCATCGAATGACAGCCGCCACGGGCGATCCTGTGAAGACTTAATCTGCAGGCCCGGATCTACAGTTTTGGGGGCCCTGTGCTGATCGAATGACGGGGCCCCAGTGGCGGATCCAGAAGGTTGAAATGGGGGGGGGCCAAATGTGGAGGAGCGGCCGAAGGCCGATCGACGAGGCGCGTAGCGCCGAGAGGATGAGGGAGAGGGGGAGGGGTTTGGGGAGGGGGATGTGCCCCCTCCCCAAGCAGAATTTTTTTATTTTCGCACTGCAATGGCAGCATTTTAAGCTGCCTCCTTAATGAAATTGCTCCAATACTTAAATGCTGACAAACCAAGCAAGAACTACCAATTTTGATGACTAAAATAAGGTGTCTTGAGAAATTATGACAACTAAAAAAGGTGTCTTTAGAAATTTTTGACGTCTAAAAAAGGTGTTTTCAGAAATTTTTACGACTAAAAAAAGTCGTCATAAATTCTCCGCCGAAGAAACACCCCCCCCCCCTCGAAATCAAATCATGGCTACGGCCTTGATGGAAAAGAAAGACATAAATGCATGAAAATCTTTCTCAGAGCGATGAATCTTATCAGATAGAAGTACATGAAAGATGTGGTGATAAACCTTTTTCATAAGACACCTTGAGTAATGAGGGGGCCAAGTTCTGTTAAAATTTCAAATGGGGCCATGACCGGATTGTTCCCTGTATCCGCCCCTGATTAATAGCCATTTGTTTAGAACTAGTTGTGTCATTAGTGTTAATATTTTAACATTTTATTGTGAATATATACACGAATATTAAACATTGTAAGCTTATATCATAAATCATAGTCGGATACTGTATTACTATTGAAAGATCGTTTCTTTTCGTTGTGTCATATTAAGACATTGTAATTGTATGAGATGCTTAGATTTTAATGACATTTATATAATATATAACATTTATATAATATATAACTAAGAGCGGCCCGAAGTAGAATTAATATTAATTACTAATTCTCCTGGCCATGACTAACCCCCTGCAAAATTTTTTTTTACACCCATGGATGGGGGGGGGGCCACGTCCCATGGAGATTTGAAATGGGGGGGCCATGGCCGGATTGGCCCCCCCTGGATCCGCCCCTGCGGGGCCCCTTACAATTTTAAGAAGCCAGGCAGACATACAATAACCCCAAACATAATTTGTTATACTTTACAGCACATAAGAAGTATAGATGTAGATAGGACAATTGTCACGAGCTCACGACTCACGCACTGACATCATGGGCGGAGTTTGGTATCCGTTCTTAGGGGAGGGGTAAAAACGGGCTTAGGTTGGAGTGGAAACTTAGTCCAGAGCGAGCAGCGCCGAAATTTTTCTTGTCCTCGGCACAAAAAAGTTGATAGCCTATTTTTTAGTCATCAGGTTGAAATCTCATAAAACCATGCATATTTTCTCGCCCAAAAGTTGTTAACCTTTTTTTAGTTATCAGGTCGAAATCTCATAAAACCATAATATTTTCTCTACCAAAAAGTGACGTTTTTAGTCATGAGACTGAAGTTTCGGTTCGGGGAAAAAATTTCCCGCATATATTTTCGAGTCTGGGCCAGGGCCTTCGGGGGGAGGCGGGCTAAGCCCGGGAAAAGGTACCATTTTCATGGCAAAAATATGACTGTGGACCTTCTTGGGGGCTTAGCCCCATCCCCCTTAGCCCCTGATAAACTTCGCCCACCGGCCATGGTTCGGCTTCCTTATAATATTATTGGTGATTATCCACGTAACCTTGGGTCTTCTTCTCTATATAATCGAAAGTCCCTAGCATTTTCTCCACAAAAGTTATCAGTGACTTGTACAGTTTGAGAGGGATACATCAAAGTGATGCCATCATATAGGTCTGCTATGACATTATTTGGTTATATTTAGTCAGAGCTATATGATTGCTAATTTGCTATATGCATAATACATTGCAATTTGTATTGTTTCTTTCCTGAATCCTCACTTTATTTATTTTTTACTTTTACAATTTGGGGGCCCCACCAAAACTTGGGGCCCTGTGCTGCAGCACAATCAGCACCGTGGTTAATCCGGGCCTGTTAATCTGTCAATATTACATTCTCACAACGCCGTATCTATAGGGCAGGGGTCTCAAACTCAAGTCATCGTGTGGGCCAAATTTGAAAATTTACAGTGTATCGCGGGCCGCAACATGAAATTATGTCTTGCATTTGCCCCCTCTGGGAATCTGGACCCACGCTTCGTACGCCTATAATTTATACTACCTACAACTAAACTTGCAGCATCTTTAAACGTTGAAGTATTATAGTGAGCAGTGTCAGAGGTGATCAGGTGTGATTAGCGATACACATCGTCTGACAACTTTTGAGATGCGAAGAATCAGAGTATAGGCCTACAGCTTCCACATATTCCCGTAACTGTCAGGCGTGTCATTTGAGAGTTATTAGTCGGCATTAATTAATGAAAAAGCTGTTCACATAATAATTATTATGTAGGTAATGCCAAATATCGCCATTAGCGTGTTGCAGTACTGCAGGTGCAGATTTTTGAATTTTTTCTTATAGTAGAAAAGTGTAGAATACCGGAATATCAACCTCATTGAGTCATTGTAGGCTTGCTTCTGCTTCAGCATGGTATTACATCGAAGGCCCACTATAGGCTAATTCCATATGCATATCTGCCATTGCAGATTGACTATCCAGAGCAAAACTTAGAAGAAAACAGTTTGAACCCTGGTTCAAATCGCAAAAGAACAGCAGAATTCGGTTTTTAACCAATTTCTCTCTTTAAATATAAAAAAACAAATAAAAAACCAGATGGCTCTCGCGGGCCGCATTATTCGGGTCCGCGGGCCGCATGCGGCCCGCGGGCCGCGTGTTTGAGACCCCTGCTATAGGGCCTACAACGCAATTACAGCATTCAGAATAACTTTCTGCACAACAACAGGACGAGAAACACGAACCATAGTAGCGGTGATTATTCTTCGGAATTGCTTTCAGAAGTCTGAGGAATTATTGCTACCTCGCACAATAAAAAAGTAGGCCTATAGATTAAAAAAGTAGGCCTATAATAGTAGCCTACTCGGCTAAGTAGGCTAGTAGTTTATTGGCGAGCGTTAACCAAAGACAAAATAACAGCAAACGGTAGCCTACAGTAGGCCTAATGACTTTCAAGTGATTAATGCACAAGTCGAAGGATCAATCCAAAAGGGTCATAGCCTAATTATTATGGACTGACCCTTTCTTTCTGGAGAACAACCTTGATTATTTTATTAGCGGTCACATTGTTTAGGCAGAGGTACACAACACAGGTATCCTCTGCAACAGATCGATATAATATAATAGCCTAATTATTATAACTTATTAGCTAAATTGGGTGAAACGACGTTTTCTGCAGATGCACCGAAGTTCGTCTGTCGAGAGTCGAGGTCTGCTTACGTCGACACGCACAACTACAAGATCGACTGCATCATTCGCGCCAATCCAGTCGTCAAGTTCGACGACATCTCGTGGGAAATGGCCGATCTAAACGCAACGAGTCTGACGACTGGAGAAACGGAGAACGGATTCAGCGCAGCAGCCACAGAAGATGTAAGCAGTCGACGTATTCTTCATACACAGTCGTATCACATACATGTATATTATGCCTAAGCCTATACACTGTACAGCGTAGGACGAGAGACACGAGACATCGAGCCATGATCGAGGCCTATGGATAGCAGACGAATCCGTGCATCGACGTCATATTATGGCGACCTCACGTCGACGTTAGATCATAATGATCATGTATAGGCTGCAGTGTAAGGCTATTATTTTTATCGTTATCAGTTGCCATGGCGTCCAGTTGTAGACTTGTAGGCTGCATACCTCAGAGTGTATTAATACAGTCTTTGGCTATACGCTATCATTGCGTGGATTTTAGGTGAATGGAGGTGAGACGGTTGTCAAGGCAACGCTGACGATTGAGACGATCGACTGGACGAAGTTTGGTCTCTATATTTTGTCAGCAACAAATGACGCCGGACAAGGCTATTTCTATATTCAACTACAAGCAGGTTGTTCGCCATACAATTATTTCATGCTGCTGTCAAACTTATAATTTATAGGCCTACTAGAAATCTGAAAGTCTCATTTCTGTGTGTATGCTTGTATCATTTTTATGTATGTAGGCTATGTATGTCGGCCTATGCATGGTTTTCCACCAAAGGCTCTTATCATTCATCAGCTCATTCATTCTCACACTCGCACTTTTCACACACGCTAGCATTACGATTTTGTTTACAAAACATCCTCGTGCGAATTTATAAAATGTTTCTCGCAGTATGAACTATTCAGAGACGCTCGAAGCCCCGATGAAAGATGTCTTCAGTCAACGAGTAGACCTAGGTCTAGACGAAGGATACCTCAGACGTAATAAGCCCTTCGGCCCAAGCGGTGCTATGTATAATTATAGGCCTACATAAAATTGTCTTTGTCATACTACATAAAATTGTCTTTGTCATAAGAATAATACATTTTAACAACATTTTGTCTGCAGCACCTTGGCTACTGCAGGACTGGGTCTGCACAGATATATACAATACTGTATAAGCGGCTATAGGCCTACTCTCAGTCTCAGGTTCGGGCCTACAATACATGTACACCTTCCCTCCCACAGAGGAGGGAAGGTCATTCCAGGCAGAGGGGGATATTATTGTTAATATCGTGAGAGGCGGAAGGGACTGAGATGGGAAGAGTCAGGACAAAAAATGAAGGGGAAGGATGTGTGGAAAATAAGTTGAGAGGAGGGAGGGGACAGGCAGAGTGAGGAAGAGACTAGAGTGGAGGGAAACGGATGGTGACAGGAGGGAGTGGAGGTGTGACCTTAATGGGTCGTGACCTACATACCTACAGCATATATAGGAATAGTGGTGCAAGGGGTATGAGGGAAGTGTGGGAAGAGTGGGTACAGGAGGGGACTGGTGTGGAGAGGAATGGATGGCGAGAAGGAAAAGAGAGGATAGCCTATGTAGGGGCTCTTGCAGCCTATTGCCAGTCCTGCTAAAACAATACTGGCAATACGGACTGTGATCTAATCAAATTGAGTCGACTATACCATACAATGTGATTGGTCTACAAGTTATCCAACAAGTCATCGTCTGTCACAATATAGCCTATATATATATATATATATATATATATATATATATATATATATTAGGTATATATAATGTACAGGGTGGGCCAAAAGTATTTATCCAACTTTGAAGACCTATAACTTAGGCAGTTTAGCAAGTAAGTGTATGCCTAAGGCATCAAATTAAAGGTAGTTATATCAGCTATAAGTTCGACAAATTTCATTACGGTAGCTTGCACTACGCGCCATTTAATTATTGTGTACCGCACCTACCTTGTTTTCTGACGTAAACAATAATTTCATCAGGGTGAGCCAAAAGTATTTGTTCAACTTTGAAGGCCTATAACTTAGGCAGTTTAACAAGTAAGTGTATGCTTAATGCATCAAATTAAAGGTCGTTGTATCAGCTACAACTGCTAAAAAATTTACATTTTTAGCTTTAATAATAATTGCATAAAACTACTGTACTGAATATGTATCAGTTTACAATGATTTTACAATGATTTTAATTCGTCTATCTTGCAAAACACAATACTTGGAAAATTAGTCTTTGCAAGTTTGCATTATTGATAGCCATTAAGAAATCCAAGAATTATTTAATCAAATAAATATTCAATGTGTCTTCCACGAGCTCGAATGACTGCATGAATGCGACGTGCCCGTTGATCTATGGCTCCATTGATGAGTTCCTGGCTGATCTCAGTCCAGCAACGAGTGAGATGCTCGACGTTTACTATCCGTTCACGATAAACCCGTTGCTGCAAAGCACCCCAGATTGAGTAATCAACGGGATTTAAGTCAGGGCTATTAGGTCAGGACTTTTGCTTAATTGTGCCTGGATTATCCTCTTGGCTACAGACCAATTCAGCTACACAAGCGATGTTGTCAGCGGTAGGCCTACGTGCCGAACGAAGACAGCCAGTAACAGGTTTACGTTTAGACCTTCCACTCGCGTCAATTTGTCTAATTAATCGGTTGAGATTGTTTTTACTCCAGTTTCTAGCAGGAAATTCATTCATCATTTGATATGCATTCAAATGTTTTTCAATTCTTAAAATTCGAATCAAAGTCCTGTCATCTTCTGATAGCGGCGCCATGATGAAATTATTGTTTACGTCCGAAAACAGGGTAGGTGCGGTACAAAATAATTATATGGCGCGTAGTGCAAGCTACCGTAATGAAATTTGTCGGACTCATAGCTGATATAACTACCTTTAATTTGATGCATTAAGCATACACTTACTTGCTAAACTGCCTAAGTTATAGGCCTTCAAAGTTGGATAAATACTTTTGGCCCACCCTGTATAATAGGTATATAATTTTATAATATGTATATATATGAATAATATGTGCAGTTCGTGTATTTGTGTGTATTTGCTATAATTATTTGTAGCAATCGTTGAGGAGCCGATACGACCATCGTTTGTGAATGTCACAATGCTAGTGAAGACGAACGGCAGAAGCAGACTGAATCATATGCCACCGAGAAACGATGGCATTTGTCTTTCCGTTCATCCATGTCGTCTCCTCGTCACACCAGCAATCATGGCCATTCTAATAACCATTTGCTTTTAATGACACTCAACGTAGGCCCACGTACACGGCCACTGTTTTATGTAGACGACAACATAGAAAAACCCAGCCGTGGTTACTGTAAGTTAGGTTGTGAAGTCAGGCGATTTAAAATGTCCACTGTCCAGAAGTCGTTCACATAGGACGTACTGCGTAGAAATAACTTTCTTTGTACCCCTCCTCCCATTGTCCGCATTTAGGCTAGCATTTCGTATATTCTCGTTTGTAGCCTACCACCAGCGTTTTGAAATCACAGAATGATAATTATGTGGTCAGCCTAGGAGATCTAACATACGCACGGGCGGATCCAGGGGCCAATCCGGCCATGGCCCCCATTTAAAACTGCCATGGGACGTGGCCCCCCATTTGGTCTGAAATTAGCAATACGAATATGGGTGTAATGGACATTGCCCTCCCCCCCCCTATTCGGAAAATAGTATGGAACGTGACTCCCCCCCCATTCGATTTTCAAGTTGACTAAAAAAAAGTCATCAACTTTTTGGCGGATGAAATGGTATGATTTTCCCGAAAAATTTCTTTTTTGGCAGATGAAAAGTACATTTTTCCTCAACTATTTTTTTCGAACTTTCAAATTTTTTTCCTTTTTCCCGCCCAAGATCTAAGATTTTGGCCCCCCCTTGAAACAGTTCTGGATCCGCCACTGAACATACACGCATATATAAATAAATATGTGTAGCTATATGTAGCCCATGATGATGATGCCGTCCATCCTCATTCCTGAGGGTCGGAGACCAGAGGCAACGACAGCAGCTTCCTCCATTTCTCTGTCCTGCGCTTGTCTGGCACAGTCCACAGGTGATAGTCCGGTCCAGTCACATGCATCATCCATCCAACGCCTTCTTGGTCTTCCTCGTGCTCTGGTTCCCTTGATTCGTCCATGTATTAGCCTATAGGCGCTATACACCGTGTCCGGAAAAACTTTTACCCCTTTTCTGTAAGCATGAAAATATGGAGTAAATATTCATTAATTTTCAAATTCAATCACCATTATTATCCTGACACAATTAGCCAGAAATTTATGAATTATCAAAGGTTTCCGGTTAAAAACGACGTCATTATGACATCGTTAAACCAGAAAAATATTAGAAAATCATGTCGAGCCATGAAGACAACACTTTTATAGAATTTTGCGGTAAAATAAAAACTACAGCACAAAAAAATTTATTGTAGTGTAAAATCATTCAAATTAAAAAAAAAGTTCAATTAAGCCAATATTAATTATAAATAAATATTACTGTAAATCTGCATTTTGTCCTTAACAGTTGAAGTTTGATGTAAATGACGTCATGATGACGTCATTACTGTATGATCCGAACTTTTCTATTTTAGTCAGCATTAGCTAATTATGCCAGGATCAAAACGGTTCTGGAATTTTAAAATCGATAAATATTTACTATTTATTTTCATTTTCACAAAAAGGGTTAGGATTTTCCCAACACAGTGTATATAATGCAAGTATAACATTGCATCAGTAGAGCGCAAGATGTAGAAGAGAAAAACTTATGCAAATAGTCGGAGAGATAATTGGGAACACGACCAAGCTGGGATTGACAGACTAAGAGGATGATCTATTATTTGATCTGAGAGGTGAGAGGGAGCCAGGGTAAGACTTCAGGCATATCAGTGAAAAATGTGAGCAAATCGAGCAAGGCGTGTTTAAGATTGACAAGAGGCAGAAAGTCGCATCATGGAGACGGTAGGTGAGTAGACCCACCAGGAGCAAGGTACAGTTATCGATGCATAAGAGAGCAGATAAATTCATGCACAACTGTGGCAAAGATAGTGGGACAACGGATAGTCTGATGGCCCCCAATGAAGTACCTCAGAGCAAACAATAATAAATATTAGCAGTAATGACATTAGTATAGATTCTACTTATCAGCAAGTTAAATTTTACACATGCTCAGTAAAGTTTAGTGATGAGTCAAGTATAAAGTTTAAGTCAAATATATATATATATATACGGGGGGGGGGGAGGAAATAAAAAGTACCCCATAAGGTTTTTGCTCATATCCTGTCCAGCAGTAATAATTTTTAAATCAAAATTTTACAGGTTCAAAGGCAACGTACCACAGAAAAATTCAGTTTTTTTTAAATGGAACAAAAGTTGGTTCAGTTTAAAGATAATTGATGGTCGCATTGGAGTTTATATGGGAAGATATACCTTTGGAACACTTCAACAAGGCCATTAAAACTTTACAGGGACTCAGAACAAGTGTATGTAATGGAGTTCTACACATTAAATACAAGTTGTGAAGCAATAACAAAGCTTATTTAATAATAATTATCTGATATGTGACTTGAGAAAATTGTTTTTTATCACTTTTTGTTGCGTTATGTTTTCGAATCATCAAAAAAGTGAGTAGACTCTCTAAAAGAGATATAACTTTGTTCTGTCTCAACAGTTGGTGAAATTTGGCTGTTTTATGTAATATGAATTAATTTTAAACCTGTAAAACTTGATTTAAAAACTCTTACTTCTGGCCAAGATATTGGCAAAAACCTTAGTTAATTACTTTTTTGGCCAACCCTGAATATCCAGACTACCACACTAATCAAAAAGGATGACCCACTGTAACTCACACTGCACAATACGTTAACATCGTTGACAGCATCTTATGCTATACACAGACACAAATTGCATGAATATGCCAACCCAAAACTTACACTTTGTTACAAGTAAACAGGCCACACTTGTCTGTTAAGCAGAAGCAACCAATCACACAACAGGCCTTGGCTGGATTTGCCATCATTACCCTGTACTTTGCTCTATTGTTGTACTTTTATTGCAAATGGACATACTGTGAATCTAACTGTGCCTCAGATTTACATTGGTTACTGTGTCGACAATAAAAATGTTCACAGCAATAAAAATCTTAGTCTCTTTCAACAGAATTACTGATCAATGTATTTAGCAGAGACCACTGCACCAAAGCATCCTATTAGGGATTAAAGAAAAGTTATGTAGAACTTCTCACTTTTACTGTCATTCTCTTGTAGATTTAAGCAAACCAATGCAGTGTAACACTCTTAAATTGTTAACTACAATATAATTATGTGCCAACATAATAATATGTATTTGAATAGAAATGGTTTACACATTCATTTCAAATGCATCCAACTTCAATGTACAATTTATAAATTAAAAAGGGACAGTTAATGTCCACTCAACTTTGAAGAAACTTATTCGTTGTCTCTAATGCTATCCAGCTCCACTGTACAACCGCACAGAATTGCTTTTGAATAAGTTATTGAATAAAGTATGTCATGAACAAAATAATGCTGGAAAATAAAGACAAAAGCAGCAATCTTAATCGTCAGCTTTTATGACACATGTGCATAACACCAAATAAAAGAGAAGAATGTACAAATTACTGAATAACCTACAATCCACGTCTATAAGCAGGAAAATGGTCCCCATGCATTTGGTTCAGATTACAATTGATTTCAAAATATATTTAAAGCAATAAATCTTAAGGATCATTGTTACATGATGACAACATTATCATAAACAAAGCTGCCATATAACCCTAAGATTTGTCTATTTTTATTTCCACACAGCATTTTTAGTACATGCATTGGACATATTATAAACATTTAAGTGTCATCCAAGTGTTTACCATTTGATGTTTGGGACATATGAATTGCCTATGCTGAATGAGTGACAGTACAGTTAGAAAACGTAATGCAATCAACTCTCAAATAAGATTTTATTGAGCGATATGGAGGCTAAAATTTTGACTAGTTCAGCAGTACCTTGCAGCCAGAGTTCGATTCTCTGTGGGGTCGGGAGGCTTTGGAACACGATCAAAACTCAGCTAAGAGGGGATCAGTTTAAACCATCGAGCAAAATGAGCGGAATAAATCATCATTAGTTACTACACCGAATGAAACAGAATCTATTTTTAAATGAAGCAACTTCATTGACAGCATCTTCAAATTTTATGAGGAATTTATACATAAGAATTGATCACCGACAGCTTACAAATCACAATGCTGAAATCTAACATATATTTAAAAACAACAAATTTTATCTGTACAGTGTACACTTAAGTTTTAAAAAAAAGTAATTGCCTTAGCCAGTAGTAATCAAACGAAATGGCAAGGGTGCCATAGGATCAGAGGGGATGGAACATCTAAGGCGGGTGCCGTCTGGGTCAGGATGGTGGAGGATCAGATTCAAAATTAGCATTCAAGGATGTTATCTGGATGATTTCGTACAAGTTTTGATCTTAAATTTCATGCAAAATCACCGAAATTAAGCCATTTTTCAGCCTCCGTCCATTGTAATTTGTTGCAAGGTAAGTAGTTTTTATCCTCAAATTCAGTTAGCATTGATATAGAATAATTTTGGTGTCATTTTAAAGTGGAAGTGTTTTGTTTTAAAATTGTCATTATACTCCAAAAGTCAAGAATTTCATTAGTTTTGTTTGGGTTGGCTTGGGCATATGAATTTTATTAGTTCCTTTCGGCGGCTCAAAACTCACTGTTTCTCCTTGGCATAAACATGCTTGGATATCTAACTGCATTTTAACCTTGTGGCTAACTATCTAAACCTCAGATTCACTGTGACTGTGTGCACATACAAATTTAAATACAATAAAAAAATCATACATGTAAGTATATATACATTCTAAGCAGCATTGGCTAGACTACCTGACTTGTAAAGTGACAAGTATGTACAGTTCCATGCCTCACTCAGAGGGCTACAGCGTAGGATTTTAACAAGTCCTTTACTCACAAGTCACACAACAAGCTCAACCGATTGCAACTCTTCGTGATTGACTGACAAACTGTACTCATCTAATGTTCATGAATTTGCACTGATGTCAGCCAAATGAAGCACTTTCAACATATTAAGCCATGGTCCCAGATCCCCATACATGTTGTGTAGTCAAGAGCTTTCTTCAGTAGCTGGCTTGGGTTGTAATTGGTGATATGTGCCCCCCACTTGGAGCATAGTGGGTGGTCAGTGTCATTCTGTACATTGTGGCAGCTGCAATACTAAAGCATGTGAAATTCTGACAAACTTACATCTCTGCTTTCACTAGTTGGCGCAATATTTCAGCATGTGGCCTCTCAGCGACCAGCTCAGGGACAATTCCAAAGTTGTACTACAGTGTCTGCATCCAGTAAATAGTAGATTCCATTTTTGGCATTTGGATTGTATTATGCGTCCACAGAAAGGCCCTTGTGGGTCATTCGCCATCAAATCATGGTCACCTCCAAATCCTCCCTGCTGCATAACGCAAGGTATACGAGGAAGTTTTACATATGTAACTTGGATTTATTATTAAGTTTAAGTTCTACTGTACTGTATATTACAAATGTTTAAAAAATGTCTAACAAGGAAAACAAGATATTTTTACACAATGAAGATCTCAACCACAGCAGAGCAACTGATTCAGAAGAAGACTTGCACAACTCAGTATTAACATCACTTAAACATAGAAAAAGATTTCCTATATCTCAATAAGTTTTTGACAAGCCAATGCATAATCAGTTTCGTAAATGCTGGCTAAACTTTCTCGATTCACAAACTCTAAGAAATGTTCCAATTTACACAAGCCAAGCTCTGTATTACTCAATCGCCCTCGACAAAACTTGAGCTGACTTGTAACAACTAACCCATCCATAAGAACACGAAGAAAACTCTGGCCATCCTGACCATACAGCTCAAGCACAATGCGTGACGCATATTTGGGCCAAATGCCATCGCCAATGTCAAGAGCCGATGCAAGTGGATCGATTGTGGAATCGTGTCCAGAGTAGAGAACAAATTTTGTGGACGTTCCACCGGTCGCCTGCGCATGCATTCGGTGAGCTATCTCGTACATCAGCGGCTGCATCTTGAGTTTTGCGATTCGGTTGTATTCGTCGTTTCGACGCGCATGTTGCCCCACCGCATTGACTGCATCGTACATGTCGCGGATTAACTCCAACTCAAGACAGTCGCCATGCACCGTTAGAAGCCGCTTGTTGTTGCAGAAGTGCGTCACACCCACATCAAATATATGCGACAGCTTAGGAAGATCTGCCTCTGGCACGCCCAACTTAGCGGCAAGCTTACGATAGACAGCTGTCACTCGCTCATAAACCTCTTCACCTTTAGCGCCTCTTCTTATCTTCGAAGGTTCCTGCTGGAATGTGCATGAAAACACATTGAGGGCTCTAGCAACAGCTGGACACCAACACTGGTATTGTGTCTGACCAGTACACATTGTGTTATTATCAGCCATCTCAAATTTTAGTGTGTCCATATCTACTACAGGCAGAAGCCCGTAGAGGAATGCCATGGCACTGTGGAATGTTCGAACGTATTTTGTCCCACGAACCAATATCTGATCTGACGAATGAAGCGATTCTAAGAAACGATGACCAGCATACTTGTCTCTAAGGAAGCGGCCATTGCGAACGTGCTGCATGACTCCACGCGGTGTCAGCGTGGAATCACCGCAGACGACTTCGTCAGGAAACATCGTGTAATTCTCATATGGAGTTTTCCTTAGATGCAGGCGACTGTTCAGATCAATCATAGTCTGACGAAACTTGTCCATTCCAGTGACTGCGGCGTAACCAACGTCAGATTGGACGATGCGACAACCAATCGGCTGCTTCTGATAATTTGGCAACGAGTGGATGGCAGTTCTGTCTCCATGACGGATCACGACGTGAACAGACGTTAGCTCATATCCATTTGGTGTCTTCCCAGAAGAAGACGGAACATCCCCTGATCCAAAGAACACAATTTCACATGTATTTAACCCATTGACTGCCACCGCTCCTTTAACCACCATGCCAAGCCAAAGCCTGCGCCAAATTTTCAAAATATGACATTTGTGAAATAAAAATGTTTTCACTTTGTTTTCACAACATTTGATATTCTAAAATAACATGTTTATGCTCAGTAAAAACATAGTCCGTCAGGTTCTCTGGACTTTACACATATTGTTTCTACACTTCCACATTCGTGCAAAATAGCTAAAACACAGCATCACATTAAAGTCAGTTTGCCATGCAAGTTTTGCAGAAGTATCAGGACTCCCTTCATACACCATGCATCATTCATTCATTCTATGAATTTATATAGAGCCTCTTCAAGAAAACCACTCAGGAGCGCTCCCAGTCCAGCCCAGCCCTGGTGAAAGAAAATGACTTATGAAACAAAGCATGATTGGTCAGATGTAATAAATAGAGCTTCGAAAGAAGGTCATTCCAGATGGATGGCCCTACAACCAAGAAAGCTCGGAATTGCCTGACAGTTAAGCTTGTTACACATAACACATGGCTTAGTCGGGTCAGTCTTCTTGTCAGTTGCTGGTATGAAGTAAAAGAATGGCGTCCATTGAGGCATGACATGTCCGATATTTTGCTGTGAATGAACGGTTGCACTCAGTCAGTGCTGGTCGCCCATCATCACCTAGGACTTCTTATAATCTGTAGTCTGAACCACACCTGCGACTTGCTGCCAACTAACTCATTAGTACAGAACAAAGGAATTGACCACGGCCAAGTCGAGTATATGCAGCATGACCTTCCTGTGCCATCTTAGCGATTTCCTTACAGAGTTGTAATCTGTGTAAGTTGATCGAGCGCTAGGCCTAAAAAAATAAATGTTGTGTTTCCGGTAACAGAGCTAAAAAAATTGGGTAGGTAGGTCGGAAAATATTTTTATTTTGGTAAAATATTTTTATGCAGTGACTATCCGAAAAAGTATACCCCACTAGTCTTTTTTGCACGCTGAAACAAAGTACGTGTTCTAAGCAAGTATAAACTGCCTATTTCCCGACTGTCTGCACCTAAAACTGCTCTAGAAACAGTCCTATTAATTTCATTTTGTTGACGTCTCTTATGTTATGTCAATACAAATGTTAAGAAAAAAAATTAGAAAAAAAAAATTAAATTTTTTTTTGAACAAAAATGTTTTGGGGGGGGGGAAAATTTTTTAAATAAAATTTTTTTACAAAAATATTTGAGTTGCGGCCGTAAAAATGGGTCGGTCGGGTTACCGGAAACACAACAATTTGTTTTTTACGCCCTACGATCGATGCCACACTTATACATAGCCCAGAATGCAATCTGGCTTCATCACTTCCTCTCACTTCCTATTCAGTCTATGTGTACTAAGTTTTCAGTGTGAATCGCTCTCTTGTCCTTCCACTTGTTTACAACAAATCGTTCATTTCGACGAATTATCACTACAAGTCAAACTAAGACCCCCCAAAAAAGAAACAGAAATTTTGTTATCATCTGTTTCGACTCAGCAAATAACTCGTATCAACCCGGATTCCACTGGAATTATTAGACGTTTGCCAGTGTGCGCATAGCACACTTTGTATTGTACCACGCTTTAACTCGTTGGTGGTGTACACAGGAAATATTTGAACTACAAGTTAACTCATAGGTGGTGTTCAATGTGTTAATTAGCAAGCAGTGCCACTGTCTAAACATGATTCATTTCAACAGCGAAAGCAAGCAACAGCAGCTAATAACATGTCTAATAGTTGCCAAAAAGTGAGTAGATAATATATTAAAATATCCTTCGTCAGTATGCACAGCAACAAAGACAATGTGAGCAGCAGAAGAGACGTACCCTCTTGACCAGTTGCTGGTAAATGAGGAGGGTTACAATATTCATCCAAAGTGACTGATGCCTTGGAAAGATGATATTCTTCGGTGCATGATTCAGATCGGAACAATACTAAAAATGGAATTAAACATTTACGGCTAATATTTTCAATGAATCCACAATGTAAATTATGCTTTAAAATATTTTCTATAAAGTCTCCAGCATCTAAAATTATCAAATTTGAAAGCAACCATAAAACATGATTTGAGGCAGAGCCAGGGCCAGTTTAAGGCATGTTCAACATGTTCGGCTGAACAGGGGCCCCACACTTTAGGGGTCCCACACATGCAATAGGAATAGTTTTTCATTATTCATCATCATCAATATCCTTAGGCTCAATGCCCGTAGGAGTCCGACGCCACTCTCTGTCTGAGTCTGTCTCGTGCCATGTTGCCCAGCTTCAACCGGTCCAGTCAGCAGGTCTGCTCCATACCAGTAACATCTTGGAGCATTTAGACCACCTTGTCTGATTGAAGAGAATCGTGTAAAAGAAGCACGAAGGACAACGTGGGTCAATGCCTGTTGTGTCCCACGCTCTCTCCCCCGACCCTCTCCATCGGTCTGTCCTGACCGACCTGTGCATGTCTGCTTCACATCATAACACCTTGAAGCATCTGGGTAGCTATGTTACTTGTGTCGTGGTTTTGGCGGATTACAATCGTCTTGGTTTTTCACTGCCAGCGTATCGCCACCCATCTGGCAAACCTTCCTCCTTTTGTCCGGGCTTAGGACCGGCACAGGGACATTGTTGGTTCCCTGTGGCAGAGGATGGATGCAGTTTAACGTCGTGCCCAGGACCAGGAATTTTCATTATTGCTAATTCTATTCTAATAGTAAAATTGAGCAAAAAATCTTAGAACAACATGTCAAAGTTTTTGATTTTAACAATAATTTATACAACTTTTACCCATGTGTGGGGCCCTTGTCAAGCTTCCATTGCCAGGCAGATAGATCTTTGAATCAGCCATAAATGACTTTAAGAGTTATCTTGAAATTATAATTGCTTGTTTAAACAATTACTAACTCGATCAGCACTCAAGATATATATGCAACGCATTTTGAAATGGCGTCATTATAATTTTTTTAGCAGGACACTGTAGGCAACTCGACTGAAAATAACTTGAGTGTGTAGGTTGACACACTGACCAAAATAATAACCCTATGAGAAGAAATAGATCTTCAGAAGTGAGAGAGATGTAGACAACGATCCAGAAAAGAGAGGACTTCCCATGAAGAGTGGAGGAAAGGGTATTCCATAAAAAAGGGTCAATGATGGCAGAGGATCGAGACTGTGAGACTTTTTAGTGCTGGGAAAATGGTGAAACACATCAACATCTAGAGCCACATTATTTGTTTTTCATGCAGCCTGATTTACTTGTTGTGACACATGAAGCATGTTCTTCATCCGTTAACTTTTGAAAACGAGTCCACAGGGCGTGCATACTCATGCATTGAACTAAACTTCTGGAATACGTTTTTGAACACATATACTTCTCCCACAATGAAGTTCAAGTAAATAAATTGAGTCATTTCAGACCTGTTAAGATAATCAAAAGAATCTTTTTGAGGTCCAAACAAGCTTCACTATGTAATGATAGACAGATCGATGCAAACAAACATGAAAATACCTTTGTAGGTGATGAGGAGAATGCCGAGAGTGCATACAGCTGCAGCAACAACCCGCCACTTAATGTACACTTTCATAGCATATGACACAACAGATGCTACAAGGTAAAACATAACAGAATGCACAGTTTAAAAGAAAAATAATCCAACCAAATCTGAGCTACTGACTTCGTAGAGCCATTGCTCATTGGGCAATCAGTGTAAAATGCGTGTTAAAAGGGTGTAATATGCTAATACGTCCTCGGAGGTCTTTCATATGGCTCTAGCAAAATGTTTCTGACAATTTGTAGTTCATAGAGATTTCCCTAATTGATATCAATGAGTAGTGAGTTACAGTAGTCAGTCTCCTGGATAGGGCCCCCAGAAATTCGCGATCTTGCGCAGCGCAACTTTTCCGCAAATTTCCAGGTTTAGCGCAACAGCGCAAAAATTGCCAATCCGCGCGATTTTGGCGCAATTTTTGACAAAATCTTGATAATTTATCTAAATTGGGCTTTGAATGACTTAAAAATCACTTCAGCGCGCGGCAGTTCAACATAGCAACGAAACCGATGAGCGATAATCAAAATGGCGGCAGCCGAATGGGACGAAATTGTATCGGAATTTTTAGTTGAAGATCGTTATTTTTAGTAGTGATGCACAAAACTTAAAGTTTAAAAAAATCCGGAACTTCACGGCCACACAATAAAATATGTTAGACGAAGTTTCTCAAAGCGATCACACGGCAGCGTCGCGTGCTGTCTCAGCTTACGACAGAACGAACGCATTTAATCTATATATAGGCGCTATATTATAGGCGTCAGGCGTGCACACGAAGACGGAAGGCTACTCTTCAACACGTTTTGTAACTTGGTGATTTATTATAATATAGGCGTATGATATATATATATATATATATATATATAATTAATACCATCTTGAAGTTGTAGGCCTATTTGTAATGAGCGTAGATTTCGGTGGGCGTAAATTTTACAAGATTAACAATCTTTGCAATCGCCTGAATACATTAATCTCATGGTTATAGAAACTTTATAACTGCATTTTTCGCTTGATTTTCTAATTTCTAGAACGCCAAAGCTTTACACAAAATGACAAAAACACTGTTAGATACTTTGGTACACTTATTCAATGAAAAAAATAACAAACATTATAATTTTATAACTTGCGCAAAATTAGCGCAAATTTCTCGTTTTTGGTGCGCAATTTTTTCAGTTTCTTGGCGCAAATTTCTGGGGGGCCTACCTGGAAACCAATACATTAGTTAAAAGGACGGAACTTATTTTTAATTTAGAATAATGAATCATGATCTTATGATCTAGCAGAAATTCTCATGTCAAATCATTGCTTTGGTCTGGTGGGTCCTTGTTCGATCTCATCCAATCTATCTTTATCGTTCGTATCATTGAAAATAATTTTTTTCAATGATCCTATTTTTTGTGAATGAACCGAACGATAATTAACTCTTCCGCGGCGAACGCAATCAAATGTAACCGCACAATAAAAACGCATCCGCTTGTCATATAATGAAGATATATTTGGAGTTCTATTTATACATTTTGCTAAGGGACAAGTTGAACATTCTGAAAATATAGTAACATGGGTTCCCCCAATGATTTGATGAAGTTATAAACAAAAATTATGGCCGTAATTTTGTCATTTGCATACTTTTGTCTGCGCTTGTGGCTTCTAGCCATTGACCATTTCACTGTAATTATGTATTTTCATCATCCAAGTCCAAACAAAATGAATTATAGGCCTATCGTTCAACTAATGCTATAATTAGGTCTCAAACAAAATATGCTAGACGTTGCAGAGGTTTCGGGATTTGAAGACCGCACATTTACCACCTGTCCATCAGACCATGCTGATAACATCATAGATTAGGAAAAACATTAGGTCTTAGCTCATTTGATCACTTAGAACTTAAGTCAATTATTTTTATTTTATTCCTCTCAGCGAAGCTAGAAACAAAATTTATCAGTCAGCAAATTCTGTACAGGATCCTTAAAAAAATTCTCTATGTTTGATGTGATGGGACATTTTGCAACAGCATCGTTGCAGGCCAGTGAGCACCAATGTCATATCTTTTAGTGGGAGTAACATAAGATAGAGCGGTCTGACCAACAGCGATTACAGCGGAAATTAGATACCAAGTATAAAAGTTAAATTTGCAATATTACTGGTTTCGAAACCTGCATTCAACTGTCCAAACATTGTCCTATGCATTATTTTTTACATCAGTAAATTTTTAAAAACTTATTTAACAGAAATAAGCAGCAATGTGCGTGTTAGCATTAAAAAAACGCAGTGGCTACGGAACCGTCCGGACGGTGCCGTAATTCTTTTTCTACGGAACCGTCCAACACTTATGGGCCTACCATTCGCACTAACACCCGTCGGCCAATTAGGTTAGCGGAAACAATGTGGAAGAGTCGAAGACCGTAGGGGAGGAGGTTGTCGAGTACAATTTATGCCCATCCCTTTGTAAACCGTAGCCTACTGTCAAGAGCACGTGCGACACGCAGGATCTCACGATTTTAGACGAATTGCAATGTAAAACGTTTAAAATGTCTTACAAATGACCCTACGTATGGAGGAACATTTTGCACAGGTAATTATGTCTCACTTTAGCGCTCTTTATCGCTAAATTTAAGCATGGTTATAACATAGAAGACCTAGGTGTCGTTCGCGTATAGGGTATAAGGTTTCGCGTCGTGAGGGTCGGTTAGGGTTAGTGTTAGGGTTAGTGTCGTCATTAGATTCTTAAGATTTTTGCGTCGTGAGGGTCGGTTAGGGTTAGTGTTAGGGTTAGTGTCGTCATTAGATTCTTAAGATTTTTGCGTTGGTTGTTTAGCAGTTGTTGGCCAAGCTAGCCTAATAGCTTGACCATCAACTGCTAACATCAACTACCTTCTCCCCCCCTACGGTCTTCGCCTCTTCCAGACGGTTCCGTAGAAAAAGAATTACGGCACCGTCCGGACGGTTCCGTAGCCAGTGCCTTAAAAAAATAAGCTCCCACATGTAGTTAACATGAGTTGTTAACGTGGCCCGCCAAAACAAGCCCAAACTTAGCCCACTTGTGTGCACTTTAAAATTGCTTTTGCTGTATTCTTTAGCTTATTTAAGCTTGCTAATATTCATGAAACTATACCTTTTCGTGGTTTTTTGAGCATTGACTATTAAGCGGAATAATTGGGTTATTTATCGAACGCCGGAGGTTAGACCGTTCTATTCTGCGTCTATCTGTGACCGCCATACTGTTTACGTTCTACCGAGCCGTCAGTAACAATAACCAGACTCAAATGCGAACAAAATTATATAGAACATGTCAACATGTCCGCATACTTTAAGCGTTTTTCTTTATATAAACAAATTATATAGTTATATTTCTGAAAAACAACTTAGCTGCGATAGAGCTTTAGCATCATGGCGTGTGAGAAAGAGGTATTCCTTAAGAAGTGCACATGTGCTCCAATCGCTACAATTTTTAATTATTCTGGTAACTAGGACCGAAAGTGTTGAAACGCACCTATTCCCATTTTTCGGAAACGTTCTGACGATTTTATATTAATTTTCGGCGATCATGTACTATCAGAGGGCGAAAAATACACAGTGTCTTTTGCTATCAATCCACCAGAGTTTCTAATGGCTAAACTAACCCTAACACTAACCCTAACCGACCCTCACGATGCCTAACTTGAACCTAACCAACACTCACGAAAAAGACGTGCAATGACAACGCTGACGGCACTGCAAAAATAAGTAAGAAATTTTCGCCCTCTGATTGTATACCTAATTTTCTAAAATGTATAGGAAATCCTATGTTAAAATTAGCAGCGCACGCTCGGCCGTTATATTTACACATAATTTCAATGTCGTGTGTGCCCATGACGTCACGATATTTGTGTATAAATATGGCTGTCGAGGCATGACTTTAATTTAAACCCATAGTTAAACAATAATTCAGGCTGGAGTTACTAACTTATAGGCATGTGTAAAGCTGTAACTTGAATTTCGATTCGCAGGTGATAATTTTTCGTTTTTAATGTTGATAATCGTACAAAACTGTTCTGAACATAATATTATAACTACTAGTCTACCACTGCAATCCATTGATCTATGAAACAAGTTAGAGAGAAGACTAATAATTATAAGAGCAGCCAACCATAGATGTCGTTTAAGCGCAACATCCCTTCGTTTGAGAACCTTGCTGTGCATTTAATAACAATAATATATTTTTTCTTTACTGGCACAATACATTTATACAATTTAAACAATTCACAAGAACGCAAATTACAGAAGGCACAAACTCTTAACCAAAGATATTAGAGTCGTAGTCTACGACTCTAATATCTTTGTCTTAACTACTGACATAACAGACAGCATGCAATACACGTGGGGCGCGGTGGATCCTATTTATTTATTTATAATTCTTTTATATATTTTTTTGGGTAGAATTTAATAGCTTTACAAAAAATTTCACACATTTTGTGAAACATTTGAATTAATTTTATGTCAAAATAGCATGAGATGCGTATCCCTGAATGGCTAGGAGCGCTAGTAATGCTGCTGCGAAGCCTGGTTTTAGGCCCTAATAATGTATAGCCTTTCGGTGTTAATGTTTAAAAAATTTCGAAAGTGTGACGTACTTTAGGGGGGTCAGGCCATGTGTGACAGTTTGTGACAGAGGGGGTCAAAAATGGTCAAAATAGCGTGACGTACTTTATGGACGGCCCCTCGGGTCAAAAAAATATAATAATACTAATAATTTTTAACATGTCGCAATTTTCGCTTGCAAGGTATTGTATGTTTGAAGTATTATTTTGAGTTTGTAGATAATTCGTTCATTGTAAAAGGTCGCCAAATACAATCAACTGTCCACTATTCATGTGTTTGTCCTACTGAGCGATCGAGACCTTGGGTCCCATTAACGTCAACGGTTGCTAGTCCCAATCAACCTTGAATGAAAAAAATCGTAAATCTTAAGGGCCACACCAATCAACTTTGATATGACATAGCATCGTTTTAAAAACCAGCGGTGATTGTTTCTATTAACGTAGTACGCACTATGCAGAGCGTAGAACCAGCGTAGAACGAGCTTGTATAGATAAGAGCACGAATCACATAGCCGAAGCGAGTCCCACATCTGTGGGGCGCCGTCGTGTAACTGAATGCCTTATATGCAGGCTATATTAATCAAGGCTATATCAAGCTGTACAATATTTTCTTAGAAAATGGTTTACATGTTTGTTTTATTTGGTAGTTAGTTTTCTCCCAGCTTATTACGCATTTATATTTATCTTTATGTCTATTCACCGCAATCACCTCATTTGTTGGTCAATCGCTAGGGGCGCTTATACTGAAAAATGACGTATGCTAAATTGTAGAATCAATTGAACTTGTCATCTATGATAGGAAGATGGATACAAGATAAAAATGTTATAAATTATGTATTATGGACGATATTGCTTTTAACTTTATGCAGATTGTGGCGAATTAAACACAGTAGATATTAGTTTGCGTTCTTTAAACAGATAGCGATTGAAGGCCTTTTCATTGGCGCTTATTTGTACGGAGAGACCGTGCGTTTCTCCGGGTGGTCCTCTCATTTGCATAAATCTCATTTGCATAAATAGACGTATTTGCATAAATCCTCATCGTCGTCTTCATCTTCATCGTCGATATCGATGGCTTGCTGTTTGAGTGAAGAGGCTTTGGAGCAGAAGCGAATTAATCAGGAAATCGAGAAACAGTTACGCAGGGACAAGAAGGACTCCCGTAGGGAGTTGAAGCTTCTACTGCTCGGTACGTTCATAAAGCGAAGACTCCTTTTTTACATTTACCGTTTTCAGAAGAGTACTGGTAATTCCAGATAAATATTTTTTGACCGTTTTATTGTCCTTTTCATATGCAGTACATGTAAAAATCATGCAGAAAGGCGATTTAAGATTTACTTAAATTTGTTATATTTATATTTGATATAAAAAATTTCAATGGCCACAAAACTTGATGAGAAAGTTGCAAAATTTAGCAATGGTAAATTATATGTTGGAATTTCTGCCATTTGTGAATTATATAGTTACAAGAAAGGTGATTGCATTTTATACTGACTGGTATAATGTGTGCTATGTTACCTAGTTGCTTCTGTTACACCGGATTTGAATTTTAACCAGAATGCCTGCTGGCTCAACATTTTCCGATTTTCAAATGGCATCTGTTAGATGCATTTTATTTGTTGATCTCATCTGAATATTAAATTATAAACAGTCTGTCCTGGTTCCAAAACACGTCTAAAATTTGAACCTTAGCAAGCCTAAATAGAGCTTTGACCCTTTGCATGCAAAATAATGTATAGCTCTTGTTCTGTCCTCAGCTAGACATTTTGGGGTTTTGATCCATTTCATCCCGTAAGAGTAAAACACTAAATCTCAATGACCTCATTGTTTACACATTATCTCAGAGATAATATGTAATCCTGCAATTTGGTTAGAAATATATTTTGATTCATCCTAGGTGTAATTTAATTGTTTGTATATGTAAGATTTGCAGATGAGGCACGAAAGCATGTTACAAGTATTGCACTTGTATCACATCGAATTATCTTTTAGCATCCTGCAGGTGTTATAATTAAATACTGGTGTTATAATTAAATAAGGTGTAATAATAAGTATATATGCAGAAGGTATGTTCTCTGCCTTGTAACCAGAGTACGCAAATGTACCTCAAGCCAGTGACCTTGGACAAGTTGCTCAACTTAAGTTTATCTTAATTTTGATCAATTATTAATGAGCAATTTAGTCCGCGAAACTTTTCAGCGGTGTGCAAAATTTTATTCTTGAGGTAAAATTTAAGAAAATTGCAGTTCAATCATGACTATCATTATTTTATATTTATAAAACATTATGTATATTTTAAGCCTAGTCTACTGTCAAATAATAGGGCCTAATTCACCTGCTATATTAAATTCGCTATGAAAATATGAATTATAAATACGATTTCGCATAGGCTTGGTAGGCCTAAATCTTAACTGATTTTTCATAAACATAACGGTACGTAACGCTGGGGCGGGTGGGTGGGTGGGTTAAGAGAAGCGTTACGAAGGGGTGCAGGGTGGGTTGGTGGGTCAAAAACGGTCATTTTCGAAATTTCTTAATTATGCAATGACCCCATATGAAGATGGAAGGCTACTATTCAGCACGATGCGTAACTTGCTGATTGATTATAATATAGGCATACACTATCTTGAAATTGTATTTGTAATGAGTTTAGATTTTGGTATGCTTAGATTTTGCAATATAAATTCTTTGCAATCGTCTGGATACATCAATCTCATGGTTATAGGAACCTTATAACTGCAATTTTAGCTTGATTGTGTCATTCGAGGATGCCAAAGTTATACACTAAATAACAAAGCACTGTTTGATACTTCGGTACGCTGATTCATTGCAAAAATAAAGTTTCTTTAAATTTTTTTAACTTGCTCAGAATTCTTGCAAATTTATCATTTTTGGTGCGCATTTTTTTCATTTTTTTTTAAACACAAATTTCTTGGGAGGGGGCTATACAAATCCCTCAGTGCTCACCAATACTCCTCCCTACCTTCAGTGACTACTAACTCCTTACATTCCTCCTTGTTACCTGCAATCATCGGGTTCAAGTCTTTTAGCTGAACCTCGATTCAAAATAGTTATGTGCTCGAGTGCATTTCATGCCTCTACACCCAGGGAATGGAATCGGCTTCTGCTCTCTCTCTTCATAGCTCAAATTCACTTCCTTTCTTCAAAAAGCGGCTCAAAACTCATTATTTCTCCTTGGCTTTCAAGCATGTGGATATACTGCATCTTCTTCTGGCGACTGACTATCCGCACCTCAGGTTCACAATTCAGTTTGACCTTGTGCGCGTTACAAATTTATTTAATAAATATAATAATAATGCAAACTTCTTTGGCAACCATGTTCAGAATGGAATGAAATTTGCAACATAGAAATAGACTGCATAATAGGCTAGAACTAAGTCTGGACTTTTTACTCATGCCTCATTTGTTTTGCTAGCCTTAAGCCGAATATAGCTATTAAAGGCGGGAAGGTGGTAAATTTCAGGAAATGTCATTGAATTATTTAAACAGTATCCACTTCAAAATCATCCAAAATATCATTAAAAATAAGATTTTTTCGCAAATTATTGTTTAAATGTGTTTATAACATGTTTATTTACCATTTTCTGTCAAAAACCAGCAATTGAAAACTTGAGTTTTTATCACATTTTGGTCAATGTTATCTCAGAAGTATGTGTTGCAACATGTGCCTAGTTTTGGTCCGATGGGTCACAAATGTGTTAGTGCTCGGAAATGTGTGCACTGCATGTACATGTTGTGCATTGTGCGCTGTAACTTCTAACTTACATGTATATTCTTGTTGTGCATAAACTGCATATGCTTTGGGATTCTACTGTTAGGATATTTTCTTTACTTCTGACATGTCACTTTTGGCTAAACACAGGGCAAATGGACATCTTTATGCAGATGATACCCATTGCCTAGATTCTCGTGTATGATCCACCAACTGACTAGCTCTCCTTAGTTCATTGAACACTTCGTTCTATTGATTGTCTTGTTTCTGATCTTCACTATTCGATGTCGACTAACCTACTCTGTCTAAACGCTACAAAAACTCGATTAATCTGGTTTAGGACTAGACAACAGCTGGGTAAACTTGACTTTCAATTGCTGACTGAGAAATTCCCTGCCTATACATATTCTTCGAGTGTCTATAACCTGGGCATCACACTTGACTCCTCCCTCATGTTTAAGGAGCACGTATCTAACCTGACCCACTCTTGCTTTTTTCAACTACTCAGATGACTCAAAACCATTAGACGATCAGTCTCTATCTCTCTGTGTTTACCACAGTTCATGTATCTGTCTGTTCCCATCTAGACTACTGCAACTCACTGCTCATCATGGGCCTCCAAAAACAACGTCTTTCTTCCCTTCAATTAGTCTTAAATGCTCTGGCTAGGCTCATAGAGCTCTTGACTCCCTTGCTTTGCGCATATTTCTGCATGCATGCTTGAAGTCTTGCACTGTTTTCCTACCACTGCATGCATTCACTACACAATCCTCTTTTTGGTGTTCAAAGAACAGCGTGGAAATGCCCCAAATACCTCGCAGCCTGTATGCAAAAGCCGCTATCTGCGTCTTCATCTCGCTCATTGTATTCTGCTGATCATCTTGATCTTTTTGTTCCCAGGACTTGGATCGCTTATAGGGTTTCGGCACTGGCGTGGCGTTGCCTCCTTGGTTTGGTCCCTGCCCATATCAGGGAATTTGGCCATACCACAGGATATCCTGGCCTGGCGCTGGCCTGCCATTCACTTCGCTCCTCTGCTGGGGGCGAATTCCTCATCCCTTATGCACAATTGCACATACTTCTATCAAGCAGTGATGCACTTTCTCTGTTGCTTTCTCTGTGGGCTGGAATGGACTACCTCTATACCTGCGCATGCTCCCTTACATGTTCTATCACAATTTTAACTAAGGAGGCAACGCCACGCCAGTGCCGAAACCCTATAAGTGAAGAACTGTTTTGACATCTAATAAGATTCAAAAGATCAGAAAATTACTGAATGAATTGCTGAATAACACTGATTTTAAAGATTCCCAACTTTCATTCCTACATGCAAAGACATCGAATATCCAGTTTTCGCTGTTTTCTCATTTAGGTTTCATTACATGTTTTCGTTGTTTAACTTTTTTGACTATTTTAGCTTCAGTTGTTTTTTTGCCTGTTCCGCAAGTTTTAATTTTTATATTGTTATTATTTTTTAGTTTTCATTTCAGGTTTAGTTAACTAAAAGCTTAAGTTTTAGTTAACTAAAACTTAAGTTTTCATTGAGGAAAGTTTTTGTTTTAGTTTTGTTAACAAAAAAACTCTGCTTAATTGTCTCCCCATAACTACACCCAAACATAGGACAACAATTGCATCACATTGGTGCCACATAACTGATTTGAATTTTTTTTATTGAGCATTAAAGTGATGATGGTTGTAGAACTTTGTATAGATTGTATTAGTAGTAATGATAATTAATTTGGAACCAGGCACTGGTGAGTCGGGCAAGAGTACGTTCATCAAACAGATGCGCATAATTCATGGGAGTGGATACTCGGATGAGGACAAGCGCTCATTCACGCGACTTGTCTACCAGAATATCTTCATGGCGATGCATTCAATGCTCTGTGCAATGGACGCACTCAGGATTCAATACAAAGATCATGGCAACGAAGTCAGACACTTTTTACGCTACTATCATTTTTGTCATCACAGCTATTCATTGGTTAACTAATTTTATATATATATTTATTATATATCTTATATATATATATATTTATTATATATATATATATATATATTCTCTTTGCTGCATACATTCCCTCTGTTCTTGGTAGATTAGAAATCTATTAAACAGGTTATGAAATTATTGTTTTATGGAATGCGGTGGTGTAAAATGTTGATGTATTTGAATATATGAAAAAATTAGCTTCAGAAGCAGTGTAATATGTGTCAATTTAATGTCTTTGATGTTAAATGTTAGAATTTATGTACAACTGAAAACGATTGATTGAAATTTAGTGAATTGATGGCCGGTTCCATGCAAAACTTTCTGTTGTTGAGATATTCTACATTGCTCTAGGTAGAATTTTATTTAGTTGTTAAAACCCCACGGCAACTTTTTAAGTATTTATTAGAACGAAATGCTGGGACGAGGAGACTGCCTTTAAGTTTGAATTGACCATGTTACACTATGGAGTGTTGTATATCAATTTGATAAAGTTGCGATTAATCACTTATGCCAGAAGTTTCATCTGTCTTTTTCAGGCTTATGCGAAATTAGTGAAAGATATTGACTACGAGATGGTAACAACGTTTGATAAGCAGTACATCGATGCCATTCGCAGTCTGTGGCTTGATCCTGGCATCCAGGAATGCTATGATCGCAGAAGAGAGTATCAGCTGACTGATTCAGCAAAATAGTTAGTAACTTACTAAACTCTACTCTCACGTGCAATAAAGCTCATGGTTTGAAACTTTTGGTATCTTTTGGGGGATCAGAAATTCAGAATGAAAGACAGTATAGGTAAGAAGTTGGTACAGATATATTGTATTTTCTTATTTGACCAAATATTTTGAACACATGGAGATTAATGCATTTAAGAAAGAGCACCAGCTAACACGAGCAGGAAAGCCAGTTTAGTTGTCTATTTATATTTTAACTACCTCCTTGATTTTGTCATCTCTCACTGACAGACAGTTTTAAAGGAGTTTTGCTCAAGGTCGTACTTCCAACGATCTGTGTAGAGCTGTGAGATTTAAACTATTCAGGAGTAGCTGTAATGAAACCTTTAATGGTTTCTCACGCAGAAACTTCAACTGTAAAGTGATGCACTGCTGAAACTGTCCTTTGTCTATGACTGCAAGAGAACTTGTAATTTAACTATTCCATCAATCGATGAACAGACGTTCATTCTGTTTGCATATATCCAGTCATTCTCCTCACACCATCCTCACCTCCATTACTAGCTACTCTAGATATCATCATTTTGATTCAAAGTTTTGCATTTCATAAATTTATCTTCTTGTTTTTTCACTCTCTGTCCGACTTCTTACATGACGTCTAACATGTTACGGTCAGACAACATGATTTTTCAATGGACGAGTATACATATATGTTCTTCTTCTTTTTCTTCCGGCTGGAGAAGAAGAAGAACATATATGTTATGATCCTGCTGATAGGAAGCCAGTGAAACTGTCTTCCACATGTCCTTTGAAATATTGAAGATTCAGGTTTGTTTTAATTACAACTCCAGCTGCATGTACTGTTCATGTAACTTTGTGGTTTTGGATCTGATGCATGGACATTTGTTGTGTTCTTTACCAGCTACTTGGACAGCATTGACAGAATTTCAACTCCTGACTATTTGCCGAATCTCCAGGATATCCTTAGAGTTCGAGTTCCTACAACTGGCATCATTGAGTATCCATTTGATCTGGACAGCATCATATTTAGGTATCACCTGGCAATATCTGTCTTTTGTATTTGTGCTAAGGCTAAAAAATAAATGTGTGTTTTTATTTATTTCTTTCTTGCTTTTGCAAACTTGCTACTCAGAGGTGCTTCTGTCTACAGCACGGACATTGCATCGGAATTTCACTGAAGATATAAAGGCACTATATAATTATAGATGATTCGTGGTGTAGTGGGTATGTTCGCCGCCTTGCAGCTGAAGGGTTGCAGATTCGAATCCACCTCAAGCTGCCGTGTAGGGATCTTGAGCGAGTCCTTACTCGCAATTGCTCGGATGCTTCGGCGTGAAACTCTGATGCAGTGTCCGCGCTGTAGTCGGGAGCGCCTGAGTAGAGATCTTGAAGGGGTGCCATAGAAATGGAGAAATAAATAAAATAAAAATAATGGTGAATAATGAATGTTAATGAACGCATTAACAAATGAATGGACAAATGAATTGAACTAGTTCTAGGATTATAATGTAATATACATATAAATTTTAATATAATGAAGTAAATTTAAAAAACTTTAACCATTTATTGATTTTGCAGCTACAGCTAGTGCACAGTCTGGAAATGAAGATGTAAAACCTTAAAAGAGAGCCTTTATTAACATATCCATGGCATGTTTAGACTTTCTGCCCTTGAGAATATATTGCTGTAATTATTTCATGCATCAGTGGGTTTTGCAATTATTTTCTTCTGAGTAGCATTATACAGGTAGCCAACTTCTCATATGATTGCTTTAGTTCTGTGGCAAATGAAATGTAAGTATGAATCTGCTTTAAGTTCAAATTAAGAATATTGTGGAAGTATATCATCTGCGATGACTGGTGTTTTTTAGTCTAGTTGTAGCGTTTCAGACAATAGACTTCTTGAGCGTGATTGTCCTGCCAGTCCTATTATTGTTGTGACGTCTCTGCGGATACAGCATAGATTTGAAACATCAGATGCTCCATGGGACTCAGTTTTATTCAGCAAACCCTTTCCTGGCTCTTTACAAATAATTAAATTGCTAATGATGTTGGAAAACTTATTTTAACAGTGGAGGTAGAATTAAGGCAATAAATGGTCCATTGTCCCATCATAAATTAACCTTGGTTTAGATTGGCTTTACTGAAACTATGGTCTTTGATGAGCTGGATGGTCTTTGATGAACTGGATGGTCTTTGATGAGCCAGATGGTCTTTGATGAACTGGATGGTCTTTGATGAGCCAGATGGTCTTTGATGAGCCAGATGGTCTTTGATGAGCCAGATGGTCTTTGATGAGCCAGATGGTCTTTGATGAGCTGGATGGTCTTTGATGAGCCAGATGGTCTTTGATGAGCTGGATGGTCTTTGAGCATTCAGCTAACATGGTGGTGAATGACTTTGATGATTCAAAAGTCTCTATGGCAGTCAGTGCCAACAAAGTTCACAATCACTGCCACATTGCAGGCAATAACCTGGAGTGGTCCATAACAGGTCAACTCAAGCTGCAAAGTTTTTGCTTGTCGAAATGAAGGTTAAAATCATCTTTCATATCCTGCATTGTATTAACAGACACACAATAGTGTCGGAACTATCTGCATTGGAGACTACAAGTACAGAAAAAGCTGCATCCCATACGAGAAGTTCTAAGTACATTTCTTTTAACCTTGCCCATTTGCGTTTCATCGAAAACCTGCAGTTTCTGGCCAGCTTGCTGAAGAGACTGCCAAACTCCAGTCCAAAAATAGTCAGTTGTATCGCCGAAAGGCCGGCAAAGATGAGCTGCTTTTTTTAATCTGTACGAGTACATCAGCAGCGAAACTGATTTTGATGCGACATGGGTGCCACTCAAAGACTTCTTTCTGCTGTTGCAGTTGTTTATTAAGGATAAATCAGCATGCCTCAATTTTAATTAGGTTATGAATAGTGCCCTGACCTTAACTTGCTTGATCTGTTACAGGATGGTTGATGTTGGAGGTCAGAGGTCGGAACGTCGCAAGTGGATTCACTGCTTTGAGAATGTGACATCTATCATGTTTCTCGTCGCACTCAGTGAATATGACCAAGTTCTGGTGGAGTCGGATAATGAGGTAAACGATGATGATCATGCGGTGATTTTCATTCTCTGTGACAGCACTGACAACTTTCAGGTGCATTGTTAGCAGTTCAGTAAGAGCATTGCTTATGTTGCGCAATATTGCAATTTATCAACTTTCACATAGATATGCTGCTGGTGTTCCAGGTGTTTCAAGCGGACAAAGCGATAACAGGCATCAAGTTTGTGCTCAATATGGAGGTGAAGTGTCGCGGATGGCTGTTTTTAGTTTCCCATTTCAGCTTGGGTATACATCAGGCACAGAATCTGTGTACACATTTATACATAGAAAAAAAGGACAAAGTTTATTGACGTTTTAGGAAAACAATGATTATGTGAGAACTCTTATGCTTAAATAATCAAAAGCATATTGAAGAAGTTTAAATCGATCGGCTAAAATTATCTTATATTTTATTGGTCTAATTTACTTAACTCTCTGTTCGCGACAAAGTTTTTGCATGATCAGTATTTGCATAGGAATGAATTTTTGAATGAAGATTGAGTATACTACTGACAGTGCAACAGAAATGGCAATTTTAAACTGATCACTTAGTGCTCAGATGAGATAGAAGAACTTCACAAATCTTAAGACACACGTGTCACATATCCCAGCAAACAGATACTGTACGTTGAGGTGTTAGTCAATTTTCGTTCATTCTTAATACATATACAGAATGACTTGGACACATTTCTGTTTGCAAACTTTATTAATTCAGCATCAGTTAAAGTACAGAATATCTCGCATATATTTGATGGTCTTTTGTGCGGATTAACATATGTTTTTGAAAAGGACTCTGGTAACGTAGTTTCGGTCATCCTTGCAAGGGAGAGTGAAGTTGTGCAGTTGGGGCCAGAGAATATGTCTGGTTGTGAAATTGTGGGTTGGAACAAATCCTCATAAGCAGCTGCAGTCATCTTTGCTGCTCTTTTGCTACCCATAGGCAGGAAATCACGACATTTCACACAGTTAATTAGACTGTTCACTAGTGTATTCTATTTAGAATGCTAATAGGTTTATGATAGCTGTACTTTATGATTTATGTGTGCAGAATCATATGGAGCAATTAAAGGTATGTTTTGTTCCATCAGGACGTTGTCTGTGAGACTAGTTCTAAGTTTATGACTGTAGCACCTGCTGCCAATTTGTGTGTGTGTGTGTGTGTGCAGAATCGTATGGAGGAGTCGAAGGCTTTGTTCCGGACGATTGTTACATATCCGTGGTTTCAGAACTCGTCTGTGATACTGTTTCTGAACAAGAAAGACCTTCTTGAAGAAAAGATCATCTATTCACATGTTGTAGACTTCTTTCCAGAATTTGATGGTAATTTTCTTATCACCGTCGTCTTGCTAAGGTGCAGTAGGATAAAGTAAGGTAACAGCTAAGGTATATTAGGATAGGTTCATATAATATATTATAACTAGCACTTGGTGTTGCTTGAGCATTTTTCTTGCTGGTTAGTTTGGAAAATGTAAAACAGTGAAATAATATGTTGCTGGCATTGCTACAGGTGCTGCTAACGTGCTTACCACGTGATGTTGGTGTTTTAATTTATTTAAAAAAAATTATTTTTAAGTGATAAAATTTTATGAGCAGGAGAAGAGACTATGAACAAGTTTTACAAATAAGAGAAACTAGAGCTACATAGAAAGAACTGAATTGGATTGGGTTTTTTTGTAGGTCCTCAGAAAGATGCACAGGCTGCTCGTGAGTTCATCCTGAAGATGTTTGTTGATTTAAATCCAGATCCAGACAAGATTATCTACTCCCACTTTACTTGTGCAACTGGTAAGTTTTTAGACTCACACTTATTACCTGCTGAACTATACAAAAGTTGCTTGGCGCAACTTTTCTCTTACCTGTTCAATGTTCATCCTTATCTTTTTATAACGTAGTCAGATGTTCTTGTTATTTACGGTAATGTTCTTTCTTTATAATTCAGTGAACTGCTTCAGTCAGTGCATCTAAGTGCACGTAGTTGTCATTTGCATTTAGCGCTTTTTCTAGATCTCTCTATTCCAGAATAATTAGTGTTATAGTTATTGCTGCACATCAAACTGCAGTGCCTCTTGCATATGTGTCTAGACCATGTGACATCTATTTGTAGACAGATAGTGAAACCATTCTTGAGTGGTAAAACTGCCACAAAAACAACTAACTACAATTGCTGATAATAACTAATATAAATTTCGTCTAGAAAAAACGAATAAAAAGAATGTGTAAAACTTAGCCGTTTGAATGTTACATTTTAGCCAAGGATTTGATGTTTTTGTGTTTTATGTTATAATAATGTTAATTTGTTGCAGACACTGAGAATATCCGGTTTGTGTTTGCCGCTGTCAAGGACACAATCCTGCAGCTCAACCTGAAGGAATACAACTTAGTCTGATTGAACTGCAACAGAAGCGATTACAACCTAAGCACAGAGAGGAGGAGGAGGAGGAGGAGCATAGCTGGAAGGACATGGACGATGGTAGACGGATTGGCAGATTGGTGAATGATGATGATGATGATGATGATGATGATGATGATGGAGGAGGAGGAGTGATGGATGAATAGATCATTGGAGGAGGAGGAGGAGGAGGAGGAGGAGGAATGAATGGATATGATGCCGTGTGCCTCGATTCAAGATATTTTATATCATTCTATTGTAATTTCTAACTGTTTTACACATACGTACATGCACAAGCAGATGTTCGTATGTGTGTGTTTGTGTGTGCATGTGTGAGTGTGAAAAATTTGTCTGTATATGTTTTTAAAATAACTATTCCTATGCTATGTATATTTATATGTATGTCAAGTTGTTTCTAATTTATCAATTATGATAGTGTATAATATCTAGGTATATGTAGGTATATAATATATGTCAATCACATACCTAGAAATATTATATTTATAGAGGCAGTATTTGAAATTTTTTAGTTGATGGGCCGTAGCTTAGTAAGAAGTTTCCAACAAAATTTGACATTTTAACTCGATTGAAATTGTGTTGTCGCTGTTAGGTTATAATATACTGTCAATAGCTTAAGCTGGTTCATGTACAGTATTTCTTATTTGTTTCAATAATCTATTGTTTGCGCTATTGCACATTTTTGCCATGCAGAGAAATTAGCAGTACAGATGGGTTATTCTCTAGATAAATATCACAGGAGATTGTGGTTGCAAGGTCCACATTAGAATCAATTTCTCCATACACATTGGAAATGTGCTATCTACAGCATGAAGATATCTACTACTGGCTCCTCCTATATATTATGCCTATGGGGTATCGGTATATCACTATCTGATAAGTGATGTGGTTATTTGGCATGGATATGTTTTCACTGTGTGCAGATAAAGTGATTGTTTGATTTGTAAAGTCTGTCAGAACAGATTTAGAATAAGATCGAAATGCTGATTTCATCACGTTCAAGGTGTAATGCTGACAATTTTTAACAAACGATTTTGACACTAAAGTGTTTTTTCTACATAAGAAATTAACAGTAACGTTCTATGACCTATTACAATTTAGGTTTTGTTTTCAGAATGATATTAAAACAGTCACTTAGTGGTATCAACAAAATGTTTGGTATCTCAATAGACTTTTGTGATTTTATTGCTTTGTTTTGTCTGCAAATAGCACACGTGCAGTGTCATGCACTAAATCTATACAGTTGTAGCTTATAATATCATTTAGAATATTGACTTAATAAAGATTCTGTGAAATTTTAATGAATTACTTTGACTTTGCATGCAAAATGCCTTGGGTTTGTGTGGTTGCAGTCAGTATTTATATGTACATTTGTGAATCATTATGGGCGTATAAAATTCTTTTTATAACTACTATCAAATACAAAGATATTACCGATGTATAATGCACAGGGTTGATTATCCTAAACATGTGAAATTGTGCAGAGTGAGGGATAAAGTACTTCTAGATTAGCTAGTCCTCACAGATATCCAATGTGTTGTTGCTATTGTTATTAGAATGTTTCTGTACAGGGCCTAGGATTCAAGGTACCGATGCTTACACAAGTTTTGGTTCGGTGATGCTGAGTTGGAGCATGGCCAAAGTTTTTGGACACATTAATAGTATTTGAAAATAATACAGTGATACGTAGTACGTACTCTGGCATCAGATATACTGTATAAATTTAATACATCTTGGGTCTGAACAACTTTATAACACTTTCCGGGCCGCTGCTTCTGTATTATATTTTATTATTATTTTAATTGATATAATGTAATTTCTGAGGATAAATAATTGCATGGAGACTATTTATGGCATATGAAAAGGCTACGTCTCATCTTAAGATGAGATACTTATGATGAAAAGTATCATCATCATTATTATTGTTTATATCAGCATCTTTACTGCTTAGTTCTAGTACCAAAATTGCTATTTATAATGTTATTATTGTAATCATGACAGCATTGCATATGCATAAGATGCTTTTTGGTTATGCTCTGGGTAATGGTTAACTGTTGTCATTAATTTTTTCTTTATTATTGTCATTATTATTATTATTGTTGCTATTATTATTGTTGTTGTTTACTAGCCTTGCTGGGGAAAGGGACCACTTGTGGCTTACAAGCTGAGCCAGAAGTGACCTTTCCAGAGTGGCCATGCACACTTATTAGTTTAGCATCTAAGTAATGGATCTGCATCTCTGGTTTACTCTGCTGCAAACCGTATTATGCCACATGCTGTATTAAGGACAAATGCTGTTATTAACGTTCAGGTAGAGACAGGTTCATTTTTTATTTGCTATTTCCAGCCAAATGATATTTTATATTTTCATAAATAATGCACAAATTTCAGACCAAAGTCATGAAATTTTTTGTCTGACTTTCTTAAGGTTTAATCTGCTTGGAAAATGTTAATAAGTCAGTGTTCCTGACAAGTGGTCCCTTTTTCTCTGCCGAGGTCATGTATTATGCTGTTGTATTTATATGCTAACATGACTAGGTGTTTGTGCTTTTATTTATTGTGTTAGCCAGAAACTGTGCAATCATAATACTGTAGCTAATATTGAATCAAGGTCTGAGTAAATCAGTTGTGTTTTAAAGGTGGCACTGAAGATGGCCATATAGCATCTACCACACCCCATGCAAATGGCTGTGCATGATTTTCTATGGTGTTCTTATGTTAGGCATAGCTGATATGTTCATTGAAGTTTCAGTAGCAGAAGAAAATCACTGTTAATCCACATCAGAGTTTGTCAGTTTTTGAAGGCTTAACAAAGGACTTGGCTAACTGACTCGAACTGTAGATTCGTAATATTAAAACATTAGTTTATTAAGATACATTGGAAGGCTGAGACATCCAAATGCCCGTTTTCACGTGCCAAGTTAAGGATTTCATTTAGAAGAAGTTAAAGTTATGTTCATGAAACTATAGACATGTTGGTCTAAGGCACAATGGCATGAAATGTGTAATTGTTAGAAAAAGCAGTTAGGAAGTGAGTGCTATGTGTTGAACAATGTGACTGGCTGTCTCTTTTGAAATGCCATTAACTATCTTATTTGTGACAGTGTTGTTAAATGTTTACAGGAATCAGTTTCTGCTTCGTTGTTTAGAAATTTTCGCATGGAATCCAACTGACTTTATTGGAAACTACCTAAGTTGACTAGTGTTTTCTAATGTGGTTTAGATCTATCTGTAGGCTTGTGCATATTATGTCAGTCTGACTTTAATTCAATTTTTAATCATTTTCTGCGAAAAATAATCACCGTCTCGGAAATTCAACTTTTAGGTTTCTTTTTATGTTAATATTTAACTTCTCTAAATCTGTTAACACTGATGGAAATCGTTTTTACTTTCCTATAATAGTTGTAAACCTTTGCTTTATATCCAGACACTGATTAAATAATGAATAAACTATCAGTTCAATTTATAGATTCCTAATCAATTACTTAGCATGCCAGAAATATTTGAAACAGAAGCTTGATTACAGGGCCGGCCTTAAGCATAGGCAAAGTAGGCAGTTGCCTAGGGTGCCCCAGTCTTGGGGGGGGGCGTTGCTGATTTTTTACACTATATTATTTTAAACCCAAGTCTTTCGCTAATGAAATAATTTAAAATAATTATTGATTTCATTACACCTGTTCAGGCAGGCATAATTATTTAATTTCAAGGACTGCATACATTTTATATCGACTAATAAAATTCGATTTTTTAAAATGGCATTCCATACTCTGCTTTGTAGTCTATGTCTACAGGGTGGGCCAAAAAAGACCGCCTACAGTTTTTTACCAATATCTTGACCAAAAGTAAGAATTCCTAAATGAAATTTCTCAAGCTTAAGCCTTAAAGACAATTCATATTTACACATGATGGCCAGATTTCATCCAAATATTTCAAACAGAACAAAAGTTATATAACTTCTAGTGAGGTCCCCCACCATTTGGGTTTTCCAGAAAAATTTTCTCCCACCACACTCCAACCTCCACCGGTACGCCATCCGTGAAATTTGGATTTTCCGGAAAAATTTTCTTCCCCCTCCCCCCAACAATACCCTGCCTCTATCTGGCCCCTGCGAGCCGAGGTGTGTGTTGAGTGGAGGCGAAGTGGCCCGTGTAAAATCTGTCTGGCTCACGATGTAGGAATTTCGTGGTCTAGCTGTAACGTTACAGGTGAATAAGTGTAAAACTATGCATGGCAACGGCTGAAAAAGTATCGAAAATTGCACCACCCTGGCCTCATGGTGGCAGAGATTCGCGAACCCCTCCACTGGGTGTCCAATGTCGAGACGGACACAGTAGTGAAGGTTTGGAGTGAAAAGGTGCAAAACTGTCGAAATGCATCCCAGACAAACAGACACACACACACACAATCTTCTCATTATTTAGGCCTATATACAATGTAGGGCTAGATATAGGCTATTAGACATCTCAATAGGTTCGATGAGACTATAAAGCTGTTTCAATGAATAAGACGCAATCAACGCAACGAAATCAACGACTAAGCTTAGTGAGTGGTCGCCGATATGATCGATATCCCTGCAGAGACAGGTGAGGAGAATAAATCAACATGGATGGGAGAAATAATGATGTTAAAGTGTTTGTATACAAGAGTCTTTCAAAGCACCTCTCAAATAGCTGTCTACGCTGAATTCGTAACGTGTTGGTGTTGGTTTTGAACTCTGTGTATTTCACACTATGCCTTCTGGACCAAGAACCGAGAACTTAGGAACCAGAGTTGAGGTTAATCTCATGAGGTCTGTTCACGTTGACCCTACAACAGATAAACGAGGGGGCGTCATATGAGGGTCGGTACCAAAATCAGGCACGTGCATGTATTTAGCCCTCAATACTCTTTAACATGGTCTGAATTAATGAGGTCGTTTGAATGCCAGCCTAATGCTTAGTTTCGGTGATGGCACTGGAACAGTGGAACTTTGAAACTAAACCAAAGTTTTCATGACACGATGAAGTGGAACTCTGTTCTCGGGTAGGTCGACTAAAAATAATAATGTGGTCAACACACATCACATAGTCACGTGAAACTTCGTCTCGTAAGCAATGAGATGAAAAGCAGAGACGTCGACTGACTTCTGCATCTGAACAACGTAGGTTCAAAGATAAACGGAAGAAGATCTGCAAGTCACATATTGCAGACGATCATCGCAACTATTACACATCGAAGCACGACTGAAGACGAACGAGAGAGATACGGTATCGCTGGAAGTTGGAACAAATTCATATTGGTTAGCTATCAGGTAGCCTATATCTTTTGCTTATTATAATTTTCTATCTAGCAGACCACAGCAGCTTGCTGCACATGAATTCGAATGCTCTCATTGCTCTCGATCGTGGGTTTTCATCTAATTAGGTAGGCTACGATTTGAAGTCTAGGAGATCGCGCGTCAATGACGCTGTAGAGAATAAACCAACGAAGCTTATAAGTTCAATTATTATTTTAGGCGGCTATAGCAACAAGTTTAGAAAATTAGAATTATCTTCTTGTGGCTTTGAAGTTGTGGGCCTATCGTACGTAGGCATCACAATGCACGTCACTGCAGCCTAAAGCTAATTTCGATCAAAGAAATGAAGATAGGCCTACACTAATTTCGACGTTTAATCAAGATAATTGCAAACTATGGGCCTATAGGCTATATTTTGGTCTGCATATATATATATATATATATATATATATATATATATATATATATATGCAGTGCTCAGACAAGCTTCATCAGTTGGCAAAAGACATTGGAGAGTAAAGGCCTCAAAATAAACGCCAATAAAACGGAGACTATATGGTATGCTCAAGATCAGATGAAGTTTTACTGGTGGTGGATGGTGATGGAAACGCACTGAAGCAGGTGGAAAATTTCAAATACCTGGGGTCAATAATGCATGCAAAAGGCGGATGCGAGCAGGATATCAAACACAGGATAAAATCAGCTTGGCAGAAATGGAGGGATCTATCTGGTGTGTTGTGTGACCCCAAGATCACAGTTCCTCTCAAAGGAAAGATATACAAGACGATGATACGACCTGTACTGATTTATGGAGCGGAGGCATGGACGCTGAAGAGAACATACGAGGAGCTTCTGGAGAGAACGGAAATGAGAATGCTGCGATGGATACTTGGGATTACCTTGAAAGACAAGCAGAGAAATGAGAACATCCGAAGGAAAGTAGGAGTAGCCTAGCTTGTATTTCCGACAAGACACGAGAGGCCAGACTGAGATGGTATGGTCATGTGGAGCGAGCGGAGGATACCAGCATCAGAAGAATAATGAAGGCAGAGGTACAGGGACAACGCAGTCGGGGACGGCAGAAGAAGAGATGGATGGACATGATCCAACAAGAAACATCTCAAGCTGAGGCCAGACGACGCTGGTCAAAGATCAATATGGAGACAGAAGATCCGAGTGGCTGACCCCTCCCCAGCGAGGGACTAATTCAAGCCCGAAGGAAAAGAAGAAGAAGAAATATATATATATATATATATATATATATACTTACTTAGACTTAGTTCCTCCAGTTCCGATCGGAACATTGGTCGACAAGTCCTCGCCACTCCGCACGGTCGCCAGCCACCACCTCCGCCTCGTCCCAGCCCAGTCCCATCCGCTCCAGGTCCTTCCTGAAAGCGTGTCTCCAGGTGTTTCTTGGCCTGCCTCTTTTCCGTTTACCACCCTTCGGCACCCAGTTCAATGCCGTCCTTGCAATCCTCTCCTTTGGTAGTCTAAGGATGTGCCCAGCCAACCTTCCCCTTCTCCCCATGATGATGTACTCAAGATCCTTCGTCCCCGCCATTGTTAGCACCTCCTCGTTTCTGATGTGGTCCTTCCATGAGATGCCAAGGATCATAGTTGTAAAAAACGTTTTTTTCCGTTTTTTATTCGCTCCCAAAAAACGTGGTTTTTTTCGTTTTTTATTTTCCCCATCGTTTTTTATCGTTTTTTATTATTTCTTTGTCTTTATTTATTCATTTATTTCTGTTATTATTTTCTTAAATTTTAATTTTTTTCTGATATTTTTTATGTTTTCCGCAAACTCTCAAGGATTCAGCTAACTAAAGTCATTATTAATTTTCTTCGTTTAACATCATCATTTAAGAGATAGACTGCGTGTAGTAGGTTCCTAATCAAGGTTTTCAAGGTTAAAATGCGGTTTTAGATGTAACAAAGTCAAATTATTTTCCGTTTCCGTTTTTTATGGTTTTTTTGTCGTTTTTTATTATTTCGAAAAAAACGTCGTTTTTTACCGTTTTTTATTCTGTTTCCATCGTTTTTTACATCTATGCCAAGGATAGATCGTAGGCACCTCCGGTGGAAGACATTTAGTTGCTTCGTTGTCTTTGCTGTTGTCTTCCAGGCCTCACTTGCATAAAGCACCACAGGCAACACCAATATATATATATATATATATAATATATATATATATATATATATAATATAATATAATATAATATGCAATACCAACCGTCATTCACGACAATATTTTCGTGATTAAACTCCGTCGCTGTTCATACTCTGTCTGACAGCGCCTGCAGTGCCGAGTAGCAGATAATTATAGCCTAATATATAGGTTTTTCGATCATTTGTGATGTTCTGTGTGCAGTTGAAATAGAATTGCATCAGCAGCAGCAGCAGCAGCAGCAGCAGCAGCAGCAGCAGCAGCAGCAGCAGCAGCATCAGAATGAGTCGATCGGAGGATGATGAGAAGACGCCGTTGGTCTATGAAGACAGAGTTCCATCTTCATCGGCTGTTGTTGATGTCGATGCCGCTGCGCATCGTCGTCGACGCAACATCTGCGTTGCCATGACTACCGTCTGCCTTGGAGTTGGGCTGGTGCTCGCTGTCGCACTCCCCTTCACACTCCAGTCATCATCATCGTCATCGTCGTCGTCACAAGGATCGAAGGAAGCAGCCAGCAACCCAGTTTCTCTGCTCGCAAAGTCTCTTCTACAGCTTAATGCTATTGAGTAGGTCGATTGAAGTTCAAACGTACCATGAGCAATCAATCACTCAATAGATAGGCGTATACACCGTGATTCAATAAAAACTAAGCCAAATTGTTTTGCATATATCTCTAATACTTGATGACATATCAAGCTAATATTTTCCAAATATCTAGAGAAGTGGATCAAGAATATGATCCCAAAATTTCATGAAAAGAAGTGGAACGGGTAAAAAGATATGAATATTTAAACTTCATATGCCGAAATTGCAGTTTACAAGCAATTTTCTGTCAGATTCAATAAAATGCTTCCTTATTATCTCTAATGCCTGACGATTAATCATTCTAAAAATTTCCAGATATGTAGAGAATTGAAGTAACAATATGACCCCAACAGCATGGTTTCATTATTTAATTTAAAAACATGCTCAAAATGTCCTCCTCCTGCTTGCACGCAAACCTGCAGGCGCTGGCGCCATGCATTGGGAAACGGCATCGTCGATTATCCTCGGGTCCAGGGCCCCAGGCCAACTCACACTTCCAACAAGCGTTGCTTCATATCGTTTATATCATGGATTGTTGCCCGCTAGACTCGGTCTTGCGTCATGGACGCTCGACACTTTTAGTCGACAGGATTCAAATCTGGGCTGTTCGGAGGCCATAATGTGGGAGAAATGAAGGCTGGCGTCTCTCTTGTTAGCATTTCGATGGTTTCCTTGGCTCTGTGGGCTGGCGCTATTCTGTTGAAAAAGAAAGCAGCCTTCTGGGGCTATATATTTCTGATAACAGGTGGAAGATGTTGTGACAGCAGAACATTGCGATAATATAGTCCGTTAATTTTACCCCAGGATTCCTGAAGACCAAAATTGGGAACTATCAAGCATCGAAACCGCAACGAACACCATTACAGACTTGCTGAAAACGGAAATTTCTGGAGATGACGTTTAAATACCCATATCTTTCTATTCGTTCAAATATATGACATGATATTTTGGAATCCTATTTTTGGTTCAATTCTCTAAATATCTGGAAAATTTTAGCATGATTAATTATTAGGCATTGAAGATATAAGAAAAACAGTTTAGCTTGCTTTTTATTGAATCTGACAGAAAATTGCTTGTAAACTGCAATTTCTGCATTTGAAGTTTAAATACTCATATCTTTTTACCCGTTCAACTTTTTCTCATGAAATTTTGGAATCATATTCTCGGTCCACTTCTCTAAATATTGGGAAAATTTTAGCATGATATGTTATTAGGCATTAGAGATATATGAAAAACAATTTGGCTTAGTTTTTATTGAATCACGGTGTAGTTGTATTATATTGTACATAATTATGCTGCGTTAATACTGTATATGCCTATATGCCTACATGTACATTTCTAAGGCGCCTCTAATAAAGTGAGACGTTCAGAGGCGCTCCCAGTGCGCATGCTGCAGAGCCACGCGTACGAGACGCAAATAGGCCTCTTCATACAATTCATTCATTCATTCATTTCGTGAATTTATATAGCGCTTCTTCAAGAAACTACTCAGAGGCGCTCCCAGTCCAGCCACAGCTAAAATAATAGGTTTTGAGCGACTTATAAAAAGCAGGTGAATTTAGTCTAGGCATAAGTCGCAAGTTTAGTGGGAGGCCATTCCAGATAGCGGGACCCACAGAAGAAAAGGCTCGGCGCTGTCTTGTAGAAGTGCGAGCTCGAGGAACCAAAAGCTCCCCCGTTGTCGTAGAGCGAAGAGCTCGACGGGCTGCAAGGTCAGAGACAGGTCGACAAAGAATAGACAGGTATACAAACATAGGCCATAGACCTAAGCCTAATACATTAAACTTCAAAGCTTCCACCTAAAATGAGGTCATTGCGCTGCTTCCATAACTCTCTGATGAAAGCAACCGTGTGGACAAACAACTCGCACACACTCGACCATTTAAGAATAATTATTTTTGGCATATATTTGAGCACTTGACTCATTTAGCTCCTTTTGTCTGCACCAGACAGTCGATCGTTAGACGGCCTTCGATGAGCTATTGACGCTGCAGTTGTTGCTTTTGTAGGCTGCCGAGTGAATCAGTGACAACACATGAATCGAATTCGTTCAGTGATCACAGCACAGAAAGTAGTTCAACAACTGATAAGATGCATGCACATGCTTCCTCCTCCTCCTCTTCCTCCTTTGGTTCCTCCTCCTCCTCCTCCTCCTCCCTTCCATCATCGGTCCTCTCTGAGAACTCTCCCACCACCACCGCCGCATCATCTGCATCATCAACTGCTTCAGCCTCTTCCTCCTCCTCCTCCTCCTTCGATTCTTCCACATCTTCTCCGCCACCAGATCCTTTCGTCCGATGTAACGGCGTGCCTCAAGGTCGTCGGAGTGCCATAGACGTCGACCAGTTGAACGGAAGACTTCTCTTCGAACTCTATCGCGTGCAGACGCGCAACTCTCCCGGATACGCCAGAGGACTGTCCTGCTCCGTCATGGAGCTGGACTTTGGGAGTCCGGCCAACGCCAGTGTGAGCAAGGAGGGAACAATGAAGCTCAAGTGGACGGAAAGTGGCTTCATATCGAGATATCCAAAATCAATCGATGGTAATTAGCAATTCGATCCATTGAATATATATTATTTAGAACGCCTAAAACAGTAATGTAATATAATCTGATAGCCTATAAATACAACACAGCAACATGCCTATACAACTTACTGAAGACCCTAGTATAGTATAGTATAGTATAGTATAGTATAGTATAGTATAGTATAGTATAGTATAGTATAGTATAGTATAGTATAGTATAGTATAGTATAGTATAGTATAGTATAGTATAGTATAGTATAGTATAGTATAGTATAGTATAGTATAGTATAGTATAGTATAGTATAGTATAGTATAGTATAGTATAGTATAGTATAGTATAGTATACTATATAGTCAGTAACGGCGCTAAGCCCTCCCCCCAATGGCCATCCATTTCTTCCCATGTAAAGATAAAATATTTAGATTATTAGCCCCCAAAATGAACCAGATGGCTAAAAAAAAGGTCGTCAGAAATTTTGGCGGTGAAATTGGAAAATTTCTACAAGATTTCGACCGGATGACTAAAAAAGAGGTCGTCAGCCCCCCAAAACTGAAATTCTGGCGCCGCCACTGAGTATAGTATAGTATGGTAATGGTATGGTGTAGCATAACATAACATAACATAACAGGGTTTACGGTGGTTCAGAAGACTCGTGATCTGTGTGATCTATGTTTTAAAATCCCATTTTCCCTAATTTCTCCTTGAAGTTTATGAGTGTATCCACCGACACTGCCTCTTCACTCAGCTCGTTCCAGGTCTTCACTGTTCTGCTGCTGAAAAATCTTTGCTTGCTGGCACCCTCGGACTGTCTGAATATCTTATATTGGTGTCCTCTTAAACTTGTACTGTCAGCCAACTGAAAAAATCTTGAATAAGGTGTCATTTCTTTGTCTGTCATCAGATTGTATGTTTCAATGAAATCTCCTCTGCATGATACAGTATCGTATAGTATAGCATAGCATAGAATAGCATAGTATAGTATTAGTAATAGTAGGCCTATAGCATATTATGATATAATAATAATATTATTATATCATAATATGCTATAGGCCTACTAGCTATTACTACTAAGTGATTCTGGTGATGTTTATTAAGACCACCGCCGTGTGATTCTTTATGTGATATATTATATACTGCCCTTCAATATTAGTATTTACAATGTAATATTTAAAAAGCAGATAAGATAGTAAAGTAAATAAGTAAGACTACCGTGTGTTTTTGATTAAAAACTATTGAAAAAAATAATTTTGTTTTTATAGTGAAATTGGAAAGAAGTCAAGAGTCATCCAATGATTGGACGGAAACATTCAGTAATGAATCGAATGCGAAGGTAAGACCACCGCCGTGTGATTCTGGTGATGTTTATTAAGACCACCACCGTGTGATTCTGGTGATGTTTATTAAGACCACCACCGTGTGATTCTGGTGATGTTTATTAAGACCACCACCGTGTGATTCTGGTGATGTTTATTAAGACCACCGCCGTGTGATTCTGGTGATGTTTATTAAGACCACCACCGTGTGATTCTGGTGATGTTTATTAAGACCACCACCGTGTGATTCTGGTGATGTTTATTAAGACCACCACCGTGTGATTCTGGTGATGTTTATTAAGACCACCGCCGGGTGATTCTGGTGATGTTTATTAAGACCACCACCGTGTGATTCTGGTGATGTTTATTAAGACCACCACCGTGTGATTCTGGTGATGTTTATTAAGACCACCGCCGTGTGATTCTGGTGATGTTTATTAAGACCACCGCCGTGTGATTCTGATGATGTTTAATAAGACCACCACCGTGTGATTCTGATGATGTTTAATAAGACCACCACCGTGTGATTCTGGTGATGTTTATTAAGACCACCACCGTGTGATTCTGGTGATGTTTAGTAAGACCACCACCGTGTGATTCTGGTGATTTTTAGTAAGATTACCGTGTGATTTTGGTGATGTTTAGTATAGCAGTGTATGTAGTGAGGGCCCGGCCTTCTGTTTTCGGCAATCGCGGCTTGGCGCCTTCCACGCTCGCATTCCCCACTCGGACCGGTCAAGCTCCTATAAATTTTTAGAACGTGGTTGCGTCGCTTAACTATGACGTAACTATGACCGTCACAAGACTGTCCTTCTAAATGGCGACGACGACGAGTATGCTAGCGTTAGGCTACTCGTTGTTGACAGCATCGACGGTGTGTGTGTGTGTGTGTGTGTGTGTGTCTCGAGTCTCGACCACAGCGACATCGACGACTGTTTACATTCCTTTCTATCTATCCACTCCACTATTCCTCCCATCTTCTAACCCTCCCATCCTCCCAACCAATGCTCTCTTCCTCTCTTCCTTCGATAATGAGGTCATAAGTGGGCGAAGCTAATGACTCATGGTGGATTGGGATAATTGACTTTTAATGGAATTTTTGTGAATGGTATAGAATCGGTAGTTACACCACTACTCATAAGAAACTAGGAACATGGAACTAAGGGAGCAAGGAACACGGAACACAGAACAAGGAGCATAGAAACAAGGGAGGAGCAAGAACCCAGCATGGAAGGTAAAAGGTACATAGAACATCACAGAAAAGACCAGGGAAGACCAGGGAAGACCAGGGAAGAGGGACACCACAGGGAATATCAAGGAACAAGCAACGTGGAACACAAAGCAATACAAAGAACAGGGAACATAGGCACAGAACATAGGAACATGTGTATTGTGTACAGAACATAGACAAAGGACAATGAGAATATAGACACAGAAGTGACAGAACAATGAGAACATATTGCACATAGGCAGAGAACACTCGCGCGAAGGAGACTCGTCTAAGGGTTGTAGGACAAAACCCCCCTGGACAAAACCCCCCCCGGACACAAACCCCCCCGGACAAAAACCCCCACGGACAGAAACCCCCCAGGGTAGGACATAACCCCCCCTGGTAGAATATATTGCGCATAAGTTGTCGTACTATAAAACGGTGTCCTAAGTACGCAAGTTGGATTGATGAAAAGAATTCTCGCTAAATAGAAGCCGGATTGATACAAATAAAATTTACTTAAATAGAAGCTGGATTGATGAAAATGTTCTTGCTTAAATAGAAGCTGGATTGATGAAAATGTTCTTGCTTAAATAGAAGCTGTATTGATGAAAATGTTCTTGCTTAAATAGAAGCTGGATTGATGAAAATGTTCTTGCTTAAATAGAAGCTGGATTGATGAAAATACTCTTTCGCAAATGGAAGCTGGATTAATGAAAATGTTCTTACTTAAATGGAAGCTGGATTGCTGACAACGAGTCATGCTGTCCTAGATTACACCAACAGGTATTAGCTTCATATCGGAGTGACTGGATGACACTAACAAGTTAGAAGTTCACGCCTGAATGACAGCGACAGGTGTTTACCCGTACGACACTAATTAGTTGACACAGCACGGGGAACTCGATAATTAGCCTAAGTTTAAACAAATTGTAGGCCTACCTGCACTTTGCGCAGCAAAGGGGGGGGGGGGTTGTCCGGGGGGGTTAATGTCCTAGGCTAAATCAGGGGGTATTGTCCGGGGGGGTTTTGTCCGGGGGGGTTTTTGTCCGGGGGGGTTTTTTGTCCAGGGGGGTTTTGTCCGGTCACCCTCGTCTAAGATCTACATCAAATTTATATTATATAACAATTTATATTATAACAGTAGGTCTGCATTTTGTTGTCAGGGTCAACTGAGTCTCTTGGCTCAACTCGACGGCTATCTGCTGACGTACGAGTGTTTTCCCAACGCCACCAGCTACTACATACCTCGTCCTGCATACGCCATCCATCTCTATTCAATGGTGCCACGGCCAGGCAACACATACGCCGCAACGTTTTTGATGAACCTGGCCAACATCTGGGGATTGAACCCAGCCGAAGAACGACCGACTACCGTCAGTCATCGCTTCTGCTCGCTGCAAAACACTCCTCACTAAACGACGATTCGATTCGATTCGTCACGAAGGAAAACAAGACAACATAATTATGGAGCATATTCAAACAAAAGAGGACGCGCGTCTGCTGCGTTTAACTTTAAACACAATGCTAAGTAGGCTACTATAGCCTACTGTCTGCTTCTTCATCCCCCTTTTCATCCTCTTATAATCTTATTCATCTCTCGCCTTCATTTCCTCGGCACTCCTAGTCTCCTCCATGTCCTTGTTAAACTGAAGCTATAGCTCATCCTCCTCCTTGTCCAAGTCCTCCTCCTAATCCCACAGATAGGCCTATATTATGCAGTTGATACGTCGTCGTCGTCATTGCTACCCTTATTAATATCATGTATTTAATCGCTGACAAACTGCTTTTAAACATTGCTATTGCATTTTGCTACACAAACGTTCATCTATTTTGTCTTAATTAGCTTACGGCCTAAGCATAAACTTTTGACTTGACAGGCTACACTGTGCGCTGTGCAGTAGGCCTAATTTACGTTGCTGCATTTTGCAGTTTTTAAATTGGCATATCAATTAAGGTAGGCTGTAACCTAGGCCTGTTTGAATAACCTAAGCCCTATATAATTTTCGTGAAGGGATTTCAAACACGAATCCTGCGTTGAATAACTGTAAATCAGACTGAACAATGTCCAATTAGACAGAGTGAACACTTTAATTGTTTTAATAAGTTTAATAGACTGGCCTATACAAGTCAGAGACTAAGTCTTTATAAGTCATATAAATATTATCTATAAAAGAGAATGGGGGTACGTACGTACGTACGTACGTACGTACGTATGTGCGTATGTATGTATGTATGTATGTATGTATGTATGTATGTATGTATGTATGTATGTATGTATGTATGTATGTATGTAGTACGTACGTACATACGTATGTATGTATGTATGCATGCATGTATGTATGTATGTAGGCCTATGTTTGTTTTGTTTGCGGGACAAACCAAAATTTACCGGGAATGCCGAGTACGCCAGACTCCCAGAGAGGGCCAGCCACAGACTGATCGTTGATTTGATTCATGCACGAACCCAGGCCTGCACAAGGTCGAAAGCGGCGGAGGCGGCTGCAGTGTCCACCGTGCTACGAAGCATAGGTCTATCTATTGTTTGCCATCTAACTTAACTGGATGCGATTTGTCATCCCGATTGATAGTAAATAAACGAATAGCCTATAATTACGAGGATATGGTATGCATATATTATTATGCACTGTTGTACAGACGGTCGTCCGGTCACGCTGCATTGAACCGTGACCAGCCATTAGCCTCGATCGACGAAAACATTGATTGTAAGAAAAGCAAGATTCACCTCCATCCATGCACTCGCAGTAGGCCTGTATAATATGGCTAACGACGACATTGTCTTACTCTCTTCATCACTCAGTATAATTATATGGTCTGCACTCTGCAGACAGTCTAATGACAAAATTAGTGTTTACTGTGCACAAGCAGAGCACCTACAGGGTGCGCCAAAAAAAAGACCCCCCCTAAGATTTTTGCCAATATCTTGACCAAAAGTAAGAATTTCATATTGAAATTTTACAGTCTTCAAGACAATTCATATTTACACCAGATGGCCAGATTTCATTAAAATATTTCAAACAGAACAAAAGTTATGCCACTTTTAGTGAGGCCACCCACCGTTTTTTGACGATTCAAAAACGCGACGCAACAAAAAGTAATAAAAATCCAATCTAATTATTCTGGCCAATATCTTGGCCAAAAGTAAGAATATCGAAATGAAATTTTACATGCTTAAAGACAATTCATATCTGCATATGATGGTCAGATTTCATTAAAATATTTCTAAAACAGCAAAAGTTATATTACTTTTCGTGAGGCCACCCCCCAATTTTTGGCAATTCAAAGACGTAACGCAGCAAAAACACGATTTTATTAAGTCTCATCTCAAATAATTGTTATCAAATAGCGTTCATATTGCCAGGTGATCATTATTATTACTATTTAAAAAAGAAACAGGGTACCAGCGTAGCTGCACGTCACTGAGAAGTCACTTAGCAAGATGACAATCAAATTCTTAAAATAAGAAATAATAAGAATCTGTCAGGTAATCAACATGTCCATCAAGAACTCTGCATAGAGACTCAAAATAAGTTTTGGCACGGGTGGTGGGCACATTGAACACAAGTTGGGAAGCACTACCAAGTTCATATGGCAACAGTTATTTGAGATGAGACTTAATAAAACGTGTTTTTGTTACTTTTTGTTGCGTTTCGCCTTTGAATCGACAAAAACCGGTGGGTGTTCTCACTAAAAGTGGCATAACTTTTGTTCTATTTGAAATATTGTGCTGAAATCTGAAAACCATGTGTAGATATGAATTGTCTATAAGACTGTAAAATTTCATTTCGATATTCTTATTTTTGGCCAAGATATTGGCAAAAATCCGTTAAAATATTGCGTTTCGTTTTTGAAACGTCAAAAAACAGGGGGTGACCTCCCTAAAAGTGGCATAACTTTTGTTCCGTTTTAAATTTTTTGATGAGGTCTGACCATCCTGTGTCAATATGAATTGTCTTTAAGACTGTAAAATTTCATTTCGAAATTCTTACTTTTGGCGAAAATATTGCCAAAAAACCTAGGGGGGTCTTTTTTTTTGGCGCACCCTGTAGACTAGAGTTTTACTATTCCAAGTCTCATGGCCAGATTAACTGGCCACATCTCAGTGGTTGTGCACTCAGATTCCTCGGCTGATTCTTTCACGTAATCTGGGTGAGTAGGCGTGCAATAGGATATTGAGAGACCGCAAGAAGCATAATCGTTTAGTCCTATTTCGATCCTTTGAACCGGCTGTTCTAGTGGGCGTCTAAATGTACCGATTTTCATGCCTCTGAAATATTTGCATAACAAATTATAAAAGGACTTTGCCCTCTTTCAAGTACGCATCCTGCCTCGACTTCACTGCAGCATTGCAAGACCATTCAACGAATGGTCTTGCAATATTATGCAGGAATTCTCCATACAAGTAGGCTAGGCTTATCGCCTTATAGGCCTAGGCCTACTGGGGTTTGAGAAATGGAAAGTATCAACTGCTCCATTAATGGACTGAGCAGACTGAATAAAACTCTTCGGCTGGTGAGAACACGATGCTGTAAACTGCATTTCCATTCGTAATGATCAATAAATGTTGATAATTATTGTTAAGATACATTTATAGGGAAACGGACATTATCCCCTTGGACAAAAGCCCCCCCGGACATTATCCCCCCCGGTCTATGATAACATCACCTAAAAATGATGCAAAAAATAGAATAGGCCTATGTTAAGGTGAACATCCATACATTAGACATTAGGCCTACAGTTGAATATTGTTAGAATATGTTAAGGCTTATATTTGTATATTATACATGAAACTTATACCCCAAAAATCTATAAGAATATGTTAAGGTGGGCCTATTTATTAGCATATAGACATTAAGATTATAGGTAGAAATGTACCATAAAAATACATTAATTTATTACACTATAAGCGTCCAATGTTACTGACAGATGTAGTTTATGGGAAATAATGTATATATTTTTGATGTTAAGAACATTTGCAAGTCTCTAGCTTAAGTCGCAAGCAGCATTAGAAGGTCTTATTTGTGGACCTAACTGACATTAACAACTCCTTGTGTTAGAAATGAGTAACTAAGTGATGCTAACAAGCCTTTAGTTTCCATCTGAACAGTATGAGAATTGTGGAAAAATAACTGGGGGGGTTGGCCTATGATAAACTTGAAATTGGGGTATGAAAAACATACTTTAACATGGGGCTCTAAAAAAGACTGGGGGGGTTGAACCCCCCCAACCCCCCGGCAATTCTCACCCTGCATCTGAATGGCAGTAGCAAAGTCTTATCGGTGACGGCATTAACAAGTTTACACAGCGGACAAAACCAGAACGATTAAACTTTATCAATTAAATGAAGAAACAGACTAACTGCACAGAGGGGGAGACTTTGTCCGGGGGGGGATAATGTCCTAGTCAAAATCGGGGAATAATGTCCGGGGGGCTTTTGTCAGGGAAGGATTATTGTCCGGGAAGATAATGTCCGGGGGGATAATGTCCTACAATCACATTTATAATACACTGTGGTTAAAAAAAGTAAGCCAAACTGTTTTTAAAATATCTCCAATGCCTGATAACAAATCACGCTAAAATTTTCCAAATATTTTGAGAATTGGACCAAGAATATAATAGTAGTTTTTTTTTTAAACTGAAGAAAGTTTTGGAAAAAATACCACTATCACTTGAAAACTCAAATATCAGCTACAATATATTGCAAAACTTTTATTGTTCATATAGCACAAAAACAATATAAAAAATAAGGATAATAAACATAACCTTTTCCACATAACATACATGTAACAGCAATGAAAAGGATTATAATAGTAATAATATACCAGAAATAATAATAAAACCAATTTTAATATACAAATCTATAATCTATATACTAAGTAATAATAACAATATTAATAATAAAACCAACAACCCATCTTTGGGAGGCAGCAGTGCAAATGTAATGTGATTATTCAACCGTAATGTTAAAAAATCATTGACAAAGTTAGATGCTACAATTGCTTTCCTTTTAATAGCATGTAGCATGATAGCATTCGGCCATGCTCAGAGTAAAAGGCAGCATTTGATACTATACAGAGCTACACTATTACACACGCACCAGAGCTATACTATACAGCTACTACACAGAGTTGCTACATGTATCCTCAGGTTTGTCGAATTTTCAGTCAATTACAAATGTGTCCAATGCAGTGTGATCCACTTGGTAAACTGCAGTTTGGCTAACCCTTGCACCCAGACCTATGCTCTTTAAAGTACATGTACAGCAATGGAGACCTTGACTTTGCCCAGTCAAAATGCAGTTGCTCTGGATACAGACGTACGTGGGATTCTTGGGATTAAGTTCATTCAAAGTAGATGCAAAGTGCATTCATCACAACTACAACATTGTATCTTGTAAATGTATCTTAACAATTTAGGTACTCGTTCTTGTCTGATCTCCAATGCTTTGACCATGACACACATGACTTGTGACCTCATTTTCTAGCGATGGCAAAGAGAACGGTTAGAAATGGTAAGTTACTCCATTTGGGTGATATGTTACCTTGTAACCCTTCCCACGTCATCATGTGTGTGTGAGTGCAAACCATTCTCCTTGCCGTACTTACAGGTAAGGTCAAGTGAGTCATGATCAAAGCAAGATACTTGACAGTTGGTTTCAGATTGACTCTTGCCCTATGTAGCCCTCACCCATGCATCAGCAACAACATCAGTAACCTTACTACAGGTCTGATTGACCCCTCAAGTGGCCTTCTGTGTAGATTGGCCTTAGGGCATTTCCTATGTCACCATGCAATCAAGCACCGTATATCATCTGATTTAAAACGTTTAATCGACCTCTTAATAATAATAAAAATGATAATAATAATAATAGTGCATAACAACAGTATCAATAGAAAAGCAATAACAATAATCACAGATACTTACAAAAAAGTACTTTTAAAAATATCATTGATCTTTAATATTTGCAAAATAACAAATTTCCATAAAAATACAAGAAAAGTTCATATATAATTTCTCATTAAAAACCTTCAAAATTTGTAAAATTTACAGTAGAATGTTTTTCACCGATTATCATTGCTAACACGCTTAATGCACCTAAAGCCAGACATAAATGTGAATCGATGCAGTTATTCAGTCGCCTGGTGAAGTGCGATTAGATATCCAATCCATATGACAGAAATGAAGACTATTTATGTTATCACTACAATATTGTATGTCTGACACAATAATGCAGAGGTCCACTTAGACTTCAAAACACAAAGCAGCAACATCATCAACATAAATTCAGAAACATTGAATGACGTTATCCTGTGACACAGTCTCCCCCAAAGTCTCAAAACAGTGGATCTGTTTCGTAAAGAATTCGCCCTCTCAGATTCTAGAACAAACTCTCCGAAGCAGAGGAGGATGGGAAAGAACATTTCATCCCTCATCGAAAAAATAAAAATAACCTCCGTGGAAGACTCATTCAACGTGAGATAGGCCACAGTCACATAATATAAATTTATGACGTTTCATTTCTTTAGGATATAATTCTGAGGAGGAGACTGCATCACAGATAAGAAGATTCAATTTTAACGACAGAGGGGAAATTATACTCTACAGTATTTTCAAGCAGTTCCTATTACCCAGACTTGTAATTTAAATTTATTCAACCTGATCATCTTATTGTCTTTCTCTACTCAAACCTAAAATCAGAACAGTTCCTAATGGACCAGTGTTCCTAATGAACCAGTGTTCCTAATGGACCAGTGTTCCTAATGAACCAGTGTTCCTAATGGACCAGTGTTCCTAATGAACCAGCATTCCTAATGGACTAGTGTTCCTAATGGACCAGCTCTTTTCATTGCTGGTCTAAGTGTGCATTGGACATCAGCAACATTTTACATATATTCAAATTAATAGAATTTTACTAAAGTTAATCATCAACTAGCAAAGAAGTCAAGCGAAACAGTTAAAAGAAGAAATGGTTAAGGACAGACTTCCATTGTTCAACCATGGTCAACAATTGGGTCAAGTTTAAAACTGTGATCGCAAAACAGAAATTGTCAAAACCGCGATCACAAACAAATTTCAATTCCAAAAAACATTGACTGCACAAAATAATTTAATAAGTAACAATCAACATCAATTACTTTAATTAATCCTCTGAAGTTATCGGAGTTGATCAGCTGAAAATGAATAATATTAGTGCACAAGATAGTAGAAACCAGACATCTTATTGGTAGATGATCGTACATTTAAGAACGATAGAGGAACAATTAATGTCAATTAGTTTAATAATAATCATTTGAAGTTTATGGAGTTGGCTTCAAAGGCAGAGTATATAACTATGAAGGAGCAGAAATCAGATTTCTTACATGTCACTTGAATTTGCTAAAAGTAATACGGGGTCATAATAATCTCTTATTAGTGGAAGGTTATACATATCTACACTAAAAGCAGAAAAGGAAAAAACCCGTTGAAAATTAATGGATTACGATAGATTTAAATGCCATGCTCGTTGTCATACTGAGTGCAGAGATATTTTACGGTGTCTAATCACAAACGTGTTCGTGATGCAGGAAAAGTCAAAGTCAGAACACGATGGAGAAGGTCAAAGTTTCAACGATGAAAACACAAATCAGATTGTTGCACAAGAACACTAAGAATTGCATCAGCAGCTATTGCTAGTCATGAGGCTGGTGAAATCATTACTGTTTCATGATTGCAGATTTTAACGTAAACCAACGATAGTAGAATGAATTAAGGCAAGTAAAAAAATCAGTATAAATGCTCAAGTAAGACTTGAAGATATCTTTACTGAGCCACAGTAATTTAAGAAAACCTTCGTTTGGAAAGTAGGTTTCTTAACCACCATTAATATTTCAATGTTCAAGGCCAGAATGAATTTGGTTGATCTAGAGGCAAAAGAGCGACTGAACAATTAGACTTTTCAAGGAATGTCACCTGATTCACATAGAACACGAACAGTGCAAGGCAACTGACGGCATAACTGGCTTTTCAACAAACGCTAAAAACAATCTAAGGCGACAAGGACAAAAATCAGGCATTAAAAGCAAGTTTGTTGCAATAAAAACGTCTGCTATTAATAATATCACAAGAATAACTGCTTAAAATCACAATATAAATTTCAACAAGAATTAGTGCAAGAAGCTAGAGGGACAACATAAGAAAAATACAGGTTTTCATGATAATGTCAATTCGAAGATAGTCTGCATATTGCATCAAGCAAATAACAAGCATAGCGTCATAACCTGAGTGATTTAAGAAAAAGTAATAACTAAAAAAATGCAAATATTTCTTAAAGCATGCTCAATTGATGTTTGCCATCTGGAAGATAGCTATGGAAGAACATAAATATATTTGAAACCACACAATGTAGATTTATTTGATTTGCTTTATGTCAGTTAAGTTGGACATCATATTTCAAACTCATGAAATTTAACCAAAAAACAGGTAAATTCATTGTAGCATGTAAACATTTGTTTCATTATACTTAGATGTCAACAATAGGGAAATGGACTGTATCCATAGAACTGTGATTACATCATATACAAAAAACTGAGCCGGCATATTTTACTACAGGATCTTTAATCCCTTTAGCGGCCGACTGTCACATAATCGTATAGAAAATTGACGATTGTAATCGGGGTTGCTGGTAAAGGGGTTAAAGCATTTCGAAATGGCTAAAACCTGAAATAATATTTTCTGTCTTGAAAAAGCCATAGCCATGGCTTTGAAGATGAAGAAAATATAAATTATAAAATTTCTCAGCTTAAACGGAGAAATGTTGTTTGGTTAGTTTCAGCATTCACTCAACATCTTTAGACTGTAGAGTTATCTATCTATAAGTCACATAGCCATGATATGACATCTAGTGTGATGCTAAACCAAAGTCTCAATCTAAAATAAAACTCGAGCACTATGATATGACGAGAGAAGATATATAGTTCACTGTCACCGATAGGTGAAGGATGCACAAAGCACATACATAGTTACAAGCTACATTGAATACGAGTGCATTCCCAAATCTTTCATTTTTACACTGAAAAATGACAAAAAATTCTTATACAGATCTCGTTATGAATTTAAATTAACACATTAACTGCTGGAGACATGTTCCACAACATGCAATGGACTGGAACGGATTTCCATCCATTGCAGACACATATTAAAGATATCAATATCAAGCTTTCATCATGGCAGGCAGGAATTGGAGCTTACTTTAACTGCTTCACTACACAATACATTTTGCTAAAAAAGTCTGGCATTTGTTTTAAGAAGACCTGATTAAAATCACGATAGAATTCACTTAATCGGCAATGCCTTATAGCTCTGGGTGATTGAATTAATAAAAAATTACTCAATCAGCAAACATTGTAATGTAGTTCTTCATCAGTGAAGGCAATGGGAGCAAGTAGAGAAAGCGCAAGATGCTGGTGCCATGGTGAATTCGTGTCATGTGAGCCCTGATTACGACAAAGCAAAGTAATTTCAGAGAACGAGCATTTCTACCATAAGCCTTGAGGGACTCGTAAAAACCCGATTCAATGACGTCGTCATGCATGTCGAGCATCTGGATCCATCTTTCTTTGTTAACATCAAGCCCTGCATTAAGTAGGAGATTAATGATGATGTCACGCTGCACATGATCCTTTGCAAAAGTGTGGCTCGCTCGAAGTGGAGACAGACAGAGAAGAGAACGATGGCTGGGATTTGCACCGTGAATGAGAAGCAGACGACAGCAGTCGGAGAACTGCGTGGCACAGGCCGTCACGAGAGCCGTCTCACCTTTGTTATTTGGTGCATCGATGACGGCTCCATTATCTATGAGTTGCATAACGAGAGGCAAGCAACGTTTGTAAACAACTATTGACAGAGGGTGGTCACCGTCCCAATGCTCTTCGCTGTTCACATCAAATTCCAGTTTTCTGATGACCCGTACCGCAATGTCTTCTTGCTCTTTGTAAACTGCATGAAGAAATATATCAAGAAGAGTCATTTCCAACTGGCCGTCGAGAGCTCTCTCGAGAAACAATCGGATGACGTCGGTAAGGTTCATTCTCATGGCAAGCACGAATGCTCGCTTGATGGCAAACTTGCTTGATGGACAAAGAGAGGCTTGTGAAATGAGGAGACTGACCGCTGCGATGGACTTCTCTTCAACGGCATGCTCCAGAAGACTAGTAGCAGTGGAGGAGGAGGAGGAAGACCAGAGGTCATCTGCTTCCAGCTGGTCAACACATTCTTGAAGCCGCGTTAGATCATTGCTTTGAATCGCTTCTACACCAACCATCATCAACGACACATTATTGTTATCAAGATTCTCTGCTAAGGCTGCCATCTTTCTCTGACCTAAAAACAACAAAAAAAATATTTAAGGAGTGCTACAATTGACAATCTGGTGAAAACAATATAATATTATCACAAACAAGATTATGCCAAGCAGAAACCAATCATACGTTACTTACTGGAATAATGTATGTACGCATACCATACATAATGTATGCATACGATTTGCATACGTAAAAGTGTAATTGCAGTGGCACTACTGCAGAGCATGCAAAATTCAGGCAGAATTGGTGCTCCATACAGGGCCAGATTAAGGCATGTTCAACATGTTCGGCCGAACAGGGCCCCCACACTTTGAGGGCCCCCCACACTTTGAGGGGCCCCCACACTTTGAGGGGCCCCCACACACGAGAAAAGAATTTTTTTTGGAAAGAAATTGGTATATTTTGATGAAATTTAGACCAAACAACTAAAAAAAGGTCATCAGCTGTTTCGGACGGGGAAAATCGGTATATTGTAAAAAATTTTTGACCAAACGACAAAAAAATGTCGTCAGATTTTTCGATCAAAGATTCACACAAAATATTCCAAACAGGGCCCCCCACATTTCTTAATCCAGCCCTGGCTCCATACACACTTTCACCCTCATTTCAACTGTTTTCTGCAAAATTTTCTGGTTTACAGTACAAGAATCACGTCAAATAAAGCATGATCCGCATTGAGTTTTAATTCTTGTAGTCGCCTGTCACTAATCTTAATCTAGCAGTATTATTGTTGTCAAAATATCACACACAGATAAGATTTTTCCCAACAGTATTAATCTCCCTGTATTTAAGCCCAATAACAATAATTATGGATACCAAGGTTCAGTATAACCACTGGCCATCCTGTAAAGTATGCCGTAAAATCTCAATTTTATTCATATTACACATTACACAGAATATCAGCAAGAGAAAAATTTGAATTTAAATGTTTAGAAGCAGCAGAGGCGGATTCGAAGCCCCTCCCCCCATTGAGAAATTTGCGCAGGACTTCCCCCCCCCCCTCTCAGGTTCCTACAGGCTTTCAATGAATGCAGAGGGAAAAGGTGATCTAGTGAAAAATCAGCATATGATCCAATGTTTGAATATGTTTTAAATCAAGTGGCATACTTATAAAGGTCATCAGCTATTTTGGTGGGGGAAAAAAAATTTCAGACCCAAGACCAAAAGTTTTGCCCCCCTCCTTCAAAAATTTCTGTATCCGCCACTGAGAAACAGAGATAATTGAACAGCCAGAGTCAACTGTTGGACTAATTAATGGTCATGACCGTTTACCATCGATTATTAACGACATCTAGTATATAGAAAGTCAAGTGAATAATAATAAATAGTTAATTAATTAACATCTATGGCATATTATACTTAACATAAAATCGTAAACTATAGGTCTGAGTAGACATAAAGGCTATATATTGTCATAGTAGCCTTTTATAGAAACTGCATTGTGATTTCAGAGGCTAAAAATTGCCATAGTAATCTCTTATAACAATTGCATTGTGATATCATCATGAAATCTATAAATTGCTATATAGTAACTTCTTACAATACTGTAATTGCATTGTGATTCTATAGAAATTATAAACTGCCATAGTAACTTTTTATAATAGTCTCATTGTGATTCCATAGAGGTTCACTATTGTCATAGTAACCTCTCATAAGAATTGCATTGTGACTTCATAAAGGCTAATAATTGCCTCTCATAAATTGCACTGTGAATTTATGGAGACTATGAATTGCCAAAAAAACCTCTTTAATATGTGAAAATTGCATTGTAATTTCATAGAAGGTTTTTTTATAGCGTAATTGGCTAAGAGTAGATACGGTGATGGTTGACAGGTGCGATGAACAGAGCAATTCGGTTTTGATAGCCACTAGAGGCTAGAGTCTACAAAAAGAGCATGTAGTTAGTAGTCTAGGTTTTTGACTTTGTTGACTGTTGATGTGCATAAAATTATGAAATTATTTTTGTCCTTAGCTGATTAGAGAATGTAGGACAAAAAACATGCGCCTGCATACGTTATGGAAAAATTCAATGTACATTCTGCACATACTGTCACACATCAGTGCCAAGTTATGTAAACTATGAACTTTTTCTTGCACTCCAAACAACTATGTTTCTCCAAGACAAATTTTCTGTAGTTTTCTTTAAAATTGATGTTAGCAGTCTATAGAACTGATCCTGAAGTGAATCTTAGAAATAGCACTTGACATATCTTGATTCCATACATGTGTAATTTTCTATCAAGTCATAAAAAATTCTTATCCTCTAACTTTCTCTCAATTTAAATTGCCTTGTTTACCTTAACCACCCATAAAAATGAAAAGCCTTACCCCAGGGCACAACACAGTTCTGAGAGCGGAAGGATGAACAATCTACAGATGTGCTTTACTGCTCTAGGGAGGTGGACAGCCACACAATTTCAGCAGGTCGCATCAGGGTTATGGGAGTAATTCAACAGGCCTAAGAATTAAAAAAGATAGATATTAAGAGTTCAAAGCCGCAACCTATGGTAGTGCTGCCATTGTAGGTGGAGTATGGTGCATACTCTGTGACAGCCAATATCTACTTTCAAGATGATTGATGAAATTTTATGTCCTTTAGCAGCAAATCGTAAAGTCTAGAGCTTATTCTAGTTCATTTTAGCATCATAGATCTGGAAAATAGCTACTTTTCACACTGTTAGCAGTCATAATGAAAATAGCAGAGGTAAGTGGCTGAGGAAGTAACGCACAAGTTATAATGTATTATTACATCAGCAATACAAAAAGTGAGGAAGTTAGCGCTTCACAAATGCTGCTAAATGAGAACTGTCATTTAAAAGTTTAATGACGTCTCTTGACTACAATGGCTGTGAAGGTCTTTAAAGATAATTAATTGTATTTTCAAGTGCTGCCATTTGAAAAGTTCAGAGGAACAGAGGTCTTAGTCTGGTTTGGTACAAACAGCTCCAAAACATACAGTTATGATGCTATAGTACAACTCTGTGGGTGATGATCAATGACAGTCCCAAGACTTTCTTTGCCCTTCCATCACAAAATCTAGATCTCCAACTTGCAGACAGAATACATCCATTGGTAATGAGCTTTGACTGCTCCAATGAAAGCCTGTCCACCCTCTAAACATAAGAACTGACACAAAGCAGAGCATGGTAACATGTAACATGTAAGGGAATGCCATTAAAAAACGCATGAAATCGAAGGTAGAATGGAAACTCTGAAATTATACTAATTCACAGCAGAAGATGTCGTGAACATACACTGACTTCAAGACACAACAAAGCAAATTCTGAATTGAGTCAGTCCCTAAAAATACCACCAACTTTCTACTTCAGTGAAGAAGTATTATAAAGCTGTCATGTGACTCATCTTTGTCCGCCATCTTTGATGAGGTACATGCTGTAGTTGTCTTGGATGGTGGACAATTAATTCCCCCTCAAAAACTGAATTTCCCTTATTGGCCACTCCACAGCAACTTAACAAATGTTGATCAGCTTAAGTCGTTGAAACTGGGTGACTCAATTGCTAAGTTGACCGACGCTGCTCATGACTTGTTTTTAATTCTACCATGTCTCTCACTGGCCATAGCACTGTATTGCATTGTATCTGTAAATTTATAAAGCACCTCTCACAGTGCACACCAATCAGAAGTGCTCCCAGTGCAAAAGACCATGGAGAGAAAAGAAAGTCGCTTTGAGACTGTGAAAAGATGTGCTTTGGGTACCAGTTAATAGAGAAGAACATGTCAATAGAGAGAGCCAATTCCAAAAGCGCAGGACCAATGAAGGCAAAAGCTTGAGTTTTGGCCAAAGCAGTCCTTGCTCGTGGGACAAGGAGATCATGTCAGTCTAGTCATTAGTGTCAAATGACAGTGTTTCTAAGTCATCGTGCATGTCACAGTTTTAAAAACGGTTTTTTCGTTTTTCATTGGTCTCAGAAAAATTCCGTTTTTTTTAAAACTTTTCATCACATTTTTTCTGTTCTTTTACTTTTTATGCAATCTTATTTATTGATTTTTTTCCCATAATTATATTTCTTTAATGTATTAATGTCTGAAATTCCTAACGTTTTCTCCATGCTTTCAAGTATTCAGCTAATAACCGTTTTAACGTCATCCTAAATGCACAGTACACGAAATTCAATTTATAAAAATTATTTGATATCAAGTTCTTGTATAATAGTAAAAAAATTTAATTACAGTTTTTTAGGCCTAAGTACACTTTATAGGCTATACTCACAAAGCTTAGGATTTAATTGCTAATGCTTATGCAAGCAAGAACTACGAGCCCTTAATATGTTTACAATTAAAATTTCACAATAATTTCAACAATTTCAATTTCTTATTTAACCAAATTACAAGAAATAAAATAATTGCTGTAGATTATAACAATTTGTCAACCTATTTAGTGTTTATTAGGCCTAAAAAAAATGTTGTGTTTCCGGTAACAGAGCTAAAAAATTGGGTAGGTAGGTCAGAAAATATTTTTATTTTGGAAAAATATTTTTATGCAGTGACTATCCGAAAAAGTATACCCCACTAGTCTTTTTTGCACGCTGAAACAAAGTACGTGTTCTAAGCAAGTATAAACTGCCTATTTCCCGACTGTCTGCACCTAAAACCGCTCTAGAAACAGTTATATTAATTTCATTTTGTTGACGTCTCTTATGTTATGTCAATACAAATGTTAAAAAAATATTTTTTGAAAAAATTTCCTTTTTTTTGTGAAAAAAATATTTTTTTTGGAAAAATAATTTTTTTTAATAAAATTTTTTTACAAAAATATTTGAGTCGCGGCCGTAAAAATTGGTCGGTCGGGTTACCGGAAACACAACAATTTTTTTTACGCCTTACATTAAAAAAGCTTGTCTTATTTGCCGATTAAAATTAAATTGCGTGAACAAAGTTTTTAATTTTAAAATGCAGTAGAACTATAAGATGCAAAACAGTCAAATCATATTAATTTCGTTTTTTGTTTGTTTCTTATTTTTCAGAAAAAATGACGTTTTATTCCACTTTTATCATTTTTAACATCTATGATACATGTTGATTTAAGAAAAATGCAGAATACGGTATTTGTGTAACACCAGTGTCTGCAAGGATATCTCTGGAAAATGCATAGTTCTAGTCACCCATATTCATTTATTGCTTCTAACGGAGCTACCAATAAGTCAAACATAGTGAAGATGCAGAAAGTTAAGAATTTCTTGGCTAGAGCTACATGTATAACTACTACATTCTTACATGAACACATGCAAATGCAGTCTTTGCATCTGTCTCCTGCTAAGCAAAGTGTTAGTTTCAAATTAAGGCTCATAGACTTTCAGGAACTTTGACCAGCTACAACACTAAATATACAATTACTCAATATTCTCATGGATGCATACCATTATTCAATGAGGTCAGCTGATTATTATCTTTGTCTGGTCATACCTAATATAATCAAGAATAGGTCTTGGTGAATAAACTTACTCCTTAAAACCTAAAGTGTGGTAAGAGACTTTCATTGAAGCAGCAGGTCTTGTTTATAATGTTCAACAAATGTGGTCTGTGTGTACACTTCAGAAGATGTCCCACAATTTTATGTACAGCAGAACCAGAAAAGGGCTTGGGTATTTTACCACCACACAGTTTGGGTCATAGGCCTACAAATCCCCCTATAACTATATGACACACCCATCTAGTGTTACTGAGCCTCTCACACCCATCTAGTGTTATTGAGCCTCTCAGGCCCATCTAGTGTTATTGAGCTGCTTAAGTCTGCAGGTTTGAAATTTGTTAAATTTTTTGGTGGGAAAATTCTGTAGGTCCCATGACAAAATATAGTTGTTCATTGTGTTTAATACATGTCTATTGGTTCATCAACAGTGACAGAAAAATAAATAGAATCTTTAACCTCTTCCATTATTTGATCCCTAATTTCTCTGCCAGTGTTTGACCTACCGGCACTAAGATTTCACTTTGGATGTCTTTGCTAGTTTAGGCCTGGAATGGATAGCACTGGCACAAAACTCCCTAAGATAAATCGGAGCTTGGCCTGCTAGGCAATTATGCATGAGCATTAGAATCTTAAACTCAACACTTTTCTGCGTAGGCAGCCGGTGCAGTTCCTCCCAGATAAAACTTGATATACGCCCGAACTTTAGGCGCCGATCAGGCGAGCCGCAGCATTAAGGACAGATTGTAACTGATTCATGCATGAAAGGGTTAAGCCTGCACAGATAGCACTGCCATAGTCATTAGAAATATATGGACACCAAAACAAAGCGATATCAGAAATTCAGATAAAAATATACAGGGACACTAACAATTATTAAAAACGGACACTAAAAATTCAGAAAAACAACTACTAATAATAAAACTAACACAAGAAGTTATCAGAAATACATGGAAATCAAAGCAAAGAACCAAATGCTAAAAACCAAGACAACTACGAGTATAATCCAAAGGGTTGAAAGAAATCCAGGAACACCAAAACAAGATGTCATTAGCAGTTCTGTGGCTGAGCAAGTTCTGCAATTTAACCAATAACGCAAAATAAACTATCAACATGTTTCTCTAGTACTGCAGATTCATCAGTCTAAATTCTAGTTTAAAACAGGACTACAACACGAATGAAGACATGGATTTGGATGAATCGATTCTCCAGTGAGAAGAAAGGACTCGATCTGAAAAACTAACACAGCAATTACAGTATTTAAAGCAAAACGATGTCACTCACCAATTGCCCTAAGCAAAGACTCAATGTATATTTGACAAAAAATCCCAATTCACATGTGACACTGAAACCCAATCAACGACGACAACGACAACGATGACGGCGACATCTGTCACCTGTAAAGGGACAACCGGTTGTGGCAACCGGCTCAGCCAGACAGTAGCGGCAACTGCGCTCAGCGCTCTAACGAAATTCAATGCAATCCATTGATTTTTCTTCCATAGCTCTGTCTGTCTGTCTGTCTGTGCGTGTGTGTCATAGTAATTTATATTTTACTTGTAATGACAACATGGCAGTCAGCAACCACAATTAAAAACACGTCTATAGTTATAATATATCAGCCCTGCCTGTCATGGCTTAGAGTAGTATCATAGCTCAATCTCATGTACGAACTGGTTTATGTGTATACCTGCCAGATGATGGCTGCAGCTGTAAGTCATCAACCAGAACATTTGCAAATATATGCTGGTGCCCACCAGTCACATATACTAATAGTCTTGATCTTTTTGTTCCCAGGAATAGGAGTGCTCTTTTCCAACATCGGGCGTTTGCTGTGGTTGGTCGCTCCATTCGTAATGATCTTCCACCCGCACTATGGACTAAACTAATCACTAGTTTTTCCTTATCAGTCTCTCGTTCTTTAAAAACATTTTCCCCCTCCCCGAGTTTTTTCGTGTTGAGAGCACCTCGGAACATTTGGTCATTCTGCAAGAGGCACTATATAAACGTATAGATACAATACAATACAATAGCCAAAGGACATGAATAGAATAGCTCTACACAATAAGTATATCAACAAGTTTCAATGGACTTGATGCATTAGTTTCTCAAGTTAGTCTGAACGGATTTAAGAGAGATCTCTCCCTTCCTCTAATGGATGAAACAGATTGGAGTTAAGCAGATACATTTGTTCTAGTTTTCCTCAAGTTTTAGTTTCAGCTATATTAATAGTTTCACATGTTATGTGGGTAGCAGAATAACAGGGCTCCAGACCACACCTCCAGTCCAGGTCTTCAGTTCCCCCTTCCTCTCAGCAGGCCACACCTACTGTCCTGGTTTTCCTACCTACCAATCTCCCATGACTCCTGCTGGTCCTATAGCAGCGGTTCTCAACCGGGGGTCTGCGGACCCCTGGGGGTCCGCGGCGGCCTGCCTGGGGGTCCGCGAGCAAGTCCTGAAAGTTATACATTTCTTAATTAAAAAATAGAAACAGATAAATTTTCTGTCAATTTTTCACCTTTTCTGTAGCGATATGAAACTAATAATACGTTGATCAATGACAAAATCATCTGTCTCAGATGGGTCGGTTTGTTTCAATCGCTAGAGTGCAGACTGAAATCTATTTACGATCAGGGCATAAAAATTATGGTTGGGCTAATTAATTTTTCATCAAGGCTCGTCTTTTCGTTACATTAGGTTGGGATGTGGAAATCATGAACGTTGTCAACGTTAATGATGTATAGGCCAGCCGATATTCACTGGTTGTCAACGGGCAAAAGTTTGTAGCCTAGATGCAACATCATCAACATTCTTTGTGAATGTGGATATTCTACCCTGGTAACAATTAAAAATTATCGAACACGGCTTGAGGTTTAACATGGGCTTAGGCCTATATAGAGTGTTTCGAGCAGTAAACTGTGCTCAAAAATACATGCCCAAAGCTTACATTAAAATAAAATACAGGTTTTTTATAAATACATTTCATATAACTGGTTATATAAATGTGTATTACAGGAGTGCAGAGGCGTATAGGCTATATTAGCCTATAACCACAGAATAAAGAAAGCGTAGCTATAACACACATGTAGGCCTACTATTATATAGGATAATAGAGTCGCACAGTTGCGATAATGCTCCAAAAGGCGCCAAATTTTATTGGGGGTCCGTGACAGGGACCAAAAATTGAAAAGGGGTCCGTGGGTCTGAAAAGGTTGAGAACCGCTGTCCTATAGGACTTTAAACCATAATCCCCTTGACCAGGGTATTCATGACCCAAGGCTTTAATATTAGTAAATATTCGTGAAAATATAAAAACAAATAATATTCATAAATATTCGTAAATATTAGTTTACGAATTAAAGTGAACCATTGAAACAGCAATTTAATTGTCTGAACATTCAAGGTATTTGTAATACATCAACAGACAACGATATGAAAACTACTGTATCCATACATGCAGAACTTTAGGCCCATTATTATAGGCAGTTAAAGATAATTACTAATTTACTATTGTTATCAACTGCCATTGGTGGCTCTGACTCTTGTCAGGTATCGCTGCCCAGCAAAATTGGTCTACATATGACTTTATATACAAGAGCCAGGATTCTGGTGTATGTTGAGTTGTGGACAGCAATTTGAGGCTGTTGAAGCACATCAAAGCCCTTGATTACACAGGAACAACTGTGCAGTGGGAAGAACAGGCAGTCAAAGATCCTGAAGTTGAGGAGGAACGTGAGAAGTCTGACAAACATTAACTATCCAATGTGATATCATGTATAAACTGCATGGCAACATTGGCCACGCCCAGCATCAGTACAGAGACTTTGAAGTTTTTAAGAGCAAATAAGACTGTCCTATTGGACAGATTCAACTGGGAGTGTTCCTCAGTAGGCAACCTTGAAGGGGAAATACCAAAATGCTGTACATAGTAATAATAATAATATTAATAACCAATTAACCATAGCAATAATAATAATAATAGTAAATCAGTAAATCACCATTAAATGATGCCATGATTTTTTACAAGATTTTTCTACCATGACAATTGCCCTGGCTTATCTTCATATAATGCTGCTACGCCTACGCAATCGTCCGATAAACATGATCTGCCTTCATTTTGCGAGTATAGGGTGGAACTGTAATGAAACACGTCCTTTGAAAGTCTTGAAAAGAAATGAAAACTGTATGGAAATCAGGCAGTTGCTTTGGCATAAGTTAGGATCTAGAACAGGTTTCTTGAGCATGGAGAACACCATAAATCTCATTTTTTGTGAAGAGTAAAGAAATGCTTCAGAAAAAGACATGTTAAATGAATGTTATAAGCAAAGGAAGCACATCGTCAACTATATGGCCGCCACATGTAAAAAATACACTTTTACATGTAACAGAAAAGGAGGACAAGAACAGGGAACTGCAGAGACACAGGCATGCTCATTTTATTCAGTCCTCTCAAGAATTTATATAGCACCCTTCAAGAAGACTATTCAGACATACTCAGTCCAACCATTTTGATACAAATAAGAATTGGGAGCTTGTAGAACATAGATCTACGAATCACCCCAACACGCTTGTCTCCCATGGGAGACCATTCACAAAAGAACTGAGAAAGCAGGATGCTGACAGATTGAGGTTCCAGCACGAGGGACCAAAAGCTCCCTGCTGGAGGCAACGCGAATGGTTCTGTGAGAGAGCAGACAGGGGACAGTAGAACTCATATCCGGTTAAAAAGCTATGATTACAGCGTGCAAATCCAAAAATTGCAAACAATTCAGAGGAGACTAAGTCTTAAATCATGACTATCAACATTGAAAATGAGCAATTTGATTTATAAACTAACAGCTTAAAATTAAGGCTGTTGTTTGATTCAAAAATTTAATCAAAATTAATCGCATGATTAATTTTTTAATCGCAATTAACTTCAAATTAATCGCAACACATTTCCTTCAAGTATATGAGTCTTAACATTTTTCTAAAAACGGTGAAGCATAAATGAAGAAATGTATACTTTTTATTACAAATAGTTTCAATAACCTTTGGCTTAAGCCCATTGAAACTCTGTGCACATTTAGTTTATTGAGCAGTTTTGCATAGCAGACAGAATTGAAACACTGTTTAAATCAGTCAACTGCTCAAAATCTGCTTTTTTTAGCCTGAGCCAGTGAGCCACCTTTAAAATGATATAGGTCTAAATGTGAAAATTAGAAACCATTTTTATCACTGTCAAAATTAATTATTTCTCCCGCCAATTGTTTATTTAGGCAGACCAGTTATTTTTATTTGTCGGTTCAAAGGATGCGCTTCTGAACTAACGATAATGCTAAATGTTGAACTTCATCAAGTTGGTCATAATTTTCACACAAGAGTTTGCAGCCCTTGTCAAACCTCGTTTCTTTTGTCCTTCTGTAAGTATTTAACTGATTATTTGAAGCCTGGATTAATTGGTCTTTTCATCTCCTGGAGTTCAGCTAATGTAGGCCTAATCCGACAGGACTTTAATGGACGATGCGGCCGATGTCGACGGCTCAACATTAGCAATAATTGAAAAAATGCATGTTTGGTTCGTGTAGGCATACAGGCGATAATTCAGCGACAAATTGCTCAAATTCTTTCTTTGAATATTTGCAAAGAAGGTATCACTAGTTTTAAGTAAGAGCTTTCCTTTTAAAACGATTTTCTGCATTAGATTCCATTTTAATCAGCTCTAATTAATGCATACAATTAATGAGTTAAAAATGTTAATCACAAAATGTTTTAACGTGTTAATCGCGATTAATCTACATCTCTACTTAAAAATGCTCCTATTCCAGTGTGGAAATTCAAAGAATTTAAACAAATGGGAGGGTACATTTATTGAAGCCTTAACCTCCTTAGTGTTAAGCCCGAGTATAACTCGAGCCGGGAATTCTAATGTAACGTATTTTACACGTTATTCGTGATGATAATGTAACGCTAGGGAGGTTAACCATGTTTTTCAGCAACGAAATTATAAGAAATCTTTGAGATGACAGCTTAAAATGCTACCATAACAGTGTGCCAATTTTTTAAATTTAAACAATAGGAGGAGACATTTATTGATGTCCTAGGTCATGTCTCTGAGCACTGAAACAATGAGCAATTTTGTTAAGATGACGGCTAAAAAAGCTATTTATATGGTTACAGTGTGCAAATCTCAAAAATTGTAAACGATTGGGTGGCAACACTCTGAAGTCTTAAACTACAATGCATGACTCTCAGCATTGAATATTAGCAATTTTAGTAAGATGATAGCCTAAAATCCTACCATTAAAGTGTGGAAAGTTAAACATTTAAACAATGAGGGGCATTTATTGAAATATTAAACCATGCCTTTCAGCAATGAAATTATAAGAAACTTCGTTAAAATGACAGACTAAAATGCTACAATTAGAGAGAGGTAAAATTTTACAAAATTTCAAATTTAGGCAAGGGCAAATACCCCTCCCAAAACCTCTTCCCCTGCTCGGCGCTTCGCGCCTTGGCAAGTGTCCTTCAGCCGCTCGTTCGTCCCCCCCAACTTCTGGACCAAGCATCCCCTGCAGGAGATGGACAGAGGCAGGGGTGGCACTAGCTAAACAATTTCAGCAGGTCGCATCAGGGTCATGGTAGTTATTCCGCAGGTAAAAAATGGGTCAACATGTATTTTAGCAACATAAATTATTTAACATTGCATGGGTTTCAGCATTGGTCGAATACGAGTCAGGTTGAAGAAATGAATTCTTGCTAAATAGAAGTTGGAATGATGAAAATAAATTTTGATCATTAAATAGAAGTGGGATTTATGAAAATATCTTGCTGAAATTGAAGCCGCATTGATAAACAATAATTTTTAATTGATGAAAAATAATTGCTGCCGAAATAGAGTCGGGAATGATGACACAAATTCTTGCCTAAACAGAAGCTGGATCAATGAGAAGGATTCCAGCCAAAGTTGGATTGATTAAAAATAAAAATACTGCAACAAGCGAATAATTTACGAGGCTAAAATACACGTTTACAAAAAAATGCATGTAAAGAAATATTTAAAAGTCCAAAGAATTTTTGGCAGGTCATAATTATGTCAGGTCAAGAGCAAAATTGGCCGGTCAAATGACCTGCCGCGACCTATGGTAGCGCCGCCTCTAGCTAGATTCTAATCACCCAACCAGATTATCAGCGTGGCGTTACTTTTAAAAGTAACAGCGACAGTTTGTAAGAAATTAATTAAACGATTTCAATGATAAGGTCAATCACACAGCGCAAAGCGAACAACACGAGTACTTTCAGTTACTGTAAAAGCTAAATCATAAGCAATAGGAAGTCATTGTCACACTAAGGAAATATACATGTACCTGTCATAAGTTTATTATGATTACGATTACTGTACGAAGGCATGAAGTTTCACTCACATGATTTGGTTACTGGCCGTAAAACCAACCACAAGTCGGACAGTCTTTGAATATGTCTGCTAACTGCGTTTCATCCGATGACTATTCTGCAAAACGATTACAACAAACATTTCCAATTTTTGTCGTCGATAAACAAGAAATTTAGACCAAGTAACAAAGCCGCAGGCGACCAGCTGAGCTGTAGCCGCATACTGGTAGCCGCACTTCCTTGCGTTTTGATTGGCACATGATGTCGACCGTTTCAACTCATACGATTGGTTAATAGTTGGCGCTGGCAGGGATGCCACTCTGATTTTTCAAAATTGTCAGATCTGGCCGGTAAAAAGGCTAGAAAAGGCTAGATCCAGAAATTTCAGAAAAATACACTGAATTTTCGGGCTTGAAATTTCTGAATACCTTAATTTGCTTTTAGTCTTCCAATATTGGTGTTATATTGTACTATTCGTTAATATATCCCTATCTCTCGTATTGTAATTTTGTTTGGACATCCACATATAAATACAGGCTCAATAGCCTAAATTAGTAGGCTATAATATTAGCCTATATCTACTTCTCTAAAAACATAAACCTTTTACTCATCTCCTTTATAATAATACCTAGGCTTTATTCCAATCATTTAATTTACTAAAGTTTCACCAAATAGGCCCCAATGACTTCCCAGATAGGGGTCTTTATGTATCGGTTCACCCATGATCTTCTACCCCTTAACTTTACAGAGGGACTATATATAGGCCTAGGCCTACTTCCAACAAGGTTCTGATATACACTACTACGTACGTAGGCCTACTCTGCTAGAAATTCCTCTCCTCTCACTATCGTACCATATCCGCTCGATTAAACTCAAGAAGATTTCATATCCAATACACTGAACCACCCTATAGGCCCTAGCCCTATATGGAACTCGATTCCTAATCATATATTCAGCAGGCATATCAAGTAAGTTTACTATAGGGCTATATAGGCCTATGCCGAGGCCTAAGACATGTACGTATGTAAAGGCTCGGTGTTAGGCCATAATAGTCCTTGCCCGAGGAACTACAGCTAGGAGATCAAGATTCGAAGATCAGCAGACCGGTTAGGGCGGAATTCCGCGGAAAGGAACTGCGGCAGGGCTTTTTAAACGTGCAGTTGTAGATCTACACAAAATGTGCAGTTCTAAATGAATTTGTGCAGCTGTAAAAGCACTTTATGTATGGCCTACAGACAAAACTAGCAAACAATGGCCATTGTCCTCCGGTTGGAAGTATTTACCATGGAGGATGGGAAGGAAAAGAAGCTAAAAGCTAGGGTTGTGCAGTTCTAAAAAATTCTTTAAAACAGCCCTGGACTGCGGAGAGGGGTTTGGGCATCAAGCCACAAAGGCATTTAGGAGCTTGTCCATTTTGAGTTTTCACGTAGGCTATGTAGTATTATTATGTATATGCCTACATGTATGTATGTATATATAGGCCTATATATCTGACTATTATAATAGGCCTATAATTATATGATATGTCACATCATAAATTCCTCCCGCTTTGTATATTAATGAAGACAATATTCAATGGACACATTTAGGCCTAGCCTACACCTCTTTTCGCTTTTAATTCCATAGGACAAGTTTTCAAGTAAGCCTATCTATTCAGTCTATTCGTGCAATTTGCAGTCGCCTAGGCTTGCCGACCCTTAAACATTGGTAATACAGCTGAGATAAATTGTGGGGGAGGGAATTCCCTCCTTCCTCCCTGGACCAGGGATTTACGGCCCTGCCTGTATGCGCACACAAATTAATACGCGTGTGCACACCTTATCTATGGTGCATACACAATATGCAATAGGCCTAATAATTATCATTTGCTCAATGCGTTATAGTGTAGGCCTATATATATAGAAGGATATAAATATCGATTAAAGACCTGTTACTGTTAGGCGTAGGCCTATAGGCTGGTAGAAATGACATCATCGATCTAGACAACGCTAAATGAGACACAACGTCCACTTGTGGATTTTTCCCAAGATCTCGTGATATTTGTGAATCAATGGATTTGTTTGCATCGCATTTCGAGGATTTTTATACTAAGCCTACTAAGGTCTAAGCTTACAGGCCTAGATTAGATGCTTTTATTTACCGGACTTTCCATCAGTGACATAGAATCAGGTTAGCTGTTTGTGAAAGACCTTTAGCCTGTTATAACTATAACATTGCAATTTGTTAATTCATTATCAAGCTCCGGCTTTTTAGCGTTCTTTGCTCAATATTTTTTGCGATAATGTGATTGCAAAAACACATTCTATATTTCTTCGCAATTATTTTCCCTTTCAGTTACTTGGAATTTTTAATAGACTCGTCCATTTAAAGAGGTCGTTGCTCTTGACCAAACTTGAGAACTTTGCAAGATCTTGGGATTTCTGGTAATGGAGAGTGGAAGATTGCAGCTAGCGGCACAGGCCATACAACACGATACAAGCCAAGCAGGCAAGCACAGACCTCATAATTATTCATGAAATCCAGCAGCGCGAGTCATAGCAGTTTTCGCCAATTTGCATAAAACTCAACACGGTGACGACCGATTTGGTCATCGATTAACCTTGTTTTTGATAAAAGCTTTTGCTTCGATCTTCTATTTTCATATTAGTTCATCGTATCTCACTTTTAATGCAGAAGTGCATTAAATATGTTTTAACGAATGGTAGGAGCATCGTGGACAGGTATTTTACGCTCGACACTGCCGTGTTATCGTCTTCGTTGAGCGCAGGCCAGAACATTGCGATGGCCTCAACCGAAGTTGTAACGTACGGGAAAGACGGGGTAGTAGAAGGGAAAATGCACACTGGTCCTACTGGATCAAAGTCTGTCGCGACCAGTTCCGTGTCTGTTCAGCCCAAAGCGTCGGGGATCGAACTTGGACGCTCTACTCTTAGTTTGGTGAATAGCGAGGAGGAGCATTTCGTTGGCGACGAGGCAAACGCCAAGCTGGTCGTCAAGAATGACACTTCGCGAAAAGACTACAGCTGTCTGACGATATCAATCTATTCAGCCATTGTTATAGCAATCATCTGTATTTTTCTTGTTGTGGGACGAGACTACATAAAATATGTGCTGCTTTCTCTGGAAAAGAGCAATCTTTGGTTAAGCCTCGTCATATTTTCGCTTCTCTTCTCTGTTGTCTCCTTTCCGATGACATGGGGTTATATACTTCTAAATGTCGCCTGTGGATACCTGTATGGACTCCTTCTTGGCATCGTGATAGTCATCATGTGTGCTCTGTGTGGTCTCACAGTTGCTCATCTGCTCATCAAGAGGTTTCTCCAGGATTTTGTCTTTGATCGATTGGCCAACGACAGTATGCGAGCAATCATCCGAGTTGTCGACAGTGAGCATGGGTTTAAAGTGGTTGTACTAGCAAGACTCACGCCAATTCCATTTGGTCTTCAAAATGCTCTTTTTGCTGTAAGTGTTCGAAAGTGTTATTCGTTGAAATTGTTAACAGATTTAGAAATTTGCACATAAACCATTGAACACTTATAACTGCATTATTAAACAGTCGGCTATTAAACATTTCATCAATGCAAATTCATTTATTCGAACAAGCATTCAGCAGCAGAAATTCTGAACCCCTAAGCAGTTCAGTATTTGGCCTCTTAAGCTATCTGTAGGCTTAATGAAAGAACAAAAAAATAGAATTGAAATGATAAAGTACACGTACGAATCATGCGGCCGTATGATACTTCATTTATAGATACGACCATGATTTTATTCAGTTGTTAATTTTTACAAGTATATATTTAAAAAGACAAATCATAGACTTTGTGTAACTATCCAGCCGCCAGGCCCCTAAAAGTTGTTGGGCCTCTGGTAATAAGCATTTCCCTGCTCTCCTGTCTTCGGGCCTACAGACATTTGCCTATGGTTGAATGTATTTATAGTAGTGTTATAGATATGTACATTTACAAGCATCTTTACCTAGGTTACTAGAGCACACTGTATTTGCTATATAAGTTGAGGCCAATGAGCATTGAGCATAGTGATCTGCAATGTGGCTGACTAATTCTGAATGTATAATCAGCTAATTCAAGATTATACAATGTTTTAGCTGAAAGTCTTTGACACTTGCTGATTTGCTTTTTGTTATTGTAGATGTCGAAGATGAGTCTGCAGAGGTACATTGCAGCTTCCATTACTGGCATGCTTCCAACGCAAGGCCTTCATGCTTATTTTGGTTCCACATTGCGCTCAATGGAGGAAGTCGTCTCAACAAGTTCAGGATCGTCAACGGCCTACGTGGTATTTGGCGCACAGGTAAATAACTCACTGTGAAGTACAGATTTAGTCACGCTAAGATGCTTGACAACTTTCACATACAATTATCACTTGTTCACAATGAAAATGCATATTATTATTAGCGTGAACACATTGTGAGCACTATTTATGGATGGATGTACAGTGTATGTGCAATTTATGCATCATTACATGTATTTCTTTATATTATCAATTTTCGTAATTTGACTTTCATCCACTGAAGAATACAACACTTACGCTTGTTTTAAGAATGTACTTCCTACACATTGCCAGAATTTACATTTTATTCAATTTTAGTTCAGCTGTAATTCAAATTAAATGCAAGTTAATTATTAGTATCTGAAGACTGAACTATTTCCTGAAGGTCCACATCTGACTTTCAATCTGGTATTGGTCCCTGGGGCATTATATTGGAAATAGGAACTGATTTAAAATTAGAAACTTTTTGTGGAAAATTAGCATACTTCCGCACACCAAGTTGCACATGCACTAATCATAATGCATAGAAAAAATGGTGAAAAGGCACAGAATAAACATGCCAGACTTAATGATTAAACTACCACATGTGTGTATTCTAATTTCTAAGTAAAACTTAGGACTTTACTTTATGACAGGAGTGACTAAAAGTCAATGCAAAGCTCTCATTTGTTAAATTATTAAGGAAATAAACCATGTTGGGTACAATGACGGAAGAGGTTTCATCTCTTGTAACAGTGGAATTGCAGACTATTGATGGAAAGCGGGAACTGCACTACTAGAGCAGGGGTGCACAACCTATTCCTTTATGTTGGCCACATAAAAGCTCATATTCTCATCGCGCCCACCAACATAATATCTGCCATTATACTATTGAAAAAACATGTTGGTCTTATATTGTGATGACAAATAAAACAGTAGCAACATATGTTCTCATTATGTTATCTATCTCGTGTGGTCTTGGTCTGCCTTTGTTTCTTCTCTTTCAAATCTTGCATGTAGCGCATTATGATGGTCAATCCATTTTTACCACATGGCATGTACCACTATCACACACCGTTTTTAAATTTGGTCAGAATTCTGCTTTTTTCTGCAATTACCACAACTCCAAAAAGGCTGTCACAGATTTGTTGCTGTGTCACTGGCTGCTCTCTGCTCATGGGCACCATTCATAAATGGCGACTTGAGCACTTTTTCATCCGTTCACTCCACTCACGATCTGAACTTTAGCCACTTTAAATAGATTATGACTCATTCTCAGCTAATCCTGTGTAGATCTGTGCAGATTACCATGTGTTGAGTCTGTTGACATGTTCAGAATGTTCAAGATACCTTAATTTATGGTTTCAATACATACAGATGCATGTATAATATTTTGTATATACACAATTATACGCTAGGAGGGTACAGAAAATGTTCGATTAGCAATAAATATGATCTATGTTAATACAGTTGGCTTTTATTGACTGACGCTATTAATAACATAATCAATGGTAGATTTAGTTTCAAGGCAGCTTCTGGTAGCAAGGTGTGAGATTAGCTAGCATGCAATTATAGCTCTTCATATTTTTACTCTGCATTTCTTACAAACTGGTATGAGTCACACAGAGCTGTGTGATTGAGTTATATTTTGACTTCTCCCACGACATCATTGTGTGAACATAAATGCTTCAGACATTTGTTGAATTCTTTTAGTCATTTGATGTATTATCAGCTGTTTTTTTATCCAAAGAGATGTGACGATACTGATAAATAATTATCAAGAGATTGTTCGTCAGCAGAAAGTATCATAAGCTAATTTTGGAAACTGTCTGTTATGAGTAGGCCAGTGAGTTGTCAAGGTTGATGACATCACAAGGCCGGTCTGGTCGAGAATGGGTAAAGTGCAGCAGAAGATGAATGACGTGTCTGGTGAGATAAGGGAGTTCCATGATATGAATAGGTCATCTGTTAATGTCAGAACTTTGCTTCTGTGTCAAACGGCTGTTTGAGTTTTAACTTGCACTGTAGAGATTGAACTGAGAAGAGGATCTGTGTTAGAAAAGGCCAGTTAGAAGCAACCTTGGGAAATATGGGGTTGAGGGAGAGATAGGCACACAGACATTGACATGGAGGAGGAGAAGAAGAAGAAACACTGATCAATGAGGGCTGACACACAAAAAAACTACATTAGTTAAAGTCTTATGAGAGATTAGAATAGTCAGTTTTCAATCATCAATACACACATACGTACACATGCATGTCATGCACGCATGACACATGCCAGCATATGTACTCATGCAGGTGAAGTGGCTTCAAGTGGAGCAGGTGCGTACCGGTACCTAAGATACTTGAGTGTTTACATGTATGTGTGTGTGTGCCTGCTGTTCTGTTAGTATCCAAAGACAACAAGACAATTCTTAAGTCATTTATTATGTTCCTCCTTATTCACCTCTCGACTGTTTCAATCTAGATCATATCAGATCTAATCAGAGTTGAAGTCATTTTTAAAATATATAGTGTAGATTCTGTAGAACTTCAGATCCAATCACAGGTGCCTCAGTTCTTCAACCTATTTGCATTAATTAAAGAACTCAGCGAAAGGGTTGACATGATCTCATGTCGAATGGATTCATCAATGAATGCGAATCCAAAACTCTATCTTTGCAATCAACCTGTTATGCACCTTCGAAGAAAGTCTGCAATTTATTGACTTTTATTGGCTAGTAAGAAAGTAAGGTCCTGTTCAAGATTGCTGTAGTGTGAATACTAGATGCATGGGCTGTTATTTATTTTTATTTGATAATACCCCTCTTGCACTTCTTTCCAACATGGTTACCACAAGAAGGTTGCATGGTGGGTGTTGAGCAGAAGAGGTTTTTTGAGGTGCTTGATGTATACCTCATTTTGTCCCTTTTCTTTTGTGCAAAGAATGTATGGTTGATGAAGGCATGTAACGTAAGTACTTTTTGTGAAAATTTTGCAAAGTTCTGCCATCCACCACTACAGCATTTGAGTCTACAGTAATTTTGCATATAAGTAAGAAATGTATAAATTACTTTCTTTTGTGTTATGTTGTATTTCAATGTCAAATTGCTGGACCAGCTGAATGACTCAGTTTTGATTTGTTGCTTATTTTGCAGCTGTTGATGGTTTTTGTTCTACTCATCTTCGTTGTTCGAAAGGCAAGACTTGAATTTAACCGGACGTTGCTTGAGGCAGAGTCAACGAATTTGACAGATCCTGAAAGTTCGCAAAGTTACCTAATCAACATTGAACCAGTGAAACCGACTCAGATCTCGAGCAGCTCACATGTTTCACTGAATTCTCACAACAGTGTGTAATTAGTACCGACCGTTAGTAATGAAGAATGATCATCAGAAGAGAGATGAAAAATGTGCTTGCAGTGGTGCGAAGACCTTGTCATTACGAACTATATATGTTCAGAGTCTCACAAAATGCTGATTAAGTTTTGGTGAACTTTTTATCGCACTGGTCATCTGCTAATTTTCGATAGCACAGGTTTTTGGTGCGTTGTGATAGAAGCACGTTCCACGTACTCTGGTCTTGTATAAATAATATATTATGCTCTGCCTTGATAAGATTTGCAAGCAACGTTTAAAATTGATGACATTAGACCTGTTCTCATTTCAGCGTAAAGAGACAATTCTAGGCAGGTTCTTAAACTATGCAGAAATGAAATGGATTGAGTGTTTGTCTTTTGGGGAGTCAAAATAATGTGTCGCTGCACTGGTTTTGTTTTGATTGTTATTTCAGTACTTTCTGTGTCAGGCTGATGACTTTAAGGACAGAATTGCTTTAATCAATTGTTACTTATATAATGTGTGGAAATGAGTTTCCTCAGTGAATCTGTCATTCTCATTTGCTGCAAAGTAATGAATTCTTGAGTAATTGTTTTCTTACTCTTATCTACAATGTATTTATTAACTGCATCATGCAAGATTAGCTTAGTGTTGCCATGGAATGGGTGCCATATGCATGTACGCTCAGGGTGGTGCTGAGTCTGTGTTAAGATGCATTAGGTCACATACAATACAATACATACATAAAATTACATACATACATACATGCATGCATTGCAAACATGCATACATACATAGTGTTACTCTGTGGGACTGTGGCAGCACTAAGTGAATCTGCATTTTTTAAATAAAAAAATAGACTGCTTTTTTGTTAAAATATGGAAATGCCTGTTGTAATGAAGGGAGAAGTACTTCAAATGGGTTACATGTGGTGTTGTACATTTAAAGCTATTTTCACAACTTAGTGCTTCATTGTAAGTACTGATAAAATGCTAACAATTTGCTTGTGCTAAGAGCTTTTCTTGATTACATGTAGAAGAGTGTTGCTAATACTTTTATTGTACTGTTCAACCGTGAATCTGCTGTTGAGTCACGCTGGCATGTGTTGCGTTCTTCTGTATTTGTGCTTCTTTCAGCAAGAGCCTTTCAGAAGCACTCCCAGTGCAAGCGACCTGCAGGAGAGAAAAAGCAGGATTTGCGGTGGATAAATATTAGATAGTCTACGAGAGGAGAGAATGGTGGAAGAGAAACGACTTTGAGGAGTTCGTTCGATAGATTTCGCAGACTGCCAAAGCGCTGATTGAGCGATGGCTGGCATTGCTGACGTGGGGAATGAAGAAGAGATCAGGTGGATAATGGAATTGAAGAGGATGCAGCAAAGTGGCAGAGAGGGTGGACACTAAGATTGCAGAAGTGCTTCGAAGCAACACCCAATTGAGCGTTATGGGCCACACTAAGCACTTTGAATTGTGTACTAGCAGAGAGAGAGAGGCAGCTAGTGAAGTTTTCTGCCATGAAAGTAGAGATGTGCAAGAATCAAGGAAGACGGGCTACCAGTATAGCATCAGCATTAAGTACAGACTGTAGAAGAGGCCATGTTTGTGTGCATTCGTGTGTGTATATAAAAAAAACTGAACATTTTTTTTTGTCTTTTGAATTCAGTCATTTGAATTTGTTGCTAACTGGTAGACTTGTGATGGTTCAAAAGTATCGGCTTGATTATGATTAATTCATTAAAAGTTATTATGTTGGTCGTTATTGTGCATAATACATTGAATATGCGTCTATTTAATCAAATCTAGTGAGTTCTGTAGCTGTACTGTCTGCTTAATTTATTTTTATTTGTCTTGTCTCATTGACCACTCTAGCTCCAGTGCATAAGGTGTAGTTGCTGTAGGTGTCACTGCTGATATAAATATTCATCAGTTGTTTTTCCTGTAATGGAATTTTAAGCTTAATGACTTTTGTTATTTACATCTGTAAGATCTTCTGATGTGAGGACTTCAGTTTATTTGGACTTCATTTTGTGCTTGTTGTGTAGAATATCTTGCACATGTTTTGAATTTCATTCTAGTTGTGATGGGTCACTTGTGTATAGGTGACCTGAGCTGTGTATTCTAGTAGTGAAATAATGAAAAAGACAGATATGTTTGGAAGAACATTAGAAGCAGCTTCAGTGTTCTCCCAAAAAGCAGATGGCCATCAATCGATGATTTTGCGTTGACAGAATGCAGACTGCAGATCAGAGAAAGCAGAGTTTGCAGGCAGACATCGTGCCAAGTGTACTGTATTTAATCATTTATAAAGCACTTCTATTAGGGTTAACCGTTCAGAGGCACTCCCGGTGCGAGAAGAAGCAGGTTTGGAAGAGACGAGGCAGAAGAGCAACGTGACGATGGTGGTGCACTGACGAAATCTGCATCAATTTGTTGAATTTTTTTACAACTTTGTACGAGTTACTTCATCTTGATTTTAAAAAATAACACAGCTTTAGAGTAGTAACTATTTGAGAAGGCCTTTGAAGAATGTGATTGTTAAGTCTGTGAAATGTATCTTGCAGTTTCAGGGTCTAAAGTAGATGCGAACACGTGGGAACGGTGTACCCACTGCTCTTGAAATTCTTGGCTTGCGTTCCCACTGCCCATCATGATGAAACTCTGGAAATACATGTGTTTCAATGACACTCTTCACCAGTGTTCCCACTGCTCACATTCAGCGTTCCCACTGCTCATCGAAACCACTTTAACCAATGTGCAGTGTTAATTACTGAAGTTTTAAATGTTGCAGAAACCACTTTGAATTTATGATGTGCAGAGTTTATGTTGCACAAAGCCATTGTATGTATAACTGCAACGATATCATCAAGAATTGTGCTGTTGGTTTAATCCATTTATTATTTAACATACTTGTGGTTCTTACAATATACAGACTAAGTATACTTTATGACCGTAGAATCTTATATTATGCAGGCTGGATTATGAAGCAGCAGATTCTGTCTGTTGTGCATGGTTCAGTGCTGGTGTGTGAATTTGGACAGTTGGAAGAGACGTGTTTAGGTCATGGTTTGGACGAGCAAAAGGAGATGAATCTTCTTTCTGTGGTTGTTGTGTGCAGTATCAGCGAAGATGATGTGGAAAGATGGTATTCAATCCAGCGGCGTACCAGGAATAGAGAGAGAGACTCGATTAAATTGCAGACATTGGCTGTTATAGGAATGATAATGCATCGAGTGTTTTGGGATTTCAATTATTAGCTACAAGTTATGTAAAATAGCATGAGAACTGTACAGTTATCCCGGATATATGTTTTAAAATTGTGTTATTGTTTTATCTCACTTGAAGTATTTGTGTAGTTAGGCATGTTTTAGAAGCACCTTGAATGTAGGTAATAATTTAATATTTGTAGGAAATGATGGTGACCTTGGTTTGCATTGCTTGATATGACGTTGCTTCAGAACCTGGGTAATGAACTTAGCTTAGTGCAGGAATTTCAAATTTTACATGTGAAAGAATAGATTGATATTTAAATTTATGCTGTTTATTATTGGTTGGTTAGAAATTGTTTAATGCACCATTTGTTTCAAACATTCTGTTTTGTCTGTTACAAGCATACTGTAAGGGCAGAAGCTTAAAAACATTTTTCATCTTTTGATGGCTAAATATTTCGGAGTTTCCTTGTCATTGTAAGTGAGTTGGCGTGCTATCTGATCTAGCTTTAATCAGTTGATCATAAATTAAGCAGAGTCGGAATATGCTGCCCACTTCTTCATAGTCTGCTGACTCTCAAGTGGTTTTTACAGTCTCTTTCCCCAGCATCTTTGCTGTCTGTATAGCATGTGGCAAATCTTTTTATTGATCAGAAAGTGTTTAGGTCTAATATTTGGTTTCACGTTAACTTAGTGATTTGCGTTCTTTATTATATATACACTGTGTCCACGATAAAGTAGAACCCAATAAAAAATGTCATAACTCAGTCAAAACTTTCGGGATTTGTCTGAAATTTTAAACACAGCAACAGTGGCCATATTTACATGCGATCCTAAAGCCGATTAGAAATATTCTGCAGTTTGTCAAATTTATGAGCGTTTGAGATGCAGCACCGAAAAATGCAACTTTCCAACATGGAAAAGCTGAAATGAAGCAAAATTCAGCTATAAATGGTGCTCAGAATGTCATTTTTGTTCACGAACACACGACCGTAGACGTAGCAGTGTAGTAGCTGTCCCGGAAGACACTTGGCTTCATATCCGCAGCTGTGGCCGCCTAGCAGTCCAGACCTCGATCGGGTGCATGTACCGGAGTAGCGCGTTTTTCGTTCCCGTGTTCACGACATCGATGACCGTAGGGCGCGTCTGATTGAAGAGTGGCAGCTGTTTGACCAGGTCTTCATCGACCGGACATCAAGCAGTAGCCTCTACGTTTATGGTCGTGTGTCCGTTAACAAAAATGACATTTTGAGCGCCATATTTAGCTGAATTTTACTTCTTTTCAGCTTTTGCATGTTGGAAAGTTGCATTTTTCGGTGCTGCCTCTCAAAGGCTCATAAATCTGACAAACTTACGAATATTTCTAATCGGCTTTAAGATCTCGTGTAACTATGGCCACTGTTGTTGTGTGTAAAATTTCAGGCAAATCCTAAACATTTTGACCGAGTTATGACACGTTATTGTGGGTTCTACTTTATCGTGGACATGGTGTATATATATGTATATAGAATATAGCATATATAAAAATCTAGATTATAGATATAGATTTTTGCTACTAAGGAAGCAAAGAATTATGGTTTTTAATTGCATCGAAACATATTGAAATGTCTTCTTTGCAGAGATGATAGATCTTTCTTTCGCAAGACTATTTTTGCATACAGTCATGTGCGAAAATTTCTTTATTATGTTTTACGGGTTCTGGAAACAGCTGATCGAGAACAGAACCAAACACCATATGTTATGAAAATGAGGTAAAGGTCATAAGAACATATCTATACCGTTGTACTATATTACCGTAATCAATTTCACTTTGTGTGCTGTTCTTATACATATACTTAAATCAAGAAAATGCACTACAGTGTAATTCGCCAATTGTTAAAGTTTCTTTGTAACGTAATTGTCTGTTTAATTTAGCCATGTTTTATTGAGTTGTGCTTGAAAACAGTTGCTATTGTATTTAGCATGATTGCGAATTTGTTGCACAGTTTATAAATGACTTACCCTCCTTCGTCTCTTTTGATCTCACTCGTAACAGTTTTAATATTATTAAATTAATGTATTATTCGACTTTTGTGTCGTTTTGTCATTTTTTTAAGTTGAACTTATAAATAATTATGATTTAGTGCTTTATAACTGGGGGGGGGGAGGTAAATGTCTTTGTGCATATGTAATAAACTGGGGGGAGGTAAATGTCTTTGTGCATATGTAATAAATTCCTAAAATCCTAAGTGCTTGTAAGATTGTGCAATATGAGAGTAAAAGAAGGTTGCTGTTAGATTGCTGGTGGCATGTCTATCTTTGATATCCAACTGAGCTTTGTACGATGATCTAATTGGAGTCCACTGGCAATTTCTGGGTGCAGAGGAGTATTAGTTCTACTGATAGAGATGGGGAATACATTTGACGACCATGATACCCATGAACAGCTGCGTATCGATGGCCAACTATTGCATGTCAATGGCAAAGTGCTTGCTTGTGCATTCTGCAGTTTTGGTTTCGACACCATGTAATGACCCAAGACAAATTGGTGTAGTGATGCCCTCACCTATTTGCATGACCTCTGTTGTCATATATGAGGAACCCAAAGTTGTCACTCCATTTGCTCTGATATTGGAAAGACGGAACTCGTAGTGTCCTATTTGCCTGCTCATGCAGAACCATGTTTTCTTATAGGTAGGCACAAGTGTCTGGAATGGACTGCCCTTGGAATTGTGCCTGTTTCCCAGAACACTCCCTGATACATTCTCTAGTCTATACTATCTGAAAACTGTTCAATTTGGTTGTGCTGGAGTGGGGAGTACGTCTGAGTAGTCTCTTTGACGAGGTGCTCTTTAAATCCTCCGAATGAGCGAAAGAAATAGCATAATTTTGCACTATTGTAAACTGAAAACTAAACAGAAAGTCTATGATGCACTGACCTCATGTCTTGGATTGTATGACCATGGGATTCGTCCATTTTCCCTGCTCCAAGTGCTTCTGAATCGTTGCTACATCTAAATCATTTGCTTAGGAACTTATGGCACTCCAGTCTCTGTGTATTATTATTATTTTTATTGCCAGATGTACATATGATCCCTCAAGGACTTTCACCCTAATTACTAAAATAAAAATATCTGGAACGGCACCTGGTCGTCATTGAAATCCAGTGCATGAAAAGAGCCGCGGAATGCCACCGCATTATTATTATTTCCTTGATTCCCGTTGTGGATTATGACCTGACTTACGCCGAAATTTGGCTTGCACAATGTATTGCATTGTATTGTATCTGACAATTTATAAATGACCTTAGTATAGCGACTATCACCTTAAATCTGGAACATTACCATGGTGTTGCTGTAGAAGCACAAGATAAATAACAAACAGTACGTCGACTCCCGGCCTCTGCTGCAGCCAGAATGTGTGAATGATTAATTTTTAGTCTTGGATTTCAGTGTAGTGCGTCATCTTCAGTATAAGCGGTTTACGATGTCACAATGCATTGAGTGCAGCAACTTCCTAATGATCAACGAGACTCCGATTACATTTTTTAAAGTACTGAGATCACAGAAAATTGATGAAGATCAAAATTATAGAAGATGCTCTGCTGAGATTATTATCATAGCGCTAAAATAATTATCGAACATCAACAGAACTTTACAGAAGCCAGATGTCAGACACGTGTAACAGACTAACAACATGGCGAATGCCAGATGATATTGAAGTGATTTCGCAAAGTTAAATTTGAAACTTTGTTATGGAAAGGTTATCCTCGTTAACTCGGATTCGTCTTTTAGCGATCAGAGGCTGTAGTTTTGATCGATTCTGTAACTTGGCAACAAAAAGCAATGGGTTGTGTAGGTCGTCTATGGCTTCTGAAACCACCCCCAGCAGTATATATTCGTCTGAGTTATTACGTCAGCTGTCATCTTTTGATACATTCCGACATTCTGCTGAAAAGAATGTAAAGTCTGGGAACAAAGTATATTTGTTTGTATATATTAAATTGTTGAATTAGGTTTAATTTTACTTGGACGAAGTGAAAGGGTGCGGACCGAAACTTGAATCCATAAAACGAAATATTGACTGACCAGATCCCAGAAATCGATTTTCTAATTTAAACACCTGCAACGTAATGATTTTTGGAATTTGTAAATGTGTTAGCAATAATACTTGCAGTTCTGCTATGTCATGCATTCAAATTAACGCTTAGTAGTTTTCAGGAGTTTGGCCGTTTTCTATAAAAATTGTTTTCGGGAAAACGGGCATTTATGTTTTACAGCGCTTGGAGATTCGGGGATTAGGGTTGACCCCCCCACCCCCCAAGTAGAGCGTGACGACCTCTACAGCGGAGGTCGCTCAATTCAGTAAGTGATGAGTACAGAACACAACTTTAAGTAAGCATAAAAATCAGCATTTTTGTGTTCTGTTGTTAAGCAGGAAAGGAATTTGTTGTCTGCACAATGATGGTGTTCAAACAAAAAACATGGAGAACATGTCAGTGCCCGTAATAGAGTACTTAGCTGAAAAATGGCTTGGCACAAATTGCAATGGTTGACAACATATTGTGCGTTTGCTGATAGCTTGATAAAGAATATGCTTTTTTTCTCGCATTTGCTATTGTGCCATTTCACACTATCTACACATAGGGAATAAGGATAGCAGGAAGAGTACTGAATATCTTGAGATACGCAGATGATACTACATTATTGGCAGGAAAAAAACCAGATTTGTTACAACTGATAAAAAGGCTAAAGAGAGAAAGCGAAAAGTCTGGTCTTTATTTCAACATAAAAAGAAGACAAGAGGGCAAGTGCGATACGGAAATAAAACGTAGGGTGGCGATAGGGAAAAAGTTCTGCAATAAATGGATTGGAAAAAATATGGAAGGATAGTACCCCACCATGCCCCGCTTACTTGCTTCTCTTGAGGAGTTTTTCTGGTAAAGTGTATTTTGATGTGCACCACACAATTTAGAGTTTTGCTCACTGCATTTTCAATTTCACCAGGTATTAAAGAAAGTTTGCAAATAAGTGACTCGTCATTGCAAAATGACTCACTAAGCACTTTATGAGTTTTTTAGTTATTCATTCCCCATTATTCTTTCTTAACTTACCTTCAAAATGAGCTATTACTTATCAAAATCGAAGTGGTCTATATTTTAAATTTGTCATGTATGCAGCACTTCGTATGTACCTACAACATTAGTAGTGCCACTTGGCAACAGTACAAAAGGAAATACTATTAATTGAAATGCATGATTTTGCTTGTGCAGGAAGAATTCAGATCACCACATAATCATCGGTGGAGTGCTTTTCCCTTGGAGAAGTCTTTCTTGCTGAAACTTTGGAATTATGGTAGAGATGTTTTCTTCAGTAACCAATCTGGAAATGCTGTTCCTTTGGCAACACTTTCAGGTGAGACATTGATTTTGTTTAGCATTTTAACATTAATATGTTTGTGATGTGCAGTATCTTTTTCATCTGTTCATACACGGAATAAATTCAGAGCATCAATGAGTAATTGTAATTATAGTATTCAAATTTATTAAGTGCTACTCTAAAGCATAGCTCAGGGCACCTGTTCATTCATGAGCATCGTGTCATACCAATATCCAGTCTGAGGTCTTTGGTTGATAGAAGCCAGAGAGAAGAGGGGAGCACCTGCTATCATGAGTCTCATTGAATAGTGCCAGTCTATGTGCTCATCACAGACTTTGTTTCTACATGTGGTTGAGCACCTGCCAATGGTGATAGTTTAATTCATTTTGATCATCATGCTTTTATAAACCCTGTTGTCCTTAAAACCTGGTCGAAGCAGGACTTCTAAAGGTTTGATATGTTGGGTTAAAATGTGTGTTGTGATATTTTTTGATATTGCGGAAGTTCATTACTAGCAATGCTGGAATGAGAAAGGAAAGAATGCAATTTTGTTAATTTATTGGTGATCTAATCTGAAGTATTGTTTAGCAGTAATTTCTAAAGCGTGACGTTGCAGTACTTACTTATTGACAGAGGCAGAACATCTGTAGTTAAAAAATACTACTGCTTTCAGCAACTCCTTATCTATATTTGCATTTTTCATTAATTTAGGAAATTTATATAGCATTCCTTCAAGAAGTCTGCTCAGAGGTGCTCCCAGCCGAGCCCTGGCTAAGGAGAAAGACCTTGAGAACTTATAAGAGCAGGCAAATTATTTCGAGGTAGTGGGAGCCCATTCCAAATGATGGGGCAGACAATTAAGAAGGCCCAACGCTGTCTGACTGAGGAGTGGGCCTGATGGACCAGCGTTTCACTTCGTCTCCTTCATTTCTAGTAGTCTTCCCTCATCTTTCTCTTGCCTCAAATACTGCCTTCTCTCTCAGTGTCATTTGCACTAGAATTGCCTTTGAAAGGCTCTTACTGAGATAAGTGCTTTATAAATGGTTGTATACACTAAAATACGATGCTACCATTTGACGTTGTAGGGTCTATCAGTTGGATGAAGAAGTCGTCTCCATTTTCGAACACGTCACCTGATGGACGCCGAGACACGAATAATAATCAGGACGACCCAGAGAAGGAACCAGATGAAGGTGAGGAATTTGGATGGTCATCATCCTCTGCTGCTATGACGATCAATCATCAAGAACGCTTTGCATTGCAATTTAGAAAACTCTGATACGATCAGTCCTCCATGTAATCTTACATCCTCCATGTAATCTTACATCCTCCATGTAATCTTACATCCTCCATGTAATCTTACATCTTCTGCGAAGATCACTGGTTATCCTATAAAGTCGGTGTCTTCTGTAACGTCCTTCATGTTTTTGCTAAACCACAAATCTTACTTTAGTGATAACTAGTAATATCTTTATTGCCAGGATTGATACACCAGAACCATGATGCAGTGAGTGGTTGTTTTCTTCTCATAGGATGTGATGAAATTGTTGATAATTGTAAATTGCAGAAGAGAAGATGCCATTTTCTGCTCGATTGATGCTCGTCATGTGGCTTGGTTTCATCCTCTACGTCTTCCTCAATCTATCAACGCCTGAAGAGATGGTGCGATATGTGTCGTGGAATGAATTCATGCACGACATACTCGCCAAAGGAGAAGTCAGCGGCTTTTATCTATTTTATGCCTGTCATAACCGTCGTGACTGTGTATCATGAATGTCGTATACTGTCATCATTGTAGCTTTGCACCACAGCCAAATATTTAAATTTACGTATACCTAATTATCTGTCAGACTGAACTTTGGATATTTACTGCCTCGTCTATACTATATCAATTTTGTTTTGATGGACAGCTCAAGTTAAGCAGTTTTTTATCCACTACTTAACTTTTGTTGTTGAGGATATGTATTTTAATTGGGTCAAGTCATACTGCTATTAATTATTATTGCTTTTAATTGGAGACTTTTCAATCATGTTCATGGTCACATAAAATGGATTTTCACAGGAATCGTTTAATGAGCTTTGAATATCATCTTGTTGCTGTAGGTTGAATTGGTTATGGTCAGGCCAGAGGTTGAAATGGCCTATCTCCGACTCTATCCAGGGGCAGTTATCAAGGGAAAGAAGGTCTGTACAATGACTGAAAGGAAACCATTGCTTAGGATTTTAGTAGAAGCAATGTGTGCTTTCTTTGGTGCAAGTTTGGCTGAACTAATTTACGACTCTTGGAAAATCAATTGAACTCATAGATGTTGATTACCATAGTGTTCTGTTTACTTCAACAGCTGCTTGTAATGAAACATGGTCACAATGGGACAAATTTGTGGAATAACTGTGGCTTTCATGGAGAAGCTTTCTTGCACAGTATAGTAGAATTGTTTAGATTGTACAATATTGTACATGCCAGTTAGAATTGCATGTAGATAGTTTCTGATCAATCGGGCTACATGCATTTGACGGCCGTGATCTGCTGTGTCGCAACAGATTGAAGAAACATGGTTAGATTCTGGTACTGAATGCTGCACAAGATTTGTTGAGTTCTCCTGTAGCAACCAAAGGTTTCCCAGTCATCTGTTTGAAATTTCCTTAAATTCTGAAGTGGCTGATGTTTGTTTGTCTTTGAAAGGCAGAAGATGGCATTTATGCTGTAAAGATTCCAGAAATGCATAAATTTGAGGAGAAACTGCGAAAGGCAGAAGAAGAATTTGGTATCAAGCCAAGCAATTATGTTCCGGTTGTCTACCAGAGAGAAACGTAAGTTTGTATGAGTGTGACTTTCTATTATACCTGTCTCTCGTTGTTCATCTGTGTGTGTATTATTTTGTGTATCCTGTTGCGCAGGCTGTGTTTAGTAGGAATTAGGTGGATAGTTGCAGATTCAGAGCAGAAATGGTAGAAGGTGCTCTGTATACATATTGGAGGTGTATTCATTATATTTGTCATCTTCACCCAGGTTCCACTAAGTTCCACAAGGATGTTTTTTTTGCAAGGGTTGCTTACTAGCTATGAGCACAACCAGTTGCCAGGGTTGGTCACTGATCATCTCAACCATGAGCAAGTTTTTCTGATGGAAAGACGGAAAGACATCTGCTTACAGACAGGAACATTGTTGTTGCCTGTGTCATCAGAAAAGCCTCATGCGCTAGTGGTGTAATATTGCAAACAGCACCAGATTCAGAGTAGTGGAAATTATGCATGCAGTGCCTTGCTTTGAATGAAATACCTAATGCTCTGTTTTGGGTTGCAAAGTATTATACTACAGATTACCACAAATAATAAGTTCGTCATTTGAACTGTGCCTACTCTGATTCTCTCTGGTCATTTATGTATTTATGTAAAATTTAACACAATATACAAATAGATTATGCGTTTATTTGTTCAGAGTTCAACTGATTAGATTTCATTTTTAAACTTTAACTCTGTCTTCAGTGGTAGATGAGATATAACATTTTGCAGTTATGGTATTAAATGGAATCAAATCTCAAGAGAATCTACGCAAAGCCGAATGAAGACCTACAACAGCTGGTTGGTTGGCAGAGGGTTAAGTTTACAAATTTTTGTCAATCGTGCCGTACAATTCAAAGGCTGTTTGTTTAGATCCTGGATTCCGCAGATCCTTGCTATTGCCGGTCTGTGTGTTGTGATGATGATTCTACGCAATGTCGTCAAACTTCAGTTTCCAAATCCATCCGAGATGTTTGTAAGTATGACTGCAAATAACTGAGTCTGCCACCGGTTTCTGTGGTTTTTCAAGGCTTTAATATTACTACCTTTGACCTGTCGTGAATTTTGATTTCGGTTTTCATCAAGCAAACTTTAAGGAAGTTTATCAGATAGTAGTCCTGAGTGATGTTAGTGCTTGATCTAAATAGTATTAGAAGCGTTTGGGTTCATACTTTGAAAATGACATGTCAGGTTGTATAGTGTGTGGCGCTGTAACCTGCTGTATTGTTTTTGAGGCAAAAGAGAGGAAGGCGAACTTCATTCGAGTTGATCTTCAGACACAGGAAGGCAAAGGAATCACATTTAAGGACGTTGCAGGATTGCATGAAGCGAAGGTTGAAGTCCTCGAGTTCGTTGATTATCTTAAGAAACCAGAGCACTACAAGGTGAGTCTTACACTCTCACCTCTGCCACTATAATTCTCTTCATTTCTCTTCTTCAGATGATGACCACGTTGCGATTGATTGCTGTCTGTCCTATCAGAGATTTTACCATTGTTTGGTTGACAGAAATGGATATACTAATAAGTAGACTGACAAAGTTTGCTGCTACGCTGAAGCTTCCGTGCTGTTCTAAGAGAGATTCTGTTAGAGATTGAGATGTTGTTTGGGATAAAAGGAACTTGAAGTAATTGTCTGTTGAATGTGAATTGGTTGTGACAACAATGCTAATAGTGCTCTGAATATTCAGTGCTATAAATGCTTTCGCTAGTTGGAAAAAGATTGACAAACTAAACGTAGTGTAAGATTCAGTAGAGTTCTTCATATTTGCATTACATAATACAAACGATCTCTTGGTAATTAAGTCTCTTGGTAATTTACTTAGTGTGAAATATGAAAGACAAATAGCCAAACCAACCACAGTGAAAAGCTGCATGCACAGCATTACAGTAGTCAAGCCGCCTGCCAACATAAGTTTCTGGTCAGGGATAACTTAAAGAGTTGTGCAAAATCATGAACATTGCTTATGAATGTTGCACGGGTTTGACGTGCTATTCTAAGCAGGTTAATATGAACAAGCAACATTTTGTCTTGTTTGTAGCTTTTAGGGGCCAAAGTTCCGAAAGGTGCTTTGCTGCTGGGTCCTCCAGGCTGTGGCAAGACCCTTCTGGCCAAGGCCGTTGCCACAGAGGCACGCGTTCCTTTTCTAGCCATGGCTGGATCAGAGTTTGTGGAGATGCTTGGAGGTTTGTGAACCGACTCATTCTATTGTGATTGCATAATAATGTTTCAAGTGATAACAATTGAATAACAACGTAATTACAGTGGATTGTTACTCCACCTGTCATTCATCCTTATTCTAATTTCTACATGCTATAGAAGCTCTGAACTTTCTGCCATCTATCAACTCTAGTTGGGAAGCTATTGGTTTTGTCAGCAATTGCCTGCTACGGTGACTCATCTGATTATCCGAGCAATGCGCTCTTTAGAGCTGAAATGATCTCTCGAGTTCTAACGTCCATTTTGCATTGATTCTGGAATTTCATAAGTCCATTCTTTCTGGGATTCTGCTAATGTAGCATGCTTCAAAAATGGCTATGTATGGTCAATCATATCGTGCACTAAGTGTACTTACCTAACTCTAGAATGCAGACTGGTCCAGATGATGGAAACTAAAAGTGTTGAAATTGTCAGAAAGCAATATATCTGAAAATGATTAACTGATGTTGGAAGATGAATGCTGGACACATCATCGACAAAGTCTGTCTTGACTGACATTGCTGACAGCAGCTGATCACTCTGGCTCTGATCATCTATGCTCTTCTGTTGATGTCTATATATTTATATATATATATGTGTTTGCATGTAGGTCTTGGTGCAGCCAGGGTGCGTGATCTGTTCCAGGAAGCAAGAAAGAGATCTCCATGTATAATCTACATTGATGAAGTGGATGCCATTGGCCGGAAAAGATCAGGAAAGTAAGTCACCCATCTTGTAAGTTCTGTATTATTTTAAAGCACATCCCATAATGCATGCATGCCATTCAGAGGTGCTCCCAGAGCAAAAGTCTTAGAGAATAAATACAAGTTTTAAGACAGCAAAAATACGTACACACCTACAATAGCACCTTTTAAAAAATCTCATTTTCTGCACCAACTGTAGTCAATTAGAACAGACAGACTTTAATAAATAGGCAAACAGAGCTCAGATAACTAGAAAAATTACTACCAACAGAGCTTAAACTAGACACAGTCTTTAGAGTTTCTGGCCTAGCCGCAGAATCATTTGTTGACCGCCACTGTGCTACTCAGTGAGAAAATGTGGATCGATTTATTGTGTGAACATTACATTCTGATGTAGAATGATAAGTGCATGAATAATATGTTTCTTGTGAAATTGTGTGATTGTGATGTCAGCAACTGGTCGGACAGCAGTGAAGAGGAGCATACGTTGAATCAACTTCTCGTCGAGATGGACGGCATTGGTACGAAGGAAGGCGTCATCGTACTCGCTTCAACGAACAGAGCAGAAATTCTTGACAAGGTAACTCATGCGTGACGTGCATTCGTCTCACGCGTTGTGAATCGATTGAATCGTTGAAACTACGTGTTGCATGTGAGTTGGCAGATGCTGCTCATCGTAACTTGGGTTGGTGTTTGATTCTCGTGTATCTCTGGCCAACAATGTAAATGTCAACTCAGAATTGTCTCTTGCTCTCTAACCTCTAATGCTACTACTACTCTTATCCAGACCTTTGTTGTCACCCACATTGCCTAGTGCTGCATTCTCTACATATGCTGTCTGAGCGGTTGGGGTGCTTGGAGTGGGTCCTGCGCACGTCCGCACGCATGCCTTATTGGTTGCATCCCAAAATTTAATCATGTCACCGATGATGTGAGGAATGTCCTGTATTGGATCCTTATCCTTCAATGGATTATATATATATATATATATATATATATATATATATATATATATATATATATATCTATATAAATAAAAATGAAACTTTGCAATAGTGCGGTCACGAAAACGCCGAAAGTAATGCACCGATTCTTTTGAAAATTTACCAAAACCTTCCATTCCAATAGCGGCAGGTCACAACATTTTTACCCCACCCCAAAAAAACATCGTTTCCCCAAAAAGTTAAAAATTATCACTTTCCATCACTTTAAATACTGCGGTCACGATCACGCCGCAAGTAACGCGCCGATTGTTTTGAAAATTTACCAAAACCTTCCATTCCAATAGCACCAGGTCACAACATTTCTTTCCCCGAAAAAAACCCAATCGTTTCCACAAAAAGTGAACTTTGCTTTGCAATCCGTTCGACCGCCATTTGCATTTTCAACCATACCGCACGCTTGCACCGAAACACAGTGACAAAACATCAATGAGGTAGCGTCCCGTGACGTCATAAGCGAGTCGATAAATAATTCCATTACGAAAAAGGCCTTACCGCTGTCAGTTAGGGACGCTGTGAGGGAGGAAAGGAGCAGAGGTGGAGGGAGAGGAGGGGGAGAAGAGGGGAAGGGGAGGGGCAGGGCGGGGGAGGGGAGGGGAGGAGGGGACGGGAGGGGGTGGAGGAGGGGAGGGGACGGGAGGGGGAGGGGGAGGGGAGGGGGAGGGGGAGGGGGAAGGGGAGGTCTTTTTTGCCACAGCAACGCGTTGCTGGGTACAGCTAGTATATATATATATATATATATATATATATATATATATATACTGGTCAAGTCTCTGCTTTGGTGTGGCAGTGCCTCCTAGGTGCTGCTTCTGCATATTTGCAAGATCTCTGTCGCTCTACTTTGGGTGTTCAGGGGGCATCATGCTCTACGTTTCTTTTTCAGGGTGAACTCCTCATTGCTCAAGCACGAGCCACTCTTATACAGCACCGTCCTTTCTCTCCTATTGGAATGGGTCCTGCAGTTTTAACACCTTATGCTCAGGTGCATTTTATCTTAACCTTAAAACCGTCCTTTTCAGCTGAGGTTGGGTCAGAATCGCTTCGGAGTAGGGACTTTGAAGAGGGGAATGAATGAATGAATAAGCGGTTGGCATTTTGTTTCTTTTCGTACAATATTATTAAGACTTTGACACTGAGGACTAAATAACCCTATTCTATCACTACTGTTGCCAATGCAAGTTAGTTAAAACACTGTCTTGTAAATGCTGCTATGGGGAAAAGGAATTTAGGCATTGTATTTGGTTAAGTAGTTCTTGTTATATATGCATTTTACTAGAATTCAGAAGGTTGATTTTTAGATGGCTGCCTGCGTTAGATCCCCACCCACATTGTTCTGCTGTTTCTGATTGCAATGCTTTTGAGTGTTTTACGCGTTATCTTTTTAAGGCGTTGCTGCGTCCTGGTAGATTTGACCGACACATTCTCATCGATTATCCAACGCTCATTGAACGCAAAGAAATCTTTGAGATTTACCTCAAGCGACTTCGTTTGGCTCGGCCGAACACAGATTATTCAGAGAACCTGGCACAACTCTCACCGGGAATGAGTGGTAAGAGACAAATGCGGCACTGCTTAATATATAGCTAAAGATAAACTTAATAATTGAGAATCTTGTTAAGCCTTCCATCAAACTTATGCAATCTGCGTTTACGTTAAAAAATGTTTCTCTGTATTGCATTCAATAGCGCACTTATTTCAAACTGATGAATGGAGCAACTTTGCATGGATATTGAAATTATCGCTAATGATTACAATGCAGAATTATAGCACGTCTCTTCTTGTTATCTGACACTTTAGTTATGTTACTGCTTGCAGTTTTAAAAAAAATGTCATACCCCACTTAACCCTTTGTTTTCTGGTTTTCTTTTGTTCATCAGGCGCTGATATAGCAAACATCTGCAATGAAGCGGCTCTTCACGCAGCACGAAACAAAAATCCTTCCGTCGATTCCAACAACTTTGAATATGCCGTGGAACGAGTTACAGCTGGTGAGCGACATTTTCCAATTGAAGAAGGAGTTGTTCTGTAGTGTAAACAATTGATTTAGATGTTCCACAGCTGAACCAAATGAAATGGACAACTATTAAGTCTGTCCAGATGCAATGCTTAGGATGATCAGTTCTTATTCCCCATTCATTATATTCAATGAAGTCATCGGATTATCTTGCTCTCGTCATGTGTAAATCAAGAATGGTTCTTGGTGAACCAGCTTCTCTGGTTGCTGGACCTTTGTAGAACTCTCTCCCACTGCGTGTTTGTCCCTTCTGCTCAGTTGATTTTGACATTTCATTGTCAACTTAAAACTTATCCACCATAAGCTGGAGTCTTACAGCAGATTGATCTTCTGAATGTGAATCTGTTTGCAGCTTGGTTTGGTATGCCATTGCTTTGATTGCTTGTGCATTAGACACTGGTGCAATGGAAGTTCTTACTGCAATTACAACAGAGCTACCAACTGCCATATGGTTTCTTTTCAGTTATTCTTTGACACTTTTCCCTGAGTGGATAAAAAAAACTTATGACTGATGGAACAACTGACACTGACAAGTGCCAGAGAGGTCGGAGTCAGGCAGTAGGTTGTTCCATCTGGAATTAGGTGTACAGTGAGCAGTTTTGCATTTCCGATTGTCAGTTTTGCTTGAGTAAAACAGAAGAAAAACGTAAAATAGTTTTTGGTTGTGTCATCAATGTTTTATTATTTCTGTGAGCGGCATGAACGGTTGTTGTTATGGTTCTGTCGCATTTCAGGTGTCGCTAAGAAGAGTGGCATTCTGTCACCACAGGAGAAGAAGATTGTGGCTTATCATGAAGCCGGTCATGCGCTTGTCGGATGGCTACTTCGACACACGGATGCTCTGATGCGGGTGAGTGGCTGTGATCTCTTCTGTCTCTTGTGCCATCGCATGACAACTGTCTGTCTGTCTCTTTTGTGGTAACTGTCTGACAATGACGGATATATCGTATTGTTTTCATTCAGAGCAGTTATAATCATGGCTTCTGTCCAAGATGATTAGTTGACTACTCAGTTGACTACTTAGCCCAACTTCGACAATAAAGGACAGTTCATGTTAAACGTGAATCTGTAGTTAAAGGGAGATGCAGATCTCAAGGAAGGTTATTGCTTGTGCTGGGCCCAGCCACTGAAAGAATGAGAGAGAGGGAGAGAGACAGAGACAGAGAGAGACACACAAACACATCTGTTGATGACTATGAACAGCCGGTAAATGCACATATGTGACTTGTCACGACGAAATGAGTCGCTAAGCACTTTTTGAGTATTTTGAGTTATGCATTCCACATTATTCTTTGTTAACTTACCTTAGAATTGAGCTATTACTTATCAAAATCAACAAAGTGCTTGTGGAGTTATAACATTTTCGATATTTCGACTTTATGTTTTCACCTTGATTCAGTTTAAGGCTCATGGAAAAAGAATCTGATTGATTCAGTATTTAAGGTCAGGTCAAATACGTATTTTATTAATGAGATAGAGCTCTGACAAAGCTTTCCAACCATGTACGACAACTCTGCTCTTTTTCTCCAGGTGGACACTGCCGATGGCTTTGACATTGTGCACAAAACAGTTTTTTAGATCAGTTTTATACCTTATGGGTCGTTTAATTTGTACAAATATCACATTAAAAACAGCAAAATAAATTGTTTTAATATTTATAATGTAGTTTCAAAAAATGTAAAGTTCACAAATTCATTAATTTGAAGAGTTGACACTCCTTAAAAGTGATTTGCAGCATTCTGCATTTCGAGACTACCGACTCAATTTGTCGTGACAAGTCAGATATACATATATGCCGATGAAGATCGAGTGTTTTATTTATTTATTTATTTATTTATTTATTGCCAAAGAAACAAAATGAATATGAGTACAAGTAGTGAGTACAGAACGGTCTCTAAGCAACAGGAAGCCCAGAAAAAGCTAAGAGCTTATATCAACCTGGCCCCTAATGTACAATGTTCTAATGTTCTTCATTGCTCGAATATGATGGTAGCTCTGCATCATGCAGTCTACTGCACATTTCTCAAATACATTTAATCTCTGATATGCAAAATTTATAAGAAATGATTTCTAAATAGATGATGATTGTTGCTAGGACTATTGTTTTTGTTCATTAAATTGCCATGGTGATTGTGTTTAGGTATCCATTGTGCCTCGTACAAACCAGATGCTTGGTTACGCTCAGTACATGCCGCAGGACAAGAAGCTTGTCTCACAGGACATGGTACAATCACTACACTTCTCTAAATCAATGCTTTCTTTTAGAACTGTTGTGAAGTGGATGCGATAGACAGACTATCTATAGCTATATTCTGATATATGTGTCCCGACATATGAAAAGGTACCATAAGTCGGCGTACGGTTTCACGAGAAATCGCGCATAATGACGTGGGGGGAAATTTTTTTTTTTATTATCAAATTTGAGCTCTTGGTATTTTTAGCAGCAGGTGAAAAGGACATTTTAAGTTAATAACACTGATAATTACATAATAGACAACACTGAGAATTTGTTATGAACCTCTTGTAGGATAAATCGCTCAGAAGCGCTCCCAGTGTGCAAGACCCCACGATACTCATCGATGGAAATAAGTGGCAATTTTTCATGATCATCATTATAAGTCGGTCATTTATCATCCAATTTTTATCTGGTTTTCAGCAAAATGTTCAGCTCACTTAGCTGGTTTGTGAAGGCATAATAACTCCAAACCCGACTTATGGTACCTTTTCATATGTCGGGTCACATATTCTAATAATCATTTCCAGTATCAATGAGTCTCAACTAAATTCAGATTTCTTTTCATAAATATCAGTTTCAGTAGAGATAATGTTAATTTCATTGCAGTTCTATTAAATGTTAACATAGAGAAGGTATAGATCTGTAAAAAATTGGCTTCTTCTCCTGTTTTCAGATGTTTGAACAGATGTGTCTGATACTGGGTGGCCGAGTGTCCGAGCTAATAACATTCAACAGCACAACAAATGGTCAGTGATATTCTCAGGGCTTTCTAATTAATATTACAATGTTGGCCTTATCAATTGACCTAATCATATCACTGACATAGATCAAAGTGACAAACTTTTCCTGTGTACTGTCACGCTGAGCGTCAGTGTTGACGTTTGGCACGTTGTTTCTGACACGGTTGTATTTGAGTGGTTTACGGGTTTAAACAAATAATTTCCGACTTTTAAAGACAATTCTGTATACTTTGCCCATTTTAAACCCCGAAATGGAATTTCTCCCAGATATTTCCTGGCTACACCCCTGGTTTCTGCAATGGTAAACCGTCACTGCATGTAGCGCCAAATTCTTGTCTGTAAAATTTCTCTGCTGGGGTGAAACGTATAAGTTCGGAACGTTGTTCTGGAAAGTTGCCCATGTAATCACAGTAATTCACTGTATTGGGAAATTCGCAACATTCATGGGAAATACCGAAAATCACGGAATTCACGGCTTCCGTAACTTCATGAAATTACTTCTATCCTTTGGTATGCATAATGTATATTGATGTGCATAGCAGAAATTTATTTTAGCTGTTCAGCTCATGACCTGTGGGTGACTTTTTGCCTTGGTTTTGGTGACCAGGTACTTCCAAAATTTGACAACTGTGGTTAATGGAAATAATATTCATGGAGAACAGTTGACAGACAATCAGGCAATGTTGGTGATCGTCTTAATAATAGTAATAATAATAATAATAATATGGACTACAGTTTTTTGTTTTGTTTCAGGTGCATTGTGAATGAATAAATGAATGAATTATGAAGAAGTGGTTTTTTGATTGAAGGTGCACAAGATGATCTGAAGAAAGTAACAAAAATGGCCTATGAACAGATCCGCAATTATGGGCTGAATGACAAAGTGGGGCTTGTTTCTTTTCCCACGTCTGATACGGAGTTCGCTGCGAAACCATACAGCCGACAGACAGCAAAACTCATTGATGATGTAAGACTAACCTTCATCTGGTCTTACGATAGCTGACTTCTAGATTTCGCCTGCAGTTATATCGTATATTTGTATGTCTTAAAGCACTGCATAGTGATTATTATAGCAGGTCACAGATCTCCTATGTTCTGGAGAATCTGGAGTGACATGCAAAGTGATTGATTGCTTCCAACATTTTTCTTCCAGTATGCAGCATAGGAGCTTTGTTGTGTGTGTGTTTAATGGGTCACCTAGGGACTTGACATGAGAACTTTGAAGTGTTAAACTGGTTCTGTTGGATAAAGTTTGCTGCCGATGTTCTGCTACTACTCTGTTGATTGAGTTCAGAACCTGTTGACCAGGTTTTTTCAATATATTGGAGCGACATCAGAGGCCAGCAGATGATGATGACGACAACAACGATGGTTTCAAACAAATCTCTGGTAGAGGATGACACATTTTGTCAGGCTATTTGTGACCCGTCACCACAAAATGAGTTGCTAAGCACCTTTTGAGTATTTTGAACCAAAATCCTATGACAAAGTCACTGATGTTAATGGAATACAGCTTTAGGTAACAGCAGCAATTTCTCCACTTAACCTTTTGTGCTAATAATATTCTGTTGTTTATGCACATGTGCTGATCTATATGTAGACACTGATGGCTCCTTTTTGGAACCTCTCACATACATTTGCTGTCCTAGCCACATTTTTTTCTAACAGGAAAATATTAGCGCAAGCCAGTTCCATCCATTTCACGTCAGTTGCTGTTTTATTTACTCACTAATTTCATAAATTTAAAAAGCTGTTTTGACAATTTGTTTTGACAGGAAGCAAGACTTCTTGTTGGAAACGTGTATAAGTACACAGAGACATTACTTTTGGAAAACAAGGAAAAGTTACGAATGGTAAGGAGCTATTGTTAAAGAGTTTTGAGTTGTTTTTTTTTGTCTGTCATGGTACTGAAGCAAAGGAAATGACAGATGAACAGACAAAGGTGACTTAGGTGTCTTCATTTTTATTACTGGTAAGATAGTGTTTTCTATCCAATGTAATAATAGTTGTTGAAAGACTACACAATCGATCAAAATTTATGTAGCACCATTTCAAGATCGACTTAGAGGCCCTGCTGACGTAGGTGGCCAGTGGGAAAAAGTAATGGCAATTTATCCAATGAATTGGAAATAATGAGCTAAAAACAATATCAGTTGCATTGAGTTGGCAGTCTGTTGCATCACTGTTTTTGCCCGTTGTCTTAAGACTTCTTTTTCGACGGGTTCTTCGCTCTCGAAGCCCCTCTGATTAGGTTGTATTGTGAAAAGCAATTCATAATATTGGTAAACAGAATAGAAAATGGCATTGCATTCGTGTGTTGATGAGGGATGTTATGGTGGCTTGTTGCTTCGTTCTTTTTAGGGTTAAATGAATGAATGAATGAATGAATGGATTAATCTGCCTTTCGTTAACATGTCTTTTCTTTTATGATTAATGCCATTGTTGAACCCGGACAGTGTAGACCATGGTTTTCTATTAAATAACTCATTACTTGAGATGATGGTTCTATTTGTTTACAGATTGCAGAAGCTCTTCTAGAAAAGGAGGCACTATCATACAAAGACATGGAACAGCTAGTTGGGCCTCCACCTTTCGAAAAGAAACTCAAAGTAGTTGATTGGCGTTCACAGAACTCAAATGCAGCTCCTCCTACTTCTCCTCCTACTCCTCCTTCTTCTAATCCTCCTCCACTCCCAGCAGCTTGAAACTATCTTAGGTCGTAGACTTTTTGATTTCTGAACTGTTTGCGCAAAATTAAAGTGCATTTTCATTTCAGTGCTACTTGGTCATGGATGATTTAACTTGCTGGCAACACTTGGTTCCACCATGGCTCCCAATGCACCTGTTCAATACACAGGACACATTAACTAACTTGTGACAACAGAAACCTATTGTATTTGAAATTTTTTACACTACCACTTACAGTATAGGTTATTCAGAGGCATTCTCAACATGACAACCCTAAGCGATAGAAAGTCTTTAAGCAGAGAGTAGCTGAAGAAGATACTCCCAAGTGAAAACTTATAACATGGAGCTGGAGGTCATTCAAAGGGGAAGGACCCAGCAAAGCAAAGATGTGCCACACATGGTAGAACTATTGCATAATCAATAAACACACACACACACACACTGCTCTGGCTAATAAATAGTCCATCTTAAACTAATTATTTTAAAGTCTGTATCCGTCAACAGTTGCTAGCTGCAGCTGGCTTTAAGCCTGGAGATACCATCCAGTTCCAAAGCAGTTGAACTTGATAGCTGTACATGACTCCACTTCCAACACCAAGTAGCAGCCGTAACCATAGAAATGATCTTTGCTGCCACAGCCAGGCTACTTGTAGGGCGCGGTGGTGTAGTGGTGGCGTCGTTGCCTTGGAGCCGGAAGGTTCGAGGTTCGAATCCACCTCGCCGCATAAGGACCTTGGGCAAGTCCTTCACTCACAATTGCTCAGCGCTTCGGCGTGAAACTCCGATGCAGTGTCCGCTCTGCATTCGGGAGCGCCTCCGAGTAGAGAGAGCTTGAAGGGGCGCTATAACAAGTGCACATACAAACAAACAAAACTTGACACAGCATAGCTTAACACTGTCTCAATCAAGGTATTAAGCATCTCTTGATTAGTATGTGCAGTACAATTTGCAGGCTAATTGAGGAACTGTTTTAGAAACATAAATTGTGATAGACTGCAATGTTGTTTTTCAAAGTATGGTATTATAATTGGACATGATCATCTGAGAACAGGCTACATTGCAAGTCTTTTCAAAACTATATTGAAGTGGATGTCTTTGATGTTTATATCCAGACTAGTACTTATATAAATAGTCTCATCATGTCCATTAACACACTATCTTAATAAAGACTTTGACTCCTTACGATCTTGAAGACATGGGACTGAACAGTTCAGTGGTGGGAGCTTTATCCACTGCCAAAGAAACTGTTGTGCACAGGATCCAAAATACTTGCCTTTCGTGCCAAGGTGCATCTGCACCCCATCACATTCTTTCCAATGTGCCTTAAACGGGGACCGTGTCAAGAAAGTTATAAAATTCAACTCCGAAGATCACCCCACAAGTTCACCCATTTGTCCTCTACAGACTATACGTACACAGCATGTACCCTTTCATAAAATTCTACCTAGACCCATAAGCTGCATTTCACACTTCTGTCTTTATCCTGCCCATAATGCAGTCAACTCTTGCTGGCTTACACTTCCGGAGTCTGCCGTCAATTTATTGATTATTATTTATTTATTAAACAAAGCAAGAATTGACACACGGTGGACTTTCAGATGCCATTGGCATCAGCAGAACTATAGAAATTGCACATGACAGATGAAACTATATTTCTTTATTTGAACGAGTTCCAGACTTCCAGAAACACTGGCAAGATGAATTGAGGCACTTGGCTTTAACTAACAGCATAGGATAACTAACAGAGCAATTTATGTATTATCTAAAACAAATATTCTAGTTGACAGTCAACTGTTAACGATTTCTTACTGAAAATCTCAGCCAGTCTAGAAATGGAACTTTTTTATCGTCAGCATATTTTCCAGCCAGAAGAAAATTTACAAACAAAACATACAACATGACAAGTGATGTAAGACTTCAAAATATAACATGGTACATGACTTAATAACGCACTACTATAACTTTTCTAATTAAGGCTTTTTTAATCCAAAAGCATCACAGAGCTCAACAAGGCACGTTGATTTGATGTTCCCTTCCTTAATTTCTCTTCATTCAATGCAGTTCTAATGTACTCTTCATACAAGTAATTTTGCAAAATCGTATATCAATCCAAGACATGAACAAACATGGAAGATATAAACCGCAGGCTTTTATCACTTGTCTCAATACCACCTGGGGGTTTGCTGCAGCATTTCAATCATAAGGAAGTATTTAGAAAAAAAATGCAAAACAAAAAATCTGCTAACAACATGACATTCTGTACATTGTCTGTCTAAAAAAGCACCAAGACTGAAATGACAAATATAGCAAAAATAGCAATCTCAAAGGTATTTACGCATTCCACATACATTGCTTCCACACTTTATGGGCAATTAAGGTGAATTAACCAGGGTTGCAAAAACTATTTTAAAATGACTTCAAAAGTTCAAATGAAAACGTTTCTACAAGAAGAAGTAGAAGCTACTTATCCATTGCAAAATACTATTGCAACTACAAAATAAGGCAACAACATCACTGGTAGGACAGTTTACAAAAAGCACATGACACAAGCTGGCAGCATGAATAAAACATGTCTGTGTGTGTGTGCAAAAATTAGTGGAGTGGTCAAAATTTTGAACTTGTAAGCTTTCACAAAAAGAACGTCTTTAAGGATCGGTTAATACTTACTTAAATGAACTTCGTATAAATGTTTCCTAGTTTGGCAGTGTACAATATTCCAGTTGTCCAAATTGCCTATGTGTACACTATATGTATTAGTGCATGTATGATGTATATGTGCTGTGTAAAAGCAACTATCTTGTACTCATGCATATTATGTATAATTATATATGGTGGCACTAGAGCAGTGGTTCCCAAAGTGGTGGTCCGCGGACCGGCACCGGTCCGCGGAGGTATGATCGCCGATCCGCGGAGAAGAGTTAAAAATAAAAAAATAAACTAATTATTAGTTTATTTGTTTGAAATTGTTAAATTATTCGAATTGTTGTCCAAAATTTATTAAAATTTCTGTCTTAATATTTACAAATTTGAAATAAATCAACGCGCCTTATTTTAACTTGCGAGATGGCGAATTTAAAATTTTAAATTTATTCTAAATTTACTACATTGGTGACTGCAGTCAGCTTTGGTGTTGATCATCTCTATTAAGGCCTAAGTTAGCGATCCGCGAGCTTCACCAAAAATTATTGCCGGTCCGTGGCCTACTGAAGTTTGGGAACCACTGCACTAGAGCACTCGGGTTGTAACATGAAGAGTAGGGATTTCAGCCTCCCCAAAACAGTGACTGTGTCAGGATGGGTTTGAGCATGTCCTTGTTGATTGCATTTGTAGTGCTTAATAAATGCGTGTATACACGAGCTTTGCATATCCATGGGCATATGAACATAAATGATATAGGCCTATACATGTACATATTATATACATATTCATTTCAGAATTTCCACAGTGCTTCAAGGGACTACTCATAAGCGCTCCCAACTCTAGCATGGCAAAAATCAGTTTCGACTTTAATATAAAAAAAGCTCAGTTAGAGCCCCAGGAAACTCTAACGGAGCATAAACTCCCACAGGAGCACGTAGCTCTTGTGGGAGTTCATTCCAGACCACTTGGCCCACAACAGAAAAGCCTCGATTCTGCATATACATGTATACATTATAATACAAAAGTACAAAATATATAGCAAAAACTGTTCTTGACTATTTTATTTATTGCTGTGTGTAGAAAATTTCATACAAGATAAACAGATACATTAAATTCTAACGTAAGACTTTGCACACAGTTTGGAATCAAATGTTCTCTCGTCTCCAACATGTAGAGCAAAAGTTGAGGAATGAGCGATGGCTGTTTTGTCAGATCTACAAATCTTCGCAATTTACGATGCGTTCAACATTTCTTCTTTGGCAGGAAACTTTGCATATCATTCAGATATCTGCTACAAAACAAATGAAAGTTACATTAACTTCACTTTATACTAGATGACTACTATTCTTACTTTTTCTGATAATTATTTTATTATTTTAGTATAAAACAATTTAACACCAGGCATCATTTTAAGAACATGATTAAAATTACAATAGTAATAACATCTGCGATTGTGCATAATATTACATGGAAATGTTTTTCTATAGGAACCTCAATTCTGCTTTTTCAATGCAGTTGTCGTATGGAATCCTTCTAAATTGCTGGGCACCTGCTTTATTGGGCAACCTTGAAAGTTCTGACATGACAGCATCATCCTGAATACGCAAAAGCTCTTAGTCACCGTCAAAGTAAATTTTGCTGGGAGGGGTTTAGGGTAATGGTTTAATACTCTGTCACAAAGGGCTCATGAATGCGGAATCGCTTCCCGCTAGCTACCCTCCCAAAGGTCCCCTCGACTTCCAATCAGCAGGTGGTGTTTGTAAAATGAGTTGTATGATGTGATGGGCGCCCTGCTGGCTGCTGACAGTTAAATTCTAAAGTTTTAACAACATGTGATCATCTGCCATATGATGAATTGTAATCATTCTGTAGGGCATACAAAACGTGACTCAATGAATGGATATAAACGTCTAAATGAAAATAATTCTAATTTGGGAAAGAAACAAGCCTTTTATTCTACGTGTGTTTGTGTGTAAGCATATGTGTTCACGAGCAAGTGAGATCACTGCAGAGGAAGAGTGTCATTTTTTCTACGAATGAAACTTACTCTGTATCACGTATCAGTTGAGCTCGTCTGTATCTTCGAAGCACTTGTCGTTTCCATGCAATGGCTGGCCACGTATGGCTGGCTGCATGTCATATTCCCACTGACCTTTGACGCTGGCTCCCTTCCAGCTGACGGTGACAGTGACTGCAGCTGGAGATTGTGCATGAAGACACACTTCACCCACTTCTCACAAACATCCTTTCCAATCGATTCGGAATCGTTGACAGCAGCATCTTCTCTGTCACCAGATGGCGCCAGGTGCTGCACCGCTGCTGCTGCTGCTGCTGCACAATGCTTCTTTTGTCTTTGGTTCATCCAAACGACAAATGATGTCTGGCTGTCGGATGGCAGCAGATCATCCTCAGCCCCCCATCCTCCTCCTCGGTGCTGCTTTGCTCCTCGTCTTAGCCGACTGCTGTTGCCGCCACAAGACAATGGCTCTCGGGTGTTGCTTGGCGATGGCGCTGTGCTGTTGCCGCAGCCGTGCACTCTGAGATGCTGGTTGAGGAGATGGACGCGAGAGACGCTGTAGCTGCAGTGGGAGCACTGCAACTCACTTCGGATCTGGTGGAATTTCATGTGACATAAGAGATGGTCACGACGGGCATTTGAGTAGGGACACTTGTCGCAGCAGTATGCCCTCTTTGACTCATTGTAATGCGCATCATCCTCTGCATTTGCCGCCTTTGTTGCTTTCTCACTTGGCATGCCATCCTTGCTGTCATGAAGCTTTCTGTGTTGACGCAGCAGATTCAATGTGCTTACACTGAAGCTACATTCAGAACACAAGAATTTCTGACTGGTTCCATGTTGGCTGAGATGTTCTTCATACATCGATTGGTTTGATGTGACAAATGGACAATCTGTGCATTCATATTTAATCACCAACTGATTGTCAGAAATTTCGCTTTGGTCCTGGAATTTATCCTGGTTTTCAAGATCACTCGCATTTTCCCATCCAATACTTCTTGGCAAATTCTTCGTATTATCCGATTCTTCTGCCTCACCACAACTTGAGACCACACCACAGTTTCCAATCAGTGACTTCTCGTTCTCTCTCCTCTCAGTCTCATTATTAGCGTACAACAACGCTGCTGGCTTTGCTTCCTGCTTTGATTCGACAACGCATGCAGTCGACGGCGTGGCGAGCGATGTGACATGGCGCTGCCTGTACTCGTCACTGTGAACTTTGGTGTGCTGCGCGAGAAGACGCTTCTGACTGACCCAGTACGGACACTGGTCACACTTGAACGCTGCTGGCGTGTTACGTGGTCGGTGGAACTGGCGATGGTAGAGATAGTCGTTGCGATTGGAGCTGACGTAAGGACACTTGAGACAACAGTAAGTTGTCCTTCCAAGACAACGTGTCGCTGATTCGTGGCAGGAGAGAGCAGCAGCGTCTTCATCAGCATCATCAGCCACAGACAAAGCAGACGCAGGCTCTGCCATATTATTATCCTTAATCATGCAACTGTCGGTCCTCTGTTCGCTGATGGAATTGTCTTTGAGACAATGGAGTCGCATGTGTTGATGCAGCAGTCGTGACGCACAGACGTAGTAAGGACAGTAGCGACACTTGTACTTGTTGCGTCCGTTTGGTCGATGGTACGTCTTGTGGATGTTGAGCAGACCTGTCTTGCTCGTCTGGTACGGACAGATGCTGCACGACAGACTCTTCATAGATGATGATGACGCACCACATCCTCCCGATGACTCATTGCTCCTCTTTCGTGCAAATGCAACCGACGATGATGACTTCTTTACATAGACTTTTGAATCTTTGTCAGTTTTACCACCGTTCACTCTAACCAGACAGTTGTTTGCATTACTACCACATTCTCCCACATTCTCCAACCCTTCTTTTCCTGCCTCACTGCTCGACGACCAAATGGAGTTGGGGAGAAATGAGGCGCTGTCCTTACAGTTGTCTCCACTGGCACTTTGCTGTTGATCAGCAGGTAATGATGATGACGATGAAATTCCGAACGGTTGTTGTTCCAACCGGCGACGATCTCCTCCAGAACGTCTTTTACTCGGACTAGACACGAACTTCTTTCTTGCCCACGTCTCCATGTATTCCTTCAGACTTTCCGCTGCCTCTCTTTCGTTCATAACAATGATGCGACTCGTTCCCTTGTCGTGCTTATGTCGGATGTGTCGGCCAACGTCGCTGCGGAAGTTTGAGCGGTAAGGACAAGCTGAACACTTGAATCTCTTCAGTTTGTGACTGTCGACAGTGACACATGTGACAGCAGCAGCAGCAGCAGCAGTGGCAGGTGCAACCAGACACTTCTTCTTGTCGGTGGCCATGTCTATTTCCATGGCATCCCTCTCTGCACACATCATCTCCTGCTTCAGCAGCTTTGCATGCAGAGCGTCGTAGTCGGCCATTGTCTCTTTTGCCTGCTCTTCATCGAGTGTGATGACCTGAGCAGCAGGATGAAGAGCCTTGATGTGTTTGTTGAGATCACATTTCCAGTTCGAACGGTGGCCACAACTGTCGCACATGTACGGCTTGAACTTGGCGCCACCGCTGCTGCTGCTTCTCTCCATCCGCATCAGCTGCTGACGCTCACGAATATCACGGTGCAGAACTTCGTCGAACGTCGCCTTTGCCTCCGTCTCCGTCAGTTCGATTAGATGAGCGCTTGGATGACTTGCACGAATGTGCTTGTTCAGATCCCATCGCCAGTTCGACCGCCTGCCACACTCGGAGCATTTGAATGGACGAAATCGATTCATGATCAGCGATTTTGATGGCCGACCAAACTTCTTTAGAGCAGCACTCTGGCCCGACGATGCTCCGGGCCAAGTCTGCAGGGCTGACCCTGAGCTGGCTTCTAGATTCCCTGGCCCACTAATGCCATAGAACATTGCAGCTACTTCATTGGCATACTGCTCTGCTATTTTTTCAACATCCATAGGTTCGTCCTTTGGCAATGATTTCAAGTGGAGTTCTTCTTTGGCAAACAATGGCTTTGTGTCCGATGATGTTGTTGTACATTTCGAGACGTCATCCTTTGTCACAATCATCGCATTGTTGTCATCCGATGGCAACAGTTTCACCTCCTCTTCCGACAACTCTCGTATCATCATATCGACGCCAGGATGACATCTGCGGATGTGCTTTCGGATATCCCACAGCAGACTCGAACGCTTGCCACAATGCATACACATGAATCGCTTTAAGTTGTCGTGCAGCTCCAGGTGGTTCTTCATTTCGAGTGGCGTGCTGCAAAGGAATTTGCACTGAGGACATTTGCACATCTTCCTCAGTCCGTCCTTTTCACCACCGGCTGATGTAGAATGCAATGCCGTGCTGCCTGCCACGTCTAACAGAAATCCACTGTCATTCATCTCTACATTCATATTATAATCAACATAGTCTTTGTCCTTATCGCTGTCTGCATCACTTAAGCAACGCACTTCTTCTTCACATTCTTTATCATCATCGTCGTCATCGTCACCTTCATCCTCTTGATTTGTCAATTCGAGCAACTCTCGTAGGTTGCCATGGTTTCTCGCTTCCACGCTATGATTCTTCAACAGGTGGCCTTTCATGTCACTCTTCCAGATTGTCTTGAACGCACAGAAGTGACATCGAAATGCTTTATCGTTCGCATGCAGTTTCATGTGGCTTTCCACTTCAGACGGATACTTTCCTACGTACTTGCACAACTTGCAACTGAGACCTACTACCATCGCCATGCTGTGCTGGTTTTGCTCCAACGTCTCTGGTATACTACACTTGAACTCTTTCGGTAGACTGCAGATCGGTGTACCCTTCAGAGGAGTACTTCTGCCGGAAGATATATGTTTTGCCCTCCCTCCAACTTCTCTCGCTGCCACGTCGTCTTGGTTGGCACAACTTGAAACGAGTCGTCGTGTGGCAGACGATAAGAGACTCGACTGATGATTCGTGTTCATGTGTCTCGTCAGATCCAACGCTGTGTCGTGACTCTTGCCACAGATCAGACATCGATTGTTCGTCATCGTCGTCGTCGTCGTCGTCTCGTCAGAGCAATGCAGCAGCGAGTGGCATTCAAATTCATTCGACTTCTTTGTTGTGAACGAACAATACTTGCATCGGAAGTGAGCAACCACCGTGTCAGACGACGATGACGACAACGACGACGGTTGAAAGCAACTGGAATTGGTTTTGGTGGAAAGATCAAGAACCTCGATCTGTTCAACGATTACTGCGTCTACGCTTTGAACGTTGTTCTTCAACGACAGATTCAGAGGCTGATCTTCTTTGCTGAAGCTGATTGGACTGCTGGTTACGGTTGAGTGACTGTTCATGATGGAATTCTTGTTAAAAATCAGACTGTTGGTCATGACTGAACGACTCGTCATGATGGGACTGTTGTTGGTGAAGAGAGAGCTGCTGCTGCTGCTGTTGATGAACATTGGATGATGATGATGATGACTGCTTTGGATCGATCCACCACTTACTGATGATGATGAACAGTTGACCAGAACAGACCTGCTGCTGCTGCTGCTGGTGGTGGTGGTGGTGGCTCCAGTGGTTGACTTAACATCCTTCAGTGAGACGCCATGCTTTCTTTTCATGTGACGATTCAGGTCTGCTGCTCGCTTGTAGCCCAGCGGACACAGACTACACGTCCATCTCGACTCACTTGATCGAACAGCAGCAGTTGTCGTGCATATGGTTGGCGTTGGTTTTGGTGGTTGAACGACGATATCAAAAGAACGAAATGAATCCAAAGGAATCAGTGGAATAATGCCGTTCAGTTCCTTCTCATCCGGACAGACTGACGACGACGACGCAACCACAACCGACGATGATGACGACGCTAAGCTAGACGTAGAACTGATTGGTGGCAAAACAATGGAATAGGATGGTGGAGGAGAAGAGCGTGGTGGAAGACCCGTAGAACAGAATGGAGAAGCAGCAGAAGAACAAGAGACAGGCATTGATGAATGTACGAGAGCAGAGGAATTGTTGGAGTTAGAACCCACTGAGGTATCCTTATTGTTTGCAGCAATGTCATCTTGTGGCTTATCCTCAAGTTCATCTGGTAAGGTTTCTCCACCTTTGCCTGGAGACGGTGGATGGTACTCGGCCATGTGGCGTTGGATTGCTCCCTCACCTGTGGACGAGTAGCTGCAAAGACTACAGCGCCTCGGTCCATTCACAAGATGGCGCTCCTGATGGCGTTCAAAGTTGCGCTTCATTGTCGTCTGGTAGGCGCATTCACTGCACGAATAAACCGCTTTGCCAGAATGAAGCGTCTTGTGTGTGCACCACTCGATCTTGCGTTCCGTCACAAAGCTGCACTGTGGACACTTGTAGCAAGTTTTGCGTGAGTGGCTCGTGCGCATGTGACTTGCAATCTTCCACTTGTGAGGATTGGAGTAGCGACAGAACTTGCAGCGGTAAAGACCGTCAACAGCAACGTTAACCTTCTGCAGCGTCCACTTGCTCACGAAGCTCGCCATTCGATCGCCACTCAACTTCTCCACACTGTCTTCTTGCACGCTTCCATCGCCAACTGCACTCGCACCACATGCTGATGCTGCTGCTGCTGATGCTGCTGACTCCATTTCTTCCTTTGGCAATGAAGACTGATTCCCTGTCTGAAATTGATCACCAGGGCACCAGCTGTTATTTTCGTTCGCATCAAAAGCCTTATTATCGTCCTCCGATTTAAGTTGACTGTCACCAACTTGGTGATCAGCTACGTCACCAGTCTCTAGGCAACCTCGGGCTGCCATCCCATTTTCATCCGTGTCATTCGTCATGGAGTGGTCCTCCAGCGCCAGGATATCATCTGGTGACGACACCACTTTGTGAACGAGACGCTTGTGTCGCACGACTTTGTTCTTGTGACGCGACGCATATTCGCATTCATTGCAGCCGTAGACAGCGATGTTCTCGCCATGTACTTGTCTCTGGTGGTAGAGGAAAAGCTTGGCCTTGTTCGACACAAAACTGCATTTTCCGCACTTGTAGTTGCGACAGACGGATGGCGCTGGCAGCAGACGAGACAACGATGGACCAGCGACGATGGAGTGGCTACAACGCTTCACGTGACGTTCAAACGAATTGAGATGACGCGTGATGAAGCGACAATGCATGCATGAATGAAGCTGTCCTGGCACACGACCAACGCTCAAACCCGCGCTGGCCGACATTCCTCTTCCCACAAAGAATTTTTAGTATTGGCTAAAAAGAAAAAGAAATACTTCTTAGTCAAATTTCAGTAGTCAGTATAAATATCCTATTTAATACATTTACTTAAATATTCATTTCGTGTATGCTGTGTGCTGGATAATTATTTTGTTGTATGTGCACTTGCTATAAAATTATAGCCCCCTTCATGCTTACAACTAAGAGGCAAAATGAATTCATGAATGAATTAAACAAATAACAACTTCAGAAGATGTCACAGTACTACGCAGATCATATTCACAGTTCATGATTTGATCAGAGTTTTTACCCTTCTTCCTGAATCATGGCAACCAGCACTGGCAAAAAACCCGGAGCAACACAGTGCGCTCACATATTCACCAAGTTCTCGAAGCAGATCACCATTGACAACGATCTGTTGCCATTGACAACGATCTGTTGCCATTGACAACGATCTGTTGCCATTGACAACGATCTGTTGCCATTGACAACGATCTGTTGCCATTGACAACGACCTGTAGCGAAGCAAACTGGTTTCTCCAGTGTTGCATCCAAGTGAGTGTCCACCATCCCAAAATAACAATTCTTTTAGGATTTTCTTTTGACACAGTTAATACACTTACACTTAGCGCTAGCTAGTAGCAGTTAAAGCAATCCAGGCTGAGCAAGGACGTAGATTGAACGACGATCGTCATAAGTGCAAGCGATTCAGATGCACTGCATTCATGACATGTTGAAACAAGTGCGGCTATACATTCCAAGCACCTCCTGCTCTCAGTCATCATATGATTATCCAGCAGCACAACTTAACAAACTTAACAGACATCTGAAGAAGACAAACCCAGGTTTCAAACAATACATCTGCTGATGCCACCACCACCACCACTGCTGCTGCTGCTGCAGATGCTGCTGCTGCAGATGCTGCTGTTGCAGATGCTGTTGCTGCTGTTGCAGATGCTGTTGCTGCTGCTGCCACCCTATTCACTGCTGCAGAATGTCATCGACTGGTGTGTTGCTGAACTCTGAACTCTCTAACGGGGACTGCTGCTGCTGCTGCTGCTGCGGTGGCGCTGAGCAGCAGATGTTTTCCAGCAGTGGTGGTTTAGTGGAGGCAGCAGCAGCAGCACTGCTGGATGCAGTGGATGAAGGATGATGAGGATGAAGGAGGATGCAGAGGAAAGAGTTCTTCTTCTGGCCATGCCATAAATTTCTGTCATTTCTGTCTGCAGCTCAAGAAAGCCAATCCTTATGGTGTACGGTTGGCATCATCATCATCATCATCATCATCATCATCATCATCATCATCATCAGTTGCATCATCATCATCGGCAGCAGCAGCAGCATCGGCTTGCAGCTGCAGAAGAAGAATGCTGCTGGTGCTAGTGATGCTGCCACTGCGGCTGGCACAGCATCAATCAGTCAGTGGCAGACAGTCGACGTTCACCACAGACAGATTCAAGATGAATGCATGCACACACACGCACACGCACAGTTGGTGAGAGAGACACAAAGACAGACGAAGAACGATAGATTTAAGAAAGAGTTCACTTATTATCAGTAAACCTTCTTCTCAAACTACACTCCCCCCTCTCTCCCTCTCCGTCTTTCTCCTTAGATTACCTTTCTTGCAAACTAGTTGTCTCTCATTTATATGTTGTCGTGCCCCCTTCTTTCATCGCTCCTTTTCTCACTGTGGGATGCACAGTAGCAGCAGCAGCAAGACTTTCATGCCACATCAATTGTTTTCTCTGTGTTTTCTTGTGATCGACCTCTTCTGCTGAACAATTAATCTTACAGAATAATATTTGACACAAAACATATAAAATAATTCAAGTCATCCGTTGATTAAAGCATATGTTGTTAGCTGGTTAAACTTTATTAAGACAATTAAAACCATTGTTCTCCCTTTCAAACTGTAGCTCTCAGAAGTGCTGCCACCTGTGTTGCCTTTAAATTAAACAATCCCATAACTATGCCAAGCAAAGTCTTCAAGAAGAGAAAATGCATGATCAGCAACGCGCTGAGCAAGCGAATCAAAGCAAAGATAAAGTAAGAGTCACCACTTATAGACTCATGTACATGAACACACTTACATACACTTACACACACGCACCTACACATGCACACTCACACCTATACACACACACACACACTCAGACACTTGGGGAGCTCAGTGGTGTAGGGGTATGTTTGGTGTCTTGGAGCCAGAAGGCTACGGGTTCGAATCCACCTCAAGCCGCCGCATAGGGACCCTGGGTATGTCCTTCACTCGCAATTTTTCATGCGCTTCAGCATGAACCTCTGATTCAGTGTTCGTACACACACACCTGCGTGCACACACACGTGCACATTTGCGCGCACACACACACAATTTCTTTGTAAAGAGCTTGAAAAATGCAAAGCATGACATTAAAACATCGGTGATTTTCATGATGATGTTTTTAAATGTAAATGTCTCAGACTTTTCATTTTGTGTATCGCATCAAGATTTTGTTTAAAACCAAAAAGTAGTGGTTTAAAAAGATAGATGCATGATTTCCCAGAGGGTGATCAAGTTCCTCTCTTGCCCCAATGTGCGGATGCCCAAGTATCTCGTGTTCTTTCCCTCATGCTTTCTCTCTCTCACTTTCTCTTCAATACTCAGTTGCGCTCTGCTTCAGCCGCCGTCGGCCGCCCTCCTGTGGTCCTCTGCCTGCTGCTGCTGCTGCTCCTTCCTCAGAACATGCTGGAGATGATGCTGGAGATGATGCTAAGAAGCACATTGACAAGCATCATCGCTAAACTCATCAGCAGCAGCAGCAGCAGCGGTGGCAGCAGCAGCGGTGGTGGCTGGCGTGGCCGTGGCAACAGACAGCCGACCGACCGAGAGGAGCAGCCTCTCCTCTCACTGCCACCGCTTGGAACTTTGCTCTTGTAACTATGCCAAATGCTGGGATGGTGGTGGTTGCCCCTCCTCCTCCTCTTCCTCCCCCACGACTGCCTCCCCCCCCTAGCCATGCCCCCTTGTGTTGCCACCGCTGCTGCTGCTGCTGCTGCTGGTAAAGCAAAGGCGGACTTAGGCCTAGGCAGGACAAAACGTCGAAAGCACTGCAGTCATTAGCCATGACACACAATGACAAACACGACGACCACTGTCAGCAGCTCACTAACCTCCGTCCGTCCATCCGTCCTTCATCGAACCGACTGACTGACCAACAATGACGACAGCAAAAACTGATATTCTCCATTTCATCAGTTGCGTCCTCCCTAAGCAGATCTCTCTCTCTCTCCTTCCTTCACTACACGTGTCACCCACAGCACAGTTCAAAGCATCAAAGCATAGACCAGAGCTTATCATCCGTTCAGTGCTTAAATTCAATTAAAATCAACAGGTCTGCCTATGATGCAGAGCAACCAGCATAAACCTCAACTGATTCTTATTCACACTCCCTCTGACTCAGCATAGTGTAGCTATACAAGGTGCGTATGATGCATGTGTGCATGTGTGTGTGTGTGTGCGTGTGTGTGCGTGCGTGTGCATACATGCGAACCCCATGTCACATTCTACTCAACTCTTTCTATCGAATCATTGTTGCTGTCAATCAGTTCCTCCGACGCTGCATTCAACAGCATTGCAATCCTTGACTCAAATGCTGACATCATCGATATAAAGCCAACTTTGTGGGATTGAAATCTCGTTTGAAAACATGCCAGAAGTGGAAAGAACTGTAGATGGTTTGCAGGCATTAGTGATATCATTACCATCATCATTGTTATTATTTCCTACATTACATGTATCAAGGGCAACTTCAGACATACATTGCCATACATTCACAAAGACACAACTGATGGAAAGAACTAAACTATATATATATATATATATATATATATATATATAATAGCCTAGTTGTTATTGCTTTGATTTTAAGTAGCCTGTATGCAATATGCTTCTATATTTGGAACGCTGTGAATGCATTTCATTTCAGCTTTAAACGCTATGCCGTGAATCTATTAAAATAAGAAAGTAGTATCGCAATAATCGGTTCTTGATTGTCCAAATTCTGTTCCTCTGGATTGCCCACCTATATATAGGTCGTCTGCAGCAGACTACAGTGCTATGCAGTACAAACTGGGCCAGTGCACCGTGGAAGCCTTGCTATGCCACTCTGCCATGACATGGCACGCAACAACGCAAATGCATGTAAGCTGGTACCCTAAACTTGACTTTTGAACAGTACTTCAGAAAGCTGAGTATTAACTTACAATTTGACAAATTTTCAAACATGTCAACTTTACAGACTCGTCAAACAAAGAGAAAGAAGCGCATTCAACATCCAATTACAAGGCTTGTTGCCACTCTAACTGCAATATTAGATCTATACACAATACTGGTGGAGACGTGGTGGTGCATATGCCATCTGAACTGTCCAGTTCTCCAACTTAGACCACCCGCTTGGTAACTTTTGGTGACAAATACCATGCAATATTATTGGCGTGTAGATATAAATGACGAAAATATATGTCCGACATGCAAGCACATAATAAGCAATTGATTCATGGATGATTATTATGACAAGCAGACGAGAAGATGAATAGGACTTATAAAAGTTTAGAAACAACGAAATTGTTTCAGTTTCAGAGGTCAGCCAGAAGACCTTGTTGACATCATGACGAGAGGGACAAAGACTACAGACAAACAGACACAGACACACACACACACACACACACTGATAAATGGTTGATCAGCATGTATATGAAGGACAGTGCACAGCAAATAAAGATGGTAAGCAATCAACGGACTGAAAGACCAAAGCGCTTATGGCATATCCTGAAGCGAATATGTAAATGGTATATGCGTTACACATGCCCCTAGCACCAGCAGCAGCAGCAGCGGCGGCGGCAGCAGCAGCGGCGGCGGTGGTGGCGCTGGACAATGCAGGCAGCCAGCCCAGCCACAGGCCAGACACGGATATATAGGATGCATATGTATGTATATGGTTGGTCTGACTCTGTCTCTGGCAAGTTATACAGCAACATGTGTCATATGACCAAAGCAGGATCAAATTTAGAGCACTGGCATCCCCATGAGCAGCATGAGCAGAAACAGGAAGAGCAGCACCAGCAGCAGCACCAGCAGCAGCAGCAGCAGGATCAAAGGAGGAAAAGACGAATGTTCCATATGTCTTTCCACTCCATGTAAGCTGCACAGTTTAGTTTGGGGGAGTCACACAGCTGACTATTTATCAGCAGTCCATGCTGATCACAACATCCTGTCTGAAATCTCACTTAATCATGAAACAAAGGATGGTCATAAGAGTCTAAGCTAATCCACTGCCAACTCCACTGCCAACTGATCATTGTAAAATCACTGACTTATTATATTCTTCAGACCTCCATCGAAACCGCTTAAGCACTTTTTCTTTCATATTTCATTTCCAGTCATTTGTCTTTGGATGCAATCAGAATCCAAAGTGTCATCAATGAGACTTTCCAATGTTCATGGATCAGACTGAATGATGGTGACAGACAAACACAACGAACCTTCTTTATATTACACCAACAATCACACTGCTCACTGGTGCTGTATGTTGCAGGACCTATAATATTTTGGTCTGTTAGACCAGGATATTAGATTGTGGATCCATTGACACAAACACAACAGCAGCAGCAGCATGCTCAAACACACATTATACCAACATGCACCATGTGGGGCGCGGTGGTCTAGTGGTGGCGTCGTTGCCTTGGAGCCGGAAGGTCCGAGGTTCGAATCCACCTGGCCGCGTAAGGACCTTGGGCAAGTCCTTCACTCACAATTGCTCAGCGCTTCGGCGTGAAACTCCGATGCAGTGTCCGCTCTGCATCGGGAGCGCCTCTGAGTAGAGAGAGCTTGAAGGGGCGCTATAACAAGTGCACATACATTCATTCATTCACCACACTCACAAGCAACTCAAGAAAACAACCATCAACTTTCTTCAGCTCTGCTTCTCTACGAAAGTTTACGTCATCTTTCGGAGGATGGCCTTAAAATGCTCTACGTTCACATAATGTCAGGTATACAAAATTAATACACAACTGGTTGCATTCTAATTTACTAAAGTGAAAGTGTCACTGATCAGTTTAGCTTAGATCTGAATTACAAGACTGGATATTATTGCAGCTTACCCAACCAGCTTCTGAGTGCACCGTGCAATGCAGTGTGCATCTACAAGAGAAGTTCTACTTTTCCAGTGGATTCCACGTGGATCCACATTTCTCAACAACACGACTCAGACGATCGACGTCTTGCAGAAGAAATGATAATAAATGACAAATTAGAATGTTCTATCCACATGCAGAACATATTATGTTCTATCCACATGCAGAACATATTATGTTCTATCCACATGTATGCAGAACATAATAATCTGCTTCAATCTATTCTACAGATCAGAACCACCAGCGTTTGGCAAAATGTTCGCACAGCTGCTCTAGCCACTCAGTGGTTCTCACCCAGACATCTCGAGACGTGATCAGACTAAACTGAGAACCTGTCAATGAACGACTCAAACTGTCAATGAACGAGTCAAACTGTATACTTGACAAGCTGACTTTACATACTGGAAATACTTCTTTAAGACATCTCCTGCAAAGACTCTTGTGGTAGGTAAGAACTTAGTGCGATACATGATGAGTCTTCATTCGCTTCCTATACTGGATCAATCAAGTCCAACCATTGAAAATAATGTAACAGGCCAATTGCTCTGGCAGCCAATTGGCCACCATACCACACTTCTAGCCCTAAGTTGTACTTTCCTAGATTAGTTTTCGAGCAACAGGAGACAATAATTCTATGTGGACGTGGTTCTCGCTTGTCAGTGAGGTGCTGCTGGTAGTCGTTCCGTTGAAGAGATGCCACATGATTGTGCAAATACAATACCTTTCCTGTGAAGACAAAAAACTAAAGTACTGCTGGTCTCAAAATAAATTGTCTCTAATTTAAAGACAAATTTCTCAGCAACATGACAAAACATTTTCACAACAAGAATACCTTATGGTATTTCCATAAAACTATTTCTAACAGTACATAAAGTTTTGCTAGAGTTTAGAGAAACTATGTCAAAGTAGTTTTGTACACCTCATAACACTAAACTGAAGACTCAAGTCCTTGGACAGAACTCGGGTCATCCTAGAGTTAACCCGTTGTCTCTTAAATTGTCAACAAGTCTGGCGTCATCATCTGGACCAAATCTCTGAATAAACAGAACTTCTCATCGGCTATTCGTTCATTTTGCTATGAAAAGATAAACAACAAAAGTAAGGATATTACGATAGCAGAAGTCCTTGGTGACAATGAGCTATGGACTAATAATTATAGCGAAACTAATCGGTAATGATTTTTGTTTTTGTTTTAAATAGCCTACCTGCAACGAAGTTTTCAACTGCCGACCAACGACGACAGCGACAACAACGACGACGACGACACCGACGACTGATCGGTGGCGTTGTTGATGTTTGACAATTGAGAAGTAGAAGAGGAGGAGGAGGATCAGCGAGAAACTAAGAAGAAGAAGCGAACAACAACTTCTCTCTACAGCCAACAGAGCGACCGAGCGTCGAGCGAGCGACGGAACGACGGGGCGACCGAGCGAGCGGCGTACTAGGCAAACTGAATCAACTGCATCGCTGCTGCTAAGAGGATGTTGCTGCCTCTGCTGAGTCAAGTCAAGTCTGCAGCCCGCGTAAGCAGCTCTTGGCTCCAGCAAAAGGCTGCCACCCTCACCACTTACCCCCAACCCATGCCCAACCTAATGACTGCCCCGATGTTATATACATGTATATTCCGACGCCACGATCATGTGCCACCCACCACACGCGTGCACACGTACGAACGACGTCTGCCACAGCGGCGGCAGTGGTGCAGAAGCAGCAGCAGCTGCAGCCCCCATTAGGCGGCAGTGGCGGCGGCGACACGAGTGACTCAGCCATTGGTCCGTCCCCGCTTGGAGGAGGCTGCGAAGGCGGAGGAGGAGAGGAGGAGAGGAGGAGGAGGAGGAGGCACGACGACAAGGAACCAGAGCTGCAGAGTCAACGGAAAGGGTAGAAGCGCAGTTCAACCGAACTGGGATTCTCAGCAGCACAGTTACTAAGCACACTGATAATAACTTCAACGAGGAACCTAACAACAATTCGAGATGTAGGCCTATTATTCAGTTGTGCTTCGAAGGCCAAGTCCAGCGGTTTGCTTCTTTCTACCGTCTTCTGCTTCTGCTCTCCTCCTCTGTCTACCTCCTCCTCCCTCTCAGAGCCTTCTGGTCTCCTTCTTGTCTTTCACGTCCACGTGTATGATGCTCTCAATCTTGGTCTTCCTAGTTTTAATTTTGGTAATCTATCACTTTAGCGTTCTCAATTATATTCGCCCAGTGCAGTATTAGACCTATTGTCTTTCACCAGCCCAACTTCATGAATAACATTACTCTTCACCAGTCTATCGTCAACTTAACGAAGAATAATTTTTTGTTTCATCAATCCAGTTTCTATTTGAGCAACAATTATTTGTAGAAATCCCACTTCTAATTGAGTCGAAATGAAAACAAGGTGCTTGCTGTTACTCTATTGGACTGGTGATTTGTTTTCTATCAGATGGTTCCACAATAGTTTGAACTCACTTGATCCGAGCATTAAACAGACACCTAATTTGCAAATATCTAAAAAAATCTGCAGTCATATGAGATCAATGAGAAGTAATCTATTGGTCTGCTGGTTCAATAGTAACCATACAAGTTAGGTTGAGTAGTCGAGAGTTAAACATTGTATGCTATTTTACCATTTTCCTTTGCAAGTCATTATCAGTATAACCATATCAAGACACCTATTAACTTTCCCTTCTCTCCCCATTTACTACTTGGGGAATATTGCTATCCCTTCTTGGACCCCTTTTCTGCCTGCATTCCAGTTTGGTTTTTCAGTTACATTTTGTCGAGTATATCTTACATATATTGGCCTACAAAAGGTTAAATAGAATGATTGATTGATTGATTGATTGATTGATTGATTGATTGATTGATTGATTGATTGATTGATTGATTGATTGATTACCCTAATACTGCCCTTGCCATGCATTGCGCTGCATGACTGAATGCAAAAAAGTCTGACTGGATCTCATTCAAGACATACTTTGGTAAAAGTTTGTGCTCGCAGTTCATCTAATTACTGTGTCTAAAGCAACAAATGTTGTTCTTAGGCACCAAAAATATGTCCAACAGGTCTGAAATATTCTGAAAACTCTTTTCTGTTGCTCTGGCAAAATGGAGGCCAATCTCTGGCAAAACGGAGGCCAATCTCTGCAATATTTGCAGCATTCTGTTTCTCCAACTGTCTTTCAGTATCTTAAGGCATATTATATATATATATATATATATATATATATATATATATATCAGTGTAGTATATCTGTCTCACTGTATGCATGTGTCCTTTATATATATATATATATATATATATATATATATATATATATATATATATATATATATAAAGGACACATGCATACAGTGAGACAGACATACTACACTGATGCAAAACATTCTAATGTGAACTGATGGTCAATAAATCGGACACAGTCAGAGGTCTCCAATGACATGTCTGGCATTGTCTGCAGCTGCCTACCTGCTTACTTACCTACTTATGTATCTATGTGATTTATTTGACTATCAGTCGACAAAATCCAGAATCAGAATATAGGAGCTTCAGAAGCATTTTGTTTTAATTGAATCCGTCTGCCTGTCACTCCATCTGCATGTCACTCCATCAGCCTGTCACTCCGTCTGCCTGTCACTCTATCTGCATTGGCAACAACATCATCAGAACGTGACAGCTGTAGCAGCAGCAGCAGCAGCAACAACAACAGCCAATTGGGCAAAGTCGTGGCAGAGGCGCCAATGCCAAAAGTCAAACGGCCTCCACCACCGCCACCACCACCACCATAGCCATAGCAAAGCCAGCTGTTTGAGCATCAGCAGAAGAGAGCTGATCGAGCAACAACAGAGCAGCAGATAATACTCTCTCTGCCAACTCTGCCTTTAAAGCCACAATTATTGCAGCCAAGCTTCAATGATTGCTCCTGCACACGCATCTGCCACGCGTACACGCACACACACGCACACACACACGTACACACACACGTACACACACACACACACACACACACAAACACACACACACACACCATGCCCTTCTGAACATCTCTCTCTCTCTTTCTCTGTGTGTGCGTGCGTGTGCTCGTGTCTTTCTTCTGTTACAGCTCAGTCTTTGTAAAACTGAAGTAATGTTTGCTCTGATGCAATGCTGCAGAAGTGGAATGTCACTCTCGTGTCAGAATGTCAGTGATGTGCCCGAGCAGTAGCAGATAGAAAGAAGAAGCAAAGGTTTGCTGAAGGGAACAGAATTACAGAAAGTAGAGAGTGAAGATATAGCTGTGCACATCTCATGGCACATATATCAAGCATCATTTTACACACATTAAATACAGAGTATTATTAAATTGCTCGATGTATATCTGTAACTGTTTCAAGCATCTTCTCGTGTATACCATACTTATTTCTTCAAACTTTAGTTACCATTGACCATACTTGATACCATTGACGACCATACCTCGTCTATGACCTGCTGCTATGACTTGACTTTTAGGCATGTTGAAATTGAAATTCAGGCTCCACTTCATCCTGAATTGCTTCGTTCAGCCATAGCGGCCAGTATACCAAGATTTCTGTCATATATAAGCATATATGAGAATGAGATGCACTGTACTGGCTCCCTATTGAGGACAGAATTTGACTCCACACTGTCAGGCATAGGAGAATGTCATTTAGTGTCGGTGTGGCAAGACATATTGTCTGCGATCATAGGCGTACGGGAGGTTTCAGAAGTGGGGGGGGGCAAAGATTGAACTTCTGCCCGAAAAATTTATCCGGCCAAAAAGTTGGTCGTCCGCGACTATTTTTGCCCGAAAAACCAGATTTGCCCGAAACTTGACGACCTTTTTTTTTTTTGTCGTCCGCAACTTTTTGCCCGAAAAAACCACCAAACTTGCCCGAATTTGGGGGGGCAATTGCCCCCCCCTGCACCCCCGCCTCGTACGCCTATGTCTGCGATAGAGATGTGGTGTACAACTCTGCCCATTCCACTTCCACTTCCATTATATAATGTCCATGTGAAACAATGCCCGGACCATGGTCTGACAGCACAACAACATTTGACGTTTTATTGCGTTAACGTTTGAAGCAATGCTGTCCAACCTTTTTGACACCACAGTCAGTTTATCGGTGCGGCCCGCAGGTCACAGGTTGGACTGCACTGGTTTGAAGTATCGTGCTAACATAATACAAAGATGACATGCAAAACGATATCTTTGTCGGAGGAGTTTGAGCAGTTGAATCATTATTTCAATGCATAATGCTTCATTTTCACACACACACACACACGCGCGCGCACACACACACACACACACACACACACACACACACACACACCAGCGCAAGTACTTACAACTGTAATCGAGTTCTACTCAAGGGAAAGGAGATGCATCTCTACTATCAACATTTCTTTTTTGATTAATCGATGCAATTTAATCAAAGGATTGTGAAAAGCGACATATAACTGTGCATATGCAAATTAGCTGAAGCTCAGCATTCAGTGACATCATCTGACATTCATGTAGATATCTAATAACAAATGGTATGTGGTAGAAGGGCAACCTGTGAGAGGCAGCAGTGGTTAGAACATGACATGCATGGAGATGGAAAGCATTAAATCGTCTTGTAACAGAATCTCACAGATTTAGCTTTAAAAAATCAAGCAGCCGTCGTTCATGGTTCAACAAAAAGTTTACAATGAAAATGGAAACAAACCTGGTTGACTGAAAAAAGAAGAATGGCGTTTGGAAGAATTAGTATCGGTGATGACAATGCTCTTCAGACATAAATATGACTTCAATCAACTTGTGATGAGACCTGGTCAGCTGTTGAGCAAGAAAGTTCAGAAGAATGGCCAAGCATGCATGCTCAAACTGTGATCAACTATACATGAGCAAAACCATGGTCGTTTCTATCTGTACAAATCCTGATGCAACTATTGCTTCAACCAAATTAACTATTAAGCTTTTATGAGAAGTTCTCTGCTCTCCTCGTCTTTGTTAGTAAGGAAATTCGTCAGTGACTCAGTTACTGATTAACTATGTGATGTCCGAGCGTGAGCGCCTGTGTGCGTGTGCGTGCGTGTGTCATCCTGTCAGGATGCAAATGCACGCCCCGACACATACACGCGCGCGCTCGCACACATACAAGTAAACCGAATACAGCCGTAACACAGTTCATCGGGTCTTGCGGGGCCCAGCAGGTGCTGCAGCTGCTATGAAAATCAAGTAGTTGAAGAGGAGGACAGAGGAGGCTTCGCTAGCCGCAGCCGCCGCCGCAGACCCCATTGGCTGCTGCTGCCGCTGTAGCTGATGAGCCGTGGCCCAGAGCCAGAGACCAACTGAGCCCAAAGGCAGCAGCAGCAGCAGTCGCATCCCTCCCTCCTCCACCCACTGCTGCCATCATCTTCTCCTCATGCAACAGCTGCTGCTGCTGCTGCTGCTGTGCCATCACCAGTGGAACGAGAGAGACTGCAAGAGGCAATCAGAGGCAGCGGAGACAATCCGCTGCTGCCTTCCGCAAAGTCAAGGAAGTTACAACGAAACATCTTCCAATATGTCGACCGAGAGAAAGAGGGAGAAAGAGAGATTTGCATATCTCATCCTTTCACTTACTACAGCCACAGCAACTCATAGAAAACTGCCTCTGAGAATAAAATCACTTTTCTATGATGATAAAACAATCACATGCAATGAACGAAAGACAATAATTTGGATGCTGAGTGTTGCAAACAAATCAGCAGCAATTTTTCTTTTAGCCACATTCAATCGAAAAGTGGAAAACAATTCAAAATATCTTGTTTGTTAATCAGCCTAAAATTCAGAAAAACAGATGACGTGCAAGATTGCGGCAGTGCATTAAAGATCCATGAAGAAAGACATGGCACAGAAGAGGAAGACATGATGCAGTAGTTGTTCACATGTCCAGATACAGATACAAATCTATACTTGAGAGAAGCAGCCAGACATTCTTCATCAACTTCAGACACTTGGCAGGTGACCCCGTGAGAGGAACATGTGAAGATCAATGCAAAGCTCACTTACCTTTACTGAGCATATTTCCAATGTGACACGCTCGTCATATTTCCATTTAAGACGTCTCAGAGCCATTCGTCGCTCTGTCTCCTCCTCCATCTTCACTACCTTAATTCATGCTTTTATATGTTCACGAATTGACTATTGCAATGCTCTCCTCATTGGTCTTCCTAAAGTTCGTCTTTCACCGATTCAGTCGGTTCTCAACTCAGCTGCTAGATTGATTGCCCGCCTTCCCAAGTACTCTCACATCTCTACCTTTATGTTTCATGAACTTCACTGGCTTCCTCTCCGTGCTTGCACACAATTTAAGATCCTCACTCTGATCATAAAGGCTCAACGGGGTCTTGCCCCAAAATATCTCACTAATGTTTTACTTCGTCCTCACTCAGCTTCCTCCCACCGTCCACTTCGTTCATCCAACAGATTTGACCTCTTGGTTCCTCGGTCTAGAACTGTTATGGCTCAGTCTCGATCATTTGTCTCAATTGGTCCTTCTCTTTGGAATGCCCTTTCTCCTTCTGTTCGCTCTACACTTCTGTCTGGTAGTCTCTTCTCTGCTTTGTCTCTTCTCAAAACCTGTTTCTTCTCACTGGGCCTTGCGCACTGGGAGCGCCTCTGAACGGTTCACCCTACTAGAGGCGCTTTATAAATGTTTAAATACAATACAATACAATACAATATACAAAGCGATGAGTACCAAGCAGAGAGGTTGATTAAAACACTGTGTCCATTGTCTGAAATCATCAAAGACCATCAGCATCGGATGATAGTAGGACCAAACACAATGCCAGATCAGAATTATTGACAAATAGAAACAAGATATGTGGAAGATGAATCATTTAAATGAAAAACTGCATAAGTTGTTCATTGGATAAAAAGACTCCGCTGTGTCTGCAAGTCAAGTTGATTGTATTATAAAATATCATGTAATAAAATATCACTTAAAACCGGATAATAAAATATTACTTCAAACTGTATAAACTTCGTTGTATATTAGATAAACTGTCTGCTTGAACATAAGGCTGGCCTTGTCGATCGCTAGAGTTCAACGAACTGACAGCACAAGGTGACAAGGTGTCTGCTTGAACATAGGAGAAGCACACCAGTTGGAAAGCCAAATAGGTGGGCAATTGGAACGCAGAATAGGTGGGCAATGGGAACGTAGAATAGGTGGGCAATGGGAACGTAGAATAGGTGAGCAATGGGAACGTAGAATAGGTAAGCAGTGGGAATGCTGAAGAAGAGTTTTATTGGAACGCATGTGTTTCCATGGATCCATTCATGGTGAGCAGTGGAAACACAAGCAAAGAATTTGGAGAGCAGCGGGAATGCCCCACGCGTTCCCATTCACTTAAACCTGCTTACCATGCTTCTTCATCTTCTTCTTCCTCATCATCTTCGTTATTGTCGTCATCATCATCGTCATCATGTATGCACAACTACACTTCCATCTGGATACTTAATATATAGCGCCCGTTAAGTACTTCACAGAATCACTTTCTAATAAATTATGGCCTAAAAGAACCTAGAACACCATCTATGCTATTAAAGATTTAACATCTTAAGTGCCACCATAAGGCAGTACTTCTGCAATGTACTTAAAAATGTTGCTGATTTAAGTGTTCAGATTAGAAAAACTAACTAAAGTTGTTATGAAGAGAATGTTCATCCGCAATAATCAAACAGACAGCAGCACTCAGATGCTAATGCAGCGGTTCCCAACCCATGGCCTGCGGGCCAAAAGTGGTCTGCCAGGTCTGAAAGAGTGGCCCTCATTTCTCAAAGAATTTTAAAAAATATATGAAAAATTGACAATTTGGACAGAATAGAACACATCATTAAAAAAGATTCATTATTTTCTATTACAAATGATATTATTTTGACGCTTATAAATAACATAAAACATTCTATTTTGAATCAATTGTAACAATTTTATATGCTTTTAGTCAATTAAATTTTAGCCTTGTGGCCCCCTAATGTTCTTCAACTAAGATAAAGTGGCCCTCGTGTCCACAAACTTAGAAAAGTGGTCTTTAAGTCAAAAAAGGTTGGGAACCACTGTGCTAATGTTTCAATGGCAGATCTTAAAGACATATTATATGCAGAAGTGCACACCAGTTTATTTTCATCCAAGAAATATATATTCATGTCTATTTATGAATTCAAACTGACAATACTGTAGTACTGTAGTATGATTACAAGATTACAATTCATGGCATGAATGGATGATTCAAAGTTATTGTAGAAGTGAAATTTAACTGTATGGCAGCCATGCAGGACGCCCTCCTGTCCTAGTACTGCTTATTTTACTAACATCACATTGGCAATTTTGTGAATGGAAGGTTAACTTGACCTCCGCAAGGGTCACGGCAATCCATCGCACAAATTTCTGAAGACCTAAGTTTTCAGCCCCCAAAAAGTTGATCTGCTGACTTTCATGCTGGAATGTTCCTGGTCAGTGGTCAGTAGTCACTCACCTGAACCCTAAATGTTTTCAATCAAACTAAGCCCCCTACATGAATTGTTAAATTTAAAAGTTCATGGAAAGCTGACATTTGACATTATGCTCAGAGTCATGGGCGGAGTTTGGTTTCAGTTCTATGGGGACTAAAAATAACTTGGGCTTAAGAATGACACACACAAATTTCATCGACGACTGAAGACCAAATTTTTCAGCCCCAAAAAGCTGATGACCTTTTTTTAGTCCTCCTGTTTAAACCTCGGGAAAATATGCCATTTTTCTTTCTGTTGTTGAAAATCTTGCGAAAATATTCTGGCGGCATTCTTGGGGGCTTAGCCCTCTAGCCCGTGATAAACTCCGCCCATGCTCAAAGTTGCAGGACTGAATTGAAAAAGAAATAAGGAATGATGACAACATTGAAATCTACACGTCATAATTATAGCCACCTCTCAGTTGTCCCACATTACCTCATCATTGGCAAATTCTGCATTTAGCCAACTAATTGATCATGTGCAACAACATGATAGACAAAAGCCATAATATTATTATCTTGGCTGCACAACACATGCATGCATGGTGCACAGCGTGTATGGGGATTCCCAAGAGACCATCAGACCCTGCATATTAAATTAGTTGTCAGTTAAACTGTCTTTTTGAGCACACAGCATTTGCCACTCAACTGTCATTACAAGAAGGCGACAGCAATAAACGGAAAGAGCAGCTGACTTTCTTTGAGAAAGAAAGGCATCCCACAATTATTCAAAAGAACCCATCCTGCTTACTTCCCTAAATATGTGCTGATCATCATTATCAGTCTGAAAAGCCAGAGTCACTTCTGACAACTGACAAAACCATGAAAACCATATAACATCATGCAAACAAACCTTTGCAGCCAGAAAAGGATCTATATACATGTATCTGATATTATGCTAGAAATAGCAGGATACAATTAGCATTTGGCATCATAACGGGGGGAGGAGGGAGCAAGACCTGCGGGCAGAAGCAAACTGGGCAAACATGTTTCTATGGGAGATCGTCTGAAACAATGGGTCATAATCATAATCATAATCATAATCATAATAAAAATTGCTAAGTCAAGATTTCTACAGCACTACTCCAAAACAAAGTGCATGGCACTAGACTATTTGCAAGTGCAGCACCAGCAGATTATTATAGACTGATTGATGTCCACAGATCACAATGTCCAGTGGAAGCTTAAGCTCAGTTTCCATCTGAGAGATCAGAGTGAAGATGAGGAGAAGGAGGAAAAAGACGTGGTGGAGGAGGAGGAGGACGATGACGACGACAATGACAACGACAAGGACGAGGAGGACGAAGTCGAGGAGGATGAGGACATGAAGGAGGAGGAGGAGGAGGACATGAAGAAGGAGGAGGAGGATGAGGACATGAAGGAGGAGGAGATGAGGAGGAGGAGCAGTGGCTAAATAGAATTCGTTGAGGATGAAAGTGAAAGCAGATGATTGAATGGGCTAGTGTAGTGTAATGTAATGTAATGGACTCCATAGTGTAGGACTAGGAATATCTTGAAGAGGTGAGACCTCAGTTTAGAATGGAAAGCTAGTGAGGTGAAAAGCAGAGGATGCAGATGATTGGAGGTGGGAGAGTGATGGTGGGTTAACGCAAGTTCCCTGTATAAATAAATAGTAAATACAACCCTGGCAGGAATCATTATTATAGACACAATTGTATTGACCACAAGTTGCCAGAAACCACTAAGCAATAACTTAAGCATTGTGGCCGAAACTACTCGTTTGAACACAGCACAAAGCGACGGCACAAGGTATCTGCCTCTGATGACATCTTGTTGCAATAAAGAAAGGATGATTGCGGTGCTTAGTTCCCCACTATCCCCAGTGATCAACAACCACGTTATCATGAGAATTCCGTTGCACTAGTCATGTCATTGGTACTGTGCAATGCAAAAGTGAATAAAACAAGTAACTTCGTCTGTAAGCGACTCGAAAGAAATGAAGTTAAGGCATGGGTCAGGTTCCCTCATCCTATCATTCGCTAGATGGTAATGGTAAAATGAGTAGTAGGGTGTGATAGGCGCCTATGCTTATGACAACACTCTGGAAGTCCCGATGACCTGATGCAACACTCGTCGCCTACACTTGATTTTTCATATGGCGACTTAGAAGTTTTGAGTTTACCATCATGATAAAAAGTTTAATGTTGGGGGAAGGCTGAAAGGCAGCCAGCCATTCAGACAACTTCATATTTTGTATAATAACTTTCATTATAATTATATTGTTCAGTGGAGTTGCTTTTTCAACAGTGTGTCCGTCTGTTTCTATCTCTATTCCCACTGCTTTCACATCAGTCGCTCTGCAGCTCCCTTCAACTCGATTCAATATCAACAACATTCAACTGCTACTGTGCTACACTATACACTTCACTAGATATTATGCGCATTCAATCAGCAAAGAAACTCACGTCGTCGTTGTCCAACTGACTGTAAACGACTGAAGGAAACTCTTTCCAATGGAGCACGTCCTTCCTCTTCCTCTTCCTCTTCTTTGGCTAATTCTTTCCTTTCACAGATCTCTGTAGATTGATTGTTGAAGAAAACAGACGAAACACATCGGATGAAAACAAAAGATTGAGCAAACACAAAAAGGACGATCTAGGAACAGACGTGTCAACTAGTCACCAAGTGATTATTATGATGCTCTGCTGTGCGTAGTCATTGAAAGCAGAGTCATCTGTCGTCCAATCGCAACACACATCGCATGTCATCGTCATCATCATCATCATCGTCGTCGTCATCATCGTAGTCAGCTGTGTTCGATTTCGAAACGATGACAGCAACTCACTCTATTAAGTCTATTTTCGTTTGCTGCTCTCTTCATTCAAAGCGAGTATCGTTCATTCGCCGCCAACGCCACTCATCAGAATTATTCGTCGTTGTCGTCTGCTTTGCAAGAGAAAAACTGCTCGACGCGGATCTCAGCAACATCATCGTCGTCCGACCCTTGAGTCAGTCTTCGGCGGCACATGCGCGCACATCTGCAGGCGCCAACGGCTTTGGCTTCATCAGCCGGTGCAGCAACAGGCTCTCTCTCTCTCTCTCTCTCTCTCTCTCTCTCTCTCTCTCTCTCTCTCTCTCTCTCTCTCTCTCTCTCTCTCTCTCTCTCTCTCTCTCTCTCTCTCTCTCTCTCTCTCTCTCTCTCTCTCTCTCTCTCTCTCACCTAGTCTACTGCTCAATATTCATGAGTCATGAGACCCGCATGAGCCAAGTTCTCAGCGGCGGCGCAAAAGCAGCCACCAATGCCATCAGCAGAGTTTACAAGGCGGGTGGAGGAGGGGAATACGTTGAGAAGTAGGAGGAGGAGAAGGAGGGGGATAGCAAACCATACGCCGCTGTTATCTCACTGTATCCGTCTCCCTCTGCGCCTCGATCCGTACGTGTCTCTTCTCTTGCTGTCTGTCTCTGCTGCAGCTCATGTGCGGCGCCACTTTTGCTTCTACTGAACAACTGCGCATGCATGCAAGATCCGCTTCAGCTTTTGAAATCTCTCTGTCTGTCTGTCTGTCTCTCTGTCTGTCTCTTTCTGTCTGTCTCTTTTCTGTATCTGTCTGTCTGTCTCTTTTCTGTCTCGCTCGCTCGCTGCAGCACCCCTCAGCTAAGCTTGATGGCCACTGCCGCCGCTCCTAGCCAGGCCGCCTACCATCACATACTTGCAACGCCGCCTGCCTGCCTCTGAAACTTACGCCTGCTGGTGACTGATGATGCTCTCTCTTCTCTGTCTCTGTCTCTGGCACAACTCTAAGCAACCAGCGACTAAGCCTCGACAAGACGCAGCCTCTGCATGCAAGTCAGCAGCAGCAGCGGGCGTTCAAGGCTGATCGTTCAACTGTCCTGTGGATGGCTTCAATGTCCCGCTTTGTATGCTTTTACTGACACAGACCGTTGACTCCATGCACAGACGACACACAGATCAAGCAGACATTGGCCACATTATAATTACGCATCCACTTTATGCATCGGAGCAAAAGACAGCTTTGGAGAACCCACCTGGAGATGCTGCACATACTAAACGCTGCACATACAATGTCTATGACTACTGTACTACGTTTATGATTTAGGCCTACATTAGGCTATAGCCTACATTAGGCTATAATACAGATAATTAGTTAACCGACTCTTGCATCAATTGAAATCTTGAATTACAATACTGCGACAGTTTAAGTCTGTGCGACTGACCAATCTGAATGATCTGATGGAACTCTTCTGACCGCTCCTTCACTCAATGCATCATGCTGAACTGACGAATGAGCAAAAAGAATTATGTCCAACATAGCCTATTCCACATTGCAATGTCAGCTAGGCTTATTATAGGCTAGGCTACATAAAAGGTATTAAAGTCTTAAACGAGAAACTTTTAATACCTCGAATGTTGGTGGCTACCATAAAAGTATTATCATTATGAATAGTAGAGTTGCGGTTTTTGTCAACGACGTCGTCTATAAACACTGGCGATGATGAGTTTGTGGCCGCTGCTTCTCCCTTCGCCCCTTCCTTCGCCCGCCACCACCGCCGCCGCGTCTAAACTTACAGCCCCCTCTGCCAAACCCAACAAACGATGGCTCACTCACTCGATCAGTCGATCAGTCGGTCAATGCGTAAGCCGCCGTGCAAGTCGTCTGTATGCTCGTGTATGCTTATAAAGGTAGAACAACGACTGGAACAAGTTGCAGCAGCGGCAGACTCGGCCACCGATGCCTAACTCACTTCGCCAATTAGACCCCGTCCGTCCGTCCGTCTGCCCGTCCTTCCGTCCATCTATCCGTCTGTCCGTCCGTCTGTCTCGCTGTCCGTCCTTCCGTCCGTCCATCCGTCCATCTGCCCGTCCTTCCGTTTGTTCGTCCTTCCGTCCGTCCATCCGTTTGTCAGTCTATATCCGTCCTTCCGTCCGTCCATCCGTCCTTCCGTTTGTGTGTCTGCCGTTCGCTGATTGGCGTGTGCGCGCTGCCTTGTTGTATTCGAATGAAGCAATAAGCGTTGTTGTTGACCGCCATGACCGTCTCACTGCAAGCTGCGTAGGATATTTATATTTCTGTGCATATGAATGTGCATCATAGGCTAATAGTCGCGTACGTGTGGTGGGTCTGCCGCGCCTTTTTGCATGCAAAACTTTCAGTTCATTCGATTTTCTGCACGATTGAATGTTCGTTTAGTTGCACGTCCAAATGCTTTTAAAGTGATCTGATACATAATCATAAGCCTATGCATATCATGTGTGTAAATCATTATAATATTATATTCTAGGTTACTGCTTCTCGGTGAACAAAGCGCCACCTCTTGGCTACCTGTCGGGCAGCTCAGGTCTAGCAAAATTAATGTCAATAGGCTCTACGCTTAGAACGCTAATTTTAGGCTGCGACTTAATTTTCCGTCTAAAGCAGAACATTAGGCTGTATGCATACTATGATAGGGCCAATATTATAGGCAATGCATGGGCTGAGGAATGTGTCACAGTTGTGTATGGGCCATAGGATGTTAGAGCAAGCGCCAGACGCCGTGCAGGCGATCAGCACACACACCACATGTGCTGTCATGTGCTGGATGGAGTCAATCTCTGCGCGTGTGTGTGTGTGTGTGTGTTTGTGCGTGTGTGTGTCTATGAGTTTTGTCGGTTTCCATTAATCAGGTTCAGTGCATCGTCGATCGGTCGATCGGCCTCGCTGTCTCTCTCGCAAGGCGCGTGACTTGGGGGGGGGGGGGTTAGAGGCGGGGTGCCCTTGCACGAGGATAGAGTCTTCGACGATTGGCAGGGAGGGAGGAAAGGAAGCAGAGGGAACGGTGGAGGTCGGGTGTTTGGGTGTGTGGGTGTTTCATGGCCACAGATGGGAAAAAGAAAGTCTTTGCGTACGAATCATGGTACGAACCCTTTGCAACTCAGCAGACAACAAGGAGCAAGTGTCGTCTGCTTATCGCCACATGTCCGATATTTTCAATCGAACGCATAGTCACAACGCTGGTTAGAGAATTAAGGCCCATGGGCCATAGACTACAATGGCTCGGCTCAAACGGTTAGGCTACTCTCACGCCTTATGGGTTCCTGTTAACTTTGGAGACAAGAATCCGTTGCTGGGTCGACTTCTTTTTATAATGTTTACAGCTTAATTTCTTGCTAAACACTCGGCATATTCTGATATTCTGGTCAACTATGTAGGCCTATGCTGATGATCGATGTCCATACATTACATTCGTCCATGGCTTCTCTTCCCCACAACTAATTGCTCCTTTCCAGTCTATTGTCTTTCTGCTGATCTCAATTGTTCGACGTCCTCAAATCGTCTCGCACTCAACTCCTCCAAGACTCAATTCATCTGTGACTGGGGCATTCGTCAACAGCCAATTAAACCGGATCACGCTATACTTGCCAAGAGGTTTCTTCAAAACCTACGTCTACTTTCTTGACAAATGTCCGTGACCCGGGTGTTACTTTAGAGTGTAGACGGTGTATTCTTTCCCTCTCTGCTCATAGAAATTATCTTTCCCGGTCCAGTTTCTATAATTAATCTGACAAGGGCGGATCCAGAGGGGGGGGGCAATCCGGCCATGCCCCCCCCCCCCATTTAGAACTGCCCATGTATCGTGGCCCCTCCCCATTTGGTTTCAACAAGTTTTCGAATAATGTATAAATAAGAACATTTGGACTGGATGACTAAAAAAAGGTCATCAACTTTTTGGGCAGGCAAAATGGTATACTTATCCCGAAATTTTGAGCAGATGACTAATCAACTTTTTGGCAGATACGAAATTTTTTTAAACCCAAGGCCAAGAATTTTTGGCCTTCCCCGCCCAAAGTTTCTGTATCCGCCCTTGTAATATGACATCTTCCTGTCATTCAACAATCTGCCCCATCACCGATTTTTCTTCTATAGTTCATGCATTCCCGCACTGACTGCTGTAACTCAGTAGGCCTACTCATCTGCCTACCAAAACTTCTCTGGCACCTCTCCAAACGGCAGCCACTATTTTGATTACGAGCCTCCATTGTTTCTCTCACATTTCATCCACTGCTATGACTGAACGCTTTCATTGGCGTCCCTTAACTGCTCGGAAAATTGTATTTCTTGCCTATAAATTGTTTTTGAATCAAACTCCTCGTCACCACTGGCACTGTGATCTTATAAAGCGACCTATCTCCGCTACCACTGGCAGTGGCGGATCCAGAACTGTTCCAAGGGGGCCAAAATCTTTCATCTTGGAACAGGCAAAAAAAATTTATCGTTGGTCGCCAAAAAAGTTGATGACCTTTTTTTAAGTACTTTTCATCCGCCCAAAAAGTTGACGACCTTTTTTTAGTCATCAGTCTTTGGCTGAGGGAAAAAGGACTTTTCATCCGCCAAAAAAGTTGATGACCTTTTTTTAGTCATCAGTCTTTGGCTGAGGAAAAAAGGACTTTTCATCCGCCCAAAAAAAGTTGATGACCTTTTTTTTTAGTCATCAGTCTTTGGCTGAGGAAAAAAGTACTTTTCATCCGCCAAAAAAGTTAATGACCTTTTTTTAGTCATCAGTCTTTGGCTGAGGAAAAAAGTACTTTTCATGTGCCAAAAAAGTTGATGACCTTTTTTTTAGTCATCGGTCTTTGGCTGAGATAAAAAGTACTTTTCATCCGCCAAATAAGTTGATGATCTTTTTTTAGTCATCGGTCTTTGGCTGAGGAAAAAAGTACTTTTCATAGATCTGCCAAAAAAGTTGATGACTTTTTTTCCCGCCAAATAAGTTGATGACCTTTTTTGGGGGGTGGGGGGCACGTCCCATGCAATTTCCTTAATGGGGGAGGGGGCAATATGCCATGACACCCCTATTCGTATTGCTAATTTCAAACCGAATGGGGCGCGCCATGTCCCTGTGCATTGCAATCTGCACAATCCATTGCTACGCAACTGAAGTGCAGGCATTTGAAGTCTAGTTCACAGTCTAGTTGAATACTATTGGCCAAACACAGCCTACAGGCCAAAGTTTCACAGACTTGGGTTAATGAAGCAGTCATAAACTAACGTGCAAGAGGGAAGTTTTCATTTGCATACAAGCACATATTAGCTTCAATTGTAATAAGCTCAACTACAGAAGTAACAGGACAAAAGTCACATCAGCATGCAACAGTTCAATTTAACACTTTGATGACAAGAGCGACATTCTAAAACTGATTTGGAAACCAATGCAGCTCATTATTAGTGTTAAAAAAACCATTCAAGTATGACATCACAATACTTCTCCATACAATGCCATATTTATTACCAATTGCAATGTGCAGTAGTTATGCAAACCTAGTGCACTCGATCCTCAATTTCTCACTCACCAAAATGCACCAAACAATTACCTCGTTGTCCATTCAATTTATGTCTTCTCATTCATCTCCAATCTACTCAGCTGATCACCCATTTGCTGCACGTGTAAACTAGGCAGATCTATCTTCCAGCCATTCAAAATCGTCCTTCTGATGACTGCTCTCCCAATCCATTAGATGACCATTTCGCCCCTCTTCCCCCTTTCAATTCAAATGTCTATTCAAACAAACTCAAGTTATGTTCCGTCTACCGAATGCAGCTGTAGATCTGCATCTCTGTGCTTGTGAACGCTGGATTTCGTACGGCCAGAATGTCCTGAACTGGACAGTGAATCTTGATGTGTCTCATATGTGTGTCGCGACCATTCTGGTGGTTTGATAGGATTGCAATCTGGATCATGAATGTCCGCACTGGCTTATCGTTCATATCACGCAAAGGAATAACAACCCAGCCACACGGTTCATTCAACTCCACTAACTCCATCTCTGTTAATTCATTCACGTTGTTTCCAGCTCGAATAGAAAGCCTAAAAAACACAAAAAACGAAAAAAAGTTTAAGAAGTTCATTCAGTCGCACACAGGATATAAAATGCACACAAAAACAAAAACATCATAAATATAAAAGTTCAGTGGAGCATTGTCAACAGTGTAATGTATCGGGGGTTCTAAATAGGCAGGAAAATAAATTCAGACTTCACAATAATTAAGTCATTGTGAACTTGAATTACAAGCACAGCAAATGAATTTCTGCAGACAATGACTGCTAAAAGAACACAGAAAAGCTAAAAAATTAAAAATGCTTTACATTACAATTATAAAACAAATGTTCCTAGCATTCATATACTGCAGTAAATTTTCTCGCAAAGGGGTCCAGGTCAATTTTTACCTTCTTTCACAATCACTAGGTAAATTGCATTTCATCTTGAAACATGCCAAACACAAGCCACAACTGTCCAATCAATGTCCATAGAGATCTTAACTTCAGTGTTTTAACCGTGTCTTTTGATAGCAGAACAGCAATGCCAGCAAGGCCACAATGGAATGACAAGGGCACGGTCAGTGGTACAAGTCAAACACGATCTATGGCCAGAATGTCATTGAAGCAGAATCATGCTTTACGCACTGAGGAGAGGTACATTTGAAGTATTATTTTGCCAGACTAAAACGTTGATGAGCAACAAAAAGATGAGTGATATGATTGGTATACTGAATTACTGATGCAACTGGCTGATAGCAGAGAAGTGAAGATTGTAAACAATACTGGAATTATCTTCAGACTGATACGTTTCAAATGCATGTAATACATCTCGTTACACCAGCATTTGATGGATGCACTGCATTGCACAAGTTGGATAACAGCCAGAAATACTTTCAGAAGCATATATATATATATATGAATACTTCAAGTTCTTACTATTTTTCCTAAAGATGAATGATTTGACGAGGTCTACACACATTGGAAGAGCATGCTGGATGACTTTAAAAATGACAAATTAAAATGTCATGAAATTGTGTATGACAGTATTCACCTGTTGGGTGTATAGCTCTCATCTGCCTTGAAATCAGCGTAAATGCAGATATCATGAATGGTCATCTTGCGTCTGAACTGTATGTTGACCATGTGTGGCTGAGGTCCGTCCGACTGCCAATACGTCTCCAGTGATCCATCACGAAGCTGCTCCACACCAAATCCTAGAGTTCAGATAAAGGTCAAAGATTGGAACTAAAAAGTTGGAAGATTTCAGTACATGCATGAAAATTTTTATTTCTGTATACTAAATTCTGGTGCTTTTAAATCCCGAAACCATTGTCTCGTCAAACGAATTTGTTTTAAGAGTCTTTACAACATTGGCTAAAAATTATAAATTTATTCTAAGTTCGACTTGGCAGATGAAGAAAAGAAAAATTTGACAAGAGGGGTTGTGATTTATTAAACTGCTTGTAATTGCTTACAAATACATCAGCAAAAGTTGGGTCTTCTAACTTTATCAAAATATTGGAAACACTTATGTCAAGAAGAAGTAAGTAGAACTAAAACTAAAGCTAATTATATGCAAGATGGGTACAATGCAAAATCTATTATTGACTGGAATTTCTGTGAAATAGTTGAGCACAAAGATCACATGTACATATTTCACATGTTAGTTATGATTGACAGCTGCAACAAACTGTTGGTCGGTTCACCCAAGTGCCTTCTTGATTGCCTGCAGTCCGTTCTCAACGCCGCTGCGAGGCTGCTGTGCAATCGAAGGAAGTATTACCACATTACGCCACTACTCCATGATGTCCTACACTGACTACCTGTTCCCCTCCGTATTGAATTTAATATCTGTTTGCTAGTTTACAAGTCTCTTCACAGAGCTGCGCCAGAGTATCTGCTTGATAATTGTATCAGGACGCAATCCCCCGAACCTGGGTTGCGACTCAGATCGCTCGAGAAAAGTTATCTTCATGTAGGACGGATGAGAAGTTTGAGAACTCGCTTCTCAGTGGCCTGCCCCAGATGCTTAAGCAGTCTTCCTCATTCCCTGCGTGCTGACTCAACTGAATCTCAAATCACGACTCAAAGACTTATTTATTCTGCAATGCAGGTGCCTTTGTAACTGTGTTACGGCATCATAGAAATGCTCATGAATCACTGTTGTTATTATTATTAGAAGCTGAAGAGGTGTTAACTACTGACAAGAAGGAAGTATTCTGCATGTATCAGGAATGTACCTGGTCTCAGTTTAAAAATGCAATGGAGACGCTAACAGAGGTTATTATCTGTTAGTAACTATGGAATGAGCAAATACAGATGCAATAATCCCTCACGAAATGACAAATTGATAACTGATTGAACTCCGAAAATCAGAGCATTCTTTCAGCAATCGTAAACACTTCTTTTCTCAAGCACGCTGCATGTTTCTGTGAGGTCCTAATTGTACAACAATAGTCCAGGCTCTAAATTCATGCAGTTATGAATTCACAATAACAGTTAAGGCGCCACTGTTATGGTGAGAAATACGACACCAGTATAATGTAAGCCTACCTGGCTTACAAGATGACAAAGACCAGACAGCCTGTCCTCCGACTTCTCGAAGTTTTCCCTCTTTCTCTCCCTTGTATGGATCAATGCCTGATGGTGTTGCCGCTTTGGGGTTGGCCACATCTTCATGCCTGGCAGACTAAGACATAAAATTTGTTAGACTAAAAAAACAGTTTTTTCAATATGAAAACTATGATGATTGATTATATGAAAATTGACTTTGTATTCCTCCATCTCTATTCAATTACTTAATATTTCTAAATTCTCTACAAGTGTCAATGAGAATCAATGCCAACACACATCTATAGCAAACACATTGTTTTGGAGATCCTGCAGCAATTCAAGTAACTTTAATCATTCGTTTGGTACACTTTGTAGCACTCTTCGGAGCATCAACTCATAATCGTTAGCAGATCAGTCTTTAATTTATCCACTTGCTATGGCGTTCCTTCAAGCTCTCTACTCAGAGGTGCTCCTAACTACAGTGCAGACACTGCATCAGAGTTTCATGCCGAAGCGCAACAGCAATTGCGAGTGAAGGACTTGCTCAAGGTCCCTACGCGGCGGCTGGAGATGGGTTTCGAACCTGGAACCCTCCGGCTCTAAACACCACCACTACACCACCGCGCCCCAACTTGCCATGGCATAACAGTTTTCCAGGTAAGGCATTATACATAAATTATATAAGCACCTATTTCTGCATGTCCTTGGACTCTTGGCACAATCATTATTATCAACTACAACGGTGAAGACAGAGTCGCAGCTCATTTTTCCACATAGAAAGCAAAGACGACAGCAAGAAACTGCACTCAGAATTTTACGTCTGGCCAATCAGCATGTTACCCGATTCATCTTATTGCACTTATTTGTAATTAGAGAAATTACAGTCGATTCGTTGATTACTATGCTCTCGGTTTCTTTTCTTCTTATCAATTACCTCGATAACTTTAATTCAAATTTCCGGGATCAGGAAACTCTTAATTTTGAAATAAGACCATCTGCGGTATACAATGTATAGCTTCCATGCAGCGTTGACATCCTATCCAATCCAAATGACGAATGCTGCTTCGACGCCAGTCTCCGATATTTTAAGCACTATCTCGGTGAATTCTTATAAAACCAGACAAATATTGTGGAATAGACTCTTTAAACTAACTCTGCACAAAAACAGTTTAACTCACCGACATTATTGTATTAAAAGAGATTAATAAAGTAAAGCAAACAATGTTTTGACTTTTTACACTGTTTAAAAATAAAGCAGCACTGCTGTCTTCTCTGATTGCAAATAGAAACGCAGACTTCAACGTGAGTTCGTATAGCGCAATTACACCAACATCATTCATAATCGTGTAATCGTAATTCCCTAAACCCAACAATCTAAAGCGCTACCCTAAAGCCAAGCTCAAAATACAAGCTTATTCACGACCGCTGCGTGGTTAGATGGCAGATATTGATGTTCGGGGAGGGGGCGGTAGCGTATTGGAACACATTGGCATGGAGAGCGAGAGGAACCGAGATCGAGCCCCGTGTAGGGCGGATGTGCTTTGTATTGCAAACTGTATGTTCCATTAGTAAGTAATTAAGATGTATGTCTTCTGTCATTCGTGTTCTTGTGAATTGTTTCAATTGCATAGGTAACTGTACACAGTTGGACAAAATAATATCTTTTCTTTATTGAAACACCTGCAAGACGCACTGCGCTTTACATTTACAAGTTATGCAGTAATCTTAATTAAACTTAACTAACAACTGAGCTGGTCGAACGAAATTGTGTCAATCTACCGACAAGTCTAATCTATCAGCCATCTAGCGAGCGAATGAATTATTTTGTTGGCGCAACAGGAGCGTGATCCAGATTGTAACAATAGTCTATGGTTGGATTAAGTCTCCTTTCTGTATAATTAAATCGTGATTTGGTATTTATCTGAGAATAGGTGGTATTTATTGGTCACAAAGTGTATCGACATATTCAGCGTAAGTTTCTCGTCTATTTTTTGTTACGAGTTGGTTTTGTTTTACTACTGAAACCGTATTTTATGCTTTGTTATTAAATTTAATGTTGCTAAAATCTGCAGTTGCGAAATAGAACCTGCTGTTCGTGTTACCCTGTTCTTGCCTCGAAATAATTTTTAACTACCTTGAAACTGACCAATCTTTCTTTGGTGGCTATCTGTCACAGTGATGAGTTACATTATAAACGACAATCGCAATAAATCACGTCGCAAATGTGGTCTACCCGAATTTCCAAAAGCTGGCATAGATAAGTCGGTTATTTTCTAGAATGGCTCGGTAGCAAGTAAACAATATGGTGGCCACAGATGAGCGCATAATAGTGCGGGTAAAAACCCCAAAACCCGAATTCCCGAAACACATTTCGACAGGATTTCCGAAATCGATTTTCATAAAACGTAATGATTTTTAGACAATAAACTTATCCACAACACTTAACAGGTCCGTTTTGCCGTGCATTCGATTTAACTCTGAATAATTTTCGAGGTTTCGGCCGCCTTCTATTACAAAACTGTTTTTGGGAGATCGGGCGTTTATGTATTTTCACGTATGTGTTAGTAATGCATTGCTATACATAGAAAATCGTCTCTTCCTGCAGTCTTTACCATAAAAGCAAGGAATGTACACAGATTTTAAGAGCGAACGAGATAGGCGAGGTATGATGAAGCTATGAGTGTGTGATGCATGCTGGTGTATACACGGGTTAGCATTAATCTAAAGCGACTCTAATTCTAGTTTATTTAACACGTTGACTGCTTATTTGCTGTGTTAAATGACTCAATGGGGGGCGTGTATACACGTCCCTCGCGTCCAGCGTGTTAAGCTCACATTGCCACAAGTTGTCACATAATTGATTTTCGAATTCTACTTTCTGTGTAGTCAGAAAATGCACCAATGATGGTGCCAAAATGTATCTGATACTGCTGAAGTTGTAACGAAATTGAGATTGTGCAAATATATGCATGAGCGCCTACACGTAGATCTAGGAGGGTCGCTTGAACCCCCTGGGAAATGTACACCCTTGTTTTATTGCAGCTTTAGCATGTTTGGCTTATTGATACCAAGAAGATTAGTTGTGATAACCTAGGTGACTGAAAATTAACCTTGAAAGTTAGGACAATGGACATGCAACACCTACATAATTTTACATATGTCACAAACATTCATGAATAGTGAATTACAAATACCATTTACTTAATGTCCACTTTCTTGTTGCTGATAGAATTGCCATTAATATGCGTTGTTTTCTAAGATGTAGTACTATTCTTGGTTTCTGCTTGCAGAAGATGTCATTTCAAATGAATGTGCCTCCATCGTTTGTGGCCAAGTTGGCCAAAACGGAGAAAGAGGTGACAGAGGAAGAGCCAACCGGGAAGAAAAGAGAAGACTGGAGAAAGCTCAAGGAGTTGGAGGAAGCGCGGAAGGCTGGAACTGCTCCAGCCATGCAGGATGAAGAGGGAAAGTAAGTGTTATTTGTTATGTTCTGCATCTGGTTCCAGAACACTTTGTCTTTTAGCTGTTATCTTGTACTAAAATTATTACCGAAGTACTTATAAAAATGTCTAAAAGTGCTACAATAGACACAATTGTTGATGTGTGGTTCTGCCTGAGTTCACTTGTCTTTCATTTGACTTACAGTAGGATTCAGTATTTACTCATGACTTTGTATCCAAAAAACAATGGATCTTTCATTTGGCATCCTCTAGTGTTTTGAAGACAATGATTGAAATTCTATCTTTGATGTATCAATTGGAATAGTTATTTAGTGATGTGAATACAGGTGAACTGCTTATTAGATTTTGAAAAAAAGAAACAACAGAACTTGTAAACTCTATGATTTAAATTGCATTCCAGGGACATAAATCCGCACATACCGCAATACATCATGCAGGCTCCGTGGTATTTTGGAGCAGCCATGCCAACTCTTCGACATCAAAGAGTGCCTGATGAGATGAAGAAGAAATTCGATCCTCTGCATTCCTGGTACAAACATGGCGTAAAAGAGGTAGGTCTCAAACATGGCATAAAAGAGGTAGGTCTCAAACATGGCGTAAAAGAGGTAGGTCTCAAACATGGCGTAAAAGAGGTAGGTCTCAAACATGGCGTAAAAGAGGTAGGTCTCAAGCATGGGGCAAAAGAGGTAGGTCTCAAGCATGGGGTAAAAGAGGTAGGTCTCAAGCATGGGGCAAAAGAGGTAGGTCTCAAGCATGGGGTAAAAGAGGTAGTATGATGATACAGTTGTGATGATGATGACTGATGATATGGTTGTGATGATGATTCTGGTGTGTTGATGATGACTATGACCAATCATTTGCTAACTAGAGTTAAACGAGTCAATGAAACAACCAGTCCTATACAAAAGACCAAAAGATCAGTCCAAAAGACATTCATTTGCTTAAATTTAAGATTTTTTTTGCCATACGAAGATGAAACCTGCTAATTTGAATTCTTAATGCAATGTTACTAATCATGCAGCCATTTAATATGAGCAAAAGAGCAGCTGGATTTAATTCTGCTGTTGTGAGACTTGTTTGTAAAGTCTGTACTATCCCTGCTGCTCTTATTTTCTTTGTAGGGACCGGTCGCTACGAAGTTTCGCAAGGGAGCGTGTGAGAACTGTGGTGCGATGGGTCATAAAAAGAAAGATTGTCTTGAAGTAAGTTGCATTTCTAAGATTCAAAGAAATTATATAAGTTGGAAATGATTCAAAGTATTTACTGCTTTAACTTGCCTAAGTTTCCATCTGTGTGCTCTTCAAATTGCCATGTCACTGTTGTCACTTGATCGTAGCGAAGTGAAGTGAAGTCGTCTTTGACGAGATCAGAATTGAAAGTCGTAAAGGATTGCTGCAGTCGTTCAGTGATCTACCAGCGCAAATGCCAGTTCTGTGGATACTGTCACAACAGCAAAGCCAGCTCAACTCTGGGTGCTGGAAATTAAGCTTTAATCATCACGGAGAATGCTGAACACAGTTTCTTTGATTGACTAAATTATTATTCATGATTTCATATATATGGCATCTTTGATTTCTTGTTGATTTGGTAATTCTTTATTACAGCAGACCAAAAGGAAAGCGTAGGTCGATTGACAGACAAAAAATGTCTATGTCAGAGGCAATACATAACAAGTGAACTTGTGCGTATGCACTGAACACAATTACAGCAAGACCATGTGATTTTGGAACATTGGAGTTACACATTTCATGGCTGAATTGAATGCACATACTACTTTTATTATGTTTGCAAAGACATCTGTTAACTAGTGTCAATGCAAGGACAGTGTGCTTTGCAGCTCAGTTAAGCGAGTAGCACTGAAGTGTTGATTATAACTCTAAGTATCTAATTAATGTTTGGCTGTTTGAACACAGAGGCCGCGCAAGATCGGTGCACAGTTCACGAACGACGACATTGCTCGAGATGAGTTTGATCAGCCTTCGCTGGAATTCGACTACGATGGAAAGCGTGACAGGTGGAACGGATACGACGTCGCCGAACATCGCAAGATCGTCGAAGAGTTCAGTAAAATCGAAGAGGTGAAACGACAGATAAAGTCACAGAAGTTGGAGAAGGGAATGGTCGACGGAGAACTAAAGGAAGCGGAGGTTGTGGTAAGTTAGTCACTGTTTGCAGTTGATGCTGCGGCTGTGAGTAAGCACTTGCCTTCATCGCTGTTTTTCCCATTCATTATATTGAATGTGCAATTTATCGGACAGTTGAATGCTGCCAAATATTGCCATAGGTTCTTATGTTCACTATAGATTTCAGCATTTTTGACATTATTTCCTTGCATATCATCTGGATGTACATGACTGCCTAAGAATGGAGTGTGAGTCCTTCATGATACGCAGTCGAAAGTTCTTGGATCCACAGATCGACATGAATGCTGTGTGCTGATCGGTAAATTTAATCTGTGTGTTGGTGCGACAGACATGGATGACCGCATTAAACAGAACAACAAACAGATGATGAATGTCTTTACTAACAAGAACCATTGACTAACAAGAACCATTGTTTTGATGTATTTTGAAATGCTGCATGATTTGCGACCACATACAATGTATTTGATTGTTTTTTAGTGTTTTGTGCTGAGTTCATTGCAATCAGACAGATCAATGCAGATTGCATGTCATTTATGTTTGATTGTTACAGATTTTGTATAGAAAATGCTATAAAATTTTTAAGTACCAATTGATGATGATGCCCACTAGTTTAAATGACGTTAAGTGTACTAAGAATTGTAGTTTTATCCTTAAGAGGTTGATGCTGAACTGAAAGTCACTGCGGGTGAACAAGAGGCTCACACATCTAGAACCCAGCCAGCAGAGCCAATGAGTTGAGTGTCTGACACTGTCTGTAAATGTCATTATGTCAGGTTTCATCATAACTGACGTACTGAATTGCTTTGTGCACCATCTAGGAAGAAGGTGAAGAAGATGACAAGTACGCTGATGACATGGCAATGCCAGGTCAGAAGTTTGAAACCAAGCAGCGAATCACTGTCAGAAATCTGAGAATTCGAGAGGACACGGCAAAGGTTCGTAATCTGTTTAAGAAATCTTGTAGAATTATTTAGAGTGCTGTCAGCAAAAAAGGAAAGGCTCAAAGCTGTGGCCTTATGCTACTAACTTTCCAACAGATACTGATGCCACCTTACCTTAGTCCTTCCCGTACAGAGTTGCGCATCGGGCAACATAGTTTCTCCACTCCTCTCTGTCCATCACTATCTCAACAACATCATTCCATGTCATCTGAAGACATCACAAATCCTCTTGTACAGTCTCCATCCAGTTTTTACTGATGCCAACCATGTAATAATGTTCTTCAAAAATGACATTTTGTTAAATTTAAATTATCTTATGCAATCTATAGCTTCAAGTCTCTGAATTTTAAATATCTAAAGCACGGATTTGTTAATATCTAAATTGCATGTTTAAAGTGGAATTATTGATGATAACATTGATAAGATTATATATATTTTATTATATTCTTGTGTTAGTCATAAGGTGCCTGAGTATATTGAACTGTTTTACCTGTCATCTGCTTATTTTCACTTAATTCTAATTAAATGACTGACATTTTGGTGTAAACATGTTTACAACATTGTAGTACCTGTACAACATGGATATTGATTCAGCCTACTATGATCCAAAGACTCGATCTATGCGTCAAAATCCTTTCTCTTCACTTGGAGCAGATCCTAAAGAGTTAGTGTTACCATACAGAACTACTTGTGTGCTTGAAGTGCGTGATTAAATGATGGTTTTGTGTGCTTGAAGTGCGTGATTAAATGATGGTTTTGTGTGCTTCTTCCAAGCAAATTCTATATGATGTCCTTATCTGATTGTTGAGTCTGGAGTGACAAATGGAGCAGTTTGGAGTGACCTTGTAATTTGTAGGTTGCTTCAATGGCAGATGGTTGGTTTAACCAGTTATTTGATTCAACACTTTTTCTTATGCAGCTGAGAACTGGATGATGTGCTGCGAAGACAATATTGAACATTGTTTAACCCTTTTCCGGTTTATTAAAAAATTTATAAACCAGCCGACACCGTTCAATTATTTTTGGGTCTACATGCTGTGTCAGGGTTGAACATACCTGACTGACCAGTTCTAACTAAATAATTTAAATAAAATTTATTTGGGTGTTTTTATTTGTAAGTCACACTTGTCTCTTGCTAAAATGGTAAAGAAATTTACTAGAAAATAATCGTAAGTAATGTTTTTCTGCATGAAAACTTCAAGAACAGCACTGCCACGGCCCAAAGAAAAAAACTTGCTAATTGGAGAAAAAAATTGTGTCCAACAGCGTACAAGCTGGGACTATTAGTCCCAGGTCTAACACAAATTCATTCAAACCATCTAATTGTGATATTTCTGATTCATCAAATGAATCTTGAGCTAAAACTATTTTATAAAACTGTTTTAGACCGACCCTGACTTAGTGCGTACAGAAGTTTCGTTGCTTAGAAGAATGTGACATATTCACGGCTTTTCGACCGCAAATGTGTTGTTTTGCAACTATTCAAATGAATACTAAAAATAGAATGCTAAATATAGAACACCATAGACGATATAAATGATAGATCTATATCATAAATCAATAAATACGCGAGTTTATTCGGGTCAAACTGTAGTGTAAAGGCTTGGACAATGATCGGCGAGTATACTCGGGTCAAACGCTGTAGGCTAGTTAACCGCCGGCGAGTATACTCGGGTCAAACGGGTAAGAGGTTAAATTGTTATTTTATAAATTATATGAATCTCTGCCAAATGGTTACTGTACTTTATCTTCTGACCTAAATGAAGCTAAACGTTGTTCCTACGTGTTATGCACGTACCTGCTTTGACACTAATTGTAAATTAAAGTTGACTTTAAAGAGACTCTTGAAAATCTGTTTTGCATGTTAGCTTGTGAATAAAAGCCAACATTCTTGATCACAAAAGAGAGAAGAATGCTGACTTTTGAGAGAAAATACTATAGGAGTATTTTGGGAATAGTGTGGACACAGAAAGTAGGCTAACTAATGTACAGCTGTACAATCGGATATACCTCAAGGAAAACATGATGCAGAGGATAGTCCAAAGAAAACTGGGTCTGTTCGGTCACATATGCCGAATGAGTAATGACAGAAAATAAAGACATTGGTGTTTGGAATGACGGATGGACGAAACAAAAGAGGACGACCTCATAGAGAATGGGCGGATGATTTAACAGACTGGTGCGGAACATCACTGCAAAAGCTGAGCCCCATCGCATTGGAAAGGGAACAGCGGAAGAGCATGGTGGAAATGGCGTCAGACACGTACGAGCGATGAGCCCACGGCTCATGATGATTGATGATTCTTGATCAGTTTAAAAGATTCCAATGATTGTTTATTCATATAAAATTGATCATTAAATGGCATTGTTAAAGCAGTTTATGCTGAATGTCTTTTGTTTACTTTATCTGCTCGATTTGAATTGCTTTTCTGATATATTTTCAGTCTGCCGTATGCGGGTGACAATTTTGTTCGGTGGTCTGGTGATGCTTATGAAATTGCCACGAAACAGAGTGAGTGTGACACATACAGAACACTGATTAATTACCATTAGTGATGAATGTCATTTCTGTGACATCCATATTTCACGCTCTGCTTATCAGCATACTTGCAATTTTTTTTGCTGATATAAGTATCTGATGCTCTTAATTGTAGTGTAGTTTGATGTATATTGGATAACAATGTATGGAATTGCAAACACATGCAAGCATTGCTCTCTTTTGTTGAAATTGCATAATATGTAAAATTTCACTTATTACGCAGACATTTGTCAGTTCTTATTCAACTATTGACCTGCAAATATATCAAAGTTATTGAACCTCTATTGATCATAGTCTGTTGAACTTAGATATAATGAAGTTTTGTTGTAGGTTGTTTTGTTCTTTTATCTGATTTCAAATTTATGCTCAGTTGAATTGATTTATTTCGTTCGTTACTTTATTCAGAAAATGCCTACAGTATCATTTCAACATATCTACTTTTTGTCTAAAACCAGCAACAGATTAAAATTATCAATTGTTTATTAAAGCCATGAATTTCTGATGGGGCCAGAGAAAGGCGAAGCTTCAATCTGTGGTTGTAGTCATGTTTTTTATACTGCGATGTCGTGGGATTCTAAGACCCGTAAACTGACCTTGTGGCTTCGTATAATGGATTGTTATTTTGGCCGGCAATTTTGATTGAATGCGACTTTCAACTAAGTTCCATTATGATAGTGGTGCTATGGATGTTTCTTGATTTCATTGTTTTCTAATCGTGAAAGTATCTAGCTTGATGTGTTCTAATTCCAAGGCCATCCAGAACATTATTATTTTAAAACCAAACTGTGTGTTTGTAGTGTTTGCGTGGGAGGCATACGAACGTGGCACTGACGTCCACGTTCAAGCTGACCCGACAAAGTTGGAGTTTGCTGAGAAGGAGTTTCAGAAGAGGAGCAAGGAACATAAGGAGACTGTAAAGACGAGCATCCTGGAAAAGTATGGAGGTGAAGAGCATCTTAATGCTCCTCCAAAACAACTTCTTCTCGCTCAAACAGTGAGTTCAGCAGTTCCTTTCTAATCCTTCCTCAGGCTCTTTTTGAGCCACTTCTAATTTGATGCTTTGATTTGTAACATTAACTGACAAGTCAAGGTCATCTCTGTTATTAAATACCAGCACATGAAGCAAATTTTACACAGAACATATGACCCCCTTCTGTTGTGTGCATTAGTCCATTAAGTTAATGGGTTTACGGGAGTCCTGAAGCTAAGCAGTGAATTGATGTTTACTTACTTATATGTAAGCTGCTTCAATGCTTACCCTTTACTCTTAACCGGTGATTTTCTGCACTATAAAGTTATAGGTGCATTAAAATCTTTATCTGTTTGCTTTAAAGATGTGTTCTGTAAACTGTCTTTGTAGGAAAATTATGTAGAATATTCTCGACATGGAACACTGCTGAAGGGCATTGAGAAAGCGAAAGTGAAGTCATGCTATGAAGAAGATGTCTACGAAAAGAATCACACTGTAAGTTTGTCTTCTCATGCAGCTGACACTTTAGAGCATGGGATGATGATGATGATGATGATAATGATGTGATTCCATTACTCAAAATTTTGCTAACCATTATGCTCTGTTATGATCCTTCCAACTTTAGGCCAATTGCTAATGTGTCTTTTATTTCTAAAGTAATTGAGAAGATTGTTGCTTCTCAACTAACAGTTTATCTTAATGTGAACAATTTACTCCCGATTTTTCAATCTGGGTTTCGTAAGGGTCACTCCACGGAAACCCTCTTAGTTCGCCTCCTTTCTGATATTTATGGGGCAATCGATAGATCCCAGGTCACCCTTTTAGCATTATTTGATGTGAGTGCGGCCTTCGACACTGTCGATCATGATATCCTCCACATGCGCCTATCAACCTCGTTCGGTCTTTCTGGGAACTTTCTCGACTGGCTTGGTTCCTTCCTCCACGACCGTTTCTTCTCTGTGGTCTACGGGTCTGCCAGAACTCCATGGGTTCCTGCCCCATTTGGCCTGCCCCAGGGTTCTGTCTTGGGCCCACTTTTGTATATTATTTATACGGCTGATCTTGGTTCTCTCCTTGCTGCTTTTTCTGTTTTTAGCCAATCCTACGCGGATGACCTGCAAGCGTATTTGCATTGTTCTGCGCTGGCAGCCATTTCCACTGTTCGAGTTATGAGCCGGGCAATGGAGGCTCTGGAAGCCTGGATGTCATCCAATCGCCTGCGGCTCAACTCTTCTAAAACCCAATTTATCTGGTTTGGCACACGCCAACAGCTTGCCAAAATTGACCTGGAAGTTCTTGCCCAGGAATTTCCTCAGTTCACCTTCTCTTCCTCTGTCCGGGACCTTGGTGTCACTTTGGACCAAGAGCTTACTTTCACGCGGCATATCAATTTGCTATGCCGCAGCTGCTACTACCAATTGCGTCAGCTTAGAGTGGTGCTCCGCTCCTTAACTTTCAACGCTGCCTTAACGCTTATCCACTCTTTCGTTGTCTCACGTTTAGACTATTGCAGCGCCCTCTATGTGGGTCTTCCGGTGACTCGGATTGGGTGCTTGGATCGGGTCTTGCGCTCTTCGGCATGCCTTGTTGGTCGCATCCCAAAATTTGGTCATGTCACTGACTATATGCGGGATGTCTTGCACTGGCTCCCTTTCTCACAAAGAGTCACTTACAGAATATCTTCCTTGGTTTGGCGCTGTCTCGCGGGTCTGGCCCCTGTCTATTTGCAGGAGCTCTGTTGCTCCACCCTGAGCGTCCAGCGCCGTGGCTCTCTTCGCTCTTCTAAGCAGGCTGAGCTTCTTGTCCCCCGGTCGCGCACCTCTATTGCGCAGCGCCGTTCCTTTTCTGTTGTTGGCCCTGCAACCTGGAATGGGCTCCCTGTGGAACTACGTCTAATACCTCGAGCATTTGAGACTACGCTCTACTCTGCTCTTAAGACTGTTCTCTTTAGCCGTGGTTGGGTCGGGAGCGCCTCTGAGTAGATATTCTTGAAGAGGCGCTATATAAATGTCTGAAATGAATGAATGAATGAATGAATTACGAAACCCTGGACTGTTGCTTGAGCATTTCACTTCCCTTAGTTCCCTCATGACACCATTTTAGTCCTGCAGGATTTTAAGGTCTACACTGTACAAGTGGTCTTCAGAAGTGGCATCTGAATAGTGGAAAGTAGACATTGCTGTGATGATTTTGCTTCAAGCCATTGCCTAATAAAATTCGGTTTCCTGTTGAGTACAAACATCCAAATTAGGCATTCGCCATTGGCGAAGTTGTTTACTGTTCAGCCATTCAAACTGAGACTAGACTCAACTGAGGGATAGAAATTATGTATAGATGCATTTATGTAATGTGTATTTGGAATTGATTTTTTGGCAGGCTATCTGGGGATCATTTTGGTCTGACGGTCGTTGGGGATACAAGTGCTGCAAGTCCCTTATACGAGGTTCCTACTGCCTTGGAACAATAACTATGCCACAGGTAAGAAATTTAACTACTGTAAATAAGAATTTACCAAAACTGATTTTGGTAATGTAAGTTAATAACGGGGATCTCACATTAATTACATCACTCATGATACCTAAGATAGGAGGAATTCTAGTGCAACAGGTAACTTACCTTGTTTTGAAAGAATCCAGTTGTCACGTTTACAGGTTTTTTTTATCGAACTAAGGCATTTGTTGCTGCTGGTTTGCATTTGTTTTTTTTCAAGCGAAAACTTTGTCTCTTATCCAGGTGTGTTAGGTATTTGTTATGTTTCTTTTCACAGTTGGTGCAGCAACAGGACACAGAAGATGAGGCAGAAGCCAGCCAGGAAGAAGATAAAGCCAAAGATGATGAGGTAACTTAACTTTAACCCCACCCTTCAACTGTTGAGCAGCACAGCTCAGCTTCGACTATGAGTTCTTTGCTGAACTTTTCAAACATTTGTGTATCTATCTATCTATCTATGCGATTTATATAGCGCCTCTTCAAGGGCTCTACTCAGAGGCGCTCCCGACCCAGGCCCGGTCGAAAAGAAAGGTCTTGAGCGAACTATAGAAAGTGCCAGACATGTTCCGAGGTTGGGAACGCAGTATGTGAGTGTCTTTTCAGTGTCATACATAGGTGCTGCTTCGACAAGGTAAATTATGTTACAGTCAGTCAGAGCAGAACAGTAGTTTGCTCCTGCTGACAAGAAGAACTCAACTTATGGATTCTGATCCAGAGCTGATAGTTGACACCATGCTCAGATTTTCTAGACTAGGTAGCGTCAAACAACCTCTTACTGACCTTGCAAAGGTCAGTAACCGTCCGTTAACATTTGGTCTTGCTGTAAACGTTTTAGGTAGAAGGCGAAGACGCAACAACTGCATTGCCTACGTCTGATCAACCAAAGTCGCTGCTTCATGTGAGTCCAATGTTTCATTTGTTCTGCTGAACATATTCAACTCATCTAATTTGATCTGTAAACTTCTATAGCACCTTGATAATGTGCATGGATTCTATGATTTGGTGGTAATATGGCTACTAAATTGTTGTTTTTAAAATAACAGTTTTGGCTGAGTTATGACACATTTTGTTGGGGTCTACTTTTCATCAGGTCACAATGTAGATTCCATTGTCCAACTCTCAAACTAACCAGATTCTCTGAGGTGTCAGATATCAATTTTGCTTATATGCTTCACAATATGATTCATTAATGTTTGTTGTTGAATATGGATCATAGCAGTTGAATGAGTTTTGTGCATAGGGACCTTTTTCGTTTTCCAGCAACATCTTGAGAAGCTTCAGGCTACTGAGAAGAAGCAGAAACGCGATGATAAGAAAAGGAAACGTAAAGAGAAGTCGAAGACGAAGAAGAGGAAGTCAAACAGACGACGCAGCGGATCATCCTCTACATCTTCATCATCCGATTCATCATCCTCTGATTCATCATCTTGTGAATCATCTGATTCATCTTCCGATGAAGATGATTCAACTGACAAGAAGTTGAAAGAGGTAGCAGCCAGTTGTGTTCTTCTCTCTGTCTTTCCTCTAGTATAAACTCGTATGAATTTCTTGTGACTCAAATGTAAATGACTTTTTCCTGACAACAAATTCCCAGTTTTGTGTTGCAACACAGGGACCTGAAAACAGATGAAATGGAGTTTCAATCTATGGTTCAGTAAACATGTTCACTCTTTCGATTATGTTTTTTTCAAAGGATTATTATTTTGGAATTCAGGTTTTATGGAAGCATAGCGAAATGCTTTTTGTATTGTCATAATAATGGCAATGTGAAAATTTTACTTGGCAGCCAGTTTAAAACTTAATATATGAAGGAGGATCAGATATGGTGCTGTTGAAGTTATCCTCAGTTTCCAAGTTAGTTGGTGATTATATATTATATATTTCAATCTCTGCGTAGATAATTTGTTATTCGTTAGACTATTATTATTATTATGTTAATTTTTAAAATTCTTTTAATAAAGAATTAAACAATTTGCATTTATGTACTTTTGATTCAGGCAACGTTGAGAGAAGAAAAGCGGTTGAGAGAAGTGGAGAAGCAGATGCAAATGGACGAGAGGAAACGTCCGTACAACGTGATGTACGATGGAAAAGGTCCGTCTGAAGAAGACATTGAAGTGTTTAAACGAAAGAGAATGCGTGATGAAGATCCAATGGCCAAATGGATGGGAAAATAAAGACAATTGGAGACAGTTTCTTTCATATTTCTGTATATTTCCTTCAAATACCATACAAATCGCTGAAATTACTGTACTGTGGAGAAGCTGTGCACAGCATGTACCCGGTAGTATCACATGTTCTCATGTAGTAATTGGCCTGTATACTTGGTAAACTGCTGTTGCTTTTTGTTGTCATTGTCTGGCCTAAACAAAAAGGATTGCAGGATGGATAAAATGTTAATGAGAAGAGGACTTTCGGTTTAATGACAAGTACAGTGAACAAGAAAATGAAATGAGTGTTTCTTGCCGATTTGATAAATTGGAATGATGTGGTGATGCAGCTCTGCAGACAGGCCCGGATCTACAGTTTTGGGGGCCCTGTGCTGATCGAATGACGGGGGCCCCTTACAATTTTAAGAAGCCAAGCAGACATACAATAACCCGAAACACAATTTGTTAAACTTTACAGCACATAAGAAGTAGATAGGACAATTGTCACGACTCACGCACTGGCATCATGGGTGGAGTTTGGTTTCCGTTCTTGGGGAAGGGGGTAAAAACTTGGGCTTAGGTTGGGTTGGAAACTTAGTCCAGAGCGAATGGTGCCGATTTTTTTATCCTCGGCACAAAAAAGTTGATAATCTTTTTTTAGTCATCAGGTCGAAATTTCATAAAACCATGCTATTTTCTTTGCCCAAAAAGTTGATGACCTTTTTTTAGTCATGAGGTCGAAATCTCATAAAACCATAGGCTACTATTTTCTCCGCCAAAAAGTGACCTCTTTTAGTCATGAGATTGAAGTTTCGGTTCGTGAAAAAAAATCCCCGCATATATTTTCGAGTCTGGGCCAGGGCCTTCTGAGGCGGGGGCTAAGCCCGAAAAAAGATACCATTTTCATGGCAAAAAATATGACTCTGGACCTTCTTGGAGGCTTAGCCCCTCCCCATTAGCCACTGATAAACTCCGCTCACCGCCCATGATTCGGCTTCCTTATATTGGTGATTATCCTGGGTCTTCTTCTCTACATCATCGAAAGTCCCTCGCATTTTCTCCACAAAAATTAGCAGTGAGTGCCAGTGACTCGTACAGTTTGAGAGAGATACATCAAAGTGACGTCATTTTAGTATACTATGACATTATTTGGTTATATAGCCTACATGTAGATCTATTTAGTCATAGCTATATGATTGCTAATTTGCTATGCATAATGCATTGCAATTTGCACTGTTCTTTCCTGAATCTTCACTTTAGTTATTATTTTTATTTTTTACTTTTACACTTTGGGGGCCCCACCGAAACTCGGGGCCCTGTGCTGCAGCACAATCAGCACCGTGGTTAATCCGGGCCTGTCTGCAGAGGTTGTGGACTAACCACATCTACACTACAATGAAGATAATTATTAGCATATAAGTTTCTCCATAATTATATGCCATTTGTGTGTAGAAAGTATTTGTTGGTAATGTCTACTTGTTTCATTGCGCACTGAGGTAGTATATGATTATGGAGGACATAGTATTGGAAAGCTGGGCGAGTTTTGTTTACAGCCAGAATGTCAGTGTGATGTTACTCCTAAACTAAGGCTAGTTTAGGAGTATGTTAATTCTAATTAAGTAGATGCAATCTTAATTATCCATCACATCTTTATACAATTTGATCCATAATACTAATGGTGTGTTGATAAACTTGCTTGCTCTGTGATAATCAAATTTAATGTTCATGTCAACTGCATTATTATTTCTTGTGAAACTTGTCTATCGATACATGCACAAGAACTGAATTCAGAATGCCATGTAATCTGGAGATATTGTTTACTGAATATATTGCTTGATTTATAATTAGACTGAACCCTCTAATAATTGATATGGCTAAAAATTCAAAGCACAGTAATAATTACATTTTGTGATTTGCACAAAAAAACTATACATCTTTATACAATTTGATCCAGTTTAGTCAAGCAGTTCTACGATATATAAATATTTGACACAATAAAGTACGGTATAAATCCCAAAAACGTTGTCCGAGGGTAAAGTCACAGAATTCTCCATGTCTCACAAAGTATTTTAAACTTTTCACACGAAAAATGTTCAGCTTCCATCTAGTATCTTTTGCAACGTGTTTGATTACAATTTAAACCAATTCCTAAATGACTAGTTTGTAGTATTGGTTGGGTTGAGCTGGCATGATTTATTCATATTGTTTTGATGGACTAAGTAATGATGGATGATGATTATTTTCTGTCTGTCTTTTCAGTTGATGCTGTAGTCTAATATCTTCATTTTCCAGCTTCTTTTGTATGGCGAGTCAGATGACAATCTTTTAAGTCTTATTTTCGACTGGTTATTGTGAAGTTCCAGGATTACCTAGTAGATGACAGATTTGGCAAAAATAATCAACAGCGAGAGCTGTATAGCAAGACTGTTCCACGATAAGACTTCTCTTGCTGTATTTATGTTATATATGAATGTTTAAGTTGTGACCAATGCCTGACGATGTGTTATTGTGTATTTGTGACTGGAAGTAACTTGTTTAGAACAACAGTTTTAGAGTTGCATTCTGTATACATGTATTCGTTTGGTATTCATGAACGGTGACTCTTCAGCGTGATCACTGCACAGTTTAAATTTCTTGTTTTGCACTTCGGTTTCTCTTATCAGGATCTGACCATCATGTTGCCTATTTCGTGTCCATTTTTCTGCATCTATGCACACAAGTGACGCAACATCTTCAACTCTCTTGTAGCATTTGTAGTTCCCCCTCCTCTGTTTTAAATCCTCAATAGATGTTAAACAGAACAGCAAAACAAAACTACCCTAGTATTGTGAAAGTTATTAATTTTCTGAACTTTATAAACGACATCGTCGACATTAGTCGCTTAATATAAAATTTGTCAATGTGTGACGTACGGTAGCTGCCAAAAATTGCAAGTAAATTATTTCATAGTCAAATATAGAAAGACATTATCTACTCGCGAGTCGATCAAGTCGACCATTTTTCTAATGACTACTTGGCTGAGGTACAATCGACTTACCTGATCGAGCACGAGCGGGATCTGCGAAAGCATTCTGAACATTCATTAAAGTAATTTTATAGCACCTCTTTAAGGAAACTACTCAGAGGTGATTCCGAATCCAGCGCATGGCCAAGAAGAATAGTTTTTTAATGCTTCTAGAATGTATCAGAGAGTGATCTAGGGAACAGGTGCAGCTCAAGAGAGAGGCCATTCCATGCCGCAGAGCAAACTGCAGAGAAAGCATGGCCTTGCATGATGGAGGCATGGGGAAACTTTAGAGAGCACTTCCCACTGAGCATAGGGATCGAATAGTTCGAGTACACAACACAGACTGGCAAAAACCTAGTAGGTAAGTTGGAGCAAAACCTAGCTGGCATTATTATACCAAAAAGGCGACCCTGTATTCAATAAGCTGATAGACAGGGAGCCAGCACAGAACTTCCAGCATATAATTTGAGACATGACTGAATTCGGGTATTTGACCAATATAATAGTCGTGTGCAAGGCATAGAGCCATAGAACATGGTCAAGGGCTCTTTGTAAGCACAGAGTCTTTGGTTGTGTGTTTGTGTATGTAAAAGTTTTATTTCCACGCTGTCGAACAGCGTAATAAATATTTCGTTTATTTTCACAAGTAAATAGGTTTAATATTTACGGTTACAGAATTAGTATACTGAGCAGGATAATAATATGGTGAAACAACCAGACGTTGTTAAATTCGCTTATAGTGATTTTGAGTATAACATGGGCGAAAATAAGTGGTCTGCTATATGTAGACACTGTAAACAAAAAATTAGAGAAAAGCGCGGAACAACATCTGGATTTGTAAGGTAAGAAACATGTCAAATGTATAGTATGCACAGTTCCTGGGGTTGGGGGGGGGTTCGGTCGATATTCCCGAAACGAATTTCGGTAGAATTTCCCCCGGTCGCTTTTCTAAGTGCGACTCACACGACCTAATGACACCAAATTGTGTTATCGTCATCACTAGCCATTGATTCCTGTATTGAATTTAACTCCAAATAGTTTTAATTATTTTGTGACTGAACATTTTTAGGCAAACCTGGTAATGGCGGTCCCAAATTATAGCATTAAGGAAATCGATACATAATATTGTGTTGACATAGAAAATGAATGTGAAGCCCATGTTGTTATTAATTTGACAATGTAACACGTCATATGCCATAGTTAAAACGTGCAACTTGTGACTATATCTCCAGAAAAATGCAGACAAATATTTAGCTTGAAAATAACACCCCACTAGTTCCACTTTGGTAGCGTAACAAAATGAATATAAAGACCATGATCCAGCTTTTATTTCATCAATAAAGAACCTTCATCCAGCTTTCATTTCTTGATCGTTTTTTCCATCAATCCAGCTTCTATCTCATCAATAAAAAAATTCATTCAGCATCCATTTCTAAGCGTTTTTTCATCAATCCAGCTTCTATTTCAGATCTAAAAATACCTGTATCCAGCTTCTATTTCAGATCTAAAAATATCTCCATCCAGCTTATATTTCACTTGCATTTTTCATCAATCCAGCCTCCATTTGACCTGTAAAAGGTCTTCATTTAGCTCCCATTTCTTAAGCGCTACACTCCAAACTATCGTTCATAGCTCCATACAAAGAAACAAAAATTTCGTGATGCTAGAGGTCAGCTGGTGATTTTATAAGTCTGGAGTACAAAAACAACATCGTTTCTATGCGCCAATCCAATATTTCGCACTCTTACCACGCGCCAAGTTTATAGCCTTCACAAAATCTTGATTTCCTTAATGCTATAATTTGGGACCGCCATTACCAGGTTTGCCCATTTTTAGATTGCACTTATGCGATGTTCCCACGGTACGTTTGCAGGCGTTTCAATGAAGTACGCACTTGCTTAGTTCGGTTGCTTTCTGTAAAACGTTTTGTTTGGTGATCGAGCATTCGTGCAATTTCAGCGTTTTAATTTTGTTCATTTCAGACATCTTAAAAACAAGCATCCAGTCGTACATTGCGAATATGTTGCGCAAAAGCCATGCTCAGAAAAAGAGTTCAACCAGAGGATTGTTGTGAAAAAGCCATGTTGCACTAAAGAGAAGGACCAACGGACTGTTGATTATTTTGTCATGGAGGATGAAGACATTGAAAAATACAAACCTCTTCATCAAGACCAGCTTCATTTAACAAAATCATTGCTTGACAATTTAATCATTGGATGCAATTTGCCGCCATCAATTGTGGAAGACCAGCATTTTCTACAATTTTTAGAAGATATGAATCCAAGGTTCAGTGTTCCAAGTTGTTCATATATTGAGGCAGAACTTGACAACTACATTCGTAATTGAAGGCAACCGAGTTTCATAAGGGTGCTTAAGCCCTTATATGGGATCAGGGGCGCCGTTAGGCGTACGCACTTACGCAAGTACGTACAGCGCGGAATGGCAAAAAAATAACAAATTGTAAATTAAAGCGTGAAAATAATATTATAAGCGATGAAATTCTGTTGAATCTATTGAAATTTTATAATCTATAGAATATAGGCCTACTTACTTAATTACATAGGCTAATAACATACATATATATATATATATATATATATATATATATATATATAAGCTCGTATCGATCGCTGTTCGCCTCATAATTCATATTATTTTGTGCAAGTTGTGCGTACAGAAAAAAAATCCTGGTGGCGCCGCTGTATGGATATTCGTAGCTTGATTGGCCAGTAACTTTTGGCACTGGAGACCTTCATTCTCATTCCGAGAGAACTAAAAATAGTTTTAGGACACCCACCTAGCATAAAGGTTTACGAAGTTTCAGGTCTTAATACCTGAGGTGTGAGGCAGCTTGCCTGCTCTGTTTTCACGCCACAGCAATCTGTTTCATTAGCTATTCCCAATACAAGCATAATATAACTACCTATTTAGATTTAGCTGGTTGTGTGTTTAACACGTTCACCGCATACACGCCATGTTAAATGACTGGATTAGTACGAGTTAACTCGTACTGGGCGGTGAACGTGTTAAGAAAATGCATTGGTAGTGTATAAAAATTTTATGGTGTGAAAAACATGCTGCTTGGTAACAGAAGAAGAAAAGAGCATTCCCTTACTCTTAGCCTGAAGCAGCAATAGGTATGATGTGTTAGCAATTTCATTCTCATAGTCACGGCCAGTCCTCTCCCTTGCCTTGTGATCTTCCCACAAATAGTGTACAGTCAATGTACTCGTTATAGCTGAGTTCTCTAGAGGTGCAGGTGGAGCATAAATCTCAAACCAATTTTTTCTTAGCATGTGTTTTAAACTCCTCATCCTCTCGGGTCCTGGCAGTCTAGCATGCTAACCACTACACTATCGAGCAAAAGCTGACAGCTACTTCCTCGTGAAATAGATATTAAACCTCACTCAGACTCTTGCAGAACTGCAATATAATTATGACATTTCAAGACATATAAGGTAACATTGGGTGATTGGCCGTGATTTTTTGGCGACTTTCGTTGACTTAGAAAATTGTGTCCAATCATCTTTGATTGATTGATTGATTGATGGATTGAATCAGGATGTAAATTGTAGCTAGGCTACCTGGCTACATCTATATCTATTCTGGTTTTAGAGCTAAAGGAACCCTACTGTCTATGCGGCCCAACTATTGACAAATCTCAAGTCCCTCTCTGTTGAGTGTTGATGTACAATTTGTGCATGTACGTGTATGTATGTATGCTTGTTTGTCCAGAATACACGCCCACAGTTTCACAACCTGAAACCTGCACCTAGACAGGGGGGCATCATGACCACCCAGTGGAGGGGGATGTTCAATTTTCCTCACCCTCGGACGAAAAACACAAATGTCCCTAGTAAAAACCACCACATTTCCACACCTTGACCATACTTTTGCAACTATTCACAGAAACATATAACCTTGACACAGGGGGACCACCCCACACTTGTGAGCCGGGGTAGCGGGACCGAAATTTCCCGGGAAACGCTGGTTACGGCCAGTTTTGCACCTATATTCACCACAAACGACCACCTTTGGCAAACTCTAAACTTGTTAAAACGAAGAACTTCACAGATTTTTTAATGCATCAATGGAACCACCATATATTATATACTGTCAGAAAATGCAATAAAATGCTTATATTTTGTTCTTTTTGGAATTATTTTTCCCCTTTCACCAATCACCCTCCCTTTGTAAGAATTGGGAATATTTCTGGGGTGCGGTTGTGTAGTGGTAGGTTCGGTGCCTTGAAGCCGGAGCATTCCAGGTTCGAATCGACCTCAAGCAACCGCATAAGGACCTTGAACAAGTCCTTCACTTGCAATATTGCTCATGCGCTTCGGCGTGAAACTTCAATGCAGCGTCCGCGTTGTAGTCGGGAGCGCCTCTAAGTAGTGGACTCGAAGGGGCGCTATAGAAAATGGGAGAGGTAAAAACCTTTGACAACACCTATTGTATCCAGTTGCGCGAAAAGCCTACAAAGAGTGAGTCATGAGATCCTTGATCTTTCAATGAGTTCGGAAATGGTCAGGTTGGAGACTTGGAGCCTAACTCTAAATTGATTGAGTTGAGCTGGAATGACCCTGTATTCCTAATAAATTATGACCCTCCCAGGCGCAGCTATAAATAAACTTAGGGATCTACAAGACCACGCACCCCAACTGCTACATCTGATCCTATAGTAATATGAGACTATTCTTCTGGACAATCCTTCTGGCCAGACATAGCACAATGCTCGTCAACAAGCTGCAGATCCACTGATGACGTGGCGAAACTTGCGGCCAGAAACAACCTCAGAACGCCGATTGGTAGATATTGTCAATCGTACGGGATGAGACAGAGACAATTTTTGCAGAAAATAAAAAAGCTTCAAAAATATTCATATTCGTAAAATTGCATATTTTGTTACAAATGTAGACCTGTTGGATGACTGAAATTCACTGTATCTGCTGAGCATCTGAGCACCAGATGGTGCTATCATAGACCGCCACGTGAAAGAGCTAAATATAAACAAAATGTTGAATCATTGTTGCATAATCCAATCTCGCAATTGTTTTCAATCATTGTCATGAGAGACTATATTTAGACCTTGTTTTCGGTTTTAGCTTTGTACAACAAGTTTTGATGTTTCTGTAATAATTTTATAATAAATCATAATAACTATATTTTGAACTCTGTGTTGCTCATTTTATAAATTCACAATGTCTCGAGGTCTGTTGTTAGTTGGCTTGTTGTTCGTAGTTCTCTTCAAGGAAGGTAAGAGATTGTAAGCTTACAAGTTTCGCAAAGGGTATGTTTACCTCGCAAAGTATGAACGGCGTAATTTCTGTATTGGGGACCGAAGCAGTATATCTGGACAGTATCTAATGACGACACTAATCCTCGCACTAAACCGACCGTTACGACGTTTAACCTGATCCTAATCGACCCTCACGATGCCTAACCTGACCCTAACGACGCCTAACCCGACCTTAACCGATACTCACGGTTCGCGATACTGTAATTACAATCGTATTCAAGTAATTAGTATGAACTAATCAGACAATTTTCTGAATATTATTTTCACTGAATATCCTGAAGAGGGTAGATGTTACTGACGGCCCGGTAGCACGTAAACATTATGGCCGCCACAGATAGAGGCAGAATAGAGCGATCTGACCTAAGGCGATCGATAGCCCAATTATTCCGCTAATAGTCAATGGTCAAAAGACCATGAAAGGTATTCTTCTTCGCGTGCTCTGCCCTCAGGCAGGTTCGTATGTTCAATGATGCCATTTTTCTCTGTTCTGTGCTTCTCTTTTCAGTTGACTCTATCCATCTTCTGTCAGCATAATAATTACGACGATTTATATGGCGCAGTAACACAGCCATGCCGTTACAAGGGCGCCTTACAGAAAACCAGCTACACCGGATAAGCCCTAGCGAACAAGTGTGCATCCAGTCCAGCAGCATTGCTCTTGGTCTACCTCGCATCCTTTTTCCCCTCCATTCTTCCCTCAATTATGTCTTTATTATGTCTATCACGACATAAACATAATATATCTGTCTTTAAGGTATATTTTCGTAAATATTAATAAGCAGAAATAAGCTAAAGAATACAACAAAATCGATTGACCTTAAACACCTACCCACTGTTTATCAATTCAAGCGCAAATTGGAAGTTTTCAATTGCATAACTGCACGTTGTAACCGTGGATTGTTCGAGCATCAATAAAGTAAGCATCTTCTGTCAGCATCATGTTCTGATCAATGAGTGATTTACTTACTTTTGCGGAAACATTGGGCTATCGATCAGATCGCTCTATTCTGCCTCTATCTTTGTCAGTCATACTGTTTACATGCTACCGAGCCTTCAGTAACATCTACCCCTGAAGAGCTACAATTTTTATCGTTTTTTGCATTTACATTTGAATTTTACATCTATGAAATTTGTTAGCACTTGTGGAGAGAATGAGTAATAAGACTCCTTAATGTATGTGGGTTTGCTGTTAGTGTAGTTCCTGTGACTTTGTTTGTATAGGATATGGCACATATCCTGAACGTATTCTTTTACGGGACGTCCAGGTGATCACCCTTCACCAAGGAAAGTATACAAATGCTCGGAGATCAGCCCCCATACCGCAGGTACTGTTTCTTGTAGAGTTTAACTCTATCGCAGCTAAGTTGTTTTTCATAAATATAACCACAATTGGTTCATATATATAGAAAAACACTCAGAGTCTGTGGAAATATTGACATGTTCTATATCATTTTGTTCGTATTAGATTCCTCAACAATATTCTGTATTGAAAAACCAGATCAATTGATATTTATAACATTAGAAATTAATTTTTTTTTTAATCTATGAAAAAAATAAATTGTAATGAAAACACTGCTAAATGTAGCTACTTGTATGACAAGCTTGTAGCAAACGCTAAAAAATTGTGAACTTATTCGAAATATGATTTTTTTAAAACTCCCACTTGGAAGATAATGATATGACGCTCATGTTGACAAAATAATTAATAGGTCTGCAGCGATGTCGCCGTATTTCTATCCAAAATTGTCCAAATATAGAGAATTTCTTTATAGATCATTTACAAAATTTGCCTTACTTATAAATTTTATGTTTCTAACCAAGTCCCGAAACCTTTGCATCGTCTAGCATATTTTGCTTGAGACCTTTGTCAGTCATATTGCTTTGTTGAACGATGTAATTCATTTTGTCTGAACATGGCTGATGAAAAGACATAATTACAAAGAAAATTGCTGTGAAATGTTCAACGGCCAGGAAGCCACAGACATGGACGAATGTATGCATATGTCTGGATATAAATGTTTACAAAATTACGGCCATAGTTTTTGTTTGTAACTTCATAAAATCATTTGGTAAACCCATGTTAGGGTATATTCTGAATCGTCAACATGTCCCCTAGCGAAATATATAAATAGAACTCTAAATATATCTCTATTATATGACAAATGACCGTGTTTTTTGCTATACGGTCACAATCGACCGCATTCGCCGCGAAAGAGTTGAACAAATGCCATAACTGCACATTTCCTCATTTTCATGAAAAACCGGCTATGGCCGACTGATGATGAACTAAACTGTCTCATGTCTACTCATTTACTTCCAGTTTCTGGATTCCAAAGACTTATATATTTTGGAACAATGTGTGCCAAATTCTTTATCCTTTATTGATTATTTTTAGCTGGCGTGTGTTGGTGGTACAGCCGGTTGTTCTGCATATGTACCACAAGTGGTTCAATGCTACAACAGAGGCAGTGATGGATATGATGTTCAGGTATGTCTTCCTATACGTTGTTTCTTGATATTTTTGTCTTCAAATTGTAGTTTTTCAATGTTTTGCAATTATTTCGGAATATTTGAGATTTAACGTAGACTTTGTTATCTGACATTGATCTTGTTATATTTTTTTCCAGTGGGAATGCAAGACAGAAATGGAGAAGGCTTATCGTTTTGGAGAATTGGAGGTTTCATGCGAAGGATATGATTATCCAGACGATCCATACGTTCTCAAGGGATCATGTGGGGTAATGTATTTGCGATGACTTTCAGTTTCTGTTTCATGACATTGCTGAATCATAGCAATACAGCACTGACTATATGTACTTCTTTAACATGTGGAGTCTTTATTGTGGACCACATACACGCCATGTTAAATGACTAGATTTAGTATGAGATAATTCGTACTGGGCGGGCAACGTGTTAAAAACAGTACACACTAAACTTATGTTTCTGTGTGCTATAAAGTGCTAATGTATGCAGGATGCTTGTGGACATTTCTGACAACATCATCCATAGAACACTTGGCATAACTTCCCCTGCTTGATCCCTCTCCAGATGAGGACCAGGCCAAGAGGAGCTTAGGAGCCCAGAACTGCTTCATATAGTGTTTCACGTGTAATATTATGTTGTTTGACATAACAGGAGGCGAGTCTTAGTGTTATTTTCATCCAAAAAGGCGAAAATTGCAATTAACGAAAATTAACGTTTTGTTAATGAAAGCTAAAATTAGAATGCACAGACAATGGAGACTAAAACGGAAAAAACTGTACAGATTTGTTGCAATCAAAATGAAAGTTGATAAGATGAAAACTAAAACGATATTTAACCAAAACAGAATATACTAATTTTGTTATTATGATTTTTTTCTTACTTAATTTATTTGTATTTAGCTGTAGCTGCTTCTTACATAATACTAACACATGTTTAAGTGTGTGACGCTTTTAATTCTTGTTTGCTATGTAGGCCCTAAATAAAGTTAAGGAGGAAAACTAAAATATCTTGGAAGGTCGTCAGTTTATTTGTGTGCAGCATATTAACTGCATTAGATTTTGTGTTTGCGCATTTTGATGTTCTGTGAAATTATTGAATCTCAGTTGTTTTCAACCACTGAAACCAGTGCCAATTTCTTGCATATTAGACTGTTTTATCAGTGTATCCAGATTTGGGATTCATATCAAAGACTTGCGGCACACATTTTTTGGGCTTCTTTGTACTAACTGGCTGTCCTGACTGATCGTGGATTATAAACAGTACATGTATATGTGTTGTTAGTGTGTTTTTCTTTGTTTTTTTCTTCTTTTTGGCAAGTTTAATTTTCAAACATCTGTATTTCTTCAAAATTTACAGTTGGAATACAGGTTGGACGTAACGGGTGTTAACAATCAGCATGGCTATCGATCGGAAGAGAGCTACTACAGGTAGAGTACACATTCATAGTTAACTTCACATTGTTGTAATGACTGTCCAAATGGAAATGCTTTTGGCCTGCGTTATACTCGGCTTGAGGGATGAAATGCTTTGAGAGATCCTCAGAAGATGCTGTACAGATATCCACCTACATTAATGTATCACAAGATGAAATTTTCTTAGTTTAAATTGTAAGTTTCAAAACTTGCATTTCTCCTAAGTGAGCCATGAAGCGCTTGTTGGATCAATGTAAAGTTGTTTTCAGTCTTTGTAACAGATGTATATATCGAACGGGAGACTATTCCTGACAGAAGGACATACAACTGAGAATACATGATGCTGACAGGCTGAGGTTCTAGCGTGAGGGACCAAAAACTTTGTGCTAGAGGCAGCAAAGAAAAAGCTTGTAAGCTAGCACAGCAGATACTGCTCACATAGGCAGGCCTGAGCATAACCAAAGAGCAGTTCTGTACTCGATGCGCTGAAAGACCCAGTGTTGGATGCCATGCATGTGTGCTGAAACAGGGACAAATTTAGGAATTCTCCCAATGAGCTGCACTGCAGATCAAAGAACTGGGTCTAGTTGGGCTATCAATGCAAGAGGCAGACCAACCAGAATATGGCAGCCGTAGTCCAAGCGACTGGTGACAAAAGCATGGACAAGGAAGCAACAGCATCCTGTGACAGGGAGCGAGAGGCGACCTGTAGATGACTAATTTGGTAGTAGCAGCCATGAGCCAGCTGATTGGTGTGCATTGAGAAACTACCGGTAAGTTCTTCGTCCAGCGTGACACCCAAATCCCAGACAGAATAAAAAAGGTAACATGGTGAGAAGCTTCAGACCACATTCCACATCCACCTATGTCGATCCAGCCAGATGAATTGAGTGTTGGTAGTGTTCCGTAGGAGGCGGTTAGAGTTTAACCAGCTATCCAGATTATCCGTAACATGACACATTTGCTAAACCACCGTCAGGGCACATATGCCTGAACATCATGTTCAGGGTTATTCATCTGGTTCAACTTATTGCCAAGTCCTTAACCCTTTCCCACCACCGGAATTGTTTTGATACCTATCCTGTTAATCGAGTCACGGGTGACCCGATCCAGCGGGAAAGAGTTAAATCATTGTATTGGCTGAATTTAGCTGAAGTTGTTTCAGAACTCTGTTTTGTTGCGGATCTCTCTTAAATTGGGTCTCATTGTTTAGAAACCATTCATATCGAGCCAACTACTGTACATAGAGTCTGCCTTTTATCTTTAGTCTCACTGCTATTCAACAAGATCATCTTGCTTTGATCGTACCTGAAGCTAGAACTAATTTGCTGTGGTTGAATGAAGTTCTAGTATTTTCTGCAGGTCTAAATTTTGGAATTGCATTTGTGTGTATACATGCACTCGATCTATTCAAACTCTTGTATGATTTCTTCCTCAACTTAAGACTTGTTAATCTATTCTGGATTTCTTATTAACCATAGTTTGTCTCTCTCTATCTGTTTCCACAGACTGACATTTTTTCCCCGATTTTCTTATCTGATTTTCTTATCTGATTTTCTTATCTGTGCTGTGCAACTGGTTAAGTTTACCTTTTGCTGTTGTTTTAGTAAGCCCCGTCGGAGTGCGAGTTCAATTGTTGGCACCGTTATCCTGATTGCTCTGGCATGTCTGATCATCTTTCTGCTCTTCAAGTGGCTCAGTGCTCAACCGCATCAGCAGCATCAGCAGCAGTACTCAACAGGTAGCAAAGGGCCATCAATGTATGGACCTTCAGCTTCACCCCCTCCACCAGGGTTTAGACCAGAATATATGCCAGGCAGCAGCACGTCAAGTGCAGGTAGTAGTAGGGTCTGTCTGTCTGTTATTATTCATGCCAGGTTTGAAAATGATCTGGCACCAACTAAAATTTATTTTCTAGTGTTCACTTACTAGTGCATTTATTAATAACACCAAGTTGCCATAGAAGCTGTGAGCATCTTATCATCTTATAATATTAACTTTGTGATGTTTTAGCACTGTAAATCATACTGGAACTAAAGTAGTGTCTCTTTATCTGCAGAAAATCACTAGGTGTGGATAGCCAGAAGATCGGCATCAGGCATTTCGAGTACAGTGGCTAGCCGGTTAGAGTGTTGAGCTAGTAACAGCCAGTAGGGTTTCAAACCTGCTCTCAGACAAGGGGGTCTGCTACATGTTCCACGGTCTTCTACGAGGTTTGGCGACTGGTCCTTCTCTGTCTCAGGACCAACTGCGTGGCACGGTCTTCTTGACCATGTGAAGGATGCGCCATTTCTGGATGCATTTAAATCAAAGTTCAAGACCTATGTTTTTTTAAACAATCATATATGACTGTTATTAATTTTTTTAGCTCAAGTTCATCATCCTTTCCTTCAGCTTTGATCAAGTGATACAGATCGTCTTTATTATCATTATTATCGTTATTATTATTATTATTATTATTAAAAGAGTGTTGGGACATTGAGCAGATTCATCATTCTCAAATGCTCAGCACTATCGATGCTTTATTCTGTGCACCTTGGAAGAAGACCAATATCAATTAAGGTTGTATTTGCATATTTGTGCAAGCATTTCCGGTGCATGTAAGTTACCCATGGCTACAATGTGCCTGTGCTTTCGTTGGTCTTGCACTGTGGAACCAGCGTCCCCTCCTTTGATTCATTTCTCCTTATTAACTGGTCGGCCTCTTTTCGTTGTATCAAGACCACTTTTTCTCTCTTTGTCGCAGAATTTTTGTTACGAATAGTCCTAACTCATCATTTACAACAAAGTTATTACATTTTAGATGATTTCGAAATTCAGGCACTCAGTGGCGTAGCAAGGTTTTGGAGGGCCCCTGTGCAGGGCCTCGGTGGTGGGTCCCTTCAGATAAGATGCTTTCGCTCCAGTATCATTTGGTAATGTATGGCTGGTATATCACCATAGTTTCCGAAATGATTCTAGCTCTATGCGATGTTGATATCCACATCCAACCCTACCTGACTCAAGTAGTGGTGGTTTGAGCAGTGCTCAGGTAACCTGAGCACTGTTCAAACTGAATTTAATCTGTTCCCATTCGTGATGGAGTCATCGTATAATACAGGATTAATAAATGCGGAAAGACGGAAAGTTCACATATTTTGACGGACCTTCTTTGCCTGTACTTTGTGTTTGTTGCTTAGCAGCGCCACTTAACACATTCAGCGCCCGGGACGTATATATACGTCCCAAATCCAGTCATTTAACATGGCATGTAGGCGCTGAATGTGTTAAATAAGACTGAAACCCAACGGAGGGACAGTCTAAGCAGGCCTAAATTAATTATGCGATTGCCAATTTAAACAGACCTACACACAGCACTACAAAGTTATAATACTCTGTGATCCGTGACTCCATTATTATTTGAGCGTATATGCTTCACGTGAGCAAAACTACCTGCCCGCCAAAAACTGCAAAGAGTAAAGATTTTTATGATGGCACACCGCACACGGTTGTGTATTAAATCAGGCGCTTGGACATTCCAGCTTAAGTAAATGATGCCATTGAGTGTATACGCTGTAGGCCTACATTTCGATTTGATTAATTCTGAATATTATCCGATCGCCGGGGGGCCTTCGTGCAGCCGGGGGCCCCAGTACACTGCACATTCTGCATAATCCAATGCTACCGCACCGCTGGACATGCAGAATTGAATACATTCCGAATAATTTCCCAAAATAAAAAATTATTCTGATGGGGGCCCTCTACAGCCGTGGGCCCACGTGCACTGCACGAGTTGCACGACCTATTGCTACGCCACTGCAGGCACTAATGGGTTACACAATTGCAATTGTTAACTTTTCCAAAAATTTACCCAAGTTTTTGATGACAAGACTTTGCTTTTTATTATATTTTATTCTATGAAATAGTGTACTTATGGAACATCTTTACAATATTCAGCTTTCTTCTATGGCTGTTCATATCCTGACGAAAATGTAGGTACAAACTCAGCTCCAAACAACTCGGGGCTTGGTGGATTTTGGACTGGAGCAACAACTGGAGGGATTTTGGGATATCTTTTTGGATCAAGGAATAACGCTGGACATCAGCCATATAACGCTGGCTATCAGCATCAGCCATATAACTCTGGATATGGTTCTTCAGGCTGGGGCAGCGGTGGCTATTGGTCTGGAAGGGGATCCAGTCCATATAGAGGAGGGTCAGGCGGTTCACCATCCGGCTCGGACACCAGGACAACCTCAGGTATGTATATAATATATATATGTATATATATATATGTATGTATATATATATACACAGTTATACACATGTATATAAGGCTTTTGTAGACGTATTCTTCTTCTAAACCTTTAATAATGCTAGTGACAAATATTGATGTAAAAAAACCACAAGCAACCTGTACCCTCGTTTCACCATACATGGCTCCACAGGGCACATCTGGCAATGCTCTCAATGCTCTGCAACAATGCTGTCATGTTCATTCATTCATTATATACATTTATATAGCGCCTCTTCAAAGGGGCTACTCAGAGGCGCTCCCAACCTCAGCACGACCAAATAAAGCTGTCTTAAGATGAGAGGAAAACCTGAGGATTTTTTAGAAAGGGAACGGAGTGTCAGAGGAAGACCAGGTTGAGGGTCCTATCACCGAGAAAACGCGGTTCCGCATAGTGGAAGTACGAGCAAGAGGGACAGAGAGCAGACTTTGTTCAGTCGAACGAAGGAAGCGGAAATGGTGAGAACCAAGAGTAGGGCTCCAGAGCTCACAAAGGTAGGCAGGAGCAGGGCCTAGCATGCAGCGCCAGACTGGAGTAGAGATCCTATACTCGATTCGTTGCTTGAGTGGGAGCCAGTGGAGAGCGTCATGCATATAGCTGGGGATGTGACTGAATTTTGGTATGCGGCCTCTTTGAGAGGAATTTGTGCATGTATTTGTCTTATTTCTAAATATAGATGTAGTTTTCAATGTGTTCAGCGATTGTTCACGTTTAGTTGACAGTAGGCCACTGTTCTGTAAGTTATGTTTTAGAAATGCTGAGCCTTATTTAAGTCAAAGTTGGTTAGGGTTAACCAAAGTCCATCCGTAATTCTGGGTTTGCGCACAAATGTGGTTAAGCAGGTTATCAGCCAAATTTTTTTTAATCAGCCAGCTGTATTTTTTAAGATTGTGCATGGCGTAGTGGTCAAGAGCATGATGGGTTTGATATCTTGCTCAACCTGGCAGGCATAACCTCCTGCTGCAAGTGCTCGGCCATGGTAATAAAACAAGAAATCACTTGCATGCTCAGTTGCTCACCCGTGGTAAACTCAGCACTGTGCACAGTTGAGGTGGATATTGTAGATGTGTGATTGCATATCCACATATATTTTGACTACTATCAAATATGGGTGCACTGGGATCCATGGTGTTTTCAGCCACTCAGTGATGGTGTTTGTGTAAGAGTGGATTCTGTAAAAAAAACTAGTGATGCATGCTGGTATCATCTATCATTATAAATGTTTTATCTCTTAACCTTGAATAAAATTGCAGACTTTAAGTCAACTATAGAAACCATCAGACGACGATGCCAAAGCATGTTGCCATTAAACCAGTACGAGTACCCTGAGCATCATTGTTTCCAATAATTAACAGGATTGTATGTAATTATTGTTGCAGGTTTTGGTGGAACAAAACGCAGATGAACAATGAAACATGAAACTTCCTTTTTGTGATGTTGCTTTTGTTTATTTTAATAAGTTGTTAATATTCAGTTACATGTAGTTGAACTATTTAGTTGGACATTACTTAACTATCTTGTATTTATGTTGGTTGGCTACTCTTCATTTCTTTGACTAACAAGTTTCCTTAAAGGCATAAATTTTGCCACTTCACTGGTTATATGTTTGTGTAATCAGTCATCATTGTCAACCAATCTTGAGCATAATACATAATGTAGTAAAGCATTTGAACTATACATCTACTCTAAAAAATGCTAATTTATTTTCAAAACCCATTTCAATTATAGTTTCGTTTTGAAATAAGAAATTTAATGCGTAAAACAAGTCACCTTTGAGGTTTGTTTTGGATGCTAAAACTTATTGGTGATGGTTTTATGGTGTAATAAACTGGTTTTAGAAACAACCTGCAGTTGCTGACTTGTGTTAACCATTCCTTGTTAATTTTCACCTAAATATATTCGTCTGAATTTTTTATATTGATGGTTAAAGTAGAACATATCTTTGTTCAAGTGACTTGATTTTAAATAATTGATTTATAAATTTGGTTAATTTACGAAACTATCATAGGACCTTTGAAAGATGTGTTGGATTGAAAGAAATGAGACTTTAAACTTCTTTCAATAAGTAAAGTATTCTGAAAAAATATACTCCTGTATTGTTCCATTATAACATATGGTTTTAACAAGAAAATAAAGCCTTTCATAACTAAAAAGTCTGGACTGAAGTTTGTGGAAATATGAAGAGTACATGTATACTTTTTGGAAGAGCTAATCGTTGCAATTGTTCGGTTTGTTACTGTACTGTTAACAATATGCTTTGCTGTTGTTATCGTATAATTATCTTGTTTACTGTTGGTAACTTTTTTAATATTATCATTTAGCTCTATTATTATTTGTAATTTTAGTGTTTATTTTTATGCCCAACCAACATGGCATTGATCCCTCGTCATTTTAAAGATTATTGTTAATAAGGGTGAGGTCTCAGGGTATAATATAAAGGAGGTACTTGAACATGCAATAAGCATTGAGTGGGGAATTTCCTCAAGAAGCATTATTATCAGTAGTTAAGTTATTACTGTTGTCATTAGTAAAAGGAGAAACTAAAATGGGTTCATTTACTGTTATTTTGACAATTTCTTTGAGAACATTTGTTGCTATTTTAGATCTGCTGTGGCCGCTGCTGCTAAGGTTTTATTTTCTAACACCTTTCAGATGTTCTAAGTGATGAATTATAAATAGGCTATATAAATGTTTATTGATAAAAGTATGTATTGGAAGTAAATATCTGTGCAATAAAATGTTTTACAGTCCAAGGAAGTGCATTAGTATATTGCAGCTAACTTGAGCATAATAGTTTACTTGAAAAGTTCTAGCAATATAAATAAATCTATGCTAACATCTAAAACATTTACAGGTATACGACACCTTGCAGTTTTCTGGAGAAAATGCCTATTCGGGGTGACTCCCCCTCCTTTTCCCCCCAAGACGTCTGGATTAAATCATTAAACACTGCTTGATCAGGTTCAAAATCCTCAAAAGCAGGATGACAGAATGAAAAATTCCACCTACAAGCCATGGGATATAACCGAGTAGTCCCCTTTCTCGCTGTAGCATCTTTAGGCTAATTGTGAGTCTCACGGAAAAGCTAGGCCTAATGACAGCTATAGCCAGACCTTTGCTATAGCTTTCATGCGGAATTTTTTTGTCTTACCTAGGCCTTGGTAAATCATTGACGTATATTGATAAGTCGATTAGATAAATACAGGGCACATACAATGAGATATAGGCCTACGTATTTATCAACATGACTGTGCCAGCTGTCAGTGGCGGATCCAGAACTGTTTTAAGGGGGGGGGGGCAAAAATCTTGGGGAAAAACCAAGAAAATTTATAAGAAAATTGTTTTTAGTCATCTGCCAAAATTTTCGGGAAAATCATACCATTTCATCCGCCAAAAAGTTGATGACTTTTTGTTTAGTCATCTGCCAAAATTTTCGGAAAAATCATACCATTTCATCCGCCAAAAAAGTTGATGACCTTTTTTTTGTTTTTTTGTCCTCAACTTGAAGACCGAGCGCCGGCGAGCGGGGGGCCACGTCCCATACAATTTTCCGAATAGGGGGGGAGGGCCAATATCCATTGTACCCATATTCGTATTGCTAATTTCGGACCAAATGGGGGGGGCCACGTCCCATGGCAGTTTTCAATGGGGGCCATGGCCGGATTGGCCCCCCCCCCTGGATCCGCCCCTGCCAGCTGTTGCTCGATAGTCGTCAGCAGAGCCTTGGCTAACAATGGCTATGTCGTCAGCTGGTTCCCGCGACGCAAGCATGCGCATATTGCAACGGATGCCACTATAGCTTTTTCACGTAGATCTAGGTTTTTCGGTCTTGTTTAGGTTTCTAGCTTTTTACGGATCCAGCTTTTTTGTGACGGACGTTTCACTTTTTCATGCATTTTCACCATCAGTGTGTTCCAAAAAGGTCTAAGATTGTCTGATTTCGCGCCAAAAAGACTAACCCAGAAGGAAATCCTTGAATAGAAGGTAATCAGAAATTTAAAGCGCAAAGAGAAAACCCTCCGTCTATAAACATGCCACGTAGGCTAGGCCTATAGGCCTAACGTATTTCTCAGACAATTCTACGTAGCCTACGTAAGGCCTATTTCTCAAAGTAAAGCCAGTCTAGCTTTTTCTAGCCTTTTTAAAATTCAGAATGGCATCTCTGGTAGGCCTATTGCAATGTAGGGCCTACGAATAATTCAAATATAGGCCTATGCGCAGTCCGAGTTTGATGCAGGCCTAACTAGGTGACTGCATGGGTCTAATTTCGGTCTGAAGATGAGAAATGGAGAGGACGTGCATAAGGCTATCTATAGCACAGTATTAGCTAGGCCTGTACTGTGGCTATAAGGCCTGATAATTAATTGGTAGGCCTATAGGTCTATAGTATGAGTACGTTACCAACTTACCACTAACGTGCCGAACGCGCACTGGTAATTTTCCACTGTTCGAACTGAACCGAAATATGGTTCATAGTTCTAATTCGTCTCAAAACAACGTGACGATAGATTGAACAAAATAGGACGAATTGTTAAAATTTTCCATAATAGGCTAGGTCCACGTCTACTTATACAATATAAATAAATTAAATGTGGCATGATCGCGGTGTCAGTGAGAATAGTCTCTGCTTGGACGTGGGAAATGCGAGTCATTGAATGAATATTCTTCTCGGTTTTAAATATTTTTAATATTCGTTGATTATGGGAGTGAATGTGGAGCCTCTGGCGCCCGGTGACGGTAAGCCATGAAAACCAGAGCCTTCTATTACTGAGTAATAGAAGGCTCTGATGAAAACTATCTAAATCTGAACCATATCAATTTTAGCCTAATAATATTTTTCGTTAATGAAACGTCTGCGAACGCACTGCGCTGCAGTGCATGTAGGCTAGGGTACAAAAACATTTTTAACCTATAGCAAACCTAGATCAATTAATATTAATTCATGCAAAAATATTTTGGCTATTTATGTTGCTTAGGCCTAGGCTATATATAAACTGAATTAAAAAACCCTTTATAATATTAGTTGCTATATAAAACCTTTGTAAATTGTAATATTAGTTGCGCGGTGAGTAGCTATACTAAGACTGCATGTAACATGCCAGCTGCGTTCTGCCAGCCTGAAGTTTTGATTAAACGGGGAAAAATTGATTGAGTTACGCAACAAGTTTAATTAACATAACTATCAGTCTTAGTATATAGCTACTCACCGCGATATAATAGCATAGTAGGCCTACGTCCGTTCTATAGGCTTAGGGGCCGTCCATAAAGTATGTCACGCTGGAGGGGGGGGGGGGGGTCAGGCCATGTGTGACACTTTGTGACAGGGGGGAGGGGGGGGGTCAGGTCATGTGTGACGTCACACATTTATTTTTATTTTTATTTATTTTAATTTATTTTAATTTATATTTCTACTAAGTAATGTCCAAAAAATAAAAAAATTTGAAACATTTGAATTAGTTTAATTTTTTATTATGTCGAAATACTGAGCATGATTGTATTAAATGCGTATCTCCGGAATGCGTTGTTCACGATAAATAATTTCTTGCGCATGCGCACGGTGACTTCCGATATATTCACTGGACATCCTCCATCCATGGCGAAGTGAAGTGTTCATCCATAGTTACGATTGGCATCAATCTTTCACCAGGAAACGACGATGGTGAAAGATTGATGCCAATCGTAACTATGGATGAACACTTCACTTCGCCATGGATGGAGGATGTCCAGTGAATATTTTTGATTTAAACGTAATTCACAGGTTCAAAAATTAAGCAGCAGATAAATGATGTGTTTTATATAATTGTCTAGTCTAAATTTTGCAATTTTTTTATTCAAATTCAATCTACATTGAGTTACTGCTGCAATGAATAACTGTGACAACAGATTACTGTTGACAATAATACGATACTACTGTTAAAGTCATTTTAATAATGTGATACTAAGTTCTTCTAAGTGGAAATTTTATATTAAAATTAATACAGTTTATATATTATAGTTATTAAAGTGTGTTTTAGATTAAGTTTGAATGAGGTGACAGTTAAGTAAAAACATTTGTTCGAAAGTGTGACGTACTTTGGGGGGGGGGGGGGGGTCAGGCCATGTGTGACACTTTGTGACAGGGGGGGGGGGGGGTCAAAAATGGTCAAAAATAGCGTGACATACTTTATGGACGGCCCCTTACGGAGATATAGAACTCGGTACCTCGCTCCGTGGTCATTGGAGTTTTCACGCTGATAGTGTAGGCCCTATACCATGATGTAAGAAATACGATTTCTTACATCATGCTGATACTATCTCGAGATCCAATTGGTGATTGTAATGTTGGCCTGAAATAATATTAACTTTGTTTTGCAGCGTAGAGCCGTAGAAGAAATAATATGGTAGCCTAAAGCTTCTCCGTATATAGGCCTCTAAAGGCTTGCCCAGAATGGACAATATAGTAGGCCCTAGCTAGCACTTAGGCTAATAATTGTTTACCTTAAAAGCCATATAGCACTGAAAACCTTTATTTGTTTACCTTAAAAGTTATATAAGATGGCACTGAAATTCTGAAAGTGAAGGCCAATAGTAGGCTATGTAGGTTAAATCTAGAAAATTAAATCAGTTTAAATTAAGACGGTGGAAGGGGAACCTAACAAACTATAGGCCTATCATTAACTTAATTGTCCAGTCAACCGCGGTCATACACATGTCATGTTGCCACATAGGCCTAGGTCTAATAACGGTAAACAATAGAAAGGAAGAAAAGGCAGTTTATAATTTAGGCCTTGTTCTGTTTTATTGATAGGATTTGGCTAAAACCGATGCACCTTTGGGTAAATTTCCACTGGACTGAAAAACAAGTGTTCAGAGAGAGAGAGAGAGAGAGAGAGAGAGAGAGAGAGAGAGAGAGAGAGAGAGAGAGAGAGAGAGAGAGAGAGAGAGAGAGAGAGAGAGAGAGAGAGAGACTTCCGGTTTCTTTGTGACTAGCACTGACTACTGACTAGTCTCTTTTTGGTCGTTGGAAGCGCGAGTCGGTGAATAATCTTTTTAATAAAAATTCGTTGATATGGGTGTGAATGTGGAGACTCAGAAGCCCGGCGATGGTGAGCCATAACATATAAATTTTAATGTTTCCATTCCAGATTTAATTTGTTTAATCGATAATTGAATCAGTAGGATTAATCGAAGTGGAAAGGCCGACCCATGGCGGGCATTGGCGGCCCTATACCTAGTCTTAAATGGCACCCGTCTTCAAAAGAGTCCGGCGTCGAGTGCTCTTGTATAAAATTCTAACAGTGGCGACGGATCATGTCTAAAGAAAACGCAGCAGGAGATTCCACCACGCACAGAAAGCATAATTTTTAAAATTTACTTCCTGCGTAGGCAGACTCAGACTTCCTATGCATTAAGAACTCTCATTCTATAGTAACACTTGGGCATAGTTATAGTAAGCGGGTCCCTATGTTATTGAATGACTGCATTAACCCTATCTCTAACCCTAACCGACCATCACGATCCCTAACCTGACCCTAACCGACCCTCACGATGCCTAACCTGACCCTCACGATGCCTACCTGATAACCCTGACGATGCCTAACCTGACCCTAACCGGTATACATGTACAATCAGGGGGCGAAAATTTCTTACTAATTTTTGCAGTGACGTCAGCGTTGTCATTGCACGTCTTTTTCGTGGGGGTCGGTTAGGGCTCAGGTTAGGCATCGTGAGGGTCGGTTAGGGTTAGTGTTAGGGTTAGTTTAGCCATCAGAAACTCTGGTGGATTGATGGCAAAAGACACTGTGTATATTTCGCCCCTGATAGTACATGATCGCCCCCTAACCAATACATAGGGACCCGCTTACTATAACTAAGCCAACACTTGTTGTGTAGCGTTAGAATTTACGGTTGGACTATAATATGTGACGGACGGCCTCGAAGCCCGTCGGATGTCGGGTTTTAAATACAGAGCAAAATGCAAATATAGGCCCTCTTGCAAGTGTTACTATAGACTGAGAGTTCTTAATGCATGGGAAGTCTGAGTCTGCCTACGCAGAAGTAAATTTTAAAAAATTATGCTTTCTGTTCGTGGTGGAATCTCCTGCTGCGTTTGCAACCTTTCTAACTTGCAATGGGGTGTCAATGCCAACTGACCAGCGACCTGCCAGTGACAGTGTAACAGGCCCAAGGTACAACGACATGTGCTGTGCACTCCCTCTGCACAACAGCCATGGCCTTCTGACATCCTAAGTACATGTATATACAAGCTTTACGCCTACCCTACTGGGTAGTGAATACTATCCAAGTTCACGTTAACTCGGGCTCCATGCTACAAGAACAGACTCTGCAGTCCAAGTTAACTGAAAGTTGAGATTTTTTAAAGGGGATTTACCCAGTACCCTCCCGTTTTCAATCTTTTGTTTCAGACGACTGAGTGAATTCCATGAAATTGGCTTAAAAAATACTAGTTAGGACAGCTGTACTGTGCAGAAAGGGTTATTTATGATCTGGAAATGAGGCCGATAGTTGCATGGAAATCAAGATTGATAATTAATCAGAAGTCTTTTGCAATGCATTTAATGTCAGACCCTTTAGCAGTTGTGACCTTCACTGCTGCAACTTTCATTGTTTTATCAATTTAAATGGGTTCAGTGACCAGGTCTGTGTTTCTAACTACTGATGACAAGACTAGTTTCACAGAAACCTTCTGAAGGCCTGATTTGAAAATAAATTGCAAAATAGAACTTTTGTGAAAAGTGCTCTGATACTTCAGCTATCCTACCAGATCTGTGCGGGGCAGGGACATTAAGTATCCCTCCAAATCTCTATGGGGCCAACAGGTTGTCTCAACCAATTGTCCAAGATGATGTGCCAATATGCTCATTTTTTACATTTTCTGTTGCATCAATCAGTGGTTTGGTACCTATCACTTAGTCCAGACTTGTTTGTTTCTAGGTGTTACGTTCCCTAAGAGTGGACAAACTGTCGTCGTACACTACACGGGTAAGAAGTTCATATCGTCAGTTTAAATTTAGCACTGTGTTCAAATTTAATCAATTAATTAATTAGCACAAAGTAGCAGTTTGAATTTGACTTTATACCAATTCAGCTTTAGTTCACACTTTTTTAATAATGATTTTGTCGAAATGTGAACCAAGTTAGGGCACCTTTGAGTACAAATGACTTGAACATTTGCATTTAGTCCAGTTGAGTGAGGAAACCCTACGTTATAATTTTGGACTCGCAACAAGTACATACTTTATTTTAGTATTACAAAATGAACAAAATAACAAATATTCATTTCCTTTGCATTTTTGTTTTACTTTAGTACAATATTTAGTTTTAAATAGTTATCACCAAGATGTATTAGCATATGAGACTTGGGCGCAGTGGAACAGCTTGACTTCGGGAATGAAGAAGGAATGTGGAGCAGATGTAACGTATACGTAGGAGCTGTTAAACGATAAAAAATTTAATAGTTAAGAACTAACGATTAATTTATAATTTAATTGTAACTTGAAGCCAATTTGATTGCAGTAGTATCTTTCTTCAGTGCTCATTAACGTTGTCGCATTTTTGTTGCTATACCTATTTCAATTGGTTGAAAATTTATACAGGTGTATTGACGAATGGTAAAAAGTTTGATTCATCCAAGGATCGAGGCAAGCCATTCAAGTTCCGGATTGGACAGGGTCAGGTGATCAAAGGTACATGCCTTCTTCTTGATTGTTTGGAATTGTGATTGTAAATTGTGAATTGTGAATTGTGACTTGGGTTATTCTTGCAATTCACGTGTATCAATGCTTCTTAACATTTCTGTACCATTATCAGATGACAAATACCATATATAAAGTTCTATATATGCAGTTAACATATTAGCAGAACTTGAAATTGTTAGCTAAGTTTTTCTCAAGCTTTGTTAGAATTTTTTTCTAAGTATCTTCAAAGTTTGGCAACACAATAAATACATTCATTATTTTCATTCATTCTTTGTATTTATATAGCGCCCATTCAAGAAATCTACTTGGGACGCTCGCAATCTGGCTTTGGCAAAAGAAAAAAGGGTTGAGATATTTATGAAACAAAATTTGACTTGTTGGATGTAATAAATGCAGCTTTGTAGAAAGATTATTTCAGAACTTCTAATTTTGCCAACCCAAGGGTGTAAGAAGAGGAAATAATTGTCTTGCCTGTAAGAATGTACTAGAGCTGTCAAAGTACTGCACTTGAGATTTTAATATAGCGCAGCTCACTGTTGGCAGCAGTTAACACTTTTTGTGGGTTAATACTTGTTTCAAAATTATTTGAAGTATTTAATATTATTATTTTTTTAATTTTCAGGTTGGGATGAAGGAGTTGCAAAGGTAAAAACAGTTTTTTGTTGACACAGATATCTTCTCAGAGATGAAGTAAGGTGAGGTCATGGTAGTGTTTCTAGTGTTTAATGAAGTACATTCACAAATGTGACGGGCGGGATGATTTCCCGTCACATGTCGCTACACAGATACAGAGATATAGGCGAGTAAAGGCGAGAACCCTCAAAAATACGAAAAATGGTTTTATGGTGTATTATTATTTAAAAATATGTCTACTTTCAATATCTGCAATTAAAAATTTTGAATTCAAATGCTTAGTGTTGAAAAAATGACTTTTACCGCTTGTGGTGTCAAAATTTGCTTTGAATCAATCGCTCCATGAGCTATTTTCAAAGTTAAAATTCGCTACGAACGACAGAGCTATTATACGCCATATGGACTATTTCTTGTAGTCGTGTCTACCACATAATAAATTTTCCCTTCAATATGGTACTGAATGGTCCATAAAAGCTGTTTCACCCGTTTAAATGAGCAGGTTTTGGTCAAAGTTTTAAGCATTCATTATTGCTTGCCTGACAACAAGGATGATTATTATTCAAGCCACGCCTCCGACCCAGTTTTCTTAGAGTCTAATTGGCTTACGAGACATATCGCGACACTGACCTTAGATCGTGCGCATGCGAGCTAGCAATTCTTGGTCTCTCAACTTGTTGATGTTGCTCATTTTCTTTAGTTACTTTCGGAGAGAAACGTTATTTTTGCGTTTGTTTCGGAAAGAATTCGTATGAAAATTATTCACACTAAGCTTAATTTACATTAGCCTAATAGAAAGTGAAAATTTGAAGCTGTTAAACTGTTCAAATAGTGATAGCCTAGGCAGGCCCTAATCGTAATCGTAGCCTTATCTCCAAGCTTCTAAAGTGCCATTCGAAAGCCAAGTGTGGAGCACCAGCTTATTCACGAGCGCTGCGTCAAGTCAAAAGGGTTGTCCGTAAGAGTAGTCCAAAGGTGGTCCGGGTCGAGTTACCATAGAAAATGAATTCATAAGACTGTCCGTTGAACACGGGTCTTATTCAGCGAAGCGATAAAGATTCCGCCGACGATAGGAAACATGTGGTCTATTGTCTAAGTGAGTACATAATTTGAATTCTTTATAAGATTTGAAAGAGTCTCGTATTTAAGTCAGTTCTGTTTATCGGACCCAACGTATTCCATTCATGCCTGCTTGTCGAGTCAACAAATCGCGAACAATTAGGCCTATATCGTAGGTCCCTTCACTCTTCGATATCAAAGCCTTATTTCTTTGACTAGCGGCTCATTAGCCTAATAAGCCTCCTACTCGAGTCAACAAATCGCGAACAAATGTATCATCAGTCACAATGTTTGCATAAATTTAATCAAATCAAGAATGGGGTATAGTAGGCTACCATATTCGAGCTTACCTTGAAGGACTTTGTTAATTATTTGTTTGTGTTAGGCTATTTAAGACTCATACATCGTCGGTCGGTCAAAATGAAACGTCGATCTGTCCGCCTGCGCGTTAGATGCGTTGTTTGCATTAGTTTCATTAATTCAATTCAGCAGTAGATTGTATTTCTATCACAGTTTTGAAAGTAGTAGTTCGATTTTCATGCCGTTTGATGTGTTCGATACAGGATATAGCCATGCATTGACCAGCAAATTTGCAGAAGAATAAATTAATGGTTACTAAGGACTTACCCGACACAAATGTTCCGAAACTTTAAGCTCGATTTTCTCAATTGTAATGATTTAGCAAATTGCAGATTCAAATGAGTATAACTTCAGTTAGAAATAAGATATTTTCATTCTGTAAAAAGTATTTTGAAGAAAAATATCTGTAGAATATGAATAAATAAAAAGGTCCAAAACCGTCATATGACGGGAAATCATCCCTCCCGTCACAAATATGCTATTATCATGCACTGAATGGTTAATATGTGTATGTGTCTAGCCTGCATTGGCCCCTCAGTTTGGAATGGACTTCCCTCATCAGTTCACTCCAGATGGTAGTCGTTCGTCGTCTTTTTCTCGTCTCAAAACCTGCCTTTTTCTTTTGGGGATGCATGCACTTGGACTTGGAGCGCTTCTAAAAGGCTCTTAGTAATAATAATAATAATAATAATAATAATAATAATTTTCTTATGTAAGTAATCCAATTTTCTCTCTTGCTGATAGAAGCACTAAGTTATAAGTGGTCAGATACAAAACAATAGTTGGACATGATCCATGATGATGTGAACTTCAACCAGAGATTATGTTTGAAAAATCGTTGATGCCTTTTCAGCGAATTAACAGTCTTCATTAAATTTGTTGAGGTGAGGATGGACTGTGGATACACTGAAACTTAAACAGATTTTCGTCCGTTGTTAAAATTTTCTGTGGTCTGTACAGCAAAAAGCTGCTTTAGTTTATGTTTACAAGGTATACATAATTACTATGATCATGATTATGGTGTGTCATTTACAGATGAGTGTTGGAGAGACGGCCAAGTTGACCTGTACGCCGGACTATGCCTACGGAGCCAGTGGAGCTGGAGGAGTATATCCTTTAAGCGATTGAAATAAACAAGATTCTCTTACTTGAGCTGATCTTACTTGTGCTGCTTATTCATACTGAGAATTTGTGTCCCGACATATGAAAAGGTACCATAAGTCGGGTTTGGAGTTATTATGCCTTCACAAACCAGCTAAGTGAGCTGAACATTTTGCTGAAAACCAGATAAAAATTGGATGATAAATGACCGACTTATAATGATGATCATGAAAAATTGCCACTTATTTCCATCGATGAGTATCGTGGGGTCTTGCACACTGGGAGCGCTTCTGAGCGATTTATCCTATAAGAGGTTCATAACAAATTCTCAGTGTTGTCTATTATGTAATTATCAGTGTTATTAACTTAAAACGTCCTTTTCACCTGCTGCTAAAAATACCAAGAGCTCAAATTTGATCATAAAAAAAATATATTCCCCCGACGTCATTATGCGCGATTTCTCGTGAAACCGTACGCCGACTTATGGTACCTTTTCATATGTCGGGACACATTTATATGGCTCCTGTTCAATAGGCTACTCTGAGATGCTCTCGGCCACAGTTAGAGAATTGTGGTTTGAGGTACTTGTAGAATGCAGGCAAGTTTAACCAAGGCAACCAGTCTAGTGGCACTGTGTGAGGCCATTTCAGACGAAAGGTGCACAATTGATGCTGTCTAGTAGCAGTATGACAGAGAGCTAGTGAGACAGATCTGAGAGTTGTTGTCAAAGCTGGTTGTAGTAAATTAAGAATGACAAAATTATATATGCTGTGAGAAGTTGAGCTGTTGCTCTGAGTTGATTCCAAGGTTTCGGAACTTTGAGAAAGAGATGTGAGGAAAAGTTGCTGCTAATAAATGCAGGTCAGTGGACACCAATTGTTTGCAGATATTGAGCCAGATGAACTGGGTCTAGAGGGGTTAATAGGCAAATGACTTGAGACATCCATAACGAGTTCCAGATGCCAGATGGAGATAGTTTACTGATTGATCTCTGAAAGACATCCATCTACCTGATTTTGACAGCCAGTAAACCCATTTTCAACTCTGCTAAATTGTTAAATTCCACAGCACTATTTTACTGTTGGAACTTGAATTTGCCCTCCTGTGGATCTGCTTTATTTGGTGGTCAAAGATGCTAGAAATGTCTTCGGCCCAATCTGCTAGTTGTTATCTTGAGGTTAATCTTGAAAATGTATTTACATTTCTTTTGTAGCATTGCATTTTCATCATTCATTGAAGGCTTAGTTTCTATTATTTTTGGTTGTTGCATGAATGAATTGCTTTTAAAATATAATATTTCGTATTAGGGGTCTAATTCAACAAGTTGTCAATGAATGTTAAATTTGATCATTTTCCTTGACGGTCTGCTTACTATTCCACCAAATGCCACGCTCATCTTTGAGGTTGAGCTTCTGGGATTGGAGTAATTACTGCTGTTGACAAGCTAAGCTGTGACGATTGTTGCTTATAGCAATTTAGATTAAGTGTCTTCTGGACGTAACTTTTCCTTGATTTGTGATGTGTTGACACTTTAGTTAGAGTGAGAATTCTTTCAAATTCCTTGCTTTCTTGTGTGACAATAGGCTGTAAGATTTGAAATTAGTTTCTTGCACAGCTTTTTCTGCAGCACTTGTTCTTAGATTACTGTTTTTATTTTAATTCTGAAATGCCACTGAAACTTGTTTACCTCTGAAGTTGGTATGATTTGTCTTTAAAAAACAAACAAAGAAGCATTGTACCTTGAATGTCTGTCTAGTTTTGAAATGTTATATGTGCATGTGATTGATAAAGCTTAGACCTCCACAGGTTATTTGATTGTGCCTATGATGCTGCGTTTGACTGCACATTATAAAGGTGTAAACATGTAGTTTGAGCTTGCTTATAAGCACCGTAGTCTCGCCTTGTATTCTGCTCTATTATGAGTAGCTGCGATGTTTGACTGAAAGTGATAGAATGTATGTCCAACTTTTTTTCAAATATCTGACTTTTCTCAATGTTTGCATGGTTCACTGATTAAATGAAGACCTGATGATTTCCAAAAGTGAAATAATATTTTAAGATGCTGTTGTTTGAGTTGCTTTAGTATTAACTTTTATGCGCTGAACTGACAAATACTATCCGGTTTAAAATATCACACCTCAAATACTACTTGTTGCAAATTTTAACTTAATTATTGTTAGGATGCTTTATGGTAGTGAAGAAGGTCTTTCAGTAATTGTTGGTTATTGCATGTAACGTTGCTTAAGAGGAACTTGCCAAATCGATCGATTAATTATGTGTGCAATCCAAGTCTCTATTTTGTTATGGAGAAGAAGATAGTCCGATAAGACGAAGGTTGTATCCATGTGGTGGCTGTATGAAACGCATTTACTTGCCGGGAAGATTATGCCACGGAAAGTACCCTTGTCTTGGTATGCTGCTTGATCTGTGCTGTTCGTGGCCCCTATTATTCACTTGTCATTACTCACTGCAATGACTTAAGAGTTGTATGCAGTATGCTAGCAATACCTTGATGCACATTGCCTTTTCACGTACTGATAAGGTTTTGCTTCAGTGGTTTGTCCAGGAGTGCAGGTAATTGAAACTAATTGTGTTTTCTTTGGTAGGTATCGCTTTTTCTTGTTCATACTTGCTAGACTGCGTTCCCTTCTGCAACCTATAGATCAGATCCTGTGGGATGACTGGACAGTCACTGACATTTCAACCATAAAAACAAACTTAAGTTGTGAGTCTTGTTTCAATCATTGGGGCAATGAATTCAGAAAATCTATGTATATCAGACCATCGCCAGAAGTTGGCTGCCCTCTCCTTGATTATGTCAATTCGGTTTTTTGCAGTTATCTTGGAACTTTGAATTTCAAAGTTCAAACACAGAAAATTCTCTGGTGCATGTGTTGCTGAGTGCAATGCCTTGTAGTGTACACGGCTAGCAGCTGCATTGCTTGCTGTTTTATGTGAGAACTGAATTTGCCTGTGCAACCTGTAAAATCCTTGCAATAATTGCCTAAATTCAACTGTAACTCTGTCGTATTTTTTCTGCAGGCTGTGATCATGGGGTATTAAAATATACTCCAGAGGGATGGGGAGGGGTGGGGTGGGGTGGAGCATGTCCTTCTGTTGCATTGCCTTTCATAAAGTTACATCACCATATCTCTAGCTGCAGCTGTGTCCTCTGATCCTCCACGTTCCAATTTCCGGGCCAAACGATACCCGCCTTAGTAGGCCTATAGCTATATATAGCTGTTTAACTTCCACCCCTCTGATCCTATGGTAACTCAACCTGGACTACTCTTTTCGTCTTAGGGACAAACTCTTGGCTCAATGCAGCGCTCGTGAATGAGCTGGTGCCCCGCGCTTGGCTTTCGAGGAGCGCTTTAGTAATTTAGAGATTACGATTACGTTGCTGTAGGCCTAATATGCCTATGATGAAGGTCATTTGTGACGCAGCTAAAGAATAAGCTAATAAGTAAAATGTACCTCTGTCGATCGATGATAGGCCTAATTAGAATATTCCTGAGTCGGCTCGACTTGTCGACGATATCCGATTGACTCGAGTCACTCGACTTTGCCACGTTACGATCGACTCGATCGATCGACTGCGGGTTAGCCAATGCTTAAAGTGTAGGCCTAAAAAGTGGCAGGACGGTGTGCAGATTTGAAAATAAGTGCATGGACGCCGTCCATGGCCATCCTTCCACACTTTATAAGTCCTGCATATTGGCCTAGCCACCAGTAGCCTAACGTCCGTAGGTTATAATTATAATCGAGCTTTTCACTCGTATTAGCTCCAGTGCTTAAAGTGTGGGAAAACAAGTGCCTGGACGCCCCTTACCTTTCCAAAAAAAGTGCCTGGACGCTCTTACTTTTTCAGGCTGTGCTGGCCAATAAGTGGCAGGACGACGTTCATATTTTAAAATAAGTGCATGGACGCCGTCCATGACCGTCCAGCCACACTTTAAGCCCTGATTAGCTCCATATTATGTGAATCGCATTTTCAGGAATTAATACCGTCAAATTCGTTAATCGTGCCTTGCGGCTAGAACAATGAATGATTTTATTTTAAACTACAATATTTTGGATAGATTATAGAAGACGTCTGAACTCTGAAGACGTAATACATTCAGCTGCCAAATTGTTGCGCTATAAAACTATATGGACATCTATGCTATAATGTCGGTGCATCTCAGTCGTCCAGTGAAATATTGGTCGTTGGTCATAATATTTATGTATAACTTGACCTTAACCTGTTCTTTTTGGGTTCAGAAGGCTGGTTGGTCGAAGAAAGCATTATCAAGGTACTGAACAGGTACTGAATTTCATTGTGTCGTTTTAAGGCAAATGAAGTAGAATATTGTTGTATACGTAGTAGCCTAGTATGAATCTGCGTACAATGGTAAAACGCGTTTCATAATGCGACACTTAGGCCTACCTTGTTGCTATTTTAAAGCATCTGTGACACTATAACTCCACTCGTATCCCGTGGATACTCATATTAATATGCATATAGAGTGGGAAGCCGGGTGCTTAAATTGGTTAAAAGTAGTTTCGGCACTTGTAAATAAATGCAATAAATGGAAACGATAATCTCATGCCGACTATGGTGTATTTAAGATATTTCAGTATTGGGATAGCACCGCCCGTGCTCGAGTACCTTCGGTAGGCATCGCTTCGAGCGTCATGTTCGAATTTTTGTCTTAGACGTATCTCACTCGATTATAGGCTACTGGTTGAAGATGAGCAGGGTCAGGACCATATCGTAGGTCGTAGGGCTCCCAAATTTTGATTTTACCTAGCAAAATTACCAATTTGCTCTGTCCACGTCACTGTGTAATAAATATTGCATCAGAATAATGTGGGATGGATCTAGGCTACAGTCCACTGACAATAGTCATAAATAATTGCAGTCAAATAGTTAAAAGACAAGTGGCTTACACGTAAACTCAACCTCTGTCAAGTTGTTTTGATGATCACAATTAATGTTATTGGGTATTAGACATTCGGTATGGAAAGCCGCAGGTCAAATACATTTAAAAAAAATTTCATAATGACCGTACTTCTGCATGATGTTCTCACAAAAACCAAGAGTCAACAGTCATTGACCTAAGCAATCAGAAAATAATCTTACACTGATTTATTTCCATACCAATATCAAAACAACTTGATGAAAGTGTAAACATACCACAAATAGAATCAACTGCAAGAAAAGAATGTTCAGTTATTAAATTCCATTAACCAACCAGGGTATAACCAAGCTTGTGGGCCAACACAAGCAAAGTTCATATGTGCAATTTTGCATGCACATAGAGTGCAGGTGAAATTTTTCTTAAACTTGTACTGCTGATTTGATCCAGCGTTTAGCAGTTCCAGATCTACGAGTAGGTAACCATATTCTTTAATATAACAAGCTCCAAATATAGCCAGTTCTAATGGACAAGGGAAATTCACAATTACAACTTTTCTAGTTTAGTGTGCAAAACGAAGAACGACATTTGTTGAAGAGGACATCTATTATACTCATTTTGATTAAATATGGCACTCAAGACAGGTGACACACCACAGCAGAGTACGATGATCGAGTTCGACAGAGTAGTAAGGCGTAAAAAAAATTGTTGTGTTTCCGGTAACGCGACCGACCCATTTTTACGGCCGCGACCCAAATATTTTTGTAAAAAATTGTTATTAACAAAAATATTTAAAATAAAAAAAAAAAATTTTTCAAAAAAAATTTAAATTTTTTTTCAAATTTTTTTTTTTTACATTTGTATTGACATAACATAAGAGATGTCAACAAAATGAAATTAATAGGAGTGTTTCTAGAGCAGTTTTAGGTGCAGACAGTCGGGAAATAGGCAGTTTATACTTGCTTAGAACACGTACTTTGTTTCAGCGTGCAAAAAAGACTAGTGGGGTATACTTTTTCGGATAGTCACTGCATAAAAATATTTTACAAAATAAAAATATTTTCCGACCTACCTACCCAATTTTTTTTAGCTCTGTTACCGGAAACACAACATTTTTTTTTAGGCCTAAAGATCGAGTTGAACTGTTGAACTCAATCATTGTACTCCATTGTGGTGTGTCAGCTGTCTTGAGTGCCAACTGAAGGTTCAGCAGATGGAACTACGGTAGTGCTAACTGATTGTTGTTTGCTCTACACCAAATTCCAGGACAATTTGCTATCGATCTTAGACCTGGGACACGCAGGGCCACTTTTGGGACTCTTCCTATAAATCAGGGATGGTTAGCAGCCCTATCTGGTCGCCATGAAAATGTAGGCATTTATATAAATTTTATACCATGTTCAAGCAGGGAGCACTTTTTGACCCACCCTATAAAATAATATTGTACTGTCTTGATCTCATCGTTGAAGGCATAAAGTTAATAACAAATTTAAAACCTTTCTTGCTCTGGCATTCACTGTAAATATATGACTGAATTTTTAATTAATTATTTTACAGAGATGTCCACAATCTGTGGAGATGTTCACAATCTATGGAGCCAATTTACCTGCAAATAGCTTAATGTTTTTTTACAAATTTCTTCTGTACTTCAGTTTACGTATTTCGTTTACAGATGTCTTGCCACACTGGAGATCAAGAAGTGGACAAGAAGGTGACTGAGTGGCTTCTCTGGGATAAAGTGAGTCAGCAGCTTGAAAGTTTACAGTATTCTGGAATAAAAACCTAGTTCGGGTGTAGTATTCTGGAATAAATTTCTTGTTTGTGTGATGAACACTGTGTTCCTAACTTCAAACCGAATTAGTAAGTGCATCCACAATGTCACTATTTTCCATTTCTGATCTGGGTCAGAAATTTTGCATTGTCACAAGAGGTGACATAGTATAGTGACAGTTGAATAATGAGCCTCACTGTGTTCTGGGTGTTCTTAATTTGGCTTTTGCCATGCCTCATCCTTAAGCACATTCTTGAACAGTGAAAAATGTGCATTCTTTATAACTCTCTGCTGCTTATTGCTTATCCACAGCTCTGTGTTGCTTATTGCGCATTTATTGCTCATTGCTTGACCTATTTGGCATTGTGCATTTATTGCTAATTGCATGATCTATTTGACATTGCACATTTATTGCTCATTGCATGATCTATTTGACATTGCTCATTGCATGATCTATTTGACATTGCTCATTGCATGATCTATTTGACATTGCTCATTGCATGATCTATTTGACATTGCTGTTGTAGAATCCCAAAACAAGGTCTGAGATTGAATTGCTTGTTAAGCAGAAGAATGTTAACGAACTGAAGAAGAGACTTTGCACGAGAATGGAATTTGGAACCGCAGGCAAGCTTTGTTCGCATGATTTGGCTGATGTGTAGTAAAATATGCAGGAGATTGGAATGAAGCTGACTCTTGTCATTAGAAAATTTCACAATATTCATTTGAATTAAAAGATAGTTATGAGATGGAAACTGTCTGTTCAAGATGCTCTGGCATTGGGGGACTATCAGTGGTTGGTTTGTACAGTATTAAAAGTCAAGAATTGGCCTGATGTGTGTGTTCATGGTCTCCTGTTTATAAGCAACTTGATTTTGATTTGTGTTCTTGTTGTCTTTCGGGTAAATTTGGTGCTTGGCATGATGTAGGAAGGTTGCTATCTTTTATAGTTAGGAACTTTATTAACTTCACGAAAGATTGTTAACAATTCTCCTATTTCACTAAAAAAATCAGCGGACGCACAGTCAAACATCTCAGCAGAAAGAACTACTTCACATTGTTCCAAGATACTTCTTTGTATATTCCATCATAGAAAGCTGGTTTCATCACCATTAACGTGTCGTATATAATGAAAAGATTGACTAGACCTCCAACCTTTAGAACACCTTGACACACCTTTATCAAGTTCACTGAACATTATTTGACATCATGTGTCCTGTCACATCTTTATCAAATTCACTGAACATTATTTGACATCATGTGTCCTGTCACATCTTGCTTCCATATATTTGTAGATGCATGATGCAACAATATGCCCTCAATCAATTTCTCTGGTGCTTAGTAAGCTCGTGGTCTTGTTACAGGGTTGCGTGCGGCAATGGCAGCCGGCTACTCGACGATGAATGATCTCACCATCATACAGACAACACAGGTAGACAATGATTTAGACAGAAGTTCATTAATCATTATTGTCAGCATCTGATTCTAGAGCTTTCATTAAATACACAATGGATGTCTTACAACTTACTTCTTTATCACAAGAATTCTCATACAATGCAGTTAGAGACAAAGGTCCAATACATTTGGTTGACGTTTAGAAAATGATGTAGATTAGACACAACCACATTATAAGTTAATTCTTGATATTGTCCGAAAAAAGCCAAAAAGTAAGAGTATCCAGTGTGATTTCATTTGCGGTGTGATGTTCTGTAACCAGAGTAACAATACAGGATGGCAGTGTTTGCCAGATCAGTGCATTTCGCATTAAGGTGTAGACCTAGAAGAAATTGGTTGTTCTGGTGTATGTGCCAAATTGTCCAGAAGCAGTTTAACAGATAATATGAAATGAAGGTAGCCCGGTAGAGTAATGGATAACACGCTAGCGTGGAGAGCAAGAGGTAACGAGTTCGCGCCCCATATAGGGCGGACATGCTTTGAAGGCTGCTATTAACACCGATTATTGCAGGCTGTCTGTTCTGTTAACCTCCTTAGCGTTAATCCCGAGTAGTACTCGGGCCGGGAATAAGATGCAAAAACGGTTAATCCCGAGTGACACTCGGGATGTGGACTAGTATTGCATTCGGCAGGGTTAATCACGCATCTTACTCGGGATAGCGACTATGAGACGAAATCGAAGTGTTATGCATCTGATGAAGCACGTGCTGCACGCGTATGGTCTCGAGTTGACCCAGAATGTCAACGACCACTCCCACCACCGTGTCCCTTTATCGGAAAGCCTGGGCTAAATGTAGAAGTATCTCCTGATCCCCTCAGTTATATATACTTACATAGGGCCTACATACATACATAAATATATATATATAGATGCATAAATACATATATTTTCATACATACATATATATTATATACCGTATTTTCGCGAATATAACACGCGGGTTATACAAAGTTTTACAAACCACGCACCCTACCCGCGTGGTATACTCGGGGGCGTCTTATACAAATTATTTTTTACATAGTCGAATTTTGTGCCAGATTATTTTCAGGACATGGTCAAAAACTACTATAAAAGGTGTTTTCTTACAATACGGAGACATGGACGTCGACGAAATCGATGGACATGATGTCCGAGTTCAGTTCGTTTATTATCATTATCATAGAAACATCATAGACGCAGAAAGTTACAATTTAGAGTTCACCAAATTATGATTTGACCTTAAATACAAAAAGGGTACATATGGGTTATCTACCCCGATTTATTTTTACACGGTGTCTTTTGCCATGTATCGACCAGTTTCTAATGGCTAAACTAACCCTAACATCGGGGTAGATAACCCATAAGTACCACAAAAAGTTAAATATTACTATAAATGAATTTCAGTTGTCTGTTGTTTTCAATAAAATAGCAAACGAATTTACACAGGCGTTATTTTGTATTATCGCTTGCTCCTCGCTAGGCATGATGCTCAGGAATTAGGTTTTTAATTTATATAGCGAATAATTTTGCGAATTTTAAATAGCCCAGATAATCTTCCTTTTCAGCGTCCTCCACTGCCTCTTCCATATCACAAATGTAAATACTGTCAATGGCATCAAAAATTAAGTTCAATTTTCCAGACTAGCTTGCCAGATACCAAATATTGTTATCCCACTTTCCGTTTAGCAACAGATGCCAATTGCGGTGAATTCCCTTTGAGAACTCGTGTGAGGATTTCCTTTGGACAAACATAGTTTATTTTCGTCACTTGCTATATCAAATAATTATTAACGGCCAGATTTGTTGAAACGGTCACCATTTGAACCTAATTCAACAAGGAAATCGCGAGTTTATTAGCCAATCCATCCAATCGCGATGGCGGCCATATTGGATCAGTCACATGTGCGTGATGTCCGTTTTCATTGTTTAATAACGCGCGTAGGTTTCCATTTTAAATGTAGAATTATCTTCTACTTATATTAGGCCTATATTGGTCTAAGTCACGTAAAATTTCAAAAATATATCATTTTCTAGGTCAAGACCGTCATTATAAGAGCTGCTTACGCCGGTACTTAGCTGCTAAGTGTAGCATACGCCCGTCATTACCCCATAGTACGATAGCTGAAGCTTGTTATTTAAGGATATCATATGGAAATGGGATTGATAAAAAGAATGCTTGCATCAATATAATTGAAATTGCATTCTATTGATAGAAAAATAATGCTAAAATGAGCGCATACCGAAATTCGCCAAAATAGTTTAAACCGGTTTTAAGCAAGACTGTCCATTCTTATTCACTGCACTAATGCTATCATCCTTAAACAATGATTACCTTACCTTTTGAAGCTGCAAGTAGGCTAAAGAACCAGGAACACGGTAGTTTCCCATTACAAGTTTTTATATTTATATAGAAAATTATATATGTTTGACTTTATTGAAATGTTAATTTTAGCAAAACGATTTGTTTATAAAATACATGATTTTAATTTAGTGTATAATTTAACCAGTTACGACTCTGTGGTTATGTTCGCGAAAATACGGTATATAATGCACGATTCACATTAACGTTAGCGTACACGCTCGAGTACTCACGGAAATAGGTGCGTCTTATAGTCGGGTGCGTCTTATATAATTCAATTTTTACTGAAATCGCAAAAAGTAGCGTGTTATATTCGGGTGCGTGTTATACCCGTGTGCGTGTTATATTCGCGAAAATACGGTATATTATATATTCATACATACATACATTATATACATACATACATAGATAATATATACATATATATGTACAATTGTACATACATACATAGTATTACAAACATACATACATACATACATGTATACATACATACAAAAATATATATATACATACATACAGGGTGGGCCAAAAAAAAAGACCCCCCCTAGGTTTTTTGCCAATATTTTGGCCAGAAGTAAGAATTTTGAAATGAAATTTTGCAGTCTTGAAGGCAATTCATATTTACACATGATGGCCAGATTTCATCTAAATATATCAAACAGAACAAAAGTTATATCAGTTTTAGTGAGGCCACCCCCCGTTTTTTGACGATTCAAAAACGAAACGCAAAAAAATTAGGTTTTTTGCCAATATCTTGACTAAAAATTAGAATTTCGAACTGAAATTTTACATGCTTAAAGGCAATTCATATTTACACATTATGACCGGATTTCATCAAAATATTTCAAACACAACACAAGTTATACCACTTTTGGTGGAACCACCCACCGTTTTTGACGATTCAAAAACGAAACGCAACAAAAAGTAACAAAAACACGATTTTATTAAGTCTCATCTTAAATAACTGTTGTCAAATGAACTTGGTAGTGCTTCACAACTTGTGTTCAATGTACCCAACACCAGTGCCAGCACTTCTTTTGAGTCTCTTTGCAAAGTTCTTGATGGACCCCTGATTAATCTGACAGATTCCCTATTTACCAATTTGATTGTCATCTTGCTAAGTGACTTCTCAGTGACGTGCAGCTACGCTGCTACCCTATTTCTTTTTTAAATAGTAATAATAATGATCATCTGTCAATATCAAGGCTATTTGATAATAATTATTTGAGATGAGACTTAATAAAATCTTGTTTTTGCTGCGTTACGTCTTTGAATTGTCAAAAAAATGGGGGTGGCCTCCCTAAAAGTGGTATAACTTTTGTTGCTTTGGAAATATTTTGGTGAAATCTGACCATCATACGCAGATATGAATTGTCTTTAAGCCTGTAAAATTTCATTTTGATATTCTTACTTTTGGCCAAGATATTGGCCAGAATAATTAGATTGAATTTTTATAACTTTTTGTTGCGTCGCGTTTTTGAATCGTCAAAAAACGGTGGGTGGCCTCACTAAAAGTGGCATAATTTTTGTTCTGTTTGAAATATTTTAATGAAATCCGGCCATCTGGTGTAAATATGAATTGTCTTTAAGACTGTAAAATTTCATTTCGAAATTCTTACTTTTGGTCAAGATATCGGCAAAAATCTTAGGGGGGGTCTTTTTTTTTGGCCCACCCTGTACATACATAAATACATTCATACATGCATACATACATATACATACATGCATACTTACATGCATACATACATACATAGTATAACCGTAAATAATTGCCACGCTTTTGACAAGTTATTCCGGAAAAGAATGCAACGCTAAGGAGGTTAAGATTTATGTAATCTGTAATCTGAGTTCCTGTAAATTGTTTAATGTGCATAATTGTACACTGTAACCGGTTGCGGTCTGTCAACCGGATTGCTGAATAAACGAAAAATTATTATTAATTAATTATTTAGGGATTCAGCTTCCTTTGCTACCAGAATTTGCTCAGTCAATTGAATGAAACAATTTGTGTGTATTGTGACTGCTGTTCTTGTCCATTTAATCTCTTTAGGGCTTTTCTGCTTACATGCTGGAATCAACTCCTTCTGTGAAAGAGAAAGGTGTTATAATTGGCTTTGATGCTCGGCACAACAGCAAACGGTTTGTTAGTTTTTGATTTAACATTCATGTTCATTAATGTTGATCTTCTGCTCTTCTAATTCTCCCATTTAATACCGGATGACATGTGCTGAACTGGCACAAGGATCACTGTCACAGATGAGCGTTTGCTTTACAAACTTTTGTCTTTTTTGATGATGATGGTGAGATTGATGATGGCGGTGGTGGTTGAGGTCATGATTATGAAACAGAATTGCCTCACTGTGAGGACAACATATCTACAGGTGTCACTGGTCACTGTGACACTTACCTGTAGGCAGAATCTGCGTTCTTCATTCGTAGAGAAAGACTAAATAAATTCATGAACGCAGCAAACTTTATCTAGTGTGAATGTTTGACGACATCAGTTAATCAAATCCATTAAATCTAAGATGAACATCAGAATATATACTGAATGATTTCGATCTAATCCAATCTATTGTAAGGACTTGTATAGCTTTGTTATCATGACGTTCAAGATATCAGTCAATGGTAACTTAGAATATATGCAGTTCCTAGGTAATAAAAATCCATCGGAAAAGTTGTGTCAAAATGTAATAGATCTGAGAAACAAGGGACCAGTGCTTTTCTGTCCATTGGTTTAATTTGGATATAACTTGTGATTTCATTAAATTATAATTAAATGGTTAGAGAGTTTTGATGTTATACTTTGCTTCTCATTAGTATGTGAGGCACCCTTGTAATGACATGGCTGTGTTACAGCGCCATAGAAATCGTCATTGTTATTATTCTCTGATTTTGGCAGATTTGCAGAATTATCGGCTGCAGTTTTACTCAACCAGAAGATTCCAGTCTATCTGTTTTCTAAGATTTGTCCAACTCCGTTTGTGGTGAGTTGTTTGGTTAGTTTGTCTCAAAAGTTGATATATGACTTGGCGGTTTCATGTATACGGTGTTATCCAGTTGTGGTAGAAGTCAGTGTAACCTGCTCCATCATGTCACTGTGTGAAAATGCAAATCTTCATGTGTCTGTTAGCTGGTTTTAATGGAAGAGAAAGAGCGGTCAACCAAATCATTTTGCTAAGTTACACTTATGAATAGATTAAGATGAAAGTCATCCTCATTAATACTTCCTTTAATGTTAACATGAAATTACTAACTAAATCAAAAATTTTATTAAATTATTTATATTTTAATGTGTTTAAAAGACTGTTTATCTGCAGAATTTTAAAACGAAATTAGATTAAATTTCAATAACTTTTATTGTGTTGCTTAAAAAGATGACTGTAACAGGTTTTATTAGTAATAAATAAAATAATAAATTTAAAATAATAAATTTAAAATAATAAATTAAAAATAATAAATTTAAAATAATAAATTTTAATGTGCAATTGGTTTAGGCTTATGGAGTTCTGCATACGAAATGTGACTGGGGGATTATGGTAACCGCTTCACACAATCCAAAGGAGGACAATGGATATAAAGTAAGTGTTGTTGTTGTTTTTGTCAATTGTTCCCAACAGTGAATATTTGTGCAATTAGTTGTTTGTTTAGTTTGAGTTTTCAATGTTTTGCAATTGTCAGAATGTAAAGAACGAATTTCTTACAGCCATTATGATTGCTATTCCTAGTAAGGCATTTTTAAATTTTTGGCTGGATGCAGGCAAAAGGTGATGTCAATGGATGCCCATAAGTGTTGCCAAACGTTGGAAGTTACTGCTGCTTACTTTGTAATACTTGTCATGTTTTGACTTGTAATGAAACTTTTGCATAATGATGCCTTTCAAACTGAGCATATACTGTCATGCATTTGGCTGTAAATCATATTAGTCAATCATTGAGATATTTGACTCATTAATTTGTTATGTGTTAATTGTTAGGTCTACTACTCCAATGGTGCTCAGGTCTGCTATTTGTTTTTTCTTTACTGCTTATTTTATTATTTGTTTTATTTTTTTTCTTTTAGGCTATGTAGCCTCTTATTTAGTTAAAGTATTTTATGCCTCCTTGTCATATTACAAAACCAATTTTCAAGGAGACAAATAAAAAGATACTTTCCTCCTTTTACTAGGGTTATTTGAACTATGCTGCACATATTAAATTTGTGGGTTATTTAATAATCAGAAAGTTGCTGTTTAATTTGATCTTAAATTATAAGTCTTATCATTATTATTATTACATAAATTTCTTACACGTGCAAGGTCGCACCGAAATGTGAATCTGAGGCGTAGAAAGTCAGTAATTATAAAACATGAAATTGCAAGCACAAAATGTTATGCTTGAGTAATATGGCTATTATAACACTGCAGTGTCTGGTAGTAGCAACATATAGCATTATGCTATGTTTAAGTAACGTAAGATGATCCCATGCATTTAGGAGTAAGTTAATTCTGGCCTGTGGAGTTTACGTTTAGTTTATACTTTGCTCATTTTAGATAATTTCGCCTCATGACAAAGGCATTTCTTCTAAGATTCTGGCTAACTTGGAGCCTTGGCCGCTGTCCTGGGACACTTCGATCACTGGAAAGTCACCAATATGTAAAGATCCATATGATGAAATTCACCGCTGTTACATGGAAGACTTGAAGAAGCTCTCCTTTCAGAAGTAGGAGCTCACATGCCGTTATTCTTGTGCTTGTCATTTCACCGATAGATGTCCATTGCAAAGACTTTGCCATAATTTGTTTCCAGTAAGAAGCATAATAATAATTTTATGTTATGTGAGTTGTGCTTGATACATTTTATTTCTATGTTGTTTTAGGTTTGCCTTAATTTTTGTGTTGTTTTAGGTATGTCTTAATTTAAGCATTGTTTTCGGTATGAGAAAGCATAGTGAACTATAGATGCAGTGCAACCTGAGTTTGCATTTGCCCTTATTTTGTAAAGTATGCTGATTTGCATATGTCCTGAACATGATCAGAAATGACAAGTGGATCCATAAATCCTGTCTTACATTAACTTGCATTACTAATGTGTAACCAAACCATAATCTAATTCCCATTGAAATGAAGATTAAAGACTGAGAAAGAGGCAGACACACACAGACAATTGCTTAGACAGACATAGAGACCAGCGTTGCCACTCTAAAAAATGAAAAAACCCAAGTTGGAAGGTTGAAAAAACCCAAGAAAACCCAAGTTGCCCAAATCTTTGAAAATGTCCACAATTTCCCGTCCGAAAATTCTGATGACCTCTTTTTTTTCATCCGGACCAAAAAATTCTTTAAATTTTCCCGACCAAAAATTCTGTCGACGACCTGTTTTTTAGTCATCCGGTCCAAATCTCTCAAAAATGTCCACAATTTCCCGATTTCCGAAAGAAAACAAGCAAAAAACCCAAGTTTTTCCCGAAAAAACCCAAGTTCGGATCGAAAAACCCAAGATTTTTTGGTCGAAAAAAACCCAAGCAAAAAACCCAAGTTCTTTCCGAAAAAACCCCATTTCCCAAGTTCGGATCGAAAAACCCAAGATCTTGTGAAAAAACCCAAGGAGTGGCAACGCTGATAGAGACAGAAACACAGACTGTTTGTCAACAGAAGAAAGCCACAGAATTATTTTTTGACATCTTGGAAAAATTGTGTTTTGACGGCCAATTCCAGTTTTCTTGTGAAATTTTAAATGTTGTTTGTATGTGCACTTGTTATAGCGCACCTTCAAGCACTCTACTCAGAGGCGTTCCCTAATGCAGAGCGGACACTGCATCAGAGTTTCAAGCCGAAGCGCTGAGCAATTGTGAGTGAAGGACTTGCCCAAGGTCACTACGCGACGAGGTGGATTTGAACCTCGACCTTCCGGCTCCAAGGCAATGTTATTCAACCTTGGAACCAATGCGAGCAAGTTCCAGGAATTCCACGAAATTACTATTTATGAAATATGTTTGTAACGAGCTAATTAGTTGACAATTGTGTTCATTGAAATGGCAGACTCCTGTCACAACCAAACCTGAACGCAACAACTCCACTTCGCTTTACTTATACGGCAATGCATGGCGTCGGTTACACGTTCTTCACCGATGCGCTGAAGACATTTGGTTTTAAACCTTGCATACCAGTTGTTGAGCAGGTGTGTCTTATCGTTTAATGTTTACTTGTTTATCTTCAGTAGTATTGCTTAGGAATGTCCATTGCTTTAACTGAATCTGTTATGTTATGTAATTATGCCTCTGATTAGGTTGTTCTGTGAGAGGCGTTTTATAAATCCCAATAGTATAGTAATGTAATTTATGACTTATGTGATGCCACTCACAGGTGTGACAATTCAGTTGTGGTTCCAGTGCGAGTAGCCCGAGACAAGAGAAGAAATGAGTTTCGACTGAGAGTAAGAAATGTAGGAACAAATCTAGGTGGAATGGAAAGACATAAAGAGTAGAAGAAGGCTTTCCACAGTACAGGACTAATGATGGTATATGATCGAATTTGGGCCAAAGTCACGGTTCTTATTCATGGGACTCTTTAAAGAGATCGCACTGGTTCAAAGAGTGGAGAGGTTGGAAAGAGGCTGTAGCATGAGGAGATGAAATTGAATATTATAAATTTGTTTATTTGCTGAACACTGTAGATTGTAGAAGCTATTTGATCACTGTTGTGTCTCAAAGGTCTTTCTTTCATGCTAAACTTGTATTGTAGGTTCAGCCTGATCCTGAATTTCCAACAGTGAAATATCCCAATCCGGAAGAAGGCAAAAGTGCTCTGGTGTGTCATCATCATCTGTCGTTCTTTGTGCTTTTAGCTTTATTTTTTCTCTCACTTTTTTGGGTTTTTTAGTCTTTTTCTTTTTACAGTTATGATTGTAGTTGCAAGTCTTGTATAGCACCAGTTGAAGAGAAACTTGTCAGATGATTAATGTGTTAACCCTTTGATGCCGGAGGGTATAGGATTTCCCATACAGTTTACTACACTCTCGGCATCAAAGGGTTAAAGCACGTGTGTGGATGGCAACCATGCATGGAGTGCAATATTTGCTGGTGTCAGTAAGAACAGAGGTGATTGATTTTATTTTCTATTGAGATGTGGATTTGGATTTGATTGTAATGCAGTGTGTTGTTGTTGTTGTCGTTGTTTGTACATGTGTGATGGATGGTCAGGATCTTGCGATTCGTACTGCAAATGAGAACAAGAGTACGCTGATCTTGGCAAATGATCCAGATGCTGACCGACTGGCATTGGCTGAAAAACAACCTAAGTAAGTGGCTGCTTGTTACTTCCAGATCTTGTTGCTCTTTCGCTTTATTCTCAGCAATTGCTACTGTTTCAGTGGCATTCACTTTTTCTAGCATGACCTTGGATGATATGTTGCCTTAACCTAGGAGGTGAATGCCATCTGTTTTTACACTGAAAGTAGGACTTCTTGTCTGAGTATTAGCTGCTGATTTTCTGCATTTTCAATATGTAAATTTGTGTTTTTCATAATTATAATAATCGTTTAGATTATCAGCTTTTTGATGCAAATTTGCTTATTGTCATTTTCAGTATATGTATGTGTTCATGTCTGTTGCTATGAATGAAGGATGGGCAACGTACTAGATACCAGAAGTTTTCTACTGTCTTATTAAAATATGTTGCAACAGAAGGTAGAGTCAGACATTAATTAATTACTGATTGTTTGTGGACCGTTTTGATTTGTTAAGTTCCTGTTGAGGCGGCATTTTAAAGTAGTTTTCTGCTGAGTTAGTCTAGGCTTGGAATTTCAAAAGAGCTCTAGAAATCACTGTTAGAAGCAAATCATGTAACAATTTGCTAACCAGGGTTTCTAGACTAATTCGACCCTCCTGAAAACGAAAATCGCGGTTAGCAAGCTGGATTTTTGGCGGTTTCATGGGAAAACAAGATGGCGGACAAAATGGCTTCCAATTGCTTAAAATGACTAAAAGTGAAGTATTGTATGTGATAGGAACACGGTTTTAGACTCTAAATTAAGACTATAGGGTTCAAGGAATGCAATGGAATCACATACATATATGTAGCACTGCAAGAAAATCAAAATGGCGGACAAAATGGCGGCTAGAATCTTAAACGGCCATAAATGAAGTTATATATGCAATAGAAACATGATTTCAGAGTCTAAATCAACATTTTCGAGGTCAAGGAATGCGATGGAACCAAGGTCACATATGTAGCACTGCACGAAAACCAAAATGGCGGACACAATGGCGGCCAGAATCCTAAAATGGCTATAGTTGAAGTCAAGTATGCAATAGAATCATGATTTCAGGGTCTAAGTCAACATTTTCAAGGTCAAAGTATGCGATGGAACCAAGGTCACATATGTAGCACTGCACGAAAACCAAGATGGCGGACAAAATGGCGGCCAGAATCTTAAAATGGCTATAGGTGAAGTCAGTGGTGCAATGGAATCATGATTTCAGGGTCTAAGTCAACATGCTCGAGGTCAAAGAATGCGATGGAACCAATATCACATAAGTAGCACTGCAAGGAAACCAAAGTAGTGGACAAAATGGCGGCCAGATCCTTGAATTGGCTATTGATGGAAATGTGATTCCAGAATGTAAATGAAAATTTTCAGAGTCAAGGAATGTGATTTTATTAAGGGAACATAATATATTATGTGACACTGCCAGAAACCAAAAACCAAAATGGTGGATAAAATCTTTGACTAGCTATAAATGTATTGAATGTATGTGGCAGAGAGATGATTTCAGATTGTACTAGTGTATTCTTGGTCGAACAATATCAAGAAAGTCATATTCTATATTCTATAACCATTAAGCTTAATGCAGTGAGATTATCTTGTGGAAATATTTTAGTAGCTTATGATTGCACTGAAGTTTAACTATTGCTGGCGCAATATTAGATCTAATGTTTAAATGTTTCATGACTTGCCTTATCAATTGATCAATGTTTCATGACTTGACTGCTATACGTGTAGGGTAGAGTTAATTCAGGCATTGTTGCTGCTCATGCAGTTGTACCTGAGTGTACATGGCAAGATCACACTTCGATAGCAGCAGGGTTCTATGCTATATGCTTGTTAGCTTTGCATGATCTGCAGTAAACAAACTCTTTTATGTGACTGTGGCGCAGGACCAATGCAACTCCACACTCGTAAAGATTACTTTCTTCCACCGCACTTCGTCCTAATGAAGATTGTGTGAGCATCAATATATGGAAAATAGGCCTTTCCTAACTTACAGTTTGGTAATGAGCCTAACTCAGCTGATAGGGGAATGGATGAATTTCCGCTATGATGATATTCCCATCATCACCCAAACATCGTTAAATATAAGGCATACACATCTGACCCGGCAGTAGGCAACACTTTTTCTTCTTTCACGGAACCACCACTCCACCAGCAACAGCTGCATCTATATACGAGGCTATAATGTGGCTGTTGAGAGCTGAATGGACAGGAATGAAGCTAGATCAGCTTTGCTTTCAGGCATGCCAAAACATTCAGTCAATTTTCCGACAACTGAGTACCGCTATTTCAAGACTCTATACATTGACGAAGTTGTGGTCATAGTCACCAATTCTGTATGGTTCCACTTTTCTTATAAGCAATGTCCAGGTCCAGTGCCTATCTAAGACAATAATTATTGACCCTCTTGTAGTCAACCGAAAGTACCTTTACACTGGCAACCATATTGTATCTGCCAAATCGCCAAATGTCTTCACCTTTGGAGGGTCCCTATTCCTTGAACCATTGCTTATCCATCAGTAATTTATCTTGAACGGTTCCTGTGAATTGCGATTTATTGGGCATATCGCAAAATTTGGCCATGTCTCATATCATAATTATGGTAGCCTATGCAGATGGCTCCGCTTCCCGCAGCATATTGCCTCTGTGTTGGTTAGGCGGCGCTTTGAGGGACTATATCGGCACGAACTCTACTTTCCAACTCGGGTGTCCAGCGTTGATTCACACCTTTTCACAGCGCTTATTGTCCATGGGTCACTCCAAGCCGTTCCTTAGGAATCTATATAGTCGTGGCTAGGTCGGGAGTGATACCGAGTAGCCTACCTTAAAGAGGCCTTAAAATATTCTAAATAAATAAATGCTATGCCTCTGTTAAAACGTTGCTGACAGGACAAGTTATTTTTCAGAAAGCGTCCAATGCCATTAGTTTCAAGCGAAGCTTGGATAGACAGCGTGATACGGTATGATAAGTTGCTGCATGATAAGTTGCTGCATGATAACTTCATCAGTGTTCTTTTGCAGAACGCTCCTTGGTTTAAGACTTGCTGAGGGAATTAATGATCATGTGATAATTTGAATGATCATATCTGGCCAAATAAGGGAACTATGTAGATAGATTCCACAGCACAGGCCCCAGAAGCCATCTCGCAAAGACCTGACAACAAAAATTGACATCAAATTCCGAATGCACACATGACTTCACTTGGAGCCATTTTAGTATACTGGCCGCCATTTTGTCCGCCATTTTAGTCCCCGTGCAGTGTTACATATGTGACATTGGTTCCATCATATTCCTTGACCTCGAAAATGTTGACTTAGCCCCTGAAATCATGATTTTATTGCATACATTTTAAGATTCTGGCCGCCATTGTGTCCGCCATTTTGGTTTTCGTGCAGTGCTACATATGTGACCTTGGTTCCATCGCATTCCTTGACCTCGAAAATGTTGGTTCAGACTCTGAAATCATGTTTCTATTGCATATATAACTTCATTTATGGCCGTTTAAGATTCTAGCCGCCATTTTGTCCGCCATTTTGATTTTCTTGCAGTGCTACATATATGTATGTGATTTCATTGCATTCCTTGAACCCTATAGTCTTAATTTAGAGTCTAAAACCGTGTTCCTATCACATACAATACTTTACTTTTAGTCATTTTAAGCAATTGGAAGCCATTTTGTCCGCCATCTTGTTTTCCCATGAAACCGCCAAAAATCCAGCTTGCTAACCGCGATTTTCGTTTTCAGGAGCGTCAAGTTAGTCTAGAAACACTGGTTAGCAAATTGTTACATGATTTGCTTCTAACAGTGTAATTTTCAGATTCCAAGCCTAGACTAAGTTTCTATAAAGGTTATTCCATTACCCTGCTTTTGTTCAGGCTTTGTTGAAACAAATATTAGTTGACTTAATGTGAATACATGAGTAAATTACGTTTATGTGTAAGTTTTCTTCTAGTTTTATGATGAAAGATGAGACACCCTGCACATTACAGTAATGATGCTTAGGGTGTTTTCATGTTATGTTAGAAATAGGTTCAAATTTTGTGCATTGACTCTGCTTTTCTATTAGACGTGAACATCGCATGTGTTTCCATGGTGACCATTACATTCTAAGTCTCCATTGTCTTTCGTCGTTTGATTAATACACTGTCTGTTTGTGACTGTCTATAAACATCTACATTTTATGATTGTGTGCCAAATTGTGTTTGGAAATGGTGCTGTTTTATGTCATTTTTTTAAATTATTGAATAAATTATTTAGATAACAGGGAAGTGGTATAAATGGAATGAACTCACTACAATGTACTCTCAAGTACCGGTATATATATATATATATATATATATATATATATATATATATATATATATATATATACAGTAAGCAGGTTTAGCATAACGTGAAAGCATTTTGTCCAAGATAAAGTTTCATGTTCATAGGGTGATGTACTAAATCCAAAGTTAGATTTCAGACGAGCAAATGGATGGTGTGCAAAGTGCATAGCTTGTGATAATTTGAACAGAACTTGCCAAAATAATTTATGATTGTATGAACAATGTATATTTGACATAATATTATGTTTATTGATTTGATATATTTTTATTTGGGAATTTGGCAGTCATTTGGTAATTCTGCTGCTATAAAATGGCAAAACCTGAAATAAGCCGTTTATTATTATTACATTTATTCAATAATAATAATAATAATAATAATAATAATAATAATAATTAGCCAAAAAAGTTTTTTTAAAGACGTTATAGTTTTGAAGAGAGTCACAAATGTAAGCAGTGGCTTCTGAACATCATTTGTAGCAATGAATGGCATGTGTTTACGGGCAATGAGATGGGATGCTTGCTAGTTTGGTGGATGATCCACACCTTTAAAAAGATGCCTGGTGTGCAGGGTAAGCAGGCTTTGTAGTATCTTGTTGTTGAACTGTTGAGTTGTTTCACTCTGGGTGTTCGTTTGATTCAAATTTTGGGGCAGATTCAGACAGTTTTGTCTGTAGACTTTCCACGTTGTCTTGTCTGACCTTCTGGGTAGAACTTGGGGAAATCCATTCAAAGTTTCTGTCAATAGGTAGCCAATAGCCAGAAATGTTAATTTTTCAGTCCTGAATAAATTTACTTCCTTTTGTCCTTTTTTACATTGGAATGCCATGAAATTGAATCAGCGTTAATTTCTGTGATTTAGTTGTTGGCCGATGATGGTGTAATTCAGCTACTGCTTGATCAAAGCTTTGATTAGAAACGTTTTTATCTGTCCATCTGAAGATTAAGTGTTTAACCTGAATCTCCAAAAGTTGAAGTTGAGAATATACTGAAGCTAAGTTGATGTAATTATTATTTATTATTGAAATTAATGAAGTACTGAATCTGCCTCATTTGTGCAAACTAAAAATACGATCACTGTTATTTACATATGGTTTTCACGTTAGTCATTTTCTGTTCATTTTGTATGTACAGTTTTTGCGTACATTGTATTGAGTTTCTTCTGTTCTTTTTGTTACATCTGTTCCTTTTGACTAATCAGATGGTTTCACTTGAAGCATTTTGATTCTTTGGTCACATTGTTAGTTTTAAACCAGTCTGTTGCACAGGGTTTTGTTTGTGTGTGGCATTAGCGTGTTTGCAAGGTGTCATGTAAGAATATCTTGAGTAACATTATTGATGCTCACAACCTGTATACCCATCACCCACATATGTATGTATACATACTATATAATGTATGCATATATATGTATATATATATATACATATAATGTGAGACGATGACTAAATATTGAAGACCTGATCTGAATCTTTCTAAGAGCTGGTAATTGGTTACTAAAGTTGTAAGTTCTCTTACTCTGATTTACTCTTCTTCTACTTTTGCTCATCCTCTCTCTCATCCTCTCTCGCATCTCTCTTTTTCTCTTTCTTCTCCTCAATTATTTTGTGTTTGTGTTGTGCTTCAGTTGAAAGTCTTCAGTAGTACATGCCTCAGAATGATCTTTGGTTGCAATGCTAAATATTTCCATTTGATGATAATGTCTGCAGAGAGAATTTAGTGCCTTCAGGGGACATCATATTTTGTTAGAAAGAGTACACAACAAAATGTATCATGGGATGTGTATGCAGCTTGCGCACCTGTGTATATCAATGCCACTTAATTGCCCAGACAGCTTCGAACATTTCTGGCCACTGAGGCAGTTCATCATTTGTGTCCTGCAAATGACTTGCAGTCCGGATTGTTCACGATTTTTCTGTTGCTTTGTTTAGACTCTGTTTAATTTGTTAAAGTATCACACGTCTGTTGGACTTTGACATTGTCAGAACAAATAGAGATTCTTAAACACTTGGAATGTGGGATGCCCATTCTGATGTTAAAAACCAGTGGTACTTACTTTAAACCAATTTTATGCAGTACATGCAAACTTAAGTGGTGTTTTCTTATAGACACGACTTAAGTGGTGTTGACTGTGGCAGATGTGTTGACATGATGGTAACGGGTTGACATGGTTTCCACCATGTTTTTTTTGTCTTCAGTCATTGATTCTTAGCAGCTGTGCACGAAGGATTTGCTAATTTTTCTTCGACACCGGCTGAACTTGTGATTTCCATGTTTTCAGCCATGTTTTCAACCATTTGTTGGCCACTGTTGAATGTTTAACACATTTCCGTTGCATAATGAGGAAGCAACAAATTGTTAATGAGATGTGCTAGTCTAGTGCCACTGGGCTAAATTATGGATTTCTGGAAAGGACAGACTTGCCTAAAGTTAAGATTCTAGCAGCTTCTCAGCACCTGATCAATTGAATTGTGTGACTGGCTGTTTTAGTGGCGTTTGGCATGTGTTCTCGGGCAATGATATAGGCAGTGTCGTTGGATGGTGGATGATAACTTGCTTTAAGTCTTTGCATTCTGACTCTGGTAAGACTTTGTTCTATTGAAGCTCCCGGCTTTTCTCAGTAATTATCCAAGAACCATCATAGAGGCAATGACTCATTTATATTGCAACTTGCTTAACAAAATTACAGTTACTGATTAATTCATAAACAAAACTTATGTGAAAGTTGGGCAATGTTCGCAGCATGAAAAATTCTTGAAAGATATGGTTCTTTGTCTCATGGAGTTTTAAAAGTAGATTGCAGAAGAGGAGTGGTACAACACTAAATGTAAAGTTCTTTTTTCATAAGCCTTTGGAAAAAATTTATGAAAATGCATGAATAATTGCTGAGAGCAGTGGTTTCAGTGCATTTAAAATGTTCCAGTATGTACAGTTAATGAGCCAGTACATGATTCTGATTTTATCAGCTATTGTGACAAAATTCCATTATTCCAAATTTGGTATTTCTTTAAAAGTGATATTGCACAATACAAAACATCCTAGCTGTTGAGTTGGTTAGAGACTGATTGCTGGGTCATTCCTGTTCATCTTTTGCACAAAGAAAGTAAAATCTAAGACAGATCTCATTGTATTATTTGTTTCCCTCTGTTGTTTCTTGGCTCAGGATAGGTAAACTCAGATTCCTGAGGATGCCTTGGCTTGCTACTTTCGCATCATGTTAAGCTTTTTTGCCTTTTCTTTTCTCTTTGGTCTCTTGCTAATCATCTCACCCTATGCTGGCCTAGCCATTTCACCTTATGCTTATGCTGGCCTAGCCATTTCACCTTATGCTTATGCTGGCCTAGCCATTTCACCTTATGCTTATGCTAGCCTAGCCATTTCACCTTATGCTTATGCTAGCCTAGCCATTTCACCTTATGCTAGCCATGTCACCCTATGCTTGTCTAGCCATTTGACCTTATGCTAGCCATATGACCTTGTGCTAGCCATTTGACCTTGTACTTGTCACTTGACAAGTATCTCTTTGGCCTCATGTTTATTTGAACTTGTGTTGCCCCTTTTGACCAGTGTTACTCATTTTGGTCCATATTATCCCTTTGGCCTCTTGTTATCCAGTTTAGTCCATTGCCCCTGTTGGCCTACATTAGCCATTTCAATAGAACAATTTTGCATCTTGCTAGCCCTGTGCCCATGTTCATCCTGTGTCCCCATCTTAGCTCTTTTGCCCTAATCTTAGCTCTTTAGCCATGTTTGCCATTTCGGCCTATGTTACCCATTTTGGTATGTCATAAATAAATCACAGGTCATCGTGTCACTTATATGAAGTACTGCTCTTACTCTGAAGCAGCATGTTTAGACTGCTATTGGTTATCACATCCCTCCCTGCCTATATTTTTATATGTTCCAGTGATCTTCAGAAGCTCAAGTGATCAACCTTTAGTTTAGTCATTGCTGAACAGCTTCCTTTTAGCTTTGCCTTGTCTCCTCTGTTTGGAGTAACATTCCTTTAGTAATTAATTACATGTATATAAGGGTGCTCTATTATATAGCGTGCTAGCATGTCTAGAGGTTGGGGTTCAAATCCCTGTCAGGGCAAACAATTTGCTTTGAGATTCTTCTCCACCTAGCGAATTCAACTATAATGACTACATTGACCATACACTGTCAGTGATAAGATCAGACTGTGAAGGAGAGGAATTGCCACTCACCCTCATATGCCAAGACATAGAAAGTGTAGTCACTAACACTTCGTACCCATTGCTGGCTCTTACTACATCATCCAAGCTGGACCCCATCAGCCGTGTGCTACCAGGGTGTACAATGCATAAAGTGACCATTGGACTAATTTGCGTAAATCTCATATCATCCGTTGGTTAATGTTTGGCCATGTATGTTGCTCGTTTGGCTTCATGATGGATTAAGTGATAGTAATGTAATGTAATGTAATGTAATGTAATGTTGGTTGAAGGAGCATCGAATTACAAGGATGCAGCACTTTAATGCAGACACAATCCTGCTTAGTAATGCAGGATGTTTGACTGCACTACCATATATATTTTATATGTAATTATGTGATATCAAGATTCAGTTAATTGTAGAGATTATCATGAGAACAAATACTCTTACATTCTCAATTAGGAGTGTGGGTCCTAGGACCTGGAATAACTTACTCTGATGCCCTTGATTTTTCTTAATTCATTCTGTTTCACTTCAATGTTTAAACGTAAACTTTGAAAATCATTTGCCTGATGCTGTGTCCTGTTAAGCTGCTGAACACCTACATCTACGCATCTGCTTAAATACTCTTTTATTTTTTACTACTTTTTTAATGGATGATCTGGGCATAACCAACATCACCTTAAGACAATTTCCTACGATGTAGTTAACACTGTTAAGATATATTTTCTCTGTATATTTACATATTTTCATAACCTGTTGTTATTTCTTCTCACTTGTACTTGAGCAAACCCTGACACTGGGACAGTAGTCTCTTAAGGGTTCTCTCCTCCTTTTGCTCTTTGTTAGGTTCTATATCTACTGTATAGTGTGTAAAAAGATGTGTTGTTGATTATCGTCACTCTAAGCAGTAGAAGACTGTAGTTATGGTTAAGAGTGCATTATTAAGTCAACATGTTGGATGACTGTTCTACAAATATGGCCTTATTTAATATTTATTGTACCTCTCCCTTTGAAGAGCGAATTTCATCAGATGCAGGTTCTCACTAGTTGTGCCATTCCCTGTGTGATATAAAATCACTATTGATTACAAATTACTCTCTAATTTGACATAGAAATATTTAGCATGTTTTAGAAAGTCTTAGCTTTTAGTGCTTATTAGGAGCAATATATATAAATGCATGTTTAAGCTTTTAAATTGTGTGAGCTGTTCACATTATTATATTGCTTATTTCCTGCATATGCTACTGCTTATTATAGAGCTGTACTACATATTCGATTCGCTTTTGGATCCGAATAGTGCTTGGATTAGTTTATTCATATTTGACTGAATAGTTTTTATAATACAAATAGTAAAGGCACTATATAAATGAATGTTCTGTATAAAGTTAGCATTTTATTGCTTCATTTCCTTTGTGATATGAACAATCTATTAGCCTCCAGTTTATGCATGCAGAGTAAACTTTTTGGGATTTTTGTTAAATTCGATATTTACTGTGTGTTTCAGAAGTGTTCTGTAAGATTTGCATTTGGTGAAGTAGGCTACAGTATGGAAATTATAATTTACAGTAAGAAATGATGATCCGAGCCAGGCCAGTTGCACTTTGCAATATAATGTGCAATGTATTAATTTCACATGCCTGAGACTCAAAATTAAATGATCATTTAGAATACAAACGTGCTGAAGAATATATTTTCATGCGATCAGAAGATTTTTCTCCAGTGAAAAGTACAACTGACAAACTTTGAAATGTTTAGTCTTTCTCGTGGAAAAATTGCATAATTGTCAATATCAATAAGGATAATTACTTTGCTTATGTAAGACTATGTACAGAAATTCATTTTTGAAGTCAATGTGAGTATAATCTTCTGCATAAAAACTATGAGAATGAGCTATATTAAAAAATTTAAACTACCCCAGGTATATGCGTGTCTGGTTTTGCTTGCTCTGTTGTCACCTAACCTACTATTCATATTTGACTGAATAGTGTGACCAATTATACTTGTTTAGTCAAACAGCTAAAATGGCTATTTGGTACAGCTCTAGTTTTTAGTTTGAGTTTGCATCATATGTCTCAGGATGCAGAGTAACTCCTACGCACCCATCCTTTATTTGAATTTCATCTTTTCACCACTCTCCCTATTGTCTCCCCCTCTTGTCCATTTACAACACAGACATGGACTTATTTTATTGTATTGCCTGGAATATTTATTTTGAATAGCAAAATAATTAAACACATTTATTGAATGGTATGCTTTAGTAATGTTGTGCTTCTGTCCAGTGAATGCTCTATTTTGTCAATTATATTGGTTGCTGAATAGTTTTGCTTATATTCTCAATGTGATATTTCTAACCTCTTCACTGCAGGAATTAAGTTGATATTGGTGCCATTTAGTGTAACCTAATTTAATTCATATCATTTAGAAACTGTTGAAGAAATCTCTTCTATCCATTGATATAATTATATGCGGACCATTTTACTTGTGATTGGAATAGTACTTAGTGATGATACCGATAGGAATGATTTACAGCTTTGTTACATATATATATTTGACTGCTTTACATATTTAGTGTCTGATGCATTCTTTACATATTTAGTGTCTGATGCGTTCTTTACATATTTAGTGTCTGATGCGTTCTTTACATATTTAGTGTCTGATGCGTTCTGCCTTGCAAGCACCGTTTCATCACGTTTGGTTCAGGCAATTGCAGTCAAGGAAGGAGTCAACTATGTTGTGAGTAGCTGACAATTCATTTCTCGAAATTTTGCCCTTTTTCATTTATGATGATTTACACTAGCGTCGCTAATATCAGACTTTTTGACAAACCAGTTTTCAGTGTATAAATCCGATTTGAAACCTGTTTCTGAATTGGCCCAATGGAAATCCTGAAAATTTCCACCTGACAGTGTAAACAAAGATGGCAGCCATTCAGATTCCTTGACGTTTTCTACCTAAAAAGTGTCAAAGGTTATGCAACTCACTCATCTCATTTGCTGGTTTTATTTTTTAATTTTGCAGAATGCGTGACAAATCGTGACAATGTTGCACTGATGTGCCGCGCACCAATATCTATCGTATCATAAATATCTATCGTACCACGTATAAACAATCTCTCCTATTTATTTCTTGCAATTAGTTTGTTTCCATGGCAATCTTTAAGCTAATAGTTAATACAACTGCGTAAAATCATCCCCTTATAATTTTCAAAAGGATTTTTTGACAATTAATTCGATTGTCAGTTCGTAAACAGTAAAAACTTTTTTTTTCAGAACCGAAAATCGTATTTCCGGTTTTTGTTTAACGTCCCTATGTATACAGCTGCTTAGATGTAGCAATCATCTTAAAGTCCTGATTCATTATTTCACCAGCGATATAGTTATGCAGATGGTGTTAATATCAGAATAGAAGTCATTTGGTCAAATCTCAAGTGGAGAGTTATGTACCACTTAAAATGTGTAAAGACATGCTATAACACATAACTATGTATGCTACAAAACCTTTTGGATATCTATCAGCTCAGCCAATGATGAGTGAGAAAAGGGATCGGCACAAGAAGGTTATGTACGATATTATATGAGTTTTACTACATAGATTGCGCATGTGTGCATCGCTAAATTTAGGATATGTAGTCTGAATTGGAGTTATATCGATGCATGTTATTAGTAAGGATTGGATATATTGTCTTGTGGGGCGCGGTGGTGTAGTGGGTATGTTTGTCGCCTTGAAGCCAAAGGGTTGCAGGTTCGAATCCACCTCAAATCGCCGCTTAAGGACCTTGGGCAAGTTCTTCACTCGCATATTGTTCAACGCTTGGTCGTGAAACTCCGATGCAGTGTCCGCTCTGCAGTCAGGAGCGCCTCTGAGTAGAGAGCTTCTATGGGCGCTATAACAAGTGCGTATACAAGTATTGTGTTTTGTATTTTCAATTATTGCTCATCAATGACCATCTTACAAACATTGATGCTTATTGATGACAATATTGTTGAATGTAATATCTTGTTCTTTTAGGAAACACTGACTGGCTTTAAGTATATGGGTAACAAGTCATGCGAGCTGATGGCCAAGGGAAAGACTGTGTTGTTTGCGTTTGAGGAGGCTATTGGTAAATTTACACAAGCATTTTACTTAACATTACTAAACGTTGAACCACCCGACGTTTTCATTGGTCATTTCAGGCCTTCATTTTGCTTAACGTTATAAATGTTGTGCTTCTAAACATGTCTAGCTTTCCCAGCACATCTGTCTGATAGCAAATTTCGGTTCTAGCAGTTTACCTTCTTTGCTAATTACTCCACTTAGGACAGTGACAAATAACCCTCGCTGGTTGAATTCACCCTCGCTGGATTTAACATTCCATAAGGGCTTCATCTTTTAAATTTTTGCAACCTTTGAGGATTTGAAAATGCACCAGACTAAAGTGATTGCAGGAACAGAGAATGGTTTCAATAGCAGTAGCACAGATTGGTTAAATTATGTTTTTCTCCGTTTTCAGGGTTCATGTGTGGAACGACTGTTTTGGATAAGGATGGAATCAGTGCAGCGGTAGTCGTTGCAGAGATGGCCGCCCATCTGCACTCGAAGGGAATCGGAATCCTAGAACAACTGGAGACCATTCATAAGAAGTAGTTGATGCAACAGTCATCTTTGTCTTCTTTATCATTGTTATCAACTTTTTAATGTTTGAATTTTGTATGTATGAATGAATCTGCAGCTGAAAATTTTTTAAAGCCGTTTTTTTAGAGTTTCATGGAGGACACGGGTGATAATAGATTAACTTGTTCAACTTAATTTAGTGTCAAAGGATTAACGACTTTTAACTTTCCCATAGTCAACTGTCTAGGCAACGGGAGAGCAGTATGTGCAGTTTCTGTCATAATTACATCTAATCTCACTGTTTCTAACGACTTCTTTAGCACTGTTATCGATATTCACATGGCACCAGTCAACAGTAGCTTTAAGTGAAACTGTCATTTGTATTCTATTGGAAATTCTATTGAAATTCAACAGATCAAGGAAATCGGACGTTAGAGAAATATTGAATCTTTCTATTTGTGTTTGTCTCTTTTTAGACAAAAACCAAATATTCCACAAATGGAATAATATACTGTAATCAGTTTTTGTTTTGGCCATTGTGTGTTTTGCATCTGTACTGATAAACACGTACTTGGTTATACTTTGTGGAATATAGCTATAGCTGATTAAGTACACCGTCATTTTACTTGTTTTTTGCAAGTTTGCATTGTAGTGCTTCCAGTAGAAAGTTTCAACTGGAATTGTATAGTCGCCATATATTAATCAATTGAAATATAGGTCAGCCAAGCCCTTGCTGGTCTGGTTGACCTATTCAAGCTGACCTATTGACCACGGCATTAGAGCTCTAGTGTGTCATCATTCTAAGACTTATTTTACTTGATGTTGAGAAGTCAGTAAACAGCTCAATTTCAGTTCAGTAATGTCACACAAGTTTTGTGGCACTATAGACGGTGTATGAATTGTGAATGCAATTCCAGATGCTCCACTTGACTATAATTGTTGATAGAAGATCTATTTATATTGTTTCTTAGGTATGGTCATCATGTCTCCATCAACTCCTACTTCATCTGTCGTGATTCAGTTGTCATTAAGAAACTTTTTGAGCGACTACGCAACTACAATGAACCGGGAAAGGTATTCATTTCTTCTTTATTAATAGTGCAGATGTAATGTGCAAACTGTAACTGTTAATCTTGAGGATTTCTGAGTATCAAACGAATACCATGTCTGGGGAACCAGGCTGCCTCTATATAAAATCAAGATTTTGTAGCTTGATCAATGCCAGGCCAGAATTCAGAGTGCTGAATGGCTATCACCAGATGTTGCACTCTACTATTTTTATTTAGATACCATGATGCAGCTGTCTGTGCATGTTTCATACGTAGCCCATACTCAATTACAGATTTGGGTATAAAGTACAATCATAAAATGCAACAGAAAGCTGATATTTAAGTATACTATCTCAGCAACCATTCCACTTGTCTAAAAATAGCCAATCGGAAAATTGTAAAATACTTCCGTTGGAGATGTGCCTACTTTCTAGAAATGACGCTAATACTTTTTACAAGTTGGTTAAATCTAATTTTTATTTGCCACAGTTGTGTTGGGAGCACCTCTGAGAGGAGCAGTTTCTTTAAGGGTTGTTATACAAATGTTTAGGAGTAAATCAATGATGAATGAAATGAATAGCAATAAGAATTTTTGCAGGAGTTAACTTTCTCACTGTTTTTTATTTATTTAGTATCCAGCGACCTGTGGTCCTTATCCAATCAAATACGTGAGAGATCTGACAGTCGGATATGACAATTCTCAGCCAGATTGCAAGCCGGTAAGTGGAGTAGCTTTCAACTTTACATTTAGAAGTTGACTTAAAGAACCAAAAACGTATAGCCTGCAAGGTTGACTCAACCATCCACTCCCCGCTGGCCCTGTAAGGTTGACTCAACCATTCACTCCCCGCTGGCCCTGTAAGGTTGACTCGGCCTTCCACTCCCCGCTGGCCCTGTAAGGTTGACTCAGCCTTCCACTCCCCGCTGGCCCTGTAAGGTTGACTCAACCATCCACTCCCCGCTGGCCCTGTAAGGTTGACTCAGCCTTCCACTCCCCGCTGGCCCTGTAAGGTTGACTCGGCCTTCCACTCCCCGCTGGCCCTGTAAGGTTGACTCGGCCTTCCACTCCCCGCTGGCCCTGTAAGGTTGACTCGGCCTTCCACTCCCCGCTGGCCCTGTAAGGTTGACTCGGCCTTCCACTCCCCGCTGGCCCTGTAAGGTTGACTCGGCCTTCCACTCCCCGCTGGCCCTGTAAGGTTGACTCAGCCTTCCACTGCATAGCAGTGACTATAATATGAGCAATATGACAGATGGGTGCCTTGCAGGCTGCCAATACAGTTAAATTTGACTCATGTTAAGCTTGTTGTCATCTATTATTATTATATCATGTGATCTTACTGCATGCTTGTTGGGTGGAATTAATTGGGAAATATTTCTATTCTTATTATTTTATTGTTGTTAACAGATTCTGCCAACAAGTAAATCGAGTCAGATGATTACGTTCACGTTGGAGAACGGCTGCATTATAACGATGAGAACAAGTGGAACAGAACCAAAGATCAAGTATTACACGGAGTTTTGTGCTAAGCCAGATTCTGGGTGAGAGCGGTTCTTCATTCTTCGTCGTATTATTTGCGACTGCTGTGTCCTGAGCTTCCTTGACCAAAGCATTTATTATCATGTGTGTAGCCTTTTTACTTATAGATATTTTGAGCAACTGTTGTCAAATCTGAACTCAGGAGGCTACTCAAAGCCATGGCCATATGATTGCAAGCGGTCATTTATGAAGGGGTGCTAACCGTGCTATAGCAAATGCGATAAATAAATAAATTGGACCTCTGAATATGCCCTTGAAATATGTCCCAAAAGAATCCCTGGTATTAACTTTGAATTCAACCTTTGAGATGAACTTTTATTGCTACACTGATCATGAATTTAAGCAACTAGCAGTTGAGCATTGTGCATTGAATATAATATTGTTGCTTTGATTATAGAATGTGACAAGTGTTTCTCTTTTGCAGTGCTGACAAAGTGACTGTCCGAAAGGAGCTTGAAAAGATTGTTCAGTCCATGATTGAACACTTCTACGAACCAGACAAGAATGGCCTTGTGTACAGAGAAGCCTGAATCATCCTGTCATCATCGCTTTCTCTCCCTCTCCATTTCGTTCCATTATTCCTTGAAGTTTCCTGACTATTTTTATGGTTTAAAGTATTTTAAAGGACTACAGTTGTTGGTCAAACTTTGGCTCTTGGTCAATTGCTAAACAAAGAACATCATGTCATGAAATGGCCCAACATAAGACTTGGTCTGCCGAGAAATGCTAATATCAGGCTTGTTGGTTCACAGTGGCATAGCATTGTTGGGCGGCTGACATAGTGAGAGTCATCTGTGATCCACTTCCAGGATGCTTCATTAACTATTTACTGAGCTCATCTATTCTGTGTCATTCTTTTCAGCATGCATGTAACTTGTGATGATTTGTATTACTTGCAGATGTTTTTTGTGTGAATACGATTCTCATATTTTCTTAGATCTTATGATTCTGTTGCTAAGTTCTTATAATTGAATGTATTAAAGTTGTTGAAGTGTCTGAATAGTCTAGTTCTCGCAGCTGCATATATTTTCAGCAATAAGGAAAATTAGTTTAACGAAATGATTATAATTACGTTGTGGAAAAATTAAAGTAAGATTTTGTTTATCTAAGATTCATGATTAAAGCTTACTTTCTTCAACTGTTTATAATGCTTAAAGGGTTGTTAGGCTATATGCAAGTATCTTAGATCAGATCATACTGCATCCTATGTCCTGCTGATGAGATTTTTGTATGCTGCTGAACTATCATTATGTGCAACTATGCTGTTGTCCTTGTCTTACTGTTTACTGCCATTATTACTGTGATATATCAGTTGATGCTAATTCATTTTCATCGACTTACTACAACTTTCCTTTGATCTGAAGCGATATGTTGACAGAATTTTTCCTTTTTACAAATGTTTGGTGAATTTATTCAACTTCAATTATTTGAAGTTGTTTTCTTGACTGACATCTCAGTAGGTTTTTTGTTGATGATGTTTTGGTCTAGCCAAAATGATCATCTTGCCTTTGTCGTCTGATTGGGTTTGTTTACAGGTTTTGGTGATTTTGTTGCTGTACGTTTTGTCACTGTTTGGTGGGAAACATGTGCATCATGATTGGGTATTTGATGCATGGTTTCACCACATAGAACGGTCTCAATTGTTTGCTGCTACTTCTGCTGCTGCTGTTTTTGGGCTGACTGCTCTGTCTGTTAACTGATTGACTGCATGTTTAGAATAATTTCGAAGTGATGGTAGTTATGTTATGGTAGTTATGGTACATATGTCGTGCATTTCAGTTTCTCTTCAGTTTGACTACGATTATGCTCAACCCACTGTCAATCAAATCAGAGATGCAGTTGAAATAGACACATTGTGCCATAACAGCACATTGCTACCACTGCTCAATATGAGATGCAGATAACATGTTGTATCACGTAGCACTATGTTACCTCAGTCTTCAGTTAATCATAGATGCAGTTAAAATTGATGCAGTTGACATGGTGCCATGTCAGATCACTGCTAGCAGAGTCTGAGATGCAGATAAAACACTTGATGTTGGCTTACTTTTAGCAAAGTCTTTGCTTCAGGTTAAATAGATAATGATGGTCACATTTGTAATGTGTCCAGTGTGTGCATGTAGTGACCAACCGTGGATAACATTATTGTAATTAAGTTGGTACTTGAACACTTCAGTGTCTCATTTCATGCAAGGCTTCAGATTTCAAAGCAGCCAGCTGACCCTGCATAATAAAGCCTGCAACTTTTGTGAATTTCAGAGAAAGATATTTCCTTAGTTGATCCATGTTTTGAAGTTCCAAGACAAATCTGGATTGTTGCTGTTGCGTAGAACTGCCAGATCAGAAAGCAATACTGTGTGGATTTTTTTTACTGATGATATGCATAATGCCTCTTGCAAAGGTTGTTGAATTACATAGTATGATTCATTTGTGAGATGTGTACTGATTAGCACATTTAGTTTTGGCCTCCAGCATGCTAGGTCAACACTGGTAACATTTTACATAACATTTTACATACCAGGTACATGCATAGATAGCACTATGTACTGTAATAGCAAGCTAATAAGTTGTTAACTATGATATGTTACAGATGAATGGTGAAAGAGTTAGGAAAATAGTGAACATATTATTGCAGTGATGGACACAAGTGCACAATTCCCATATTAAAATGGCTTGTTTTTTGTATTTCATTTGTCCATTTCTATTAAAGTAATGATTTCCAGACAGTTGTAGGTAGAATTCGGAATGTCACTGATCCAGGTTATTGTTGATGTTTTCTTCTTCCCAGGCAGATATAACAACCCATGACCTTGGATCCAAATTCGACCCATTGGAGTGTTATGCACCCATATACTCCATGCTTATCATGGGACATAGTCGGGAATTATCCAGGATATCTGGAATACATAAAAAATATTTTACAAAAGCAGTGTGAACTACATGCAACTTTTGTATACTTTATTTTCTTTTACTTTCAATATTACATTTACTCAATTCAACTAATCTGAGTGCTGCACTACAGAAATTGGCCTGTTTGTCCTATTACAAACAACTTTCAGCCAATCAGTGACTTTCACAAGGCTCACTAAAAGGAGATGCGATGTTTAGCGTAGAGTTGGCCTTCCCTAATCTAGATGTGCATTTGATACACAGTAAAGTGGGGCACGGTGGTGTAGCAAGCAGTGGAAAAAGCAGGGGTTGAACATGGAAGCCGTTTTCTTAGGTGTGTTCCAATGATCAATTTTTACAAAATGACTCCCATTTCTTTCTGTCTCTGATGATATCCAGGACTGTCCTCATGTCCATGTCTGTTAATGCATGATCTTGTCTCGTGTTTTCCATTCATGTATTTCGTTGTCTGATCGATCATGCATAATAATAATAATAATAATAGTATTTTCTTTATTGAACAATCCCGTTGACAGACCGCAATCGGTTGCAGTGTACATAATTATATGCAATTGAAACAACTCACAAAAATATGATGCCACTGCTGGTAATCTCGTGCGATACATTCAAACTACATGACCATATCATCGTGTCCATCTTCTTCTGATCCTATCTACCAGTGTTTTCTTCTGTCCCAATTCCTTCCGGATTACCTTATTGCGAATTCTATTTCATCTGGCTCTATCTAATTCTCTTAGTCAGCTGATTTCAGTCACTAGAATCCTCCTTTCGTAGGCACCAACACTCCGATTTATAAATAAACTTTAGCAGAGATTAGATGTAAGGAAGCTGTGTCCTCCTCTCATGAACCTTTGATCTCTCTTGCATATTACTAATACATGTGCTGCATTTGCTTATTGAAGTATTACTTTCACACTTTGGTTTTCTACATTAAGACAGAAGAGTTGCTTATTGAACAGGACACTTCAAAAGAAAGTTGGCCTCGTGCAAACCTGGTTTGTACAAGTTCAATTGAGGAGCTCTTAGAATTATGAAGAGGCCGTCTAGAATTATTGTCGGCCAGTTGTCTTTGAGTGGTTCGTGTTTAGGCCAGTCTTTATCTCACACTAGTAAATCTTAACAGCTGAAATTTCAACTGCGAGAGGCACACCACCCATTCAACATGCAATGCACCTCTTTATTGCTGAAGTTCGTAATGTAATAGTGGCTCAGACTTTCAGCTGACCAGTGGTAATGTACAGTGTTTTTTAATGATGCCTAGGATGCTATTCGGATTCTGAAGAAAGCAGCTGTGTTGGACATGGGTAAGAGAGGTGGCAATATCCATTGCAGAATATGGGTTCTGGGTGGAAAATGCATGAATGGGTTCTTGTACTCCAATGAAGAGACTGATGCAGGTTGCTTGTCCAGAACTACTTCTCCCGAACTGTCTCCAACCCTATTCGCTCTAGACTAGATATAAAGTTAGCAAGAATTCTAGTCAGAAGATCAGCTTCATGTCGAGAAAGTGAAGGTTTCAGGCAGCCACATGCATGGGAATTATGCTGAAGTGCTCGTGCTGTTGGATAGATAGGTAATAGGTAATAGGTATGGCCTGCTGTTTAATCTTGTTTCACAGAGTTAACCACGTTCAACCAGCTCTGCAACATATCGAATTCAAGTGGTCCGTATCAAAGGGCGTCAACTTAAAATTATTCAGAGATCACGAGTGTTGAAGCCGTTGGTTTCGGATGGGGGGGGGGGGGGGGGGGGGGGGGGGGGACGAAGTGGGGGAGGAAGTCGTGATATGAAAGAATGCTGCACTAGTTTGACTACCTGGAAAGCAAGGACAGTCGCCCCCATAAAGAGTGAAAGGCTGTTAATCGTTTGGGGCCAGCTTATGTCGAATCGGCGTCCTTCTGATCTTCTTGCCAGCACTCAACCTTCTCCCTGCCCTGTTGGCAAGAGTTCATCATTAATCTACCACAGTAGTGACGAATTGTGATCTACTGTAATGTGCTCAAGCAAATAATATTACTGTATGTAGTTATAGACATTATGGTAATTAGCTAGGCCTACTTTAGCAGGGTTCATGGGCTGTGAGGTTGGTCAATGGCTACGAAACGTTCCTTCAGCCTCTGAGAAGCTGTTTGTTCTAGGTGCGACTCACTCTTCTCGTCTCTGCAGTCTATTAATATCATTATCAATCCACATTAATATTAGTTTGTTGAAAAGATTCGAGCTGACAGCCGCAACTTTATAACAGATAACGAATCAGTGTACGGTTAATTTACGGGGACAAAGGCCAGCCTAAGATATACGTACCCTCCTTGGACCTTATGATGTCTCATTAGTCGGAAAAAAACGAAGTTTTAGTAGCCGACATGTTCCTTGAGAGGAGCCGTGGTATGAAATCACACTCATGATTCGTAGCAGTGTGATTAAGTTGCCCGATGTCGTAGGTTGTAAATACTGATAACAACAACTATAGGTCATCGATCACAATGAATTTATTGCTTAATACATTTTGCTTTTACATTGCACAATGTCAAGGTAAAGTAAGCACAGGTAATAAAATAAAGTGAACAAAGGACTTCCTAGCAATGATGTCTCCTTTAATTGATTAACTCTGCTGACTTAAAGTGAATCAGAAACTGCGCCACTGAAGCGAGAGTGCATTTGATTGTCTGCTCGCCTGTTACAGTGGTGTTGTTTTCGTTAACGAAAACGAAAATGGCAATTAACGAAAACGAAAAAGTAGCCTGTTGTGAAGCCTGTGTTCGCTCATGGGCTGGTTATTGATTAGGCTATATTATTATTTTTACAACATCGAAGCGGCTAGACTAACGTGACAAAGACTAGAAGGCACTGTGTGTGTGTGTGTGTGTGTGTGTGTGTGTGTGTGTGTGTGTGTGTGTGTGTGTGTGTGTGAGTGTGTGTAGGTGTGTGTGTAGGTGTGTGTGTAGGTGTGTGTGTGTGTGTGTGTGTGTGTGTGTGTGTGTGTGTGTGTGTGTGTGTGTGTGTGTGTGTGTGTGTGTGTGTGTGTGTGTGTGTGTGTAGGTGTGTCGGCATCACATCGGCACTGCTCATGCCAGTCCCAAGCCTGGATAAAGAAGGAGGACGATAGGCTACTATAGGCTAATCATCCTTGTTATGACGCATGTCATGTGTCTTTAAACCGCAATAAGCGTCTGTGTTTTCTATCAAAGCTATTGACAGCACATGTCTAACTGTTAATATTACCAAATTAAGAAAAAAAATAGCCAGGGTGTAAAGAGGGTGGGAACGCGTATGAATGGCGTTCCCACTGCTCTCGAAATTATTGACTTGCGTTCCCACTGCGCATCATGATGGAACCCTGGAAGCAGATGCATTTCAATGAAACTCTTCATCAGCGTTCCCACTGCTCATATTCGGCGTTCCCACTGCTCACCCATACCTCGACTTCCCTAGCTATAGCTAGCCTTTACTACTATGTCCATCACTGTAGCCTAAACGACTATAACATGCTTGCAGCTTTGCCTTCCCTTTTATATATCAATCTTTTATTCGCCAAATGATGGCAGCACAATTAATAAGACAACTTTTAATAAGTTAGCCTACTTGTTAGTCAGGACGTATAGGCCTAAGCTTACATGTCCTAATGATAATTATTTATGGGCTTTGCGTTCAAGTCTTTTCAAGTCAATATAATTATTTAATATTGACGACGAGAGCGTAGTAGGCTAAATTCGACTGAGATAGCCTACGATCGAGTGCTTCTCGTGAAAGTGTTCAATATCTACACCGTGACTCAAAAAAAAGTAAGCCAAATTGTTTTGCATATATCTCTAATACCTGATGACACATGAAGCTACAATTTTCCAAATATTTAGAGAAGTGGACCAAGAATATGATTCCAGAATTTCATGAAATTAAGTTGAACGGATAAAAAGATATGAATATTTAAACTTCATATACCGAAATTGCAGTTTACAAGCAATTTTCTGTCAGATTCAATAAAAAGTAAGCCAAACAATTTTTTTTACATCTCTGATGTCTGATGAGTAATCATAAAAACTTTTTCCAGATATTTAGGGAATTGAACCAAGAATAGGATTCCAAAATTTCATGTCATAAATGTGAAGGGATAGAAGGATATGGATATTTCAACTTCATAACCCAAAATTTCAGTTTTCAGCAAGTCTGTTATTGTGTAGACTTCATTTCTCCCACATTATGGCCTCCGAACAGTCCAGATTTGAATCCTGTCGACTATAAAATGTGGAGCGTGATGCAAGATCGAGCCTACCAGACAACAATACATGATATAAACGATCTGAAGCCTCGCTTGTTGGAAGTGCGGGATGGCCTGAACCAGAGGATAATCGACGTTGCTGTTGCCATTGCAATGGCGCCAGCGCCCTCAGGCTTGCGTGCAAGCAGGAGGGGGACATTTTGAGCATCTTATTTAATTAAATTATCAAACCATACTGTTGGGGTCATATTGGTAGTTCAATTCTCTACATATCTGGAAAATTTTAGAATGATTTATCATTAGGCCTTGGAGATAATAGGGAAACAGTTTATCGAATCTGACAGAAAATTGCTTGTAAACTGCAATTTCGGTATATGAAGTTTAAATATTCATATCTTTTTATCCGTTTAACTTTATTTCATGAAATTTTGGAATCATATTCTTGGTCCACTTCTATAAATATTTGGAAAATATTAGCTTGATATGTCATCAGTTGTTAGAGATATATTCAAAACAATTTGGCTTACTTTTTTTTGAGTCACGGTGTATTATGTAGGCCATACATTATACGGTACATAGGCCTACATAGGCCTACATAGCAGCTTCTCCATGTATGGATGCATGTCAGCATGTGACGTCCAACAAAGGTTTGCATCCATAATCACGTCCTGCGTGATTAACTATCGCCTAAATACAACATACGAACAGCCAAATAAGGATAAGTTAGACGTAGCTAGGCTACGTTGTGACTTGTGAATTGCCTATGTAGCCTAATCGATCGATAGCAGAACATTGACCTCGGCGTTACATGGTGGAGGGGCGATCCTTCGGCCTACGAACTTACGAAGCCAAAGTCCTACTGCATGAATGGTAGGCTATACGTAGCCTATACGTAGCCTATACGTAGCCTATACGTAGCCAGCCAATTGCGCGTTGTTTTAATCAAGAACTGTATCGGTGGAATGTGCGCAGACGTGAGGCTTCAAGTAAACTTGGTTCGTACAGCGTAGGCTACAGGTAGTAGGCTATCGAGAAGGACGGGGTCTATTGTCCTACGCTGGCCATTATTAGAAAGTGCACACAGTCATGTAGGTCCACTAATAATTTAGCCCGTCAGATAGATTAAGGGCACCTGCGGTAAAAGTAGACTGCGCTGCGTCTAACTGGTTGGCAACAATTAAGGTAAGCAAGACTTTAAAGGCGCGATGTTAAACTATACGAACAACTATAGGAAAAATTCTCATGTATGTAGGCCTAGCATAGCTAAGGTCTGTTTTGATTTTTGTCTTTAAACAGAGACAGAGTTTAGAGGCAGACCATTTGAATAAATTGTCTAGGCCAATATAATAAGAAGACGCGAAAATATTATTTGGAATCCTTGATGTAGGCCTATCTTGTCACTGTTGTCAGGTGTAGGCCTATACCCTGGTAGCCATGATTTTAGTGTTTCCAATTTAGGGACTATAGGCCTAGGCCTAAGGGGTTTCCAATGGACATGGTGGCAAAGTAGGCTTTATATATTATGCTAGCTATTAATTTTGGGCTTGAACTCGTAAGTCTCCCTTCCTTCTGAGTAGGCTAGTCATATATATATGTATATATATAGGCCTATATATATATATATATATATGTGTGTGTGTGTGTAGCCTATACCGAGACAGACAGACAGACAGACAGACAGACAGACAGACAGACAGACAGAAGAGCGAGAGCGAGGGAGGGAGAGAGCGTCCGGAACTGTTAGCCCGAGAAACCATGCAGGTGGGTTACCGTGGGTAGGCCATTACGCCCCTCTGCTGATGAATATCAGGATATGGTAAACTTAGGATGCGAGCAGCAAAAAGCAAACTTTGCAGCAATCTTCACTCCCGCCGTAGGCCTAGCCTACTTCTCAGGCTCTCAGCTAACGCCGATGCCAAATTTCGGCGACAGATAGGTGATTAATTGATTGGGACTGTGGGTCTGATATCTAAAAGCACTATAATACTGTAGCGGACCAGGGGTTGGGCAATAACACCAGGAGCCGAGTACCAACCCCAGTCGTCAAGGTACCCTTAGTCAGTCCGCGCAGTAAGGCCTTAGCTGTAGACCAAGGACTAGCCGGCTAGGCTTAAACACGTTTATTGAAGAAACCACGATGATCATGTAGAGTTCACAGCACCAGCAATTTATTGCGTCACAATCGCTATAGCACTTCAAGAACGAACTGTTTGTGTCAATTTCTACAGCGCTGGGATTAGAGTTCGTGCGCCGATGCAGCAGTTTATGTAGCGCCAGAGTTCGTGCAGCAGTTTATGTAGCGCCAGAGTTCGTGCAGCAGTTTATGTAGCGCCAAAGTTCGTCGTCGATAGAGCTCACAGCGGACAATAACGCCTGCGTGAATGGACGGAGTAGATACGAAGCGTTCAGGAGTCGAACCGGCGTCGTTAGGCACAGCAGGCAATAACGCCTGCGTGAATGGACGGAGTAGATTCGCGGTGGTCAGGATTCGAACCGGCGTCGTCAGGTTCCGGTGACTTCTGTAGCGCCAGTACAACGGACTCAGTAGCAAGTGAGTCCCGTCGTCGGAAGTGATCACAGTAGATTCGCGGCGGTCAGGAATCGAACCGTCGTCGTAGAGCAGGCGGTACGTCGTATCAGCTTCTGCAGCGCCAGGGATCGAACCGTCGTCGTAGAGCAGACGGTACGTCGTATCAGCTTCTGCAGCGCCAGGAATCGAACCGTCGTCGTAGAGCAGACGGTACGTCGTATCAGCTTCTGCAGCGCCAGGAATCGAACCGTCGTCGTAGAGCAGACGGTACGTCGTATCAGCTTCTGCAGCGCCAGGAATCGAACCGTCGTCGTAGAGCAGACGGTACGTCGTATCAGCTTCTGCAGCGCCAGGAATCGAACCGTCGTCGTAGAGCAGACGGTACGTCGTATCAGCTTCGTCCGTCAGCTAGGTTGCGGTAGTCGGAAACCGCAACCCCTGTCACGTAGAGGAACACCTGAAGAGGCCGATGTTCAAGCTCGAGGCACAGATTCAGGATCCCTCTACAATAGTATCACTCAACAAGCGTTTCACCGCTCATCAAGCCAGATCATCAGCCAGCTACTACGCGTTTTACGGCGTTCTTCACCAGGCCATTCGTCTGCCTCGAAGCACGGCAAAACCTCTCTTATATAATCAACAGCGTAGGCTAAGATCCACAGGCCAAGATCCGTAGGCCAAGATCCGTAGGCCAAGATCCGTAGGCCAAGATCTGTAGGCCAAGATCCGTAGGCCAAGATCCGTAGGCCAAGATCTGTAGGCCAAGATCTGTAGGCCAAGATCCGTAGGCCAAGATCCGTAGGCTAAGATCTGTAGGCTAAGATCTGTAGGCTAAGATCCAGCAAGCAGCAATGCAAGCAATAACAGCAGCGGCAGCAGCATAGCAAGCAGCAGCGGCAGTGTAATAATAAGCTGCCGCTGCAGCAGCAACATTAGCTGCAACAGCAACAGCAGCAGCGCCGGCTGCAAACACACCGTGTCAAAACTTCAACACCCCCCCCCCTGACCAAATTTGCCGAGGCCCCCTCGGAGCAAGTGCCCAGTACTCAGGGGAAAAGCCACGCAAAATAAAAATAATAAACGGACAATATTGGCCCGTTAGAGAGAAAAAAATTTTTTTTTTTTTAGGCGGGGGTGCACACCATAGGCCTACGTCAGTAATCAAATAAAGAGCCGGCAAAAATAACCCTTAGCAAGCGAAGCCTTATTATTTACGTAGCGCCATTAATTCACGTAGCGTCACGTAAACAACAGTGACAGTCTTGACAACTGTCGAGAATAATTACCGTACAAAAACGTTACCACGGTTAGACACCATGCAGTTGTTGAACATTACAGGTATGACCCGTTAACACACCTGTAAGCCTTCACATGTAATATAACATGTGCCCTGGTGGAAACCGTAATAACAGACAACTCTGTTCACGATATAACAATACTGTAAACAAACATCAGGTCGGCTATCAAATAACTGTACAGAACCACGTGACCCAACGTGCACATTAAAGAATAATTATTATTAAGCGGTAGCGTTACAGCATGACAGCACGTATAATATCGGCAAGTGACGAAAATAATTTAGACAAGCGACATAAAAACTCAGACTGCTTCATCAAAACAAAACAAAAATATCCTATCGGTTTCACAAATCCGGACAATTAAGTCCCATAACAGTATAATATGTAACAGGCCTTACTTAGGTGCATACGGCAACAGTTACAAGCAAACGCCACGACGTGTACTATTCATTCAGTGACAAAAATAATTCCGACTAAAGAAGATCACAGACGATTTATCAAAACAAAACCGAAAATACCCGATTGGGTTTCGCAAACCCGGACAATTAAGTCCCCGATTAACGATGAAATTGTGCCACATAGTGGTCCACAATCCACAATATTTGTTTTCTCTTCGGGTACGAAGTGCAAGTCGTGCACAACCCCCGTACTCTTTTTGTTTGTTTTGGGTGCGATGTGCCGTTTGCGCACAACCCCCTTCTTCTTTTTTTTGGTTTGTTTTGGGTACGAAATGCGAGGTGCGCATAACCCCCTTTTTTTTTATCTTTTTTTTTTTTTTTTTTTTTTTTTTTTTTTTTGGCAGCGATGTCCATGATTGCGAGTTATACAGAATCAAAGAAATGAAATAATAGCAGCCAAACATGGCTGAGACTAGTAAAGAAAAACAGAGGCCAGGCACGGCTTGTATAAGCAGAGCAAAACACACTAGCCACACAAGAATTTAAAGCACAATTTTAACCTACAACCCTAAACCATCAATTTGCACAGAGCCACCTACGAGAGACTGTCCTCTAAACACATTAATTCCTGCTCTGGCACCAATATCAAAAACGATCAAAATGTGAACTTAGCAAAGCGTGCATGCAAATAATCGCAATTAATTGTGCGATTAATTAAACGATTATCAACAGAATCTCATGCAGCTAACCACGAATAACCACACGATTAATCAACCGATTTACGCGAAGCATTAGGCCTATACGGTAACAGTCCATCTGGGGACAGGTAAAAATAATAATAATACTGCATTTCTACAATAGAACTGCTCATAAAAATGGTGCTTTTCGCAAGGGAAATGTTTCCTTTTCCAATAAGAACGAAATGGTTCCTGTTTACCAAAAAGAAGATTCATAAAAAGAAAAGGGTTCTTTTCACAATTTAAAATAATGATACTTTTGCAATAAAATTTTTGCCTCGTTAAAGAATAAAAAGGTATTCCCCCCTCGTTTTGGCGATAAAAGAAAAAGGCCTTTAGCCAAAAATGGGAATCTTTTAACGTCATTCACTCACAACATCCTGTGTCGTCGTGCGCGGAACCTACACGCCGTCTACTGGAACCGGACTGGTCGACGAGTGGTACGGTGAGGTCGACCGGGACCAACCCCTGCTTCGTCGGAGCTTTCGTCGTGCAAACTTTCTTCGGTTCCAGACGCTCTGTTCCTTGATTGATCAACCGCCGGAAGGGCTGCGCCGTCGATGACTCCACCATGTCGATCTCTGGAAGTTGCTCGCTCCGCAGTCGGCTCGCTCCACTCTCCTTTCGTTCTCCCGTAGCAGTGGCGAAGTTTATCAACGTGTGATACGAAGGACTTGGCCTTCGGCGACTTTTGGAGGAGGTAGTTGACCGGACCACACGCCCGCACAATCCGGAATGGACCCGTGAAGTTACGTTGAAACTTCGGGCTGCGTCCGACGAACTTCCGTGGGCTGAAATAGTAGACCCAGTCACCTTCCTCGAACTTTGCAGGGCGCACTCGCAAGTCGTAATTGTGCTTGCGTCTCTCGGCGCTCTTCTTGAGGCTTTTCCGCGCAGTGCCGTACGCCTTCTCGAATTTCTCCGCCAGGTCGGCCACGTAGGTTGAATAGGTGAGTCCACCCTCGTCGGTTCCTTCGGGCGGTCCATAAACGAGGTCCAGCGGTGCCCGGTTCTCTTTTCCGAAGACCAGGTAGTTTGGCGAGAAACCCGTTACGTCGTGGATCGAGGCGCGGTAGGCTGCCGCCACGTATGGGAGATGCTCGTCCCAGTCTCGCTGATTTTCGCTCACCACTTTCCCCAACATTTGGTCCAGTTGCGCGTCAATAGCAGCCTGATACGGGAGCGGTTGTCTACGCAAAGATTGTCTCACCGGACGAGAGTCTCCAGTATCGATTCTATGCTGAGAAATCGTAGTCCTCCCCAAGTCATGGTCAGTGGTCGAGAAAATACTTTCATATTCGACCAATAACTCCTTCAGTCGTTCCTTCACATCAGACGGGACATCCCCAGAGATTTCGTCCATTAGTTTCCCGATCAATGAGTTGTCGTCAGCAGTGCCCGTCTGTCTCTCATTGTCTTCCTCAACCTTTACCGGGTGTAAGTCTCCTAACATTTGGTTAGCTGTCAACAGGGCAGGCTGCTCATTCAAGTTCACCACACGAATAAAAGCATTATCAGCATCGTCACCCAACACAACTCTGGCAACATGCAACCCAGGCTGGATCTCTTTAGACTCAGTCATCCAGGCTTGTGCGGAGGTCGTCAAATCACGATACTGCGTTTTACACGGTATATCACATTGAGAACGAGGAAGAACAGTTGTCTCGTCGGCAACCATAACCCTGCGACACCAAAGCGATCCATTGCCCTTAACCAAAGGAATGCGGCGTCGGCCAATAAAAAGTGCACCCTGTCCAAAACCTAAGCGACAACGATGCTGCCTTAACCAGTCCATGCCAAGCATTGGTTCACCAATCTGGTCAGAGACAAGAAAACTAGTGGCAATGGAGAACCCTTTAGAAATCTTAATCGGAGCATCAATCTGACCCAAGACTCTGATCTGCGTCCCATTAGCAGCCAAAAGAATGCGATTGCTAGGCTGGAGCGGCAAACCATCAACATCAGCAGAGGGAACCAGGCTTACCTCCGACCCAGTGTCCACTAGGCAAGTTCTTTGCTGTCCGTTGATCGTTCCACGGATGTAGATCGCGTTGTTTGTCACACCCGATGCTCGGTCTCTCGTTGTATGGTTCGTGACGGTTGTTCCGTTCTGTCCCGACGTCGGTGGGTCCGAGATGCGTGCGTCGTCACTTCGGTTGGAGAATTGTTGGCGCTGGCGACACCGGCGAGCCACGTGGCCCACCTGTCCACAGCTGAAGCAGGTTATCCCGCGTCCGGGACCACCTGAAGCGTTTCCTCGAGGCGGAGACGGAGGAGTAGGAACGGTAGATGGAACCGTCCGTGGAGCCGTCGGTTCAGCGCCGAAACTCGTCCGTTGCGAGCTTCTGAGTTCGTCCAGCTGTCGGCAGATCCTTCCTTCCATGTCTTGTTGCCACTTGCGTTGCGAAGCGAAGAAGCTGTCCAATTGAGACTGGAGCTGTCCACCGGCGTCGACTTCTTGAGACCCTCGCACTCGGTTGGCAGGTCTCCGACGATCCTCCATGTCCGACGTCTGTTGGTACGCGGACAGGCGTAGAGCTGTTCGATACGCCTCGTCGATGGTTTTCGGCTCTCGTTCTCTCACCTTGAGAGACAGCTCCCGGTCGCGGATCGCTTCAAGGAAGGCATCCTTCGCGAGAATTTCCGTCGTTTCGTTGGACGGAACCGGGTAGGCGAGGACGACGAGTCTCCGGATGTCGTGCAGCAAATCGCCGAGAGTTTCATCAACTCGCTGCCGGCGGTAGTAGAGTTGCGCTCGGAAGGTCTCTGCCTGACCCTCCGATCCGTACCGTTGGCGTAGTCTCTCGACGAGCTGTTCGTACGTGACTTCGGTGCTGGCTCCGAAGTCCCACAGCAGCTGCGTTGCCGCCCGTTCCAAGGAACAGCGGAGGAAGTCGACTTTATCGGCTGCAGTCCATCGGTTGTGCCTTGCGCACACGTCGAATTGTGCCAGGAATGACTCGAGGGATCCAGTTCCGTCGAATTTTCCGGGCTTCATGGGATTCTTTTTCTCGCTGGCTAAGCGACTGACCTTTTCCATGACTTCCGATTCCAGTTTGCCGACGTCCATTTCCGGAACCAGGAAGTTCTTGCGATCTTTCTTCGGTAGGTCGTCGAAGTCGATCTTCTCCCGAAATCGGCTGGACTCGACCTCGTAGTCGACCAGGAGGTCCCTTCCTCGTCCTGCAGCGGGTGTAGAAGTCGTTGGGAAGCCAGCGGCGTTTCCGTCCATGTCACCGATCAGAGGATTCCACATTGTTGTTGTTCCGTCGAAATTCTCACCAGTTCGTAGAAGTGCAGCGAATCTTTCAAAACCACTTCTGCGGAATCAGCTTGAAGCGGTGCAGAGTTTTTCCAGTCACCCCACTTCGCGGGACCAGTTTGTAGCGGACCAGGGGTTGGGCAATAACACCAGGAGCCGAGTACCAACCCCAGTCGTCAAGGTACCCTTAGTCAGTCCGCGCAGTAAGGCCTTAGCTGTAGACCAAGGACTAGCCGGCTAGGCTTAAACACGTTTATTGAAGAAACCACGATGATCATGTAGAGTTCACAGCACCAGCAATTTATTGCGTCACAATCGCTATAGCACTTCAAGAACGAACTGTTTGTGTCAATTTCTACAGCGCTGGGATTAGAGTTCGTGCGCCGATGCAGCAGTTTATGTAGCGCCAGAGTTCGTGCAGCAGTTTATGTAGCGCCAGAGTTCGTGCAGCAGTTTATGTAGCGCCAAAGTTCGTCGTCGATAGAGCTCACAGCGGACAATAACGCCTGCGTGAATGGACGGAGTAGATACGAAGCGTTCAGGAGTCGAACCGGCGTCGTTAGGCACAGCAGGCAATAACGCCTGCGTGAATGGACGGAGTAGATTCGCGGTGGTCAGGATTCGAACCGGCGTCGTCAGGTTCCGGTGACTTCTGTAGCGCCAGTACAACGGACTCAGTAGCAAGTGAGTCCCGTCGTCGGAAGTGATCACAGTAGATTCGCGGCGGTCAGGAATCGAACCGTCGTCGTAGAGCAGGCGGTACGTCGTATCAGCTTCTGCAGCGCCAGGGATCGAACCGTCGTCGTAGAGCAGACGGTACGTCGTATCAGCTTCTGCAGCGCCAGGAATCGAACCGTCGTCGTAGAGCAGACGGTACGTCGTATCAGCTTCTGCAGCGCCAGGAATCGAACCGTCGTCGTAGAGCAGACGGTACGTCGTATCAGCTTCTGCAGCGCCAGGAATCGAACCGTCGTCGTAGAGCAGACGGTACGTCGTATCAGCTTCTGCAGCGCCAGGAATCGAACCGTCGTCGTAGAGCAGACGGTACGTCGTATCAGCTTCGTCCGTCAGCTAGGTTGCGGTAGTCGGAAACCGCAACCCCTGTCACGTAGAGGAACACCTGAAGAGGCCGATGTTCAAGCTCGAGGCACAGATTCAGGATCCCTCTACAATAGTATCACTCAACAAGCGTTTCACCGCTCATCAAGCCAGATCATCAGCCAGCTACTACGCGTTTTACGGCGTTCTTCACCAGGCCATTCGTCTGCCTCGAAGCACGGCAAAACCTCTCTTATATAATCAACAGCGTAGGCTAAGATCCACAGGCCAAGATCCGTAGGCCAAGATCCGTAGGCCAAGATCCGTAGGCCAAGATCTGTAGGCCAAGATCCGTAGGCCAAGATCCGTAGGCCAAGATCTGTAGGCCAAGATCTGTAGGCCAAGATCCGTAGGCCAAGATCCGTAGGCTAAGATCTGTAGGCTAAGATCTGTAGGCTAAGATCCAGCAAGCAGCAATGCAAGCAATAACAGCAGCGGCAGCAGCATAGCAAGCAGCAGCGGCAGTGTAATAATAAGCTGCCGCTGCAGCAGCAACATTAGCTGCAACAGCAACAGCAGCAGCGCCGGCTGCAAACACACCGTGTCAAAACTTCAACAATACTAAGAACTCTTATTTAGCTATTGTTGAACCGGGGCGCGCTTCTGGATCGTTCTTCTATTACCTCGTTGTTCTGAATAGATTACCTGAAGGTGCGCTATATAAAAAGTCAGTGCGGAATAGGCCTACTGTGATTGACTGACTGAGGGACACTTCCGCTTCCAGTGCGTCAACGATGACGTCGCGTAGAACGCCATATATAATATTATTATCCTAAGAAGAGTCATGCGATTAATTTCTTAATTAAATTAAATTAATTTAATTAAACTTAATTAATTAATTTCCGTGTGAATGTGGGATTTAATTGTGTGAAGTAAGCAGTGATATTATGTTTTGTATGACGATAATAAGAATTAATGATTAATAATCCGAGTTGTCTCAAGATCTCTCTCTCATAGTGCTACTCTGACACTTGTCCATGCCTTTGTCACCAGTAGAATTGATCACTGCAGTTCGGTACTCATGGGTCTGCCACTTGGACTAATTGGGCGCCTTGAACGAGTTCTTCGTTCGGCTGCTCGCCTCATTGGCCGCATTCCTAAATATGCCCCCGTCTCTGCTTATATGCGTGATGTTCTTCACTGGCTCCCTGTTTCACAGCGCATCTCCTACCGAGTTGCTGCACTTGTCTGGCGTTGCCTTACTGATTGTGCTCCATCATACCTGTCTATTCTTTGTCGACCTGTCTCTGACCTTGCAGCCCGTCGAGCTCTTCGCTCTACGACAACGGGGGAGCTTTTGGTTCCTCGAGCTCGCACTTCTACAAGACAGCGCCGAGCCTTTTCTTCTGTGGGTCCCGCTATTTTGAATGGCCTCCCACTAAACTTGCGACTTATGCCTAGACTAAATTCACCTGCTTTTTATAAGTCGCTCAAAACCTATTATTTTAGCTGTGGCTGGACTGGGAGCGCCTCTGAGTAGTTTCTTGAAGAAGCGCTATATAAATTCACGAAATGAATGAATGAATGAATAATGTGGTATATTGTGTTATGTGTTTGGTCTTTTCCAGCGCTGCGTATTATGTTTGATGTGATTCTTGGTGCGTTTTATGTATTTTAATTGGTTTCGATGTTAGCCTACTGTGTGATACGGATACATAGAGCGGAACGTAATGGTATACAATGTCATGCAACATCCCATCTATTTGTCCCCGGGTACAGATGTACGCTCCGTGTAGTCGGCCGACAAATGGTTTGATTGAGGGGTGGGAAGGCTACCTGAATACGATGCTGGCTTGCATCTGGGCCGACTGCGGCTGCAGCAGCCAGCAGCTCCGAACGGCCACCACAAGCAGATGAATCACTCTGTATGCAAATGATTGCCTATGCAAATGGCTGCATGCTTTGTGGCATGTTGCGCCGCAGGTGATACAGGTAAACCAATCGGTCAGACGCCGGGCATCCGCCGAAGAAAAAACGTTTATACTGGGTTGAGACACATACCCACCTGCGTGCAGTAGTTTTTCTGGAGAATTATGTATTTCAAATTTATTTCTTTAACCACTCCAATGTTAACTATATCGGTGAGAGTAGACTGGCACGTTTCCAGCTTTAAAGTGTGCCTTAGTAATCAACCAGTATGAATTACTAGTTGTAGCCATACTTGGGAATAAACACGGCTTGTTACAGAGTCTGGCTTCAGAGTTTTGGCTCATCTATGGTTAGAAGCATACGTACTATTATGACTATAAACGAATCCTTGTTTTGTTTGGTTGTACTGGATGTGGATTTGTGAGCTCATCTACAGGTATTTCAGGTAGGGCATGAGCATTTTGTTAGATTGGTTTCTTTGTGGTGCTGGTTGATGAGTAATTTATAGATCTGCTGTCAAGATGCTCTACTCTGAGTAAAACTTCAAAGTGTGTCAATTACTTTTTTTAAACTTAAAAATAATCTGTTGGCATATAGTTGGTTTATCTCAGGAGCGTATATAGTATATACTATATACACTTTATTTTGCCAATATGGGTTAGTGTAAAAATAATTGAGCACAGATACTAAGAAGAAAAAAGAAATAACGTGCACAGAGAAAAAGTGAGCAGTTCATGTGGTGTTCATAATTAATGTGTGAGCTAGAAAGTCCTTCATGGACTGTCGAGTTGACACACACCATACTCATACTCTCTGATTGTTGTTTTGGAGCAGAATTCTATTTCATTTGGCTTCATTTAGGATTCATTAGAAACCTATCTTAAACAGCACCATTTAGAGCCCGTGAAAGAACATGAGGCTGAATGTTTGTCCACATATGAGCCATCACAGTTTTGAGACAAGGCAGGATTCGGATAGAGATTAACTAGAAGCCTAAAGCTGAAGAATTACTTCAAATGGTTTGAGATAAACTGGAATATAGTTAGTATATAGATGCAGATATGGTCAGACCTTGATTTTCTTGAAAAGTGTGACACCTGTCTGATACCTGCTATCACAAATGCCCATATTTAGCCAGATACCCACTACCTGGACATGATATGATTTAGTTAGATATATGATTTTTCTAGAAATGTATGGATTTGGTTAGATATTAGCTGCCTGGAAATGTGGTCTTAGTCTGGCTGCATATGAACCATTGCAAAACGCCTAGATGTGCCAGATATCAATTGCATGTATTGGAACACTGTACAGTGTGTATGGAACATCCAAATCTAGATTTGTATAATCTGTTTTAAATTATCGTGAACTAGCCAGGCACAGACTGAAAGTACCTCACTGATAGATTGGTTGAAAGGAGTAATTGAATCTATGTATTATTTGTTAGTCCAATGAGATAAAATGCACGTGATATAATATTAGTCAGTGTGCTGTTTATTTGTATTGCATATTTTACAGCAGTTTGATTAGTGCTGAAATTTGAAATTAATGGGAAGGGGTGAAGAAACTGCTGTCTGCCAATACAGTTTGGTTTCGTTGCCAAGTAGTGTTGTGACACTAGTTCAGCCAGTATACTGCATGTGATGTGAAGTTCACTGAATCTTTTGAATCCTTGATCTAAATTGTTGTAAGCAGCCAAAATTGTTTGCTTTTAAAAATTATTGTAGCATGGCTATTTTAAGGTCATCAGGTCTCATGTATATGTATATATATATATATATTATATATATATACATGTATATATATATATATATTGGTATATAAATGTTTTCATGAATTTTTTTGTTGATTTAGAATTTAACTTTACGATGGCCGAAATGAACAAAGAACCTGCAGCGAAGATAAATTTTGCTAGTGCCAAAAGCCTCTTTGAAAAAGACAAGGTGAAGCCAATTTCTAAGTCAACATCATGGACCACTTCATCGTCAACTGGTCCTGCGATGCAGATAAACATTGCAAATGGTGTTAAAGTGGAGAACAAGGTGAAAGATCCACTTCAATCTCCCTCTGGTGGTGTACAGGGTAGTTCAGAGCCTTGGAAAACAGCTGGTACGTTTTCTTCGTCATTTGACAGTTCAACAGATGCTCCAAAAATGAACTTTGTTCTTCCAAAGAAACGGGGCGATACATCTGATTTGAGATGGCTGACAACTGTTCACAATTCAAAACCACTAGGAACCTCTGCGTACTCAGAAAAAGGGAAGTCGAACACAATTGACGCAAATCGTGGGCCTCAAAGGAACAAAGCACACATGATTAATGGAAGCGGTTTACCAGCAGGCACCCAAGGTAAGAACCAACTGTTTTAGCCCGTATCGTCACTGATCAATTTATTTTAGAACTAGGTCAGAAAATGCGTTAAATGAAAATGATGAATCTGTGCGCACGATATAATTTTGCCAAACCTTCACTAGAAACAAGTTGAAGATAATGTTTAAAAATCAATCAATCCACAAAAGAAGTTTGATCTGGAGATTGTATTAGATTTCCAGCAAATTTTACCAATGTTAATAAGTAGCTTGATATAAAAATATTTTGTGTATTTAATATATAAATAATTTTAAAGTATAATTATTTTAGAGAAAACTAAGCTTTGCTAGTTTATTATTAAGTTTGATGTGTTAAGATATATAATAGCATTGAGCAAGTTCAGATCTAACACCTTGTCAGTACTCGCCTAACCCATGCTTTGGTTAAGCAGCTTGTTTTGATAATTTTTTAGGTGAGACTCCGTACGCTGATGCTTTGATTCCAAAGTCTAGTTCTTCAGGCAGTCTGACAGGTAATTCGACGGGTAAAATGGCTTCTAAAGATGTCACAGCCAGTAATGCTGGAAAAGGCACATCCAGTGCGAATGCTGCATCCAGAGACTATCCAGACTCTGCATTGGTCAAACCACACTCGTCTAGTGTGAAAGTTGTCACTACTGATGTGCTGAAAAGTGCAAACCACAGTGCCACAGCAGCAGTGGTACCTAAAATTGGCTTAGCACCATCTGGAAGATTGGAAACTAGAAAGGAAGATCATAACTTGGGAAAGGTTGAAAACACTACCATTGTTAAGTCATCAATGACAGTGACACTGAGTACAGGTGGTGGTGGTGGTGGTGTTGGTGGTGGTGGTGTTAGTGGTGGTGGTAGTGGAGTTAAGGAAAAGGGTGTGGAAAATAGAACTGCTTCCGGATTTTCTGCTGTGTTGGAAGAAATCCAATCACGGAAATTAACGAGCATCAATGTTGAAAGCCATGCAAAGATTGCTGGAAGTAGTATAACTGCACACAGTGCACAGCCTTCACAAGGTCTCCATCCTCTAAACGTTCCAAGTCTTCATGCCGCCGCTTCACAACCTCCGGAGCCTCTGCTGCCTCCGCCGGCTCCACATGTTCCTGCAGTTTCACATCTCCAGCAGTTTCCACATTCTGGAATGTCAGAGAAAGCCACCGGTGATGAGAATCCGGATGAAGACGGTCACAGACGAGTAAAACTAATGAATTGGAATCCGGTAAGCCATAAAGCCATAAAGTCATAAAGCCATTCAATTGCAAATGACTTACAAGTGAGCTTTGTAATGCCTCTGAAACTGAAATGTCAAGTGTAAAAGCTTTCTCAAAGTATAAGTCATGAAATAAGTAATTTAATTCTCTGGGTCACAAGTATTCGCGGAATGAAGGTTCCTATGTCTGAGTTCTTGGTCAGAAAATAGGAATTCTTTCCAATTTTGTCTGGCATTTGGGTTAAGCAATTGGTGTAACTTGTGTTGTAATTGTTGTGTGTGTTTGCATTTGGTGTGTATTTAATTGTAGGTAGTTTAGGTGATGGACACTGTAGGGGTTTGCAGTTGTGTCAGTGCTGTGTGCTTTACAGTTAGATGTCCAGTACAGTTGCCTCACTCCCACTCGTCCAGTGATGGATTTAGTGATGGATTTAGTGATGGATTGCAGACCTGTATGGCAATTTAACACGTCACCAATATCTCGTTGTCAGCCGGCTGAGAAGAACGATCAGCGCCACAAGTGCGAGTCAATGGCATTGCGGAAGTTCTAGGTCTGTCACAAAAGAACTGTTCTTGTTGAAGTGACCCTGGGAGGGTGAAGCCAGCTGGCACATTCGGCTTAAGGTCAGATGCTTCCAGATGCATGACTTCCACTGAGCCATTATATTTATTTGCATGAGCACTTTTGAAATAAATGAAGTTGAGACTGTAAGTAAAAATGGCATCAGGGTCCATTTCCGGCATCATAAGTGATGGCTTATAATTGGCTGGTAGAACTCATTTGTCAACAGCATGATAAAGAGCTGCAATAGGGGGCCTCTCTGTCCTGCCAGACATCCAAGATTTTCCTAATTAGGTGATGATAATATGTCACGACAGAGAACGATGGAATCGGCAGGTTACTTCAAACAGCTAAAGATGGTTGAGATATATTTCCATATTTTTTAATCTACTTGAACGATCATGTTCTTCTAGTAACACTGGCACTGCTCCTTTTCTTTAGAGAAACAGTCTCTGTAGTTCTAGTAGTCATCTCCATTTGTGTTGATTCGTTGGTGATGGCTGGCACTTCAATTGTCTATTGTGGGAAGTCTCATGAAGTTTGACCAATTTAGCATCTAGAGATTCATTGTCTGCATGTACAGCTGGTGCAGGGCACTGCTGATGACAAGGTGCTGACAGAATTCTTCTCAGCGGCTTGTGACTTGTAATGCTTGTAAGAATGTAATGCAGAAAATGATTAGATTGTAGTCATGTATGAGCGGAGGGACCAGTGTGTGGTCGTCTTGGATGATGACTAGATTGAGTCAGTTGCTGTGTAAGATGTGTGTTAGTGTGTGTGTGTGTGTTAGTGTGTGTGTGTGTGTGTAAGATGTGTGTGTTAGTGTGTGTGTGTGTGTGTGTGTAAGATGTGTGTGTGTATGTGTGTTAGTGTGTAAGATGTGTGTGTGTGTGTGTGTGTGTGTTTAACGATCTAACACAGACAGAAACTTGACATCTGCTGCATCTGCTAGGGGACAGCTTGGATCTCTCCTGTCATAACCAGCTGGGAGTTGAAGGTGACCATATTTTCAAGGAAATGGAGTGAACTTCTGTATACATGAAGCATGGCAATGGCTGCTCAGATCCTTAGTTTATGAAGTGTAAAGGTAGCTAACTAAGCAGGTCTAATATTTCAGACTTTCATTATTAAGATACCTCACGATCATTGAGATGATGTCTTAAGGCAGACTTTTGTCATGAGGTTCATTTGTAAATGGTATGAACACACACACACACACACACACACACACACACACACACACACACACACACACACACACACACACACACACACACACACACACACACACACACACACACACACACACACACACACACACACACACACACACACACACACACACACACACACACACACAGGTGATGAAGTTAATACTGATAATGGCTAACTTAATGACAAATCTGGTTTCGGATAGATATATATATATATGTATATATATATATGTATATATATATGTATATATATATATATATATATAGCTAGATTTAATCATCAGGTGCAGAATAATTGTTCTGCTAACTTCAATTGTCTATACGATACTTTTTCTGTTGATTTGTCTGTAGACCAAACTCATGCAGGAGCTGTACAAAATAAACTTACAGACAGAGGTAAGATTCATAATCAAGTATCTAAATCACCATTTTTACTAAAATATTTTACAGTTCATCATGCATGTGAGATGTGGATTTGGAGAAAGATGCTAAGGATTTCATGGACGGAGAAGAGAACTAACGAATCGGTGCGCGTGGAGCTCGGAATAGAGAGGGAGGAGACACTGCAGCAAACAGCAACTTGGAGGAAACTGAGCTACTTCGGCCATGTGATGAGATCTAATGGTTTGGAAAAGGAGCTGATGACGGCATGCGGTGAGGGAAGGAGAAGATGTGGAAGGCCAAGGAAGAAATGGTTGGATGAGGTACAGGAAAAGTCTGGCATGAGACTGGAGGAGCTAAGAGAGGCGACTAGGGAGAGGGTCAACTGGAGAGGATACATCAGGGATATCGCCAGAGCTGCAGAAGCTGACGGCACCAGGTGAGGTGATTTTACAGTTTTATTGCACTTTTGGTTGTTAAATGTGTGTCATACTTGAAATGTGTGTTGCAATTGTAATTATATTGTTATATTGTTAGGGGAGGGGAGGGGAGGGGAGGGGAGGAGAGGAGAGGGGAAGGGGAGGAGAGGGGAAGGGGAGGTGGAATGGAGGTAGGGAGGGATGGTTGGATACTCTTTTCAGCCACAGCAACGCGTGGCCGGGTACTCTAGTCTATAATAATATCTTAACTACTAATGCATTATTTTGCCATGACTATTAATCGGAATGAATGAGAATGTGTTTATATAATGCATTTATTAATATGATTTGTGTGGTGTAACAAGGACCAGCATTACAATTGTATCCCGTTTTGCAGTTGGAGGCAGCTGATAATTACACAAACATGGAAGGTTATCTGGAAAAGCTTCCAATCAGCAAAGCAAAAGATACTTTTCTTAAGACTTGGAAGCGACGCTACTTCAAAGCTCACAATGGCACTCTACACTATTTTGAGGTAACGGCTCTCTTATAATCTTATTTATCTGAAAACTCTTGTCTAGTAAAGACTAAAGAAGTCTTTGTGGATGACTTAAAATGAGATACTGGATTGAAATGATTTGGCTTATGAAGTATCAGGGTACATGTAGAAGCAGCAAAGGCATTAAGTGGAAAGCTAATAGAATGCTTGCATCTTCACTTGCTTGATTGCTCTTCTTTGTTCCTTATTACCTTTAGAAAAGTTATCTGTGCATTGAGGACTTTATAATGCATTACCCTTTAATTTGCAAGAGTGCTTAACATTGAGCAGCATTTTTATGGACCCTAATGAACAGTACATCGTAAATTGGATCTTTGTAATTGATTTCGAGTGTGTTATTTATGATTTGCATTTTGGTGGATTAAGATCCGTAGATCCAATTTTACTAATTACCAATTTAGTGATGCAATGACTTAAGTTTTATAATTTTATGTTTTAATGTTACTTGGTATATAATATATTTTGTTGTTTTAATATTACTTGTTTACTTACTTACTTGGAAATAATATTTAAAATTGAAGTCGATCGGTGAGAAGAAAGAATCTGGAAATTTCAAGCTCAATGGAGGACGAATCGAGGAAATCGGAGAACGGATGCTTGGAATTGAGGATGGAGTGAGTAGCTGTTAGATTTAACTGCATTAACAATTGCATTACCTGTTGGTTATCCTACCAGTAACTGTTATTCAAGTTTCATTGGCTGTCAGACGATTTTATAAATGTTATTATTGTTAAGATTTTCTATTATAGCCATAGTTATATGAATGCAATGTATTTTGTTGACCTAAACACTTGACTCTTGACCTCCCTGGATTATGACTTGGAAATGGAATGGACAAAGCGGCTATTGCATACTTGATTTTACGTGACACCATTAAATAACCGGATTTCTCTTATGCCGTTTTGGTATGGCACTAAGAAAATTTTCAGATTTGCATTACATTACCGGGTACATTATTATGGTGCCTTTCACTGTTTTAAGTGCTGTCTATGCTGAGTATTATCACCAGTTTTGAAATAGAATTAAAAACTGTCCTTGTACCTTATGATTTATATGATTATTTGTGAAACCATTGTGATGCCAATGTTTGCAAATTGCAATTGATGACAATGACTATTTTTAGCGAGGACATTACTTGGTGCTGAGGTGTTCAGCTGAGAAAGACTATATGGATTGGAGGAGAGCGCTTCAGTCTCAGACTGTCGACGGAATTCAGTCGTCGTGGGTGAAACCAATCCTACGATCATCGTCAAAATCAAATGCTAAGGTAGCAACGTCAGCTTCATTGTTACCGTTCTCATCTTCAGATTGTAGTATACCATGTATGGACCTAACACATAATTAGATATATACGTTGTAGTCTGCCTCTGCCTTAGAAGCGTTCTTCGATTTAAACTGAAGTTGGCAATGTAAATAATGCTGTATATTCAATTGTGTGCACATGTGTCTTCTGTATTGACTGAAAGGTCAATATCGTGGACTCTCGTGTTTTAGCCACTTGGCGCTGCTGATATAATGCTGACAAGTGGGCAGCAAAGGTAAGCAAACTGAGCCAGGTTATTACTTGGATCATTGATAGTCCAGCATGCAGTATCTTTGGTGCCCACTCATCATGCCATCCATTGGTTCTTGGTCAAATACAAGATGGGTGAGGTTGGGTGTGTGGGGGAATTAATAAACATACCCTGTCCTTCAATTGCTGTGGCTTTCTGTGCGTCTCTTCCTTGACTTATTTATGATTGATTGCCTTTCGATTGCGGTTCTCACATAGATTAGCTAGCATAACTTTGGCTGGATTATGTCAGACATGGTTTCGGATTATAATCAGAAACAGCTTGTTCAAACTGCACTGGACCTTGCATAAAACACAACCTTTGAGATGCACATCAAGCACCATGTTATGGTTAAACATTGTGCTGTAACAAGGAGATCAGTTTCTGTTGCTGATATCAGTTTCGAGGTCAAAGTTTATGACTATGCTATGAGTGTATGAATTTCATTATAAGCATGCAAGGTCTTTTGGGCCATGGTTTATTTGTTCTTAGATGTTATTGTTATGAAATCTTGACTATTGTCAGTTTGTATGTGCACTTGTTATAGCGCCCCTTCAAGCTCTCTCTACTCAGAGGCGCTCCCGATGCAGAGCGGACACTGCATCGGAGTTTCACGCCGAAGCGCTGAGCAATTGTAAGTGAAGGACTTGCCCAAGGTCCTTACGCGGCGAGGTGGATTCGAACCTCGGACCTTCCGGCTCCAAGGCAACGACGCCAGCACTAGACCACCGCGCCTCAGTTGAGTTGTTGGTTATGGGTGCCCGCAGATATGTTTGCAGAAGGGTCTAAGCACAATGGTCATAGTTAAATTTTTCAGCAAGAGCTTGAAAAATGCAAAGCAGGTAATTAAGAACATGGGCATTTTTCATGGAGATTTCTAAATATAAATTTCTCAGTTTAACTTTATCATCAGTGCTTTACTTAGACTTAGACTTAGTTCCTCCAGTTCTGATCGGAGCATTGGTCAACAAGTCCTCGCCACTCCGCAAGGACTTGTCAACCAATGCTTTAGTGTGAAGAAATTTGTTAAAAACGAAATAGTAGTTTAAAAAGTGATGTATGGTTTCCAGCCACGGCAAGTGCCCCCACCATTCGTTCTATGTTTAGGCACCATGGTGTTGGTTGTTGGTTGTCAGGTGACTTGAGTTGGTTGCATTATTCCTGGGTTCCTAGATTTCAAATTTATGCACTTTTGTTTTTTTATTGGCATCTCCCAACTGTGTATCAGATACATTTAAAACTTTTAATTTAGCTTCATTACTTCTTGGAATTTTCTTGGGTTTTTACTTAATCTTACTCAGTGTATCATTTTAGCTAACATGGCATCCAGAATGCTGATCAATGAGCTGTTACGAATATTACATACAATTGGTCAATATCTTTAGACTGGGTTTTCATGTTAATGAGGTAGACAGCCAGATGAACTATTTAAGTTGATGCATTAGTAAGTAAGTTTTTACTGTAGTTAAACTACAAGTGAGTTGGACTCTGATGTTGGCCAATTTTAAAGTGATTCTGATGTTATTCAAACAGAAAGTGATCATCCTGGAGCTTGGCAGCTGTGCTATTCGTGCAGGAATTCTTGGCGAAAGTGGTGAGTCATTGTTTAACATCAGGCTGACGAACGGCGATGAGTACAGTTAAATAAAGGATCCACAGGTTAAGATAGTGACCTAAGTCCTGATATAAATAGCATTTTTAAAAGTGGTTTGGTAAATACACAGAAACTTTCTGGCAATAAAGGCACATCAAGCAGTTGTGTTATATTGAGGTAAAATTTTATTTGAGTTTCATGCATCTGAATGTGTTTACATGTATTCAGGCTTGTTGTTCTCCTGCTGTGTGTATCATATATAAGTTTCCAGTCCCAGAAACGTCTTTTCACACCAGTCAGTCTTTCATAATTATCACTGATAAGAGAGGTTGATTGGTTGATAAGTTATCACAATGGATGTAGAGTGTACTTACGCTCGAAATCTTGGTAGTGAACGGTGTGCATTTTATGTTTGTCGGACAGTGGCTTTGCCTGACGTATTCTTGCCGACAATTGTTGCCACTCACCGTGAAACTGGTCAGAGAAGATTCTGCTTTGACGCAGTTCTACCTGAAGTGAGAGCCTGCAGCACAATTTCATATCCTATTCGACCAACGGCTAAAGTCGACAAGGTCATCTTTCGGTTCATTTATTTCTATTTCTCGTTGTTGAATTGTTTTTTGAGCTGTTCTAATCGATTTTCTTAAGCATGTCATCATGTAGAAAAAAGATGTCACTATGAATTTGGTTACACGCAAAGTGATAGAACTGCTTTTTACCGGTAGGTAAAGCATCTTAGAAATGAGAAGGTATATGTATGGTGATGAAGAGGAAAAATTGAGAAAAATCAAGTAAATTCACATTCATGATTCTTTTGACTGACCATTCTCTGTTGTCTTCTAATTGACGTTTCAAGAAGCTTTTGCCATTCGATTATCGTAATCCATTGCTGATTAGTAGACACAAATGTTTGGTGACTTTTCTGAAATGAATAGCGGTTGAAGAAAATGAGTGATGACAGGCGATGTGAGGCTTGCAAAACATGAACTGCATCACCAAGCAATCACTTGCAGGGCTTGAAAACGACATTGTCTGGGCATTCTTGGCATTTCCATAAGAGACTTGAATGATGCTGCACGCAGACGATAATTCTTCCTTTGGTGCGCACAAGACCTAGAAAATAATTGTGTGAACGCTGACCAAAAACACCCAGAAATAGCAGCAAATAATAGATATGGTTGCAAGAATGTCATTTTGTTTTGTACAACAGTATTCAATTGATTGGGATTCAGTGCCAGGATTGTTTGATCACGTCTTTCATCAACTGAAGGCCGATCCATCGCAGTATTCTGTGAGTTACAATTTTCAATAATTATTGCAACTATTAGAATATGATCATTAGACCGTACAAATCACAGTTAAGGGTATTGCGGTTAGCACTTGTACAGTTTGTCGAATTTCTGTTGCCACTAACATCTAGTACAGCAGGAATCATAAAGTCTATTGTTAAAGCACCACTTGATAGTCGGCCAGCTCATTCGCAAGTGCTGTAATGTTGGAATGGTATTGGCTTTTTTGTTTCAACTGCAGTTCTTTCTGATCTCAACGACGAAATTTTTTTTGTAACTGTGTTTACCACAATGTTGTTTTGGGCTGCTGTGGAAATTTAGCGACAATCTAAAATAGACAAGTTACAATATTACAACAGAGCAGGTAATAGAGTTTGATTTTTTCAATTCTTATTATGGCTGATCCTAGTGTTAAATTCGGTTGTGACTTGTAATGTTTTGCTGTGCCAGTTATGTAGTGTTTAGTTAGCAATGGTGTATTTATGTTGATTCGATATAAAACTCGATATTAAACTCTCGATATTAAACTATTAAACTCTGTTTTCTGTTGCCTGACTTGATTATAATTATCTCATGTATGAGTTACATTCTGAAAGTGAATTGCTATGCTTGACATTGCTTGTGCTGCAGATAATGTTCAGCATTCCAACCGACTTCAGCGACAAAATCAAGTCACAGTTCATTGATTTGTTTGTGAATCGTTTCAACGTCGGCGCCATCAACATGGTTTGCCAGACGATCCTCTCGCTCTACTCGTACAAAGCTTCGTCGGGCGTTGTCGTCGACATCGGAGATCGCATTGAAATTCTGCCGATCGCAGATGGTTCGTTTTAGTCGCATTGACATTATATTGGAATTAATTAATATATTCATTGTCTGAAGATGTTAAATTTAAGACATGAGATATATAGTTAGTCTATAGATGTCAGATTCTAACGTTAAACACTGGTGAACCTGTGTCTATGGTGCTTGAAAGGTCTGTCTCATTCTAGCTTAGGGTATACGGTTTGTGGTTGTTTGTTATGTCCGTGTACCAATTACAAGTCAGGTTCTCTCAGGTTATCATTTTGCCAGTTTTTGAAAGAGATGATAAACAGAACTGGGTGGCGTAGAAATGAATTGTTCGTGGTGCGGCCAATCTTTAGATCAGGTATGGAAACCTTTCATCTCCACAATTATACAAGTCAAGTTCCCTAATAAATTGTTTTGCGTGGTTAGTTGAAGTCAAGGGAAGAAATAATGAATGAATGTGAAGGTTTTCTTTGTCGCTTAGGTTATGTGGTCGAGGGTGGAGTGACGAGGGTGCCGTATGGTGGTCAGATGATCACAGACGCCCTCAACCGTTCATTCACCGACCGACGATACCGCTTTTCCACAGACGTTGAATTCCAGATTGTGCGTTTGGCCATGGAAAAGGTCGGTTGAGATATCTAAAGTATTTTGATTTGTTTTGTTTAAGGTGGAGCAGACGAAAAACTGGATTTAGAAGATTTTGAATGATTTTGTGGACTATTAGAAATAACTATTAGCATAGCTTACATGACAACATGTTTAGTGGGAAATGGTACATCAATTGAGAACAAGATGAATTTATGAATACAAGTTTCATGTATCAAGTTGTAAAGCAATGTGCTTTAGCGTTGACTAGAAAACCAGTTAATATGCAGAGAGCGTACCTAGTGATTGACAGACGGAAAAGGGGCTTCATGATGCTTGAATCGTATCCATGTGACAGATAGAGTTGTCAAACTGAAGTCACAGTCAAGTGTCCACTTGGATAATTAGAATCATGAATGGTGTGATGAGTTCTAGGGTTGTAGCAGGTTCAGGATATTTTTGAGCCAAAAAGAGCCATCATTTATTTACATCTTGACACTTAATTCAGTGCCATTCAATATATTTTAATGATGAGTTGCATTGTTTCTCGGTTACTTTTCTAAAGCACATTCTCATCATTCAAGTTTTAAGTAGCTGAGAAAGAAGCACTGCCACAGCTCAGCTTAATTGGTATTATAGTTCATCAAATTCAATTTGCAATTGCTGAAAGAGTCAAAAGAGATGGGACTTCTGATAATGCATCTAAGTTGATAAATGGCTTAATTAAACTGACTTAAATTTTGTCTGTTTGTTGTCAGCTGTGCTATGTGTCGAGAAACTATGATAATGAATTTAAAGAGTTCCAACAGAATCCAGAGAAGTTCAATGCTTGCATGCCACTGGATGCGTACGACATGCCCACCGGAAGTTTTAAGTTAGTAATAGATGCATTTACCTCGGTTGACACTAACTAATGCTTATAATGTCGTATTATAGAAATGGTTGACTGCATAATATGACAAGTACAGCTTTTATGTGCTTATTCGCCTATTTTTGTCCTTTATCTTTTCACCATTTCTTAACTTGTTCTACTTTTGCATTTTCTTAGTTTCCACTTTTCTTATATTTTCTTTCTTGCATCTTTATTATTTCGAAGCCCGGAGTCTGTATGATGATGATGATTGCAAAGTAAACAACAATTGTTTGTGGTTTTCATGACAACAAATCGGATGCGTTGCTAGTGAGATGTCTTGTGTATTTGTTTATTGTTTGTTTATTTGCAGAGACATATCGAATGATCTTGGTTGCTTCCAGAGTGCAGAGGGTCTGTTCGACACGTTCTTCTGGGGTCTGGACAATCCACCGATTCAGGAGATGATCCAGAAAGCAATCCAGACGTGTCCCATTGATATGAGACGACAAATGTGGAGGTACGTAGAGTAGAGTGTGTGCAAATCACTGAACTGCGAAATAAAGGAGACTAGTCTGAACAATTTGTATTAACTGCATTAATTGTGTTTCTATATCCGATTAACTAAGTGGAGAAAAGGGAAACCAACCTGCTAGAAATCATGTTCAGCTGCTGTAGGTTGAAGGAGGCACTCGTGCATGTACCACAATGGTTTTACAGTTTTACAGTCTATGTCTAACCAGTGCCGCCAAGAGGGGAGGGTGCAAATGCCCAAGGGCCTGGCAAATTTTGGGGCCTGGGCTGAGTAGTTATATATATATATATAAAGTTTACTATTTTATGCCTTTTTAAATGTAATTATTACTGGCACTTAACTATAATCAGTTTAAATTTAAAATTTACCGAATAGAATCATAATTGTGTATATAAATATTATGCTTGTATCCGCACTTTATTCTTTTAATTTGTGTCAAACAAATTTCGGGCCTGTGACTGCTCTGGCCAGTGCCCCAGAATTTCTCTCATAGGCAGCACTGTGTCTAACTTAAGTCACATAAATAAAAGCCAATGATTATTGGCTGCTCGGTCGTATCTCGCTGTGCTGCATCTGCTGCTCTGATGAAGAGATCAAAAGAAGGGAGAGACGATGGAAGGGCTTTCCTCCCTTTCTTTTTGTTTTTTGCCTGCTTTCCCAATGCCACTTCATCCTTACCCCAACTTTCATTTCATAGTAACAGCATTTTTTGACTAATGATAATTTTTATGCTAGCGTTAAGTATTAAACAAAAAATGTATCTTCGCTTCATATACAGCATTAACAGCAAGTTTCTGTGCTTTCCTCTGTGTTGGTCTTGATTTTACCCTGACTATTGGGTCCTGAAGCTTCCTTAAATTGATACAGAATAAGAGACATGCTGTCATAAAAACCATGGAACTTATTTTCCTACTTGATTTTTGTTCAATGCTGATGAATTGTTGATTTTCATTGCAGAAGCATCTATCTGAGTGGCGGTGTGACATTAGTGAAAGGATTTGCTGAGAGATTGCAGGCTGAGTTAGCCAAGTTATCACCTTCCGCAGTTGTTGTTCAAGTAAGCATATTCTGTTGATATTGATTTATCGCGGATATAATTCAGATTGATTGACTAGAGGGGCTGCTACTTCTGTTTTTTATTTAAATTGTTACTTTCTGTTCATTGAGTTTTATCGGTAGTTGACTGATATACTGCATAACACTTAAAACTCTGGTAGGTAGATAGATGATGGGTTGATAGATTGGTCCATTTTGCAAAACATGTTAGACCATCCATATTCTCTAATCAATATAACACTGAGCTGTTCTTATGCTTCAGTTACACATTGTCAGAAAAGTGTCTGTTTAAGGAGTAAATTGATCCAGCAGTTGCTGATGTAATGAAATTTGTGTGGTTGTGCCAAACTATATTTTCTTGGTAAGAGGTTCTAATCCCGGAAAGGAAATATTTTTAGTCATGATGATTCCAGTAAGAAGTCTGCTGGTTGCAGTCTTCAAAATCCACTGCTAAGTTATCAATTACAAGTACATGTAGGCCCCTATATTAAAAGGCAATTGAATGCAGCTGCCTTTGCAGCAATGCTTGCACCATCGTCATAACATGCAGGAATTAAAATGCAGTATTGTGTAACATAATGATGATGCTAATGATGTCTTACTAGGATGTTTTTTCTTCAAATTTAGGTGCATGCCGCTCCAAACAGGTATCACAGTTCCTACCTTGGCGCTTCGGCCTTAGCGTTGATGCAGGCGTTTGATGATTCTTGCATCTCTGCCAGTGAATGGCGTCAAACTGACCATGCAAAGATTCTTAAGAAGTGGAGAGCTTACTAGCAAGCACTTCTTCAATCAATGCAGTGCAAGACTTATTGTTAATGAAACCTTAAGACTCAACTTATTTATTGTAAAATCTGCATGGACTTCAGAGTGACTTTCAAGTTACGTTTCACTATTTTGGTATTGACGCAAGTATTCTAAACCGGTTTGAACATATCAAGTAGTCTTTGAAACCAATTTACTAACTGCATTCCAGGATGTTTTGCAGTTTGTTTGAAAGTAGTAATAACTAGATTTGGTAAGAAGGCTAATTAAATAAGGATGCATTGGTTATCAGTAATTATTGCTGATCTGTTGCTAGTAAACTACGTTGATGTTTCATTGTGTTTGATGCAAGTTATCGTGCAGCAGCTTCACAAAGATTGATTTCTTATTACGCTGTGAAGAAGCTGCTAAGGAAGGCTGTCAACTAATTAGACAGCTGCTATGTATTTACTGTGGTGAAGCGGTCAAATACAGTCATAGACAAAGAGGAACTTTGAGAAGAGCTGTAGCTGTTCAGCGTACAGCCAGGTTAAACTGGTTAGCAGGCCTGGTCATGTAGAAGTCTTGCCAAGATCAGCAAAGAGTGAAGATGATTGGATAAAGCTGCAACACTCTAGCACTTACAGATACTTTTTAATTGATAGTACTCAAATAAAATAATTTCTTTAATTTGTTGGATGGGCGTCTACTGCAGAAGGCATTGAACAATAGCACTGACCACAACCATGTCATTTAGGTCAAGACTCCAGTATGACAGATAAATACACAATTCGACATTCCATGGAAATAACCGCAATGATGGAAATTCGAATCAACATGAAGCATCTGAAGAAGATCTTTCACCACAAATAGTTCTTATCTTTGAAAGAGTAAAATGATTTGTTTGAATAATCACAGGCCTGGAAAGCAATGACCAATATTAATGAAGTAGGAATTCATTAGTTGATATGATTAATTTCTTAATGTAGACTAAATAATCCCTTTTATACAGCTTTTCAGCTCCCTTTGACTTCCTAAACATATGACACATCAGTCTGAAATCCAGCAGCTAACTAGCTTAGAAGGTCAGCAGTTCATTGGATCACATCTAAGTGTGATTGTCAAAAAAGCCATGTCTACAATTCCATGTGTAATGTAGTCACTGTACATTAAGTAAGTCTTAATAGTGCAAGTCAAAATGTTATTGTTGCTGGATGAAGGAAACTCCAAAAGCTGACGTCAGCTACTACGGCACTTGCCTTAAGATGGTAAGCTAGTTGAAAAATGGAAGTTCATTGGTACCCAGTGAATAAAACTACATCCACGATATTCTTGGCAACAGATAGAATCTGTATAGTACTGTTGTGAAGGCTTACACGAAAAGCCTGTAACAATTCTACATGTAGACTTCATTTTTAGCAGTTACCATAGTTACCATGTGACGGCAGTTGACATTGTATTTGAAGCTATTTTAAAACTAATTTGATAACAGTCAATAATTCCAAAGAGTGTTTGACAGATTGGTTACAGCATATGTCTCGGAAGCCCCGATTTTAATAGAATAAAAAACAAATGAAACAGAATTAGAGAAATGTGGATTCAAATTATTTCTTTACTACAAGACAAAATAATGTGCACAAAATAATTGCACAAAATCCTATTACCAGCTTTACATATCGCATCTAAACATTCATTAGAATTAAAAAGTAAAACAGATATACAAATAGAAATTCAGCTGAAGCACCAGCATTCAAATATTTAGCTCACTAAAATAGAAAAGACTAACAATTAATGACTCTCTATAAAAACATCATACTATATTTATAAGCAGAATAAAAAGCAGAACTTATCACACAATTAACTCCCATGTAATAGGGATGGTCCAATGAAATGTAACGAGTTCAATTTTTTGGTCCCAACCACAGTTTCATTTTTATACATTCTATGTACATCAAATGTCTGTGGAGTAATAAAATTGTGCTTACTCTTCAACTGAAATTAATATCGTTAGTTTCAGCTCCCTTTGACTTCTTAAACATATGACACATTACTCTGAAATCCAGCAACTAAAACTAGCTTAGAAGGTCAGCAGTTCAACCCTAACCCTAACAAGATTGGTTATTTTCAAATTGAAAGTAACTAATCAGTCTAAAATACAACTGATTTTCTTGACGATGTTATATATTATAATGACTAACTAATATAATTCATGCAAATTCCTTTTTACGCCCATCATAAATCTTCATAAATGACGAACTTGCTTACTCTAGGAACTGATTTTGATTTTGAGAGCTGCTACTGATGAAATTATCAATACAATGAAATCTAACTATAAACATTGTACGCCTTTTCCCTACTTCACTGTCACATCCCTAAAAAACGTTATCAGCAACAAAAAATTACAATGACACTTCAGCAACTGTGAGCGCAGATGTGTGGAAAGCAGTCTTCGTCGTCGTCATCTTCTCATGGTCCTTATACAACACAGCAGTCTTCAAATGTGATAATCGTTTAATTGTGAATCGTTGAACGTTGAATCAGTTGCAGCACATCATTGGCTGCCACTGACTACATATTTCCCATGATGCTTGACGGTGTGAACAGACCCATTCGCTGTTTCTGCTTTCGTTGTTCAGTCATCTGCAACCAAAAAAACCACTTCAGTTACTAAACAGTACCCGGCAAATGATTGGTTCTGAGCTTGGCATTGCTACTGACAAATAACCGATAATCTACCTGATTCTAATTTCTCATTTATTACCAGCTACAGTGTCTTGTTGCTTCATTTTTATCAACAGAATTGCATGCCAAACTAAAAGCCACTAAGTATGCAAAGAGGAGAAATTATCCTAATAGTTTTCAAACGCGTTATCAATTGGGAGACATTATCCTAATGACCTTATTTTTTCTCATAAATCTATCGACTGGTTCATTTGCATAACGAAGACTCAAGCAGCTCTTCGTGAAGTGATGCACCTGTTGCCTGTAATATTCTTAGCCTTTCATAAAATTTTCATTTAATGATAAACAGTTAAACGAAGAAAGTCTTCTGCCTCCTCAGTCCCTGCAGAACAACTTTGAAAACATAAAAATCAGTCAGAATTTGGTATGCTATCAACGCACTGCTTATTGCATCAACACTCTTGCAGGTTCGAATCCACCTCAAGCCGCCATGTAGGGACCTTGGGAACGTCCTTCATTTGCAATTGCTCAGCACTTTGGCGTGAAACACCGATGAAGTGTATGCGCTGTAGTCGGGAGCGCCTCTGAGTAGAGAGCTTGAAGGGTGTTATAACAGGTATGCAAGTACGCATACAAACTTTTAACAGCAGTTACTTGTGCGTTTGAATCAGAGATAAATACTACTCATAGCAAGACCTGTTCTTTAAGTTCTGTAAGTTGGCGCGACAGTTCTTGAATTGTGCTGTTTGTTCTGATCAGTTCTTGTTGTAGGTTTCTCACTTCGTTCTGTTCACTCTCTCCATCATCCGCTGCCAGTGACATTGCGCGCATGCGTGGAAACCAGTCCAGATTTTTTTCCTATCAGACGCATCAACGGCCAGAATATTTACATCGTATAAACCTAATTTAAAAGCTAGCAGTAGTACAAAACATAAACCAACAAAATGCGATTTTCAATGTTCGTATTTTCTCAGCATGCTGCTTCAGCAGTCCTTTGTTTAACACTCTGCTGATGCCATAAAAATCATGAAAATACCCATGAAAAGACATTTCCTCATAATTATGTATGAGCAGATGTGTGATTACCAAAGACCTTCTCCCTTTGGAGTATTTTCATGCTCTACTATTAACTATTGATCAAGCACTCAGAATTGGTCAATATAATATTTGTGGGGAATAGTAAGCATGAATTTATATATACACCGTGACTCAAAAAAAAGTAAGCCAAATTGTTTTTCATTTACCTCTAATGCCTGATAACATATCACGCTAAAATTTTCCAAATATTTAGAGAATTGGACCAAAAATATGATTCCAAAATTTCATGAGATAAAGTCGAACGGATAAAAAGATATGAATATTTAAACTTCATATGCTGAAATTTCAGTTTACAAACAATTTTCTATCAGATTCAATAAAATGTTTCCATATTATCTCAATTGCCTGATGATTAATCATTCTAAAACTTTCCAGATATGTAGAGAATTGAACTAACAATATGACCCCAACAGTATTGTCTGATAATTTAATTAAATAAGATGCTCAAAATGTCCCCTCCTGCTTGCACGCAAGCCTGGAGGCGCTGGCGCCATGCATTAGGCAACAGCATCGTCGAATATCCTCTGGTCCAGGCCATCCCGCACTTCCAACAAGCGTTGCTTCAGATCATTTATATCATGGATTGTTGTCTGGTAGGCTCGATCTTGCATCAGGCTCCACATTTTATAGTCGACAGGATTCAAATCTGGACTGTTCGGAGGCCATAATGTGGGAGAAATGAAGTCTAGCGCATTTGTCAGCATTTCGATGGTTTCCTTGGTTCTGTGGGCTGGCGCTGTTCTGTTGAAAAACAAAGCTGTCTTCTGGGACTAGATTTCTGATTACAGATAGAAGATGGTGTGACAGCAGAACATCGCAATAATAGGTTCTATTAATTTTTACTCCAGGATCATTGAAGACTAAATGGGAACGACCAAGCGTCGAAACCGCAACGGACACCATACAGACTTGCTGAAAACTGACATTTTGGGTGATGAAGTTGAAATATCCATATCTTTCTATCCCTTCAAATTTATGACATGACATTTTGGAATCCTATTCTTGGTTCAATTCACTAAATATTGGGGAAATTTTTTTATGATTACTCATCAGACATCAGAGATGTAAGAAAAATATTACTTTTTATTGAATCTGACAGAAAATTGCTTGTAAACGGAAATTTCGGTATATGAAATTTAAATATTCATATCTTTTTATCCGTTCAACTTTATCTCATGAAATTTTGGAATCATAATTTATTCTTGGTCCACTTCTCTAAATATTTGGAAAATTGTAGCTTGATGTGTCATCAGGTATTAGAGATATATGCAAAACAATTTGGCTTACTTTTATTGAACCACGGTGTACATAAATTATATAAATAAAATAAACTTCATATTCCAAGTGCATATACATATATATATATATATACTTAAATATTTTAGTTCTTTGTCTTTGTCTCTATTTCTGAAGAAGCTTTTATTATTTAAAGAAATTCTCTTCCAGATGGATTTTGGGTCATTGCCTCTCCTCAATAATTGGGGGACACCCCCCCCCAAGATTCTGCACATATGAATACATATAAATGAAATGATGAAAGTGATGCCTTTCCGTAAGTCATTGACGTACCTTGATCATGTGGTCAACGTAGCTCTCGGGTCCAGTGAATTCCGTGGGGTCCTTGACCTTGACAAGGATGACAAAGTAGAGATAGTGCCACATGTTGTGCTCCTGCTTGCAATGCTCCTCAAATGAAACCGTTTTGTTGTCAAAAGCAGACCGCTCCAATCCTAATGTTCACAGAAATCAAATCAGATATATAATGAATCATGCAAAGCACACATTCCCCTCGAGACTAATTAAGCAATTTTCTGTTTCTTCAGATATCGATTAAAATATTATCGCTGCAAGTAGAATTTCATGCTTGAAAGAGATTGCCACGTAAAGCATTTCACACTGGCACGCCCTCACTTATAATTATTCTTCTATTCTTTTTAACTGGTTCTTAGAACTCTTGGAATTTCTGGTCAGTGCCTCAATTTGCTAAACTTTTATTTACAAAATTCTAGCAAAGGTAGTTGCAAACTTCTAGAACATTTCACTAGAAAATTAAAACTACACTGAAGCTGTATCATTTTTCATCAGTACTTTCATCATTAAACAGTTCCAATAAGAAAACAGCAGTAACTTCTCTGGTTTTCCTTAGCCATCTCAGAATGCAAAAGTCACAGAAAGTCAGCCTTAAATACAAAAAGGTCTTTCAACACCTTTTCACACGAATTTCCAGCACATCTGCCAGAATAGACACAGTAGGTATAAGACTCTCATTCCTCAGATGTGTTTCTCTACCTTCTGCTTAGTTGCTGCTTTAATTATACAAACTGAAACCCTTGATGAGAGTCTATACTGGCAATGATGGTGCAATATTGCAAAAATAATGCAATAAATTCTTTAAACAACTATTCACTAAAGAAATCAATTACCAATCATTATTAGGTCATAATTAGCTAGTACAAAACGGCAAAACATCCTACCACAAGTGAAGCAGGAATTCTTGAGGATCTCTTCCTTCTGTTGTTTCTCGCTTCTTAGATCAGCGAATGTGTCGATGATGACACCAAAGATGAGATTAAGCGTGATGATGTTGACGATGAAGAAGAAGAGCAGATCATAAACGACACGAACATAGAATAGACGTTCCTGCAAACAGCATTCGTTCAATCATTTATGCATCCCCCTGCATGACAAGCTCTGATCAGTGATCGAAAATAACATAAGAATCTAATATTTTTCCATACTGCTGCTTAGATTACTGTAAATTGCTTCTGATTTTCATCAATAATTCAAACATGCTAAAGCGACAAAAGTTGACTACAGCCATACTTAGTAAATATGGACCTAAAATCCCTGATTTTAATAGCACTTTGCATTGACTTCCTGTTCAGCAAAGAACTAGTTTAAAATTTTCTTACCCCACTGCTCGGTTTCCTGAGGACGTCTCCAATTCCTCCTCCATTCCTCAGACCCTCGTTCATTGATGTGATCATGCACATCAGTAACGTGTCACAATGTCGCTCTATCCCAGTGTCATCATCGTCGTCATCTTTCTCCTTTTGATTGACCTTCTCCAAGCAACTTGATCGCAGTTTCGCTGCCTCTGATTCATTCAGACCTAAAAGATTCATTCAAAAAACTTCTACTTGGACTGCAATATATTTGGTTTAAATCAACGTATAGCTTAAACTTCTCGCATGAATCCATGGTTTCAACTTGTTTTGAGATGGTTTATTAGATCAGACAAAACAATTGGTTGTAACGTATGTAAAGAGAGCATTATGAGAACTCCAGGCACAATGCACATATGCAGTAATTAATTAAAAAATTTGATTATAGCTAAGATTTATCATTTAGTTTGAATCTAGTTACGGCTTATCCATCATGTCTTAAAATTCTTTTAAAACTTTTGTCGTCACTTATTAAATGCTAAAAATTACTTAGGTGACCATACCTTGCAAGACTGTTGTTCATTCTGGGTCCATTTTTGTTGCTAATGAAAGAAAATGGTTATGCAACTATTGAGATATGTTGATAAAAATGGATTTAATTAGGTAACTTCTATTTCGCCTTGCAATGGCTTCAAGAAATAAAAGTATATCCATTTGAAATGGATTGAAAATGATTTGGTACCTCCAAGGATGGTTGAGTTGAATAGATCTGGTGCCTGACAGAATTCTTCCATCTTTTCGCTGTTTAAGACCGGTCCTCCATTAAGTGCGGTTGCAGCAGCATTTACCATATCTGACACATGCAATAAAGGCAAATCGATATTTAAAAATGCGTCATACTCAATTATTCAGAGTAAAATTGAATTTCTTGAATTAAATAAATAAATAATGTACTCATAAACATTGAGTAAATAAGAATTTAGTACACCTCAGCATTTATGAAATTGCTAAATGGTTAGGTGCAGAGCAGTCTGTTGAAATATTTTAATCTTACAACATTTCAAACCTATTGTTAGGGACCACAACAGAATAATACACCTAAATGAGTACTGGTGCACACAATGGTCATGCCTCAGTTATTCATTCATTCATTCATTCATTCATTCATTCATTCATTCATTCATTCATTCATTCATTTATTCATTCAGTCAGCCAGCCAGTCAGTCAATCAATAGTTGTCTTATTAAAAATGTTGAAGCGGACACAGACATGACTGAATAAGCTCCTCATCAGCTGAAACTTTAAAGCAAGCAACGATGTTGAATCACGTACGACGTACGTACCTTTGTTGGTGATTCCGAGAGTGCTTGCCACATTCACCTCCATGAGGAAATCATCTTGAAAGAAGATCAAACCAATGATCGAAAAGAAGTAGACGAGTATGATAGCGAGAACAGCCGTCATTAGGATTGAACGACCATTTTTTGTCACTGATCGAATGACGTTGAGCAGCGTTTCTTCGCGATAAACAAGATCCAACAGCTGCAATCATCAGACAAAACAACATTCAGTTAATGCCAGAAACAAACTGCATTTGCTTCGATCTTTTGTTTCTACATCTCTATCTTATTAAAACGATCTGTGTTTGTTCATACAGCAATTATATGTGCTACAGATGATCACTGACAAGTGCACATACAAACAAACATGACTGTATGCAAAAGGCTCTAAAAAACTGCTTCACTCAGACAAGGCCTTGTATAGACAAGGCAGAATGTGTTAGTAAATATTGCATATTATAAAAAATCAAAATGCTGCTCAAGCTTCACTTGTTTAACAGATAACATCAACATCTGAACATCTACTACAGCCACAATAGCATAAACATAGACTTGAAATTAGTCATAGATAAACTTGAACAATTCTGTCAAGTATGCATTTCCAACTGTACCCAAATGACTCGACTATTTTGCCACTACAAACTGTAATTAATCATCAGGTCAATACATTGTTGGCTGTCATTCTTATGATGATGATGAAAGTCAAATATTAGGACAATGAAAGGAGGCATATGGCTCCACCTACCAGCAGACTGAAGAACAACTCGTGAAGACAGAGACCAAGCATACTGACGATGAGATAACCCATGTGATATAGGAACTCAAAGTCGGTCAACATCTGCTTCCATGGTTTGTTGAATGTGCCGTAGTTGCCCATCACACTCACAGCGAACATAATTGCATTCAGAACCTGAACACAACAAACAATACCACACACAAGTTACACAATAAAACCTCACTGCATTACAAATTGATCGATCACTCTAAGAGGCAGACTGGTTTCAATAGATCGGCAGTGCGCTGTTTGTGAGGTGAAAATCTCAGATTCAAGAGACGACACAACAGTCACAGACACCAGCTTTGTCACTGTCCTTCATTCTACGTCTACCATGCCACTGTCTTCGTCCCATCTCAGACAGTAATGATCAAACGAGCCTCATAACTGCTTTGCACAAAAAACATGAATCATTCAAAAGAAACTTCTGAAGGGTCATCAGCCAAACACCAATCAACCACCCACCCATCCCTTCCTAACGATACAGAATCAGACTTCTTTATGCTACCAAGCAATGTTTAGTGTTTAATAAGTCGACAGCAATGGCACAATCACGAGCGATGCAAACACAGACAATAAGAAATAGCTATCTATATATTAAAACAATGAACAACACGTTAATTTGTTGTTTCAGCGGCAGCACCTACGTTGACGGTGCCAAGGAGTAGCAAGGTTGGTTCGATTCCGATGGAAAAGATGAGTCGGATGATGGTTGAAATGACGAGAGTCGTCACAACGAATCTTGGTGGAGGCCAAATCGTCACCGTCATCGCCAACGATGCAAACATCGTCGCCCAAACCAAACCAGACAAACGAGGATCAAACTCTGAAGAAGACAAAAACTTTTCCTATAATGTAGTACTTTTTCCAAACAGTAGTCTGACAGGACTAACACAGAAATCACAGAAAAAAATTTAAGCAATGTCAATAGCATAAAAATTGATCTTCAACAAGAGCTGACAGATAATTTCAACCGACAACACTGATAGATTTGCTTCCATTCATTCTTAGCCTATAACTCAATGTTACTGCAACACATTGATATCATTCAATTAGAGTTAAAAATTGCGTAAGAGCAAAACTTTACTCTTCATGTGGTAATTACAATAAACGATGCCATTTTAAAATTCTAAATTACACAAATGGCAATGGTAACAGTTAAAATAAAATGTCCAAATGTGTAGAGTTTGAAGCAAAGAAGCAACACAACTTATAAAGTAAAGTCGTGACTGGAATCATCACGAAGAATATAAACAAAATCACAGACGTTGTTATGTTCGCAGTATATGAAAAGTCGTCGCAATTTGCAAACCTCGAGATGCATTTATGAATGGGAAATTGAGTCCAACGAGGATGTTGATGAGAATGGCGAGATAGAATGATGATCTGCCCCAGAAAGACATGTGGCCGCTCATCCAACACAGCAGCGAATTCGCTAAAAACAAACAACACATTTCAAGTGAAACGATTAAATACAACTGGTGACAACAATTATTCAGAAACTGAAATGGCTGCTTAGAAACTGAACTCCAACCATCTGAATGAAAAGCCAGAACAAAAGCAAAGCCATAATGCCCCTAAACAATATTGTCTGTTTAAGTTGCATCTGCTTAATTACTTCAAATAAATCAATTGATTGATTGATTGATTGATTGATTGATTACAACAATTCTGTGGCTAGTGCTTTCACAGATTTCCTCAACACATTAAAAGCGTTGGCAACATTTCAGAGGTGTCGATATCATTGCACTCAGAACAGAGAGAGATTACTTTCGAAACAAACCATGATCTTGTGATGTGATTCTCACCTCGAAGTTTCTTCTGCCATTTCATTTCCGCAAACATATCATCGAGTCGTTCAAAGAAGTCCGACACCTTGCTTCCCTGGTCGTCTCTCTCGGCCGTCATATACACGCGATGTTTTGTCTCTGGCGTCAGGTATTCGCAGATCTCTGGGATCGGAAAGACGATCTGCTCCATCGTTCGATCCTGACGTACGATCTCGATCTGAGCCGTGTGGTTGGCGTAGTGCTCGAGAGCCGGGTCGATGTGGATGTCTCCGTGCGCGTCACCGTGAGCTGGCTTCAAGATCTCAGCCAGCTCTTTGTTATGCTTCGACAACTGTTAACACAGAACAGACCTCGTCAAAAGAAAAGTCTGAATAACAGTCTGGCACATTAGTCATATAATTTATAAGACAAACACTTAAAATAATGACTCAAATATCAGTAATCTTCATCCAATGTTTAAAAATTTCTGCTCATTACTCTTGAAAATGTTTTTCATATGAGTATGGAGTTACCGTCAGTAACTAGCAAGAGTTCTAATGTAGACAATCGTTTTCAAGTCTGTTTCTTTGCACATTTGTGACAAATTTTGCAAAACAAAAAACACTCGCACCAACGATTGCTATCAATACCTGGTGAGCCAAGATGTAGATGTTGTGGCCAACATCCCTGGAGTTCGTCATATCTTCATCTTCCTCCTCAGCTGCTGCTGCTGTTGATGATGATGATGCCACTGTCTCCTCTTCCTTCTTCTCATTATCATCCTCCTCTTCCATAATCTCCACCTGATGGTAGGCCAGCTTCGCAACCTCCACCTACACACGAACATCCAATTAATTAACAATTGTTAGCAAAAAATGTAACAAAGGTATATGCATGCATGCTAGACACAATTGAACAGTTTGACAAAAGTAAAAATGCAACAATGAAAGAGAAAAGGACACATGAAGCAACGAAGGATAAAAATGACACAGGTTAGAATGAAAGACAAAAGGAGATAACTTTACATATTAATAATAATATTAATATTATCATTACAGCATTTTATCACAGCAGCATTCTCTTACTAATGACATTGAAGCCCTGATTAGACCATGCAAAAACAGTGCACGTTAAATCGCCATTTCCTCAAACTAGAAAACCTTCAAGTGCTTCAAAACTCCTTGATGTCTGATAAATATTGTTACTTGTTTATGTGCTCTTCCTCAGCAAATACGTTGCATTGCATTCATGAACTTTACTGGCTTCCTGTTCAATTACATATTAACACATTGACCGCCTACACGCCATGTTAAATGACTGGCTGTCACTCGTAGTAGGCGGCCAACGTGTTAAACACCTTAGTTTCAGGCCCAGAACACAAGTCTTGCAATAAGTGCTTTACACAGATTGACAAACATCATTCAGCATATATATTGGATGAGGAAGAGAAGCAAATTGTGAGGCAACAGACCAACTGCTTTGGACTCATGTTGAAAAGGATTCGGTCTGCGTTCTCACTGTCATGACGGCTTTCCATGATCGCCAGAAGCAGTTTCGAAGCATTGTTCTACAGATATTCACAACAGAACATGGATAAAGACCTGCATGTCACTCTTCTCGCTTGAAAGAAATGCTCGAAAACAGCAGACCATAATAAATGCTGCCATACCACCACCACCACCACGACCACCACGACCACCACCACCACCACCACCACCACCACCACCACCACCACCACCACCACCACCACCACCACCACCACCACCACCACCACCACCACCACCACCACCACCTCCTCCTCCACCACCACCACCACCACCACCACCACCACCACCACCACCACCACCACCACCACCACCACCACCACCACCACCACCACCACCACCACCACCACCACCACCACCACCACCACCACCACCACCACCACCACCACCACCACCACCACCACCACCACCACCACCACCACCACCACCACCACCACCACCACCACCACCACCACCACCACCACCACCACCACCACCACCACCACCACCACCACCACCACCACCACCACCACCACCACCACCACCACCACCACCACCACCACCACCACCACCTCCTCCACCACCACCACCACCACCACCACCACCACCACCACCACCTCCTCCTCCACCACCACCACCACCACCACCACCACCACCACCACCACCACCACCACCACCACCACCACCACCACCACCACCACCACCACCACCCACCACCACCACCACCACCACCACCACCACCACCACCACCACCACCACCACCACCACCATCATGATGATTGCTTTCAAAAGAATTTGTGGTAATAAAACATCACAAAGCTGCCTGCTAATTGGGTTGGGTTCTGATGTTAAGCTAATAGACACCAAGTAAAGGTTATTGGTTGAAATAAACAAAACAGTCAACTAACCATGACCATTGACCAATGTTTGTGCTGTTGTTAATGACATGACTATTAATCATCAACATAAACTGTGTCAATTAGATTTCATACTCTAAATAAACTTGCTGCTGATCTATAAATAATGAGAAATATAAATCACATCATTAATATTAATAAACCAGTGAATATTCTTCATTCATAGAAGGAAGTTAACTAACCACAGTGCTCAGCGTTTGTCATAAAAATGAATATAATTAGAAAGAAAACTAATCACATGAGGTATTTGAAAATATTGCAGAATATTCGTAAACTGCAAGCAACTATGGTAATCTATTTGAGTAGAAAAACATGTGTGACATTGTTGTGCATCTGCTGACCTTGAGCTTAAGAACGAGGTCCATACGATGTTTGCCAAGTGGACTGATGTCGTTAAGGATGAGTGCAATGATGATATCGAGACCGTTGCTCTCATGGCTTGCAATGGCATTCTGAAACCATCCACATAATAATCTCTTCATGTTGATGACCATCACACCCATTCAGTGTCAACATCAAATAAAGAAGATCAATATAAGAAGCAAAGACATTCTAGTGAACACGGTTTGTGCCAAGTCTAAGCTACAACATTACGAGACAGCTACTTCCTCCAGTGAAGTGAAGGTTTAGTCAGCAATTCAGCCTTAGATATAGTACACTACATATACATGTTTTATATCCCGAGTGTACTGAAACCTCCAGCAATGACAGAATAATCATAAATCAGTAGTATCCAGATATAGTGAATAAGTAAGTTGAAACAAGCATGTCTAAGGTGTACACATTAACAAGCTAATAAAATGAACCGAATTAGACAATAAATTGCAAAGTTTCTGATCAGCCACTGAAAGGTCTTGAGCAACATTGTTCAGATATGGGCAGCATAGTAACAGTGAACATCGCTCAACAGAATCTGTGATTATCTATCCCATATATATATGCAATTATGTCAATTATTAAAGGATTTGAATTTATAGTTTGAGCATGATCAGCAAAAGACAAGGTGGAGCAAAACAATTATGCCAAAAGCATTCAGTAAAATCAACAAGTAGCTCAACCAAAAAGAGCTGATTGAAAGTCTATCAAATTTGTAAGAGAACTAACTGTGTGAAGAAGATAGAATTCAGTATGAGAAGAATTTCGAAGTAGTCTATTACTATTCATCCATGACCTACACATCATTGCCAACAGACGGAAGGTGTTTGAGAGCAGAGTTAGTAAACTGACTTTCACATGAGATAAATGCTTGGGTTCAAAGAAGACAGCATACAAATGTTTAGATACACTGAGACTAATTCATAAGTAAATGAACCTGATTTTCGTGGCACGGTCCTTGGCAGTATTCCGTCAGACTTTCAAGTGTCTGATTGATGAGGGCCACATTAGTTTCATTGATGTAGAGGCCAAGAAGTCCGAGGCCCCCTGTCGTGCTGCCACAGATGCAATCGAGGAATTGAAGCGTCTCACACACGAGATTGTAGTTTGCTTTGTTGTTCTGCGTCCGCAAATAATTCTATCGCAACAATTCAAAATCAGATCAATGCTTTAAAACAAACATCGCAACAATTCAAAATCAGATCAATGCTTTAAAACAAACATCGCAACAATTCAACATCAGATCAATGCTTTAAAACAAACATCGCAACAATTCAAAATCAGATCAATGCTTTAAAACAAACATCGCAACAATTCAAAATCAGATCAATGCTTTAAAACAAACATCGCAACAATTCAAAATCAGATCAATGCTTTAAAACAAACATCGCAACAATTCAAAATCAGATCGATGCTTTAAAGCAAATATCGCAACAATTCAAAATCAGATCAATGCTTTAAAACAAACATCGCAACAATTCAAAATCAGATCAATGCTTTAAAACAAACATCGCAACAATTCAAAATCAGATCAATGCTTTAAAACAAACATCAATGATCACAAAAATTCAAAATCAGATTTTGATTTAAAACAAACATCAATGACCGCAACATTCAACTCATCAGACATACTCCATCAAACGATTCTAATCTGCCACATCATTCAGCAAATCCAAAACCATGCAGATGTTTCTACCTTATCTTGTCGGAACAGAATTATAAATTTATAGATCAGTGCTGCAGCGGAAATTAGATGATTGATTTTCTGGTTGTGCATCTCTTTATGCTGCTTAAAAGAGAAGAGCTCTACCTTGTTTTCACTTTACCTTTGCAGCTGATAACATGGTGACCATAAGTCATGAACTTTGTTCAAACGTATTAATGCTTGTTTGAACATGGCATATTATTATATCGTTCACACCAAGCATAAACAGCATAAACAATTCTAAAGGTTCAGGTAGTTCTAGATAATGACCCAACCTAATAAGCTTATAGTTGGTAGAGATGATGAGCAGTGGAGAGATGATTGTCAAAGGCTGTTGCAGTGAAGGAAGGGTTTCAACATGCCACATGTATCAAAATTAATATGCAGAGATACTTAACCTTAATGAAAGATAATTTAAAAGAAAAGATGAAGCCGACAGCAGAGCATGCAGCAGATGTGGACTGTTGTTACAACACAAATGTTAAAAAATAAATTCTCAATAGTTCACAGTGGCAAGCAACCACAGACCTACACTTGAACGCAACAACGTACACTGACCAGCAATGTTTTCAGCCTATGGTTTAGGAAATCAAGTTTGCCAAATCAAGGTTAGATAACAGTTGCTACCAAATGCAAATTTTTCAAGAGTGCAAAGCATGCCATGCCATCTGTGCTGATTAAAAACCATGGGATATAAAATTACTGTTATCGATTAGTAACTAGCAGCTATAAAATGAGAAAAGTTTATTATTTTATGCAACACTAAAAAACAGATGGCAGATTATTTGTCATGTCACCATCATAAACTAGCAGTGCAGTCAGCCACTGATGTGCATTGGAAAGTTCTACGGTAGGTGCCCATGAGAGTAGGTATATCACTAATGAGATTTTCAGTGGGAATGGGAAGTGGTGTCGACTACTCATTACAATGTATGTGGAGGATTGGACAAGTTACACAAGAGATCAGTTTCGATTGCTAAACCGATTCTGATAAATGTCAATTACTTTGTATTCCACACAAAGCATTACAACAATCAAAACAATCAGCCCACTCATGATTGTATGGCATGCAGAAGAATTTGAGGAAGAGAATTAAACATAGATCCAGACAGATTAGATTGACTAGATTAGATTGACTAGATTAGATTAACCAGATACCTTTCACAAATTTTCAGAAGACCTCTATGGATCACACGTTATAATTACTGATGTCACACCTCGACTCAAGAAGCACGTCTTCCTCGTGGAGACGACCTCTCAAGTTATAAACCGATATCGAACTTGACGTTTCTTTCCAAGCTACTCGAGCGGGTCATCAGCGTACAACTGACCGAGCATCTATCGTCGGCGGGACTTCTTCCAGCTCATCAGTTCTACGGTACAGGAAGTTCCATTCGACAGAGACAGCGCTTCTCAAGGTGGTCACTGACCTTAATGAGGCGATGGATGCGAGAGATCATGCGCTGCTCGGCTTGCTTGATGTATCGGCAGCGTTCGATAAGGTCGACCATTATGTGCTGGTTGAACACCTGGGGAGGACATACGGTATCCGTTCAGTGGCACTCGACTTACGCGAACGCCAACAGACGGTGCTCTACGACGGAGTTTTATCCTCTCTTCATTCCCTCGTCTGCAGTGTTCCACTGTCCCCAGGGATCTGTGCTAGAACTGCTGCTGTTCCTGCTCTATACAGCCGATGTTGGTGAGCTTGCTGAAAGTCTCGGCTTGAAATCACATTTCTACGTCGATGACTCGCAGCTCTATACGTGGGGCCACCCATCAACCGACGGACAGCAGCGGCAACAGATGGAGTTGGGTGTCAAGCTGATCACCGAATGGATGCGCTCCAACAGACTCCGTTTCAATCCGGAGAAGACGGACTTTCTATGGTGCGCGACCAGCAGACGGTGTTCTCATCTTGACACTTGCGAACTCAGTGTCTGCGGGTCTTTGATCCGACCCGTTGACTGCTGTCCACGACTTCGGCGTTATACTGGAATCCAGCCTCCTCACGTGGCATGAACTGTTGGATGCTGCTTCCATCAGCTCCGCCTCCTGAGAGGCTGCATCAGATCTCTTCTACCTTTCGATGCTGCAAAGGATGACGATGCTGTCTTTGTCACCTCTCAGGTCGACTGCTGTAATAGTTTGCTGTTCACCCACGTGTCTTCTGGATTGCCTGCAGTCAATGCTGCTGCGAGACTTCTGTGTAATCGAAGGAAATATGATCGTGTGACACCACTTCTTCGTGATGCTCTACACTGACTACCTGTTCCGCTTCGTATTGAATTTAAGATCTGTTTACATGCTTGCAAGTCTCTCCACAGAACCGAGCTTGAGCATCTCTGTGGTTACTGTATTGGAAGGCATTCCTCCGTTTTCGTGTTACGACTTAGATCGCTCGACCACGCTTTCTCAGTGGCAGGCCTCACATGCTGGAACAGTCTGCCTCACGCACTGCGAGCGGCTGAATGAGTTGACTCCTTTAAATCTTGACTCAAGACATATTTATTTTGTAAGGCCTGTCCTGCTGTTAGTACTAGTAGCATGCGAGGTGCCCTTGTAACTGTGTTACGGCACCATAGAAATCGTCATTGTTATTATTATTACTATTATTATTATTAACTAGCTGTACCCGGCCATGCGTTGCTGTGGCAGAAAAGACTCTCCCCCCCTTCCCTCCCCCTCCCCATCCTCTCCCCTCCCCTCCCCTCCTCTCATCTCCCCTCCCCTCCCCCTCCCCTCCGTCCCTCTCCCTCCGCTCCTTTCCTCCCTCAACCAAGAATGTTGAAAGGCCGCAAAATTATTATGCGAATCGTTTATGACGTCACGGCACGCGACCTCATTCATGTTTCGTCTGCATGGTCGCTGTCACTGTAAAGGCGTTTCTGAAATCTGGCAACGTGCTGTTTTGTTGAATTTGCAAATGGCGGTCGAGCGGAATGCAAACTTCACTTTTTGTGAATCGTTTATGACGTCACGGCACGCGACCTCATTCATGTTTCGTCTGCATGGTCGCTGTCACTGTAAAGGCGTTTCTGAAATCTGGCAACGTGCTGTTTTGTTGAATTTGCAAATGGCGGTCGAGCGGAATGCAAACTTCACTTTTTGTGGAAAATATTGCGTTTTTTCAGATAAAAAGAAAAATGGACACTCTCCCATAGGAATGGAAGGTTTTTTTAAATTTTCAAAACAATCTGTGCGGTACTTTTCGAGAACACTTTACACAAACTATTGGAAAGTTTCATTTTTATTTATATAGATTACTGACAGCCAAAAAGGCGCAACAAGTGAGAAAATAGCAGAACATCTCACACGACTCAATGGCTCTTCCATAATAAGGTCAACATCACAAATATCTCACAAAAGAACGTTGACCATCAACATAAATATTATTTACTAATTGACTACCATGTAGACATATAGATCAGAAACTGCAACAACAGTTGATTAGGTCTTAGAAGTCTCTCTGACTTCTAAACCATAATTTTCTACAGTTTGCAGGAAATAAAAGTTCACAAGAAAGAGTTTAGTTTGTAACTAAGCATTAAACATAGAAACTCAGAATTCAAGTTGGTTTAAATAAAACAAGAAAAGATGAAAATTAAAATTAATTTTAAAATAATCTTCTGAAACATGCAGAACAAATGTATCGGGAAATGAGAAAAGACATTAAAGGCTCTTTTTCAACTACGCTAACATTCCAAACCTAGACACAGATATATTACAAGGACATGCAAATGCATTTGAAATCATTTGACTAGTAGCTTGATTACTAGACGGGCAGTGAAGCCTACAGCTTGCTCACCAATGTTGTATTGTCAGGTAACTTGTCAATCACTGTGTATAATTGTGATCTCAAATAGTTCTGTTCGTGCAACAGTTTACAATTTCCTTGTTAAATATTTCACAAAGAACGTTGACCATCAACATAAATATTATTTACTAATTGACTACTGTGAAGACATAATTTATTATCAGAAACGGTAACTAACTGAGAAAACGCTGATGCAAAACAATTAATTTTTATATACCAATGGTAGTTTTCCATCAAAAAAATCTCAGGTTTTTGAGATGTCTTCACTAATACGATGACTCGTTGATGAGTATTTACTTTCTTTATCACAGTAACTGCGTATTAATAACTGTTGAAACTCTCTTTAATATTTACCTTACACTACAATCCCCAATTGGATAAAACTAATAACTGTTCTAAGCATAAGCACAACTGTTTAGATGACCAGATATATATTACTTCATCACCCAATGTTATTTTCACATTTCAATCATTGCAAGAACGAAAGAAATTTAGAAAAAAATATAATCAAGCAGTGCACTCAAAGACAGACATTTAATATGTCTTGCCAGTTTATTATATGTAATTGCTCCAGAATCTTAGCAGCAGTTGCCATTTCCTGCAAGAAATAAAGTCTGCCGTTATTCTTGAACAACCTTCTCAAGAAATGATGACAAATAAAATCGACATGAAAACAAAAATTGCATTTAGCATCAAAACCTCAAACAGATAAGAAGATAAGAAGACATTAAAAACTTGTGATTTTCAAAAATTATGAAAAAAATCGTGAGAAGTGGAAATACGTAGGGGGTTTACTGATGATTGAGAGGATGATGGCCTTTCAGTGGCCAGCAATGGTCACTGTATAGAGGGGGGGGGAGGAGAAGGAGGAGGTTGGTAATCTGCTCAGTTTAACAGACGCTGTCACAGAAAAAACACAGCAACTAAAAGAGTCACAGATCTTGAACATAAGTACATAAGACACATCCAACATAATCAACAAAAGCAAACCTCACCCGCCTCCAGCTTTCTTCATCTTTCAAACCTAGGATAATACTTGCTATTCAGAACATAAGACAAACTCACTGACCTGAAGATCACTGTTGTGATTTTCACACAGCAACTGCAGGAACCTCAGAATTGGTTCCATGATCGCAATATCAGCCGACAGCTTCTTCTCCTTCTCTTTTCCCTTGTCTCCGATGAACTCTTCCGCAGGCAAGCTCTGTCGACTTCCCTGTGCTCCACTGTCTCCTCCTCCTCCTTTCTCGAGGTGACGGATGTGCTGGAGATGGACGTACGCTCTGGCCGTCGTCTGAGCCGCGTCTGCCATCTGCTCCTGCAGTTCACTTGTGAATATCTCACGGTCAGCTTTCACTGCAACAACGCAAACAAATGATACTGTAGAATACAAATAGTTCAGACGTTAGATCATCATATTTAGCCATGATCAAGTCGATGATCATGGCTAGTCAGACTGATGGGCAACTTGACGTAAGTATTGAGCGAGAAGATAGATAGAAGGAGGCAGCGACAACATCAGCTCTGCAAAGTAGGGGAGTGAATAGATTAAAACGGTTTTCCGAATAATATAAGAATATAAAAATACAGTTTTCTTTCTTTGGCGGTTCACAGTCTAACGTGAATTCATGTGATCATGTAACGTGAACTCATGTGATCATGTAACATGAACTCATGTGATCATGTAACGTACTTCTGTTCTTTGCCGCCGCATCCTTTTGACCGGCTGCTCTCTCCTCATCCGTCTTGTTCGCAAGTGAATCTCCGGTGGACACGGACAACGTCGCCTTGATCTCTGTCTGCGCGTCACGCATTCGGTCGTAGATGACTCGGAAGAATTTCTCTGAATTCTTATCACTCGTCAACCGAGTCAGGAAGGATTTCTTAAAAACACAAAAACAACAACTGGTAGAAAACATTGCACAAAATCATATACAAGCAATTGCTATGATTGCATCAAGTTAGCAATCTGTGAGTAGAAGTCTGATACAACAAGAAAACTTTAACCTGTTCAGATAGATGGCTTCTTGTCATCAGAATCGTCTGACTTAACTAACACCAAAGGTTCATCTGGTGACATGGCACTGGCACATGCAGTGTCGAATACTCATCTCCAAATTATTTTCTATCTGATGTATAATTAAGATCATTAAACTGTACCTGAATAACGCAGTTGCCGCCATCCAGAAGTGCTATTCCAAGTCCAATAGTCTCCTGGAAAGTGCGATTGGAGTGATTGTTTATGATGAGGTCAACAACAAGATTAGTGGCTCCCTCTCGGTCAAGATGGCACTACAAAGTCAACTCATACTACTTATTCAATAGTCAGCAACAAAAGCTTACAAGCAATGAGAAGTCAAATGAAAAAAACTGAACCAAACAAAACTATTTGATCCCGAAACAGTTACAGCAGATACAATTAAGATAAATTGGATGTCAAAGAAAGAACGGCAAAGGAATCAATTGGATTGGACTGCTGTCTGGAGAATATAAGAAGACTATACTATATTACAAAATCACAGTATACTTGCTGCTTAGGCTGCATGGGCAGTAAATTCATTGAGTAAAAGTTTAAATATTTAATTGAATATATTCCAAACAAGTCAATTTTAAGTGTTCACGGATCTATAATTCTAAACAGACAAGGGTGTACTGAAAGCAACTGGGAAAACAACATTTCTTGTTGTTGTTAAACGGATACATGTGATAAGTCAAACTGTATCGTAACAGGTAAGTTGACTGATATAAATGACACATCATAAATTGCTGATAAGACCAATTATTAAAACGACTAAAAACGCAAAAGGTTATGCAAATCTAAAAACTTAGGCTTATCTGTCGAATCAGATTGCGACATTTGCATTTTCATATTTCTCTATATCACATCATCATATGATGTTGTGCACAACAAACGAAGCTGCTCAACTAATGAACTGGATCCTGTGTCTGTCTGTTCCACTGACCTGAACGTCGTGCAGCGTCATTTCCGCTCTGTTCAGCATGACTGCACCTCGGTCGGAGTCCTGGCTGCTGGAATTCTGGGTATTTGGGGTGATCAATCGGTTTGTCCGGATCTGCGTTCTTCCATAGTAGCACGTCAACAACTGTTGTCTTAGCGTTTCACTCTAGCAACAAAAGATCATCATCATCATCACCTGAAACACCTCAACAAACTTCTGCTGAATCATCAAAGCCTACATGTAAACTTCTTAGGACAGCAAGACTCGTTACATTAATAGGAATAAGCAGGACTTCGCTTAGGTCAAGTTGGCAGATATGATGCATTGACATGCTGGCACTGCCAAGGTAGGTCTGTGAGAAATGTTCATTTCAGTAACGTTCCATATCACATGACCTGTTGTTCTTCAATGGTTTCTCGTATGTTGGTGAGCACATATTATGGTTTCAATGTCGACAGACTTGTCAGTTGAATTTCGCAAATGCTCCATGGCTACGAGTGAATCATTCTGTTCGCAATCTTCGAACACAATGATGTGTTTCTTCTGGTGTAATTAGCTACACTGGTTAGTGTACATGTCTTGCGAGTGTCCTGTGTCTGGGCATGTAAACAATACCACTATACCTCTCAATGGTGACTTATTAAGTGACTTGAATCTTTAAACGGTCCAATAAATGGGAACCTTAACTGGCATGGCACTCATTCAACTGAGCAGCAGGGCTAAAGGGTCTCACCTGATGATCAATTCATTGCAAAATTAACAGGAGGCCATATGACCGCTTTAGAAAAACATGCAAATTTTGTTTTACATTTCTGTGTTGCACAGGCATCTTATGTGTGGAATGAACTTTGTCTTGACCTTTGCCCTTACACTGAGAAAAAATCCTATTCGTACCTTCGTGTAATTCTTATCCACTAATGATTCTTCTCCTTTGATGGAATGGATAATTCAACATATCTTTGAACCGATATCTTGAAGAAGAACCTACATTCTAACATTATTCTACAATTTGGATCAAAGGCTTCCCAGTGCAAAGTGCAGAGTGCGTATGAAGGTCTGGTGGGTGTGAGGTCTGATTATCCTTGTGTAAACCTGTTGCCCTCTGCCGATGAACCACTCCAGTCAGAAGAGGCCATGATAACAATCGAGAAAAAAGGCAACTGAAACATTGTAAACTAAAAATAATTCCACAGCAAAGACTTGGCGACAGTAACAGTCCCAACTTTACCTTTAAAGGTTAAGCTACAATTATACGAAAGGTTGAATATGACAACAGAAAAGAAGAAATCAACTTAAGAGGAAGAGAGCAATCTGTCTGTGAGAAAGGAGGTTAAACTACACATTAGAAGGGGCATTGCCATCAAAAAGAATAGATTGGTTGTGTGTTTTAAACAAATATATTATCTTTGACCATTGAAATTGCGCATTGCATGTCGTGATGGCTGGAAAACAAATCGTAAGGCAACAATGCATGCAGATCTTGTATTTACCAGTAACAGCGCGTTATTCTACGGCAGACAATGTACACATGTATCTTGCGTCAATCAGACAGTGTGAGTCAGCAAGTGACGACTCATTTCAACTCTACGAAGCAATCCAAGAAAGGCGATTGCAATCAGCAATATATTTCATGGAATAGACATAGCAAATATCCCAACTCCACAAAACTTTATCCATCAAACATAATATAATGGCATTACAGTCATATTAAGAAGCATGCCTCTCAGCAACTCTCATGCATAAATAATACTCATGCAAAAATATTCATTCACATTGCTACTCATTTAGAATAACACATAGAAGACAAATGGAAATTTAAAAAAGCAGACACACGAACAAGTCTAGACATGCAGCAAACCTTTTATGCAAAAGCTATGAAACATTAGCATAACAATGACTTGCTAAAAAATTGTTTGGCTTAGCAGAAATATTTCAAGGCAAAAAGAAAAGAAAAGCTGTGAAATTTCCTGATAATGCCCTAGCCACCTCAGCTATGTTCCGTCTTTGCTATTAATCCATGAATCACAATGTAACAAAAAAATACTCAACATAATAGAACAAATAAATATAGGCTGTTGAGACAAATTGTGAATGCATTAAAAAAAATCACAAGTACAAAATATCTGCACTTGAAGAAACTGGCAATTTTACTTAACCTGTATTACTTAATCCTTTGTACACCACAGGCACAAAACTGTAACATCGGATAGCTTGCCACTCACGTCACAGGTGCAAAATGTTTGGAACATTATAGATGCATCTGCAAAAGTGGTTGTAAGATAGGAAATCGCAGACATATCCTACACACATGCTGTTCAATCCAGAAAAGCTTTGATTAGGTTGGCTCCTCTAATTGGAACCAGCTTCTGCAGGAATTGTGACTTGGGCTCCTCAATCTTTCTCTTTTCTTGTGTTTGAAATGCCTGAAGTCCATTTGATTTGTTACAGATGCCCACCCATTTGAGTTTACTGTGCTTCAGAATCATCGAGCGGTGATTTTATTAAATGCTTGATTACGATTACAAAAAAGGTAATTTACATTTCTGCTTTTTGCTGCTCTCATTATCAGTAATTTTGGTCTATTCAACAACTGTTGTTTCAAACTTCTTTTCTCTAATTTCTTTGAGAAAAGACATTTGAGCATAGAACTTCTAAGACAAAAGTTGCACCACTTAAATCATTAGGCAGGATCATCTATTACTATCATAATTATTATTATTAAAAATAACAATTATTATTATTATGAATTTTAATTTATTTGCCCTGAGATAAACAAGATTCCTCAAATACTGATTATTACCTATTATTACCTATTATTATTATTTATTAGTATTAGGCCTACTATTATTTTCTTTTACCTGAGGTACTACCTCAGATCCCTCAGGATTTAAAAAATTATCTGGAGACGTAAAAAATATTATCATTATTTCTAATAACTATTATTATTATTATTATTATATTATTATTATAATTATAATCCTCATCATCATCATAGCTGTTCTTAAAAACATTTATAAGGTGCACAAGGTAACAGAGAAATGTGAAATTGAGGTGCAGTTAGTCAGTTGCTACATGTGAAGCAGTAAGATGTCGAGATGTTTGAAAGCCAATGAAAGTGAATGAAAAATACATTGCTTACACTAGTTACTTCCATTTGCTACATTCTTTTCAGCAGATCAAATCGTTTTGAGGAGTTCGATTGAGACGATGCAAGATGGAAGTGAGAGAATTTAGGATGCAATGAAGCCTGCCAGCTTCAAGACATCTGATACATCTAAGATGTCTAAGATGATTTCAGCCGATTGCAACACAACCATCTATCTAATAACTACTGCCATCTAGTAACTAATTAGCTTAGCCAAAGCATTATCAGAAAAACACAACATTCTGACATACCTGACCCCACACAGAGTCGCAAAATACCCATTCCCATTTGAAAATCACAGGCAACTATACTAGCAACTACTTATATCAGACAACAGGTTATAAGCAACTATACAACTGCATTACTCTCGTTTCATAAGAACATAGTGAATCAGTGATGGTTGGCCAAATTGTTCCTTAACCGAAGAGGGGTCTATGAGGCTGGATGGGTCAAATTGCTTCAAAACTGCAAAGAGCAGGTGTGATATGGTCTTGGTAAAAGTTCAAGACACAATCATGTTATTCTTTGCAAAAGAGTTCTTAGATGACAGAGTAACAGCACAATAAAGAGTCATTCAGATGACAAAAAAACAACAGTACAATAAGCGGATCATTTAGAGTAACCAATAGAGTATGAGTCAATAGATGACATATATAAATTAACACATCAGGAACATTTAATATGAATGTAAATTGACTTAATTTGCATACTCAACGGTGCTCATAAGCAAAGAGGTATCCCAATGAGAAAGAAATCGACCCATGATCTGTGCTTTACCAGAACAAAGAAATTAGTAAATAGAGTAAATATCCCTAGAGTCTGAGAAATATCATTGTGGACAATATGAGATGGAAAGATTAATGACTGCAACATCATCAACCGGCATCAACAGATGATTTGCATTCATCAGTGATGGAGGAACGACGCTGCTGCGTGAAAAGAGACTAAAGACTAGCGAAGCAGACAGCGAAAGATTGTCTTGCGTTGTCACATCTACATGTCAAGCATTAAGTACACAAACAACAGACACACAGCAGCCGACAGCACAAGCAACAGAGAACATTAATCAATTAATTAATCCATCGATGACCAGCGACGACGACGACGACTGCATTGAACTGCAGCAGCAGACACACTTTGATCTCTTACCCTTTTCCGATCCTCCTGCTCTTTTTTGCTCAAACTTTTAAGATCCACCTTTAAACATTGTTCAGTTTTCAATTTAAACGTAATGAAACGTAAACAACATGTATTAGAATAATAATTTAGAATTAACGCATCACATAGGTTTCAGGCATCAGACAAAAAATTATACATGATCTAGAATGTCACACAAGTTGTGAATTTGCAAAATAGTCGTAAAACAAAAAAAATAACAAAAACAGCTGTGCTAATTAATAGTGCTAAATATCTTAAAAATGGAAAAATCTGGAGCAAGAACTTTCACAAAAGTGTTCATCTACAAATGCCTACGATGTGACTTCAGACATGCATGTACACGTACATACATGCACATATGTAAAATCTTTACATCTAAGAAATATTATAAAATCTAAAAAAATAATATAAAAATTATTGTAAAATCTCCGCATTTGCATAATGGAGCACCCTTTTCCCATAAGTTGAAATATAAAGCTATCTAGTTTTCTTGTGTGTCGACTACAAGTAATAATCATTTCCAAAATTCAACTACCTAACAACCACTATAGCCTCTCTCCTCTCTCACAAGATGTCACTCATCACACACCACACCTCCCCTGCTGTCAGTAAGAGATCCTGTAGGATTTATTGACATGGCAGAGAGGCACAAGAGTCATACACAGACTCAAGTGCACATTTAATAGCCTGCAAGAGGGATCTGGCATCATTCACCTTGCAAACAATCCGTCAATCCATGATTAGCCATTAACTGATCATCTGCATCCATTGTTTGATTCACCAATCTGTTTTTAACAGATCAATGACCAAACCTCATAAATTTAATGTCTTCTGATAAAATAATAATAGAGACGCATAATAAACCTAAAGTGTGAAAATGCAACGTAAAAATCATCACATCCATTTACAATCGTCAGTGACGTGAAACGCGTCTCTCACCTTTCCAGTGTATTCAGAATCGACGGTCATCATCTCCTTCAAAGTTTGCAGCATCTTAATACACAGCTTCTCCTCCTTCTCCTCAAGCAACTTTTCTGTATGCTGTATCAACCTACAACAAGAACAAAATATTACAATCAACCATGCACCTATGTATGCATGAATCCATGCACAACCTCCATATCCAGTCATATACTGCTACACATGTTTAAATATACAAATGAAAATCTACAGTAAATGCATCTATAACATTGCAATTTGTGCGTGCAATGTGGGTGGCAGTGTGGTAGGTAATGTCGCAATTCTGTGCACGTGGCAGGCATAATAAGGTTCAACTAACTAGGAGCGAATAATGGAAAGTCTCCAAAAGCAAGAAACCAAATGACCTTGAGATGAATCCACCCGTTTCACACTTCTGTCGGGCGTCGGTGTTCGGTGGGAAGAGAAGTTCTGGCCGATGAAGAACATCAACAAGAACAGACAGCTCAGCTTGCACGAGAGGCTTCAACTGGTCTTCGAGAAGACTCACAATGTCCTAAAATAAATATATAATTATATTTAAATCAAATCTTTTTCGTCTCTGCTTCTTTCAGCTACGATGTACTTTTGGAGAACAAGCTCATGTGACATCTTCACCACCTTCTCCCATGAATGACTTCTAAATGTATAGCTTAGTCTCAATATCCCAATATTCGTAATCATGAATTTATTATAGCGCCACTTCAAGAGAAACTGCTCAGAAGTGCTCCCAACCTGGCAGCACCAAACCACAATCAAAGAGAATGGCTTTCAAACGCTTGCAGAAAAGGGGAAAAGAAAGACCAAGAAGTCCATTACGGAGACGGCTAGGTAAGTAATAGGAAGCACTTCGACTACAATCCAGTGAAAAAGAAAGACACGTCTACAACACAGCTTCCATGTCATGGCTGGTCAAAAAGGTATTCACTTTTTCGCTCCAAACAATTGGTGTTTTTGTCTTTTAGAATTCTATTAGCTGTTTAGAAGTTTTTAGGTGAATTAGACCTTGACTCAATTTACATACTTTGAGGATCACAATTGTTTTGAAACATTCATTTTTTATAGTGTGAACATAAAACACTGAAATTTTAAAAGCATTTCCCTTCAAACATGTGTTTATAACTAAACCAAGGATTATCTCTTTGAAACTACCCTAGGCATCAACAAATCTTAACCTTAACACGTTGGCTGCTGATTTGCTGTGTTAAATGACTCAATTTGGGACGTGTACGTCCCTCGCGGCCAACGTGTTAAACAATGCCATTATCTTTCGACAAACATTAGCTTGAAACTCATCAAGAATTGTCCACAAAAAGCATGTAAAAGTCCCATTATGGTCCATTTGGCAGAGCAGGAAATCCATTCTTCCTACGACTGGACCTGACACACAGACACACACACACAACACAAACACACACCTGTAATCCTTCAATGATGTTGCGATAGTCTTGCGTCTGTTGGGAAACGGTGTCTGATCGAATCTTTCCGGCCGTCATCCATGCTCTCGAGTGTTTCATGATCATCGACGACTTGTTAAAGACGGCTGTCAACTGGTTCTCCAACTCCACAGGAATCGCAATGCCGCGAGTCTTTGCTAGAATTGTAAACAATCTTATTGTCTGGGATTGTGCCCTCATTCAGCGGCACAGACAGCACTGCTTGCTTGATTGATTGATTACTAGGCAAAACATCCAAGGGATTTAAAGAGGTTTAATAATCTGAGCAGCCATCTTGATTCGAGGTTAACAATTATAGCTGTCTACTGTAGAGTGCTGCTGGGTTGTGAATCCAAAGGCCGAGAGATTAAAATCCTCAAAAGCACAAAAGGATGTGTAGAAATTTCGGTTTCATTGCTCATGATGAATGATGATGATGATACTGAAAATTGACAATTCACCGGTACACTAAATAATCCTAAGTCTTAGACTTAGACTTAGTTCCTCCTGTTCCGATCGGAACATTGGTCAACAAGTCTTCGCCACTCCATTTAGAAAAAATCCTAAGTAGTCAAAATAAATTAAAGATTACCTATTTCGAGCAGAGTGCGGCTACAGTTTTCAACATGATATCTTTGTTGTCCTGTGAGCCAAGCACAGAGCGCAACGCGGTAAGTGCTTTGAAGCAGTTTTACAAACATCGGATGCTGCGTCTAGCAGAGTCAACAGAAAGAAAAAGATCTGTAAACTACAAGAATCTGCAGACTCATTACAAACAGCATGCATCATTACAAACAGCATGCACGTGCAACCTTTCTTTGCAGCAGAAAGCACCATCAGTGGTAATTCATAATTATATAGTAGAGCTATACAAACACAAAAATAACATTAATAATATAACAATAATGATGATGAATATGGGCCGTTTCAGACATTTTTTATTCTGCTCTTAATTAATGTCTAAGTCCATGAGGGATCATATATACCTTGGCACAAAAGATAAAATAATAATAATAATAATAATAATAATATTATTATTATTATTATTATTATTATTAATTGCGTCGTGTCACTACAAACATTTGAAATTGGAGGACATTTAATCAGGGAAATAATAATTAACATGGTCAGTCTCAGAAGTCCAATAATATAATTACAATGATTTAAAATTAAAAGCCCAAACTGCCAACACTCTTGAGGTTGATAGTCTACATATATATACACAAACTTGTTTGTAATTTGATAATAAACTATCTGTGATCTGAATCTGATAAATCTCTTATGAAGAGGTGCTAGATAAATTGTAACGTACTGATTAGGTAGTTTGTTAACCTTGCAATGCAGAGAGAATGGATTCAGTGTAAACACCATGAGCAAGTTCTTTACTCACAGTTGTCCAAATAATAAACAAGTGTATAACAATAATATATCCGTGAATACAAACTACAACTTGTGATATATACTCAAGCAATAACATAAAAAAATCTTGGTGGGAACAGATCAAGGGCCAATTACATAGATCTGGCAAGCAAAGAGTTAATATTAGCATTTAGGAAATGAAATTTCATCAAGTGAAATCTCTGTATCCAATCAGTGCTCAACTGTCATTGCTCTAGAAGTTTAGAACACCAATGTTATCACACCCTTCTTTGTAGTATACAGAGCTCAACTACGACATACCATTCAGATCAGCTGTATTAGCATAAATAACACTGATGTTGAGCATACCACAAAAGAAAGAAACACCTGAAGAAAGCACTCATCATCGTGTTTACCTGAACTGTGGTGCTCTGCTCTGCAAATGGTGAACTGAAGAAAGTCGTGATGATGTTCATGACTGTCACCGTCACATAGTCTTGAAGAACTTTGTCTGCATGCTTCAAGTCATGCGTCGCGTTGCTCACCTGAGTGTACAACAAAGCAAACAACAAACAAACAAAACAATTATGTGTAAAGCTTATGTAAGGTGAGTGTCGGTGTGAGTTACAGGTGCACGATTAAGCACAATAAACAATTGTAAATGGTTCTATTCCACCAGGTTTGAGCTGGGAGTGATACTGAGTAGGTTATTTTGGAGAGGCAGGATATAAATGATCTAAGCAAACACTCACCATAGCCATATCCGTGAGAAAGTTCTCAAACAAAGTCCACATGTGTGAACTATTGTAGATCTAAACAACACTCACCATAGCCATGTCTGTGAGAAAGTTCTCAAACAAAGTCCACATGTGTGAACTGTTGTAGATCTAAACAACACTCACCATAGCCATGTCTGTGAGAAAGTTCTCAAACAAAGTCCACATGTGTGAACTGTTGTAGATCTAAGCAACACTCACCATAGCCATGTCTGTGAGAAAGTTCTCAAACAAAGTCCACATGTGAGAACTGTTGTAGATTTCTTTCATTTCAACTTCTGTATCAATGTAACAGTGATTCAAAAAGTTGATGTATGCAGCTTTCACCTACAAACACAAAAACACAAGAAACTTAAAAGACAAATTCACCAGAAATAGACGCAGGCAATAAAGCATGCAAAAATATGTTACACTCAACAACATGCTGAAAGCCATTCAGACCAAATGTTGAGACTGTTGCTGTAGCAACTGCATGCACTGATCTGTTTCTGGGCACTCTGCGGCTATGTAATGCTTAGTTGTCTTAGCTCTCAAATCAACCAAAAACAATAAACGTCTTCCATCATTCATCTGCCAGCAGCAGCAACTCATCCCTCAAATGCCGAGCAGCAAATGCTGTGAGAAAAAAATTGTAACCAAGACTTCATCTTTAGATGGATGGCATCACGGATTACTTAAGACTTTCTTAACAAGTCCTACTGTGAAAACCATGACTGATGCTGACTTCATGCACCAGAAAAATACACGTGAAATCAATTGAAAAATAATTTGGTCCACCTCAAGTCTATAATTTGTCTGTTTTGTTTCTTTTTGAACAAGTCTTTCATTGGCATAGGCTATACATGTAAAATGTTCCAACATCAAGGTTTTAACTTGTTCAATTATCACTGGTCCCTTGTATAAATGCTGTTGGTGGCTTCAATAAGCAGGACCCTTAAGTCTGCCTTTTGTAACTATGGAGTACATTTTGTTAGCATGAATCCATGATGATTTCAGAAACAGGTTCAATAAATGAATGAATGAAAATCTCTGTAATTCCACATCATCTGATGATGATCGTAAGCATGAACGAACAACAACCTCCGGTATGCAGTCGATGTGCGTGACGACCTTGACGATGTCATCAAGAGGAAGCAGCGAATGGCATTTGATTTCTGTGTAGACGTTCTTTCCTTCGGTGCAGCAGGCGAGCAGCTGAACGAGGTTGATGTGATAGGAGAGAGGACTGGCCGGGTCCATGCGGTCGCTCTCTGACTGCATCAGACCAACCAACGTCTCAAACGACGCTCGGTCGTTGTAGAACATCAACACCTCATCGCCAACGGTGATCAGCTGAAATTCAATCAAACAACAACCACACAATGCCAATCAACATTCAAGCAATCGATCGTATCACTAATTATATTATCATTTATATCTGCACAATTAACCCTTTACCAGCTCATTTTAAAATTTTAAGCCCATTTTCAGCAGATATTCTCGGGTCAAACGGGTAAAAGATTAATACAACTGCCTCTCAGTGTCAACACGAACAATTTTGTTTCAAAAGAAAAATAATTGTTTCAACAACGTTTAACTTACGAAATCTACCACACCAATTTCCACCAGTGATATGTCTAAGAAATTAAAAGATTTTTCTTATTATTATGAAACTTAGACGACGTTTTAAAACAACGATATCAGTCGGTGACGTCATTATCTTTGCTGTTTATTAATTATTTGCAGCTGAATTAATGCTTGACGTTTGCTGTAACGCCATCTCGGAAGATTTAGAGTGATGGTAGATTATTATTGTTATCATTATTATTATTAAGGAAGTTTTATGCAGCAACTCTTCAAGGTAGACAATTCAGAAGCATTCTCAGCCAAACCTCAGCTTGGCTAAACAGGACAGTCTTAAGATTTTTTAAACAACAAAGTAGAGTGGCCCATAGGCGCTAAGTGCAGGACGTCGTTTAGATCTCAAGGCAAAGCAGAACTTTATACATGGCAGAATAAATACATGTATATGTGCAAGCAAATAAAGATCACAAATATCATTGTTATTGACTTTTACAAAAATGTTCATTTGTAACAATCAAACAGATAAAACAAAATCCCTGACTGCTTTTTGAAAGGTTCTTAACTCTTAAACAACAAACATGTAACAAAATGCATTGAAAATCAATGCAGCTCACCGTCAAAGGGTTAAGGTTTATAGACAGAAGAAATATGATGAAGGGTTCTGCATGAACGCACCTCAGACATGACTGCATCCTGGCACTTGCGAATGTAGCTGCCTTCTGCCTTGATGATTGTCTGTAGGAACTTGAGATACTGCATGTGACGACCATTTGTCTCAATACAGCGCACAAAATGCTGCACCACCCGCTCCGTAACTTCATTGCAAAGCTGGAGATTGTCCTGGAACATTGACCTCGCTGTTTCCACCTCCAAAAGCTGAAGAAAACAATATTCCAGTATATTCTTGCTGATATCATGACTTGCAACACAAAACCTAATGAAATTCATACACATCAAATTCATACACACACACACACACACACATGCCATTATGACGTCATTATTGAGACTGGAATTTTTATATTTTCAACAATGTTAGGATAAAAACGGTGTCTGAATTGTAAAAATTTATGAATATTTACTATTTATTTTTATATTTACAAAATGGGTCCCTTTTTTCCGGACACAGTGTATTTTTAGCAGGTGAACTATATTACATAAGAGAAACAGTGTAAGCACATTCACCCCTGGAGTTAAGAAGAGTTCGAGATTCTGATGGAGAAGCAGTTGATTCGAATGATTCTTGAGGCAGAACGTCTGAAGGAATTCATGAGCCAACGCCATCACCTCGTGCATGCGAACATCCTCCTTCTGCTCATCAATCAATTATTATTTTTATTGTTGTTGTTTTATATATATGAAAAATGTAGAGAAGAGATCAACGCATAATTTGCAAATGAATTAATCAAAGCTCTTTCGCTGGAAGTTTAAGACATCGATAGAGATGGCAGATCCTTTGACTGGCAGAATATACATGCATTGAAAATTGCAATTTCTTTCAACTTGCTCATAGAACACTCAACATACTCCAGCTGGCAGTGTGAGAGTAAGTTAATAATTTTATTCCTCCTAAATGCCGATTTAGTATTGCTGATACAGGCAACAAATGGTGCATAACCTAATAAGCACAGTTCAAATGGTATATAATGGGCGATAGCATTAAAAAATAAGTATGCATGATGGCGAGATGATGATGATAATGACGACAACGAAAAAGAAATCTGGTGTACGTTACACCAAGTCATTATGGATAAGATTCTATGTCTAACAAGACGATACTTGTAAGTATCTGCCACATGTGCTGCACACCTTTTCATATGGAATCTGAAGCAACTCGAGTACAACGACGTGAGCTCCCATGTTCCTTAGAAGACGTTGTTCGTGATTGCGTGCCTTCTTCACAGAACCCGTTTCAATAACACAGAGCTTAGTGAGGCGCAGAAGTATCTCTTTAATTGTCTTGTAATTCTTGGACGCCTCTTCGTCTATCGTAGGACCAATGTCAAGGTCAATTGCTGAACCTTCATTCAGAGGACCCTACCAAGTAAACACTCACTCATAGTAACTAATGCAAGGTACAAACAATCAGTTCTTAAATGTAATGTAATGTAATAGTAGTGTTATATAGTCCTGACAACAAACAGATCAAAATTATCACCTAAGTGCAAGGATCAAGGATTAAGATGATGATGCTGTTAAAGAGGTTCTTACGTAAAGTCAGAGAGGTACTTTGTGGCATTCTTTGGACACCAGAAACAGAATAAGGTAAGGAAACAAGTATAAACATAACAATGCATATTGTGCCAAAAAGAAATAAAAATAATTGTAATAATAATAATGATAATAATAAAAACAATGTTATGACAATTTGCATAGCACCGTAGTAGAGTCAAGGCTGAAGAAAAGTGTAATGTACATGTTAAAAAGAGACAAAATAATCAGGGAAATCCATGAAAGCAAAGTATTCATGCTGATACAATGTGGTTTGAATTCAGAAGCATAGAACAAGACCAGCTACAACTCCAAAAGCAGAGACAGACAGACAGACAGAGAGAAGTTAAAGATGAAACTTGTTCGACAGAATGAAGGCAAACAAGTAGAACAGCAGACACTTACAAGTGAAGCCAGTTTAGCTTTCTTAGACGACTCTTTCTTCTTGCCTTCTGATGACTTCCCTCCGGCAGGCTGCAGTAAACAAGTGTTATGCTTATTAAAGTCTTGAAGTTGCACAGGCAATTAATAAGGAATATTTTTTGAATCATGGAGCTGTGTCTCTGCATTGAGCCAGCTATGTCTCAGATGCTTTGGAAAAAATGCTGGTTTGCATTACAAACCAGCAATGGCAGAGAGAGTTCCCTGAATTCCAAAGTTCTAAATGTGACCTAATAATAACAATTGAAGAGATTCCATATTGGCAGCAAATACAACTATTCATTTTAGTTAGTAACAGACTTTATATAAATGTCAGTATGGTGTCCATAAAAACTCCATATACAATGTAATGAAACAACAATCACATTTTCCTGTCATAGTAAATAAAATAAAAGCTCATAATTATATACACTTCAATAGGAATGTAAAAAATTCATTTCCAAACAGCTTTACAATTTTTGCCTAAAGAGGAAACTACACCAAAACTCTTTAAACTATCTTTTGATATTCAGAATATATTTTGTCTGAGGCCAAAAGCCCAAACCTAATATTATCTGTTATGGCATGCAAAAGACTTTTGATCTATCAGAGAATGAGTGCTTTGCAACGTTCTTATGAATGTTTGTTTGTTTGTTTGTATGTGCAATTGTTATAGCACCCCTTCAAGCTCTCTCTCTCTACTCAGAGGCGCTCCCGAATGCAGAGCGAACACTGCATCGGAGTTTCACGCCGAAGCGCTGAGCAATTGTGAGTGAAGGACTTGCCCAAGGTCCTTACGCGGCCAAGTGGGTTCGAACCTCGAACCTTCCGGCTCCAAGGCAACGACGCCACCACTAAACCACCGCGCCCCACGGCTGAAGGTGTATTCACATCAGTCATATACACATTAATTCAAACCTGTTCTCACCAATATATGAAAGGCAGTTTACCTTTTCATCCCCATCGTCACCATCATCCGCCTTTTTCTTCTCCTTCTTTCCTTCACTCTTCATCTTGAACACCCAAAGCTCAGACTTTTCCACGAGAAGTCGCAACCTATCGAGATCGACTTTGATTTGCTTGTAGTTCTCCACATCACTGTCAGAGACGAGCAGCTGAACCTGCTCAAAAAAAATATACACACAACATGAAATGGAGCCTGAAGACAATTTACTCCATGTGCTACCATACTTGAATGAACAGACAAATTGGGCAATGGCCTAGGATTTTTAAACTGGAATAAAGGCACACACATAATCAATGCAAAACCAGCCTTGGAATAGAATCTCATCGTTTGCTGCCATCGTAGTTGTTTCAGTTTCAATAAAAGTTTGAGAAGTTTCTCAGAATCTATTCCACTGTTTTATGCATAAAACTTAACTGCTACAGTGCATGTAACTTCTAAGGTCTTTGAATAAATGCTCCTCAATTATTAATTACCAAGCAATGTGACACATCACTCAGTGAATCATCATTATTGACAACAAGTGAGCTATCAGATCTGCCATTTTACACATGCACTAAATATAAAGCCAACATACAGATGCATCCTTCTATAGAACAGAAATCCAGCTGATCTGATCTGTCTTTGAAGATAGCGTTAAATTCTGAAATAAGCAACACAGTTGTCTGACCTGCGTGAATGCCTGGAGGACTTCTTGTCGCTGACTGAAGTGTCTGAATAGCAGTAGCAGAGAACCAGACACGAGCTGTGGATAGTTGTGCAAGACGAGGTTGAGTAAGACACGCAGGAATGTCTTACCTCCGTTTCCATCCAGATCCAACTCGGATCCACTGCTGTCATATGAAGAAGAAAACAGATCTTAAAATGTCATCATGTTCTCATCTGCAACAACTTCATAACTTACATGCAGTTCTTGGCATGATATAGACAGTGCTCCACTCTGTTTTCACTGTTTGATATGCTACGACAAAAAACTGTTTAGATTGGAAAGCAACAAAGACATTACACAAGTTTGAGGTATTTTTTAATCATTAAAACGTCTGACGCCAATTGCTACAGTCCCACAAAATGTTACTTGCCTCTTTGCAGTATTTTGCTGAATGTGTTGCTGTGTACAGCAGCATCACATATATATAATATTATGTTCAGCTGAAGTTTCTGCAGAATGCAGACAAAGCTTAGAACTGTGGTCTGTCCAGATTGTAGATTCCTTACCATGATCAATCCAACCTACCTTTGAACAACTAGTTTCTCCTTACACTCCTCACAATTTTGGAATTTTTTTGGTCTTTCTGGAGGAGTTATAATGCATAAGTGTCAATGGCTCTTGAGCATTCCATATTGCTACTCCAAAGAATGGAGTCAGTTCTACCATTAATTATGTCAAATGATCTAATCTTGTCAGCCTAGCATAAAAGCGTAAAACCATTCCCGTTTTGCAATCATTTACATAATATTCTACACTCATACTAAGATGGACTCAATGAATATAAAAAGAATATATATAAAAGATGGTTCCTGCTCAAGGCAACCACTTGCTTAAGTTTACTACGACCACTTTACCGAGTCCAAATTCCGCCTTAATGTTAGCAGAATTTTCATTGTCTATAATTAGATCTGCACACCTTATCAAGAGTTTATGATTGCCTGAATGAAGCCACTATCATTCCTCAGTCATCAACAACATCACCAGCACCACCTTGATCCTGATTTCACAGAAGACATTTTAAACAGAAGCACAGGTGCTGCAACAAAATGTCAATGCATCGTCATTCAACCATCATGTCATATTAATGATGTCTGTGGTGTATTTGAAGCTGCTGTTGATGATAAAGCGGAATGGAAGAGTTGTCACGATACCTGTCACCAAAGATGGCTTCTGCTTTGTTTCCAATTGCCTCCAGATCCAACCCTTTACATATAAAAAAGAAGAGATGATGATCTGTCAATCTGCTGTAGAAATCTACACGGGTGGCTGCATTTAAATGATGAAATGGGACAATGGGGATTATGAGATGAAATCAGCACAAGCTGTAACTGATAGGCCAACACAAACTCTTTGAAATGAGCGCAACCATAACAGAACTGCCCAGTCTGTGGTCAGCAACTGTTCAGGCCATCAACCTCAAATTATGCTCATTCTACGAGCAATCTCAACTTGGTCTTGAAAGTGGTTCTGTGGTCTGGGATTTTTTACCAATTCTAAAAGCGATAAGCCACTACTAAGACTGATGGTCCAAAAAGGTAAATTTTAGCATAATAGTTCATATTCTTAAAATTTCCATCATATTTTAAGATAAAGCAATGCTCAAACATGTTGTAATATATATTGTAACTTTAAAAATAGTATACATACTACAATGATCGTTATTAAACAGATAAAATCTGAAATGCACCTTCTTCTGTTTTGCCGAGAAAGTTCTCATCAAATTCCTTCTTGAAAATGGAAAGGAGACTTGAAATGCGGTAATCCAATCGAACATTCAAAATAAACTGAAAAGCATGCAATGTATATTCTGTTAAAATATCACTTTATAACATAAAACCATACAGACATCCACTGTTTCTATTTCCAACATTAACTTCACAGATGTCTAAGGTGTCAACATTTTTACCAATTTAAAGGTTACGTATTAATAAATTCCTTCCTAAACAATACAACACAGTGTCACCTTTGTTTAGGTATCCAGTGCAGTAAAAAGATCCTTCTTCAGTGACCTAGATTTGTGGATATATGACCACACCTAAGCCTATGCCCATCAGCCAAGTGACAGTATTTTCAAAATTGATAGGAGCTGAATTATGTACTGGTAGAAATGAGTCAGCCATGTAGAAGTGGCATGCAACAGAATCACTGTGGCTTGAATTGTATGCGAGCGGCATACTATGCGCATCATGTGGTGAAAGCACATTCAAAATAATATTGTTCAATGCTACAGGGTCAATCCCTAGTCCAAGGTCACACCCCGATCATACACAGCAGTTAGAAAAGGAACATCATGTAACAATGTTGCAAATTAGGCATGTTGTTGATTTTGAAAAGCTCCCTAGGCGACCAAGTCATATGACCAATGTTTGCAAGAGTTGATGCTGGAGGCTGAACAACATCAAAGCATTAAGCATCTCTTATGGTTGAAGACAAAGTTCTGTTGAAAGTGATAAGCAGCATCAAGAATAACAATTGAACGAAATCACTTTCAAGAATGAACGGAACATATTAGAAAATTATCAACATAAAGAATTTTCTGCAATTGATCAATCACTAAAATTTGAATACAAATTGTTTGTTTATAATTAAGCGCTCAATCAATGACAGAATATTAATCACCTGTAAGATCTCAATGATCTTCAGCTTAGTTTCCATGACGACCTGATCTTCTGCCTCAATGCTTTGCTTTGCGCCACTTGCCGTCTGCTTAACCATATCTTTGATGCCACCTTGCTTCACGTTGTTTGCTCCTTGACCTGCAGCTAAAAGGAAGCACATCTGAACTTTTAGAGATACATTCCAAGTAGTTGGGATATGGAAAAAACCAAAAGTTCATTCTCTGTAGCCTGCATTCCCTTTCATGGGACTTGTCTAAATCTTTCTATAAAACTACTCAAATCTTTTCTCTTTGGCCGTTCCCGAGTCGGGAACAACTCTGAATAGTCATCTTGAAGAGGCGCTATATAAATTTCATAGACAGATAGATAAACAAACAAACAAATTGATAATTATGCCTATAAATAAACAAGGTCTAATTTCCCAAATTGGTAATCTATTCATATCTGAGATAGATGCAGAGTCAGAGTTAACTGTTTTACTTTACTATAGTATTTTACAACCATAATGGCAAATGATGAACAATGTCTCTTAAACAGTCAGAAACCTATACTTGCACAATGTACAAATACCATGTATGTTTGTCTGTCATGTATGTATTTAGATATTTACTACAACATCTTTTAAGAAACTCAAGCTTTATTTTTTAAATGACAAAAATTGAATTCCTCTGCTGACACTAAGAAAGAAAAAACAAAGAATAAAAGAACACAAAAACCACAAATAAAAGAATTAAGTTGCACAAAACCTCACAACTTAGGCCAATTAATTCACAAAAACAAAATGCAGAATCAAATCACTCCTGAAAAAGGACAAAAGGATCAAAAAGATTTGATTTACAAAGAAATAAATCAAAATAAGAACTAATTCAATGTTCAAACATAAAAAGAGGCATAACAAACTGTCATAACCAAACATTGCCAAAGAGCCCTTAAATCAGATAATACCACTGAGCACATCATGCAGCTGTCCTTGGCACGACGTTAAACTGCAGCCATCCTCTGCCACAGGGAACCAACAACGTCCCTGTGCCGGTCCTAAGCCCGGACAAAAGGAGGAAGGTTTGCCAGATGGGTGGCGATACGCTGGCAGTGAAAAACCAAGACGAATGTAATCCGCCAAAACCACGACACAAGTGACATAGCGGCCCAGTTGCTTCAAGGTGTCATGATGTGGAGCAGTTATGCACAGGTCGGTCAGGACAGACCAGTGGAGAGAGTCGGGGGAGAGAGCATGGGACACAACGGGCATTGACCCACGTTGTCCTTCATGCCTCTTTTTCACGATTCTCTTCAATCAGACAAGGTGACCTAGATGCTCCAAAATGTTACTGGTATGGAGCAGACCTGCTGACCGGACCAGTTGAAGCTGGGCAACATGGCATGAGACAGACTCAAACAGAGAGTGGCGTCGGACTCCTACGAGCATTGAGCCCAAGGTTATTGATGATGATGATGACATCATGCAGCAGTATATGGGAGTGACTGATAGCAGTGTTCCTGCCCTGATGTGGTCATTCTGAAGGCATCTTGAACACACGTGTCCTTAGCAAACAAAAGCTCAGCATCATTTAATTTAAGTCAGTGGTTAAACACTGGGGCTTCATAAACAAATAAACAAGTAGTGAAATGAACTTGTGGCCTACATGAACTGTCTGTATTGGCTGCCTGTCCCTCTCCTTTGAAAGCATGTGATCATAAGAAAAATAGCAGAACTTTCATATGAAAAATAGCAGTTCAAACAAACCATCTTGCTAAAACCAAAGCAATCTAATTGCATTCATTAGTTTGATTATTCACTTAGTTGTGCATCATTCTTGTGATCTCTATCGCCCTATCAACTCCTCATTCACTTGGCAAAGTATCGCACATTGTCAAGTGTGTATCATAGTATCGTATTTAACATATTTTGGGTCCATAAATCAGTGACGGCATAATAAGTTGTTTTACATTTTTCTTTCTCAAATCACTCAAAAAAGGCATTTGCTGTTGGCAAAGATAACCAAAATCAGTCTTGTATGCACGAAAAGTTTTATTTTAAACTTGTTCATCTAAAAACAATTTAAGTTTGAAATAACACTTGTTATAAAGTGCAAAGCTCTTTCACAATCAAATTCACATATACCCTTCTGCGTCACCAGTTGATCAATTCACTGATCTGCTGCTGTGTGACAATCAATCTACACTGGCTGTGTTACTCATCGCATCACCTACAAACCATGCTTGATCACCCCACCCACCCACCCACCCCCCCATTTGGCTAGCAGACAACTAGAACAGATGTCAGCACAATTCCCATCTAAAAAGCAACTACAATTCCCATGGTCTTCATTGAACTTGTCTGTTTCTTCTCTGTTGATAAACCCACCGCATGGAACAGTCTTCCTGACCAAGTAAAGAATCTGTCATCACTGGAGACATTAAAATCACAGTCCATGACTTATCTTTCATAGTATCTTTCATTGAATTTTTAACCTGGGTTTTTTTGTTCCTCAATATACGGGTAAAAGTTATTATTACTACCGTAATAACATTATCTACAATGGCTCTCTGCACGTGAGTGCATCTGCTTCAAGCTTTTTTATTTACAAAGAACAAGCAAATCATTTGTCATCGTCGTTCAACTGACCAGTGCAATATGTTGACATTTATGGCTGTGTTATGGCTCTGGTCATGAAATTATTTAAATTAATTGATTCTGGTCATGCTGTGAAACAACCTGCAAGAGACATAGTTATTTACTTTACAGACTCGAATTGTCTTCCATATAATGCAATCATCTAAACATAAACAACACAGTGGTTGAATTTACTCAGGGGTTAAACAAATTCAGAAATGCAAATCAAATTTTCTTGGAGGTCATATCATCAGACATATATGCCGACAAAGAAATAATTCAATACAATAGCTATAATATTAAGGATTGAATTCATCAAATGTCAATGCACCTTTCTCATGCTTCTTCTCCATTTTGAGCATTGGCGCACAGTCAAGAATCTTAAGAAGTGTCTTCGTCAACTGAAGTAGTTCACCGAAACTATAGAAGCCAAAGTAGATCAAGTGACGAGCGAGCTTCACCACCTGCAACCAAACACAACGTGATGTACTACTAGACATTAGTAACACACATGGATAACAGTCATCATTTGATGCGATGTTAAGCCTTTACAACACCAAACGATGATTAATTCAAACATTGTGCTAGAAACTGTTTGTTATAATCAAAAATAAAAGATAGTCTATGAAAATATAGTCAATAATTATTGACGAGTGAGTATAGTACCTTCAACAACTGAAGAAGGAGATTAAGTGTGTTTCGACTTCCACTTGATCATCACAACCATCATCATCACAACCATCATCATCACCATCGTCGTCGTCGTCATCATCACAACCATTATCATCATCATCATCACAACCATCATCATCATCAACATAGAATGGCTTTGAGTAAAGACAGAACTACAGTCATCGGATGTAAAAGCATCGTAGTGAATTTCTAAGTCTTTCACCACAATGGGTCAGAAGCACGTCTGTGGAGATACCTAGGCCATTACTACAAACGCCGCACTGCATAACACAGTACTACAGTAGTAATTCAGTTGTGAATTGAGACGAACAGACCTGAAGTGTGAGTTGATTCTGGTCACGTTCTGCCACATCCCACGATTGACTGACAACATCTTCGAGGTAATCTTTAACAAACTCCATTGTTCCAGCGAACTTCTGAGGAACAGATTGCTTCATTGAATCCTTAATCAACTGATGCTCCTCATAGCTGCACGATAACAATCAACATCTCACAACAATGACAGACTAAATATTGCAAATGTCAAATCCACTTGCATCGAAATCCACAACAACTATATTAGGCTCTCCAGATATAAATTGCAATCTGGAGCAACACAATTATCACACAAAAATTAAGTATTGCACTACGACAATTTGGCTTTGAAAGGCTTAAAACTCACTTCAATTCAATTCATGGTGAATTCAACGTAACAATGTTTGCTGGCAATAACGCAAAAAGGCTACCACTGAATGCGTCCAAATATTCATTGTTATATATAGACAAGTATACTACATGACCACCTATCCTTTGGTTAATGATGAGCAACATATCATTGAGTGATGACCAATGAATTTAATCAAAACATGAAACCATTAAATTCATAAACTTCCCACGTATGTTTAAGATTACTCAAACTGATCATCCGATCATCCGAACGAGTGCTGCAGTCGTATAAATATTTCGACGGACTTACTCGTCGATTGAGATGACTGTCGGTATTTCCGACCACAGTCGTGCGTACTTGACAGGAGTGACGGTCTCTTGAGGATCGCGGTCGACATGCATGTGTATCATCAGACGACAGAACGACGCTCTCAACTCAAACGGAAGAGTGTCGTCAGACATGCATCTACACAACGCAATCAATCAACCAATCAATCAATCAATCAATCAATGCACAGAATATATCATTACCATTATAAACATTATCAATTTCTAGGGCGAAAGTGTCTGATGCACAAGACATCGACTGATGATGCGTGAAAATCAATCCACATTCAATTTGCAGAAAGTCAGTTGACTTTCACAAAGAGACGAAAGAGCGCACGATGCTTGAAAAAGCTTGAATTTTAAGGTAAAAATCTGTTGTTGTGATGGAAGAAACTGAGCAAAATGAACGGATGACGAAAGAGAGACTTCACTCTATATAGTACAGCAGCAGAAAAATGAATGAATGAATGAATGAAGAAAGAATATCAAAACTTGATGAAGTCGTCATATACATGAACGTACACGATTGGTTGAAAGAGTGAATATTCTTATCACCAATGAACAACTAAAAATAAAATATATACGATTCAGCATGTAATGACTCATGAGGCACATGCATCATACAGCCATTGTTTTAAATAAACAATGGGAAGATATAATACGTATGAATGAGCAACTCAAGACATTGAACAAATGATGTGCAACTTCAGATATGAATATTACAAACTGACCTGAGGATAAGATCAATGTCCAGTTGACCAGAGAGTGTGTTGATGGCAAGATACTGTCGGTCCAAGCACATATGAGAGAACAGATCCAGCTGATGTCTACAATCAGTCAATAAATCCGATGCCACTGTCTACACGTCATCCAAAAGAGCAGTCAACCAGTCAGCCAGTCAATCAAGTCAGTCAATCAACTTTCTGTTTTGCTGCAAAGCCCATCTTCAATTCTTCATCCCACTTAAAACCATCATCTTAACTTTATTTATCATATCAATCAATTAAAGTCAATCATTTGGAACATGATGTAATTTCGAAATTCTTTCTGATCCTTCCTCAGTTCTTTCTCAGATCTTCATCACGATCTTTGTAACTTATGAAGCAAACCTTCTTGAAACCCTGACCACATGAAAAGCTCATCATGACCGTTCATTTGCATAGGTCACAATTCCCTCATCATAATAATACCACGGCTGTTGTCTTGACTTCGTTAACCCTTTAGCAACCAGCATGTGCTAAACAGCATGGTAGCTAAACGTTCTCATCGTCATAAAGGGTTAACACAGACGATAAATAAATGAATATTGCAAATGTAAGTTATATCTTTCTGTGGCCCTGCAATAGCTTTCCCCATATCAATCTTTTACCATACCAATAACTATCATAATAAGACTACTTCTATAGCAGCACAGCACAGTCAAGGTTGAAGGAAAGGGTGCTGCACAGTATAAACGAGTTTAAAAAGTCAATGACAGTCGTATGATACTTCACAAAAATAAGCCACGAGCTCCGATTTTAATGAAGGTCCAGCAAGCAGAAAAGATTGTTCATCAAAAACAGTTTTTGAACATTTGGTCTACGACGAGAGCAAGATAATTAATCAGATGACATCACTGAATATAATGGTATGAATGGGTAACAAGTAACAAGTGTTGTGGCTGGCATTGTCAATCTCACGAAAACTGAAAGAACATCAGCAAGACAATACAACTAACCGATAGTATTTGAGAACTTCTTGGTCTTCTTGGTTCTTTTCCTCAAGGCTTCCCATTGCAGGACCTCCAGCTCCAATGGACAGATCGCGGATGCTCTTATGCTTCCTGCCCTGATCCCAGTACAGCACAACATCCTCTTCCTCCTCGAGAGTGATGATTGGCTGTCTTGATCCACGGTCGTTTCCATCGCGTTGCTCAATCTCCATCTCAATCTCAACCTAACACATCATCATAATCACATTTCACTTCATAAATCCTAATCACGCTTCATTTCATCAACTAAACTTTATCTTTTTCACTCTCAACAGGCATACAACTGCTGAGCTGGAAAAGATTAAAACCAGTCAAATACGAGTGAAATAGAAATGCAGAGGTCATCTGAATATACCAACTGGTAGCTTTCAACGAAGTACAAATTCCTAAAAAAACTAGAACAATTTCCAAATCAGCAATCCATTCAGCTGACCACCACAGAAACTGATCCATGCTTCTTCTATGCATAAAATGAGAAAACTGGACGGAGCTGTCATCATCACATTACTTCCTGTTACTACCTTAATCTGAAGTAACAACACCTGACATTTAATGCTAGATTTTATATTGGAACATCTAACATTTCATAAACTCTTCCGCATGACATTGTAGTAATGTAAAACTATATGAACATTAAGTCATCGGAAAAAGAAATGCAAGAGTAACATCTGATGACGGTTGTCATCAATAGCCGACCGGGAAAATGATTGATAAGAAGCCATGATGTCATTTTAATTATAAGTTTGACATTCTGTGTATATAGAGACATTGATGATCCAGCATTCATGCAATAACTGTATTGCCTTTGTACAGAAAGAACATTGTGAGAGAGAGACCTGTGTCTTTTGAATACGTGTTTCAATGAGAATGTCAAGGTTTTTCTCCGCAAGAACTGATTTGCAGATGAGTTCCTGTGTCACAGCAATTGCAACGTTGTTGGACACGCACAGATCAGACAGGTAGTCAAGGAATCTATAAGTAAACCACATATTTTTATTATTGTTATCAAAAAATAAATTAAATAAAAATAACTAAACCTGTTATTGCTATTGCCCACTTGCATGCAAATTAATTATTAAATCAGTTTGATGTCGAATGGCCTTCGTGTTAAAACTGTCTTAAATTACAGGATTCCACAGCTCTAGCATACGAGACAGTCACCGTTTCATTACACAGAATCTACACCAGATAAAACAGGAGAAAATAATGGTACAAAAGCTTCCGAGACAACCATTCTAACCATCCTTATCAACTTATATATCTAGTGGCGCCTCTGGTCAGTGAAATCAAGTCAGCCACGGCTCATTATTGCACTTGGTGCTTCTACGAAATTTGTTACTTAGCTTGCGTTGCGCTTACTACTTTGGAATAATTTTCCTGTTTTCCACCAGTTGTTCAAGTCCTTTCTCTTTTGCTGTGGCTGGGAGCGCCTCTGAGTAGTAGCATTTTCTGAGTGTTTATATGTAACTTGTGTTTATATGGACTTGTTTTTTTCAAATTGACTTTCCTGGATTTACACGACAGCTAAACATTGTCAATGCAGAACAAGAAAACAGTGACAAGTCTGCATCATAATTCACTAGCACTCTTCAAAGAAGATTCTAGTCTAAATTGCTCGGCCAATCAGCAGAAGTTTGACAATTCTTGCCTTGGTTCTTTCTTTGCTCGAACGAGATTGACAAACGTCTCGATCTCATTGGCTGTGATGTGCTTCTCAAGAAGTTTACGGTTGTTATGAAGAAGAGCAGTAATCGTTTCTTCCGCTAAAACGTCATATCCAATCTGCTTCTGCATGAAAGGAAACTCCTTGGCAATGTACTCCTTTCAAAGAAACACCAAGAGAAACATTAGGAATATGATTATGTGCATAAACCAATGTCATTTCACAAGCATGAATAAAGCATGTCACTCAAATAACTGAGATAAGTCACTAGCAATACAATTGATTCAATGAGAAATCAAAAGCAACATGCACTCTTACTCATCAGACAACTCAGACTAATAATTACAGTAACTATTAATTATGGAAGTCACATCAACATCAATCGGCCGTTATTACTTTAAATTATTCTTATTATTACTTTAGCTCAGACAACCAACCAAATACTAGCAACAGTTCCCATAGCCACTAACATCAATGGCACTATGAAACTTTCAGTCTTACCACTGAATAATAATAATAATAACGACAATTTATATGGTGCCATAACACGATCATACCACAACAAGGGCGCTTCACAAACGGCTAACTGAAATAACCAAATTTGCAACTTTCTAGCTCCAAAACACATTTCAAAATTTTAATAATATTCATTCAATAACTTCATCATCAGTAAGGTCGATAAATTTAAAGTGTTAAACAGAATTACATTCAATCCTGATCCAAATATCGTATATAAACAAAAAAAACTTTCAGAGCTAAAACGAAAATCACTGAGATTATAAATACTTGGTTTTTGCGGTAGTCGTGTTGTGAAAGTTTGAGCGTTCGATAGCAGAGTCGACAGATTTGCTTGAGGAGACTGTGTTTCTGATCAGACAGATCATCCATCTGGAGAATCTCGCCACTGCCAAAGTCTGTGAATGGAGCCTTCAGAATCTTAAAAATCTACAAACAACAAAACATAATCAACATTTGGCCAACCTACGATGATTGAGAATTTCTCTTGTGACACGGTGGACGTGATAACCTGTGATTGTGCAATTCACAAACTGCACCTAAAATGTGCAGCCAAAGTGTGATGGCAACAGGGTCTATCTTTGAAGGAGCACATAAAAATTCTACTTGCAAATTAATATCTATTTATTTATTTCTCCATTTCTATAGTGCCCCTTCAAGCTCACTACTCAGAACCCTCCGGCTCCAAGGCACCGAACCCATCACTACACCACCGTGCCCCATAGTTTTAATTCCAACTCAGTCATCTGCTGATAAAACTGTCTTGTAACCTGTTTAAGAATGTTCTGTTCTCGCAGAAGCTTCGGTCTTTCTCGGTCTGAGTGGGTCAGCTCAACACCAAATGGATCTGTTCCAGTGCTTTCTTGGTAGGCGACAAAGTAGATGACGTCAGTGAGCAGTTGCATGACAAGACTGAAATATAAACAGATGACGTCAGTGAGCAGTTGCATGACAAGACTGAAATATAAACAGATGACGTCAGAGAGCAGTTGCATGACAAGACTGAAATATAAACAGAGCGGTCAGGCAAAGTAATTAATTGACATCTCATAGGCATTGTATTCCATTTGTCTGATTCTGCTTGTTAAGGCTCTGGTGAAGAGAATTCCGAACAATTCATAGCTTGTTCAGATATCTCTTAGCAAGATCTTACTGAGCTGCAACACAACTCTTCAGCATGTTGGCTGCACTGTCGTCTGGCAGCAGCAGTATCACAAGCTCTGTATTATAACACAAACAGCATACTACAACTGCTGCAATTTAAATTTAAATTAAATTAGAAGCCCACTTAGCTAGCAGAATTTGAAACCAATCCAAACAAGTAGCCCAACTTCCACGAAGCTGATCACAATAAGCAGTCACCACTTTGTTTCTAATGAAAACTGAAAAACTTGACAAGCATTCTCTTTGCTCACAAATGTTGAATTGAGGTAATGTGATTCTCTGCCAGAATGATGCAACTCTAACAAGTGCATCACATCACCTCCATCCAACAATTAACCTCATTAGGAAAAGAATTCACACAACCAACATGTAACCAACTTCATGCCTTCACAGGCAGAATGCGATAGTGACTAAGCAACCAAAGTTTTACGCAGGTCAAGACATCAATGATGCCAGACATCTCAGAGACACACCGGTGTAAATATATATATATATATATTATATAATATATATATCTGATATATATATATATATGTATATTAGGAATGACTCATTCATATGGCGTGAGTATCGTGAAATGGCTGAGCTTGAGAGTGGAGAATAATTATGGCAGCGATACATCAATGCGTTGGAAAGCAACCAACCGCTTGTCATTCTGTGCTGTAATTCCTTGCTCCATTTTGGCAGCAATGGAAGCCAACACCTTGCTGGCATCATTGGCAAAGTCAAGGTCACGGACTTCTTGTGGAGACACTGGTACGATGGCAAAAGCTTCCTTGTCCTCTTTAATGGCTGCACAGCCAACCTAAGAAATGAAAGGAAAGCCGCCCACATCAAAGTTAGTTACAAAATTGGTCAATAGCCCAGGTAACCCAAAAATCACTCAGCCCTTTTAAAAAATAAAACACAATGTGTTGACTTGCTACAGTAAAGTGATTGGGGTACACATCCTGTGATACGGCATATAGACCAACAATAAACTAAAAGGAATAATGCTGAAAGAATCATTAATTAGGTCAAAACAGTACTTATTGTAGAGCATATTTGTTAAAAAGGCATAAATGGTGTCTTAAGTTAATAGCTTTAGAAAAAACACACGTATCTATGTAAAGCGGAATGGTGCATGAATGCACGTGAAGATAAATCTAACTACCGATTTTTTTAGATAAAATCTACAACCAAGAAATTTAACCCTAATTACAACCATCTTTTGCAAAACTGTCACAAAAATTTAGAAGCTTTCTTCCATATCTGTACAATATTGCCAGCATGTTTAATAATTATTACAAATGTATAATTTTTAATTATGAAAACTAGTTTGGAGTATATGTTTCATAAAATGTGTACAATTCTCCCCATCTGCTTGCAGAGTCCAAATACACAACAAACTATCCTGATGCAAGAATTTCCAAGGACATATGCCTGTGGTGAAATCTTCGTTAGAGCATATCAGGGATTTGATGACTGTGTAGGAAACCTCATCATGCAAAAACAATTCAAAAGAAAGGATGGACATGGACGGACAAACAGGCAGGAATCTTTTGCAATAAGAAGTAAATCAAGCGAACATCACTGATAGAAGCGATAACTTTTAAATTCATGCATCAGAGGATCTCTCGTCATGTGAAGCAATACATTGTAGTGCATCACCATCACTCGCATGCATATCCTTTACTGGATCGCTTATTGTGACCCAAATTCACCAATAAGCACCTTAACAATCATGCAACTAATAAAGTTCCCGATTTTACGTACTTGCTTTAAAAGCCATATCTGTGAAACTGCTCTGAAGTCAAATGCACAAAAGATCAAGGCATCGTGGCAATGTATCATGCACAAAACGTTTCCATTTCCAACCTGCTAAGAGTCATATTCTGTGCGATCCATCTATCTATTCATCTACTCTCAAATGGAATGTCATGAGAAATGCTGATGAATATGTCATGTCATGGTCCTGCTAACAATTCTTTCCACCAATACAGTCTTTCCTTCAGAGGTTTCTAAGTTCTAACCAAACTGCCATTTCGTAATGATTGATAATAAGGAGAAGTTTCCTGGTAGGCCAGCAATGCTGTGCAAATGAGCAGCCTCCTAAAATGAAGATTAGATTAATGTATATTAATACCTTGTGCATAATGGGTTTCTCTTCAGATACATCTATTGGGATTGTGGAACTATGAACCCACGTATTTGTGCAGAGATGGTGTAAACGAACGAAGGCCGTACTATACAGGAAACAGAAAAACAAGCACATGCAAATGGCGATCGAAAGAAAACAAAAAGAAAAAGAAAAGTAGCAGCAGAAAAATCATCGTGTAACAAGACAAGAAAACATACTAATAAGTGATCACGAAATCATCTACAAAACGTCATTTGAACTCACAGTTAAACTTTAAAACAAAACAAAATTCCTAGAGCTTGTAAGAGCAAACAAAAGCTGCTGCAGCCATAATGCAAACTGTAACCAAGCTATGAAATTTGTAGCCATGCAGGGCATTGCAGGCTCAGTTAACAGTTAATTCTTACGTAAATAACGGAAAGCTAGCAATTTTCAATGTGCCCTCCAATAGAAGTCCCAATAACACACCAAAATCACCAACTATTACTCTATTACTTATTACCGCTGCAGCGGTGAGCAAATTGTAAACATGAAAATAAAATGCCTGTTTAAGCTACACACAATAAACATTGAAACAGCAAATGAATGTATATTAAACTCAAAAATGCAAAGTAAGACATCCTGACTAGCGATATCAACAGACCAAAAGGGCAGCACACAATAATTGCAGGCTGCTGTAGAGTCAAATATGACTCCTTTAAAATTTTTATCATCTGTTACTACCATAGCATGCAATCTTACTGCGTTACTTCTCAGTTTGAATCAGTAAACGAATGTTATTATTATTATCAGTAAACAAATGTTATTATTATTGTGCCCAAAGATTTGAGTCTTTGTTTATTCAGTAAAGCCACAAAATTACATCTTGCTCAGCATGATCTTTAAAATCTTTTCAGCTTCTGCCAAGTATGGGATATTTGCATATGTTACAACCAATCTGATTTCACCAATTACCATACGCTGTACTCCACTCAAACTGATAACTCTCACTGGCATTGCTGAACATCTCTACATGAAATATGAATGGTAGAGAACAGTTTGGCTAGAACCACAACACTCCACACTCTAGTCAAATTGATATCCTGTACAGCAATGTACAAATGAACACAGATGTGATGTCTGTAGCAACAAGTCAATCTTGTAGAGCACAGAACTCCATTCAAAATGTCCATAACTTGTGACTCCATAACAAACATGCAAAAAAGTTTGAAGCACTTTTCAAAGGCTTTGCTAAGAGAAGTGCTTTATAAATGGTCAGAAACAATACCACACAATATAATATTCAGCCAGGTGATGTATGACAATTTTCCATTTTAAACAAGGTAACAGAAATTCAAGTTTTATTTTAGAGCATACAAAGCAGCATCAGTGCTTGATCGCTTAATTATTCTACAAAAAATGTTCTTGCAAACACAGTAAAATGCAAAAACAATTAATCACAGAATGGCTAATTTGATTAAACAAAAACAAAATCCAAGCAAATCAAAACATATAAAATAATCCTATCTCAAAGGGCAGATATTTTGCTAGTTCAGTGGGTTTTCAATAACACCACAACACTGCCTTTACTGCTGGATAGAAAAGACGACACCATTTTCAAGCCATTATACATTTCAAAGTGAACAGCTTTGATGAATGTGCCATAGAAGTTACTATACTACGTATTTATAACACCATCCGTCATTTGCAACATTTCTTGACAAAGACAGATCACTGTAGGTGCAATGTACATGTATATTCTTAGACCAAATACGGCTGAGTTAGATCATCCACACCAAGGACCAATTAATATAAAATAGGTTAAAAAATGGACTGTTCTTATTTTGATGAAGTACTCAGAAGATAACAAAGCCATAGATAACAAGCCGTCACATGCAAAAACTCAATCGCCATGCATAAAACCCTAAAATCAAGTACAGTGCTTAGAGAATAATAACAATTCACAACCAAAATACATTTGATAATAATCACATAAACGTGTATATTATTAACATAATCCAATTTCTTAGTGTTAAAACCCATAAAAAAACTTCAAAATAAAATATTGATATTAATTTGAGTTGTTTTGGCTTAAAAGTTATTAAATCTTCTAAGCAGCTTTCTGCGAATAAAATCTTTATAATTTGGACATATTTCAAAGTTAAGATAGTCAAAATACATTAAAAGACTGAATACGCTAATAACAATTTTATCTTAGAGCAAGACTGCTGTAGATATAAGAAACTTTGGAATAATGTAAACCAGCATCCAAGAGCAAACAGCAAACTAAAAAAGACTGCAATATGCCATTCAAAACAGAAACCAGAAGAAGAGACTTTATCATGCAAATGAAAATAATCATCACCAATCACAATTTAATGAACTTCAAATACTAAAACTAACAGCTTCTACTCGTAATGCGAAGACATTGAAAAATTGCTGAATTAACATTCTTTCACTAGAGTTGGCATAATAAAAATCCATTTGGTAACGTTGCCATGCTGTGAAGTTGCCAATCACTTCAGACAGATCTATCGAATTCTGAACGGTCACTGTCAACGCTGCTCACAGAACTCTCCAATGGCAACAATTCCTCATCTTATAAGCACATATATATCCACTCGTTTTTATCTATCACAGCTCTTCTCATATCAATCTTGGTTATTAATTTCCACCGATCAACAACAACAACAATGATGATATGATGATGAAAGACAGCATGAGTCGTGCGTGCTGATGACCAAACTCATAGATGCTAAACAAAACCAAAGCAAAAATCAACCAAAGCGTAGATGGGAGAGCAGAAGAAAAAAGCGAAATTAGGAGATCCACATGACATAAGGATGACAAGGAGACGACGACGACTACAATGACACAGTAGCGTCGTCGTGGATCATCTACCTTGCTCATAATTGGTTTGTCCTCATCTTTGTCTATGGGTAGTGACGTACTGTGCACCCAAGTGTTCGTACACAGGTGACGCAAACGAACGAAAGATGACCTAAAATAGCATCATCATATCACGTGAGGACATTTGTTTACGTTCAGTCTCTTCAGCGAAGATGTCATCGAAAGAATCACGATGATGTTTTCTCACAATCTGCACTTGTATGCTGCACTTGTACGCTTCCCTCTGCCAGAGCTGAGCAGATTCTGATTTACAGAATTCTGAGAATAGAAACCTGGCTAAACAGAGGCAAAAATGCATCTGAAACCAAACTCATAGTTGCAGAGCATCAACAAAATATGAGAAACTGCTTCGTGAAAAAGTTTCAAAAGTACTCTGTAGAATTTCGCCAAAATTTTCAAGTTCCCGTTTTTCCCCTTAATTTAACATATTAGAACATGGAGCTGCTGTCACTAACCTTGGCACCGTAGATTCCTTAGTCATTGTTGTAGGATCAAGTTCAAAGAGGGAAGCTATGTCGTGCCCGTGAGGTACAGAAACCAACGAGTAAACTGGTGCGTTTGGATTTCCACGTAACTTCGATCTCATTGGATCAGGCTTCGGATCAGGATCGAGCTGATCACACGAAAACATTGGACAACACACACAAAATACATTTCATGTTCGATCGAGCTGATCACAGGAAAACATTGGACAACACACACAAAATACATTTCATGATCACACGAAAACATTGGACAACACACACAAAATACATTTCATGTTCGATCGAGCTGATCACACGAAAACATTGGACAACACACACAAAATACATTTCATGTTCGATCGAGCTGATCACAGGAAAACATTGGACAACACACACAAAATACATTTCATGATCACACGAAAACATTGGACAACACACACAAAATACATTTCATGTTCGATCGAGCTGATCATACGAAAACATTGGACAACACACACAAAATACATTTCATGTTCGATCGAGCTGATCATACGAAAACATTGGACAACACACACAAAATAATTTCATGTTCGATCGAGCTGATCGCACGAAAACATTGGACAACACACACAAAATACATTTCATGTTCGATCGAGCTGATCGCACGAAAACATTGGACAACACACACAAAATACATTTCATGTTCGATCGAGCTGATCGCACGAAAACATTGGACAACACACACAAAATACATTTCATGTTCGATCGAGCTGATCATACGAAAACATTGGACAACACACACAAAATACATTTCATGCTCGACAACAATGTACATAACTGCAGTAAAGTGGCTCACGATTTTATAGGTTTAACGGTTATATGGCGGGATCTTAAAGTACACATAGTTGCCAATAGTCAAGGAGTAGATTCAAGACACTCGATGAGACTGAACAATACTATGTAGTCATGTAACAGTTTCTGAATGTAGCGATCAAACTAGAAACAGACAAAGCAATGGAAAGAAAAGAAAAAGTAAAATCTGCAAATGAATATGAGACAGCAGCAGTAGTCTGGACCTAGATACCTCAGCAGCGAGATAGTGTCCGGTGGCGAGGTGCTTAAATCGGAAGAGACTGTTCCAGTGTCCAGCACCCCCTCTGCACGGATCGTGATTCACAACCTGCAAATGAGCAACACAGTTTATGAACCAGCCACATCTTTCATATTTTCTAACAACATGTTGTATAAAAACGCTAATTCATAGTAGCTGTGGCCACTGTTTAAATTATGGTAAAAAAACTTCCGTTAAATTCAAATCTTAAGACTGGCTTCACTTCTTATAAAAATCCAAAGACTTGGCAAAGACACTAAGATGAAAGCATTTTCTATTTTCAACTTCTTCAACTTAAGAGCATACCTCAACTTCCCATAATGCTTTGGAGCTGGTTGCAGCAGTTGCTGATGTTCGACCTGTCGTACGAAGAAAGACATACTGTTTCTTTTTGTATTCATCACCCGTTAGAAACTTCTCCTGTTCAGCATGGAACAACCTGACCACATCACCCTACAACATAACACCAACACGGCTGCAGTCAGAGACGTAACTAATGCAACAAAATTTAAAAAACTAATAAAACAAATCAAAGTGGTTTTTTCATCCCAATGTTACCATAGAAGTCATAAAAAATATTAACAGTTCTCTCTTGATGTATGAGTTGGAATTGGAGGAATATGAATGGCGAAACTAAACAATGAAGACACAGCAGCAGGTGTTTTCCCATGATTCAGTGAGGGTACAGTGAAACCCCAAATAGTTGCAGTAGATAATAATAATAATAACAAACTAACCCCCTTCAGTATTGTTTCTTGATTTTCTGCAAATTCCATGAAAAGATTGATCTTCCAACATGTGTTGCTGTTCACCGAATTGACCTGCGGCAAATGCAAAAACAACAGTTTGCAACAAATTTTAAAAATAGCAAAGACAATTCTGGTACCTGCATCTGAAGAAATCTGCAATACAATTTAAGCTGTCATTTAAGAGTTTGTTGATATCGACCGGTGCTTCAGCATTTTCTAAAATGTAGTTAGATCCTCGTGAATGACACTACGAAAGCACTCGTAAGCAGGCCACTGATTATTCATTTTAGGGTAAGTGAAGTAGTTACATTTTTTAGCAATTACACCATAGTCATTAAAAATGAAGCAAAAATTATGAAAAGGCATGAAATGTTTACAATATTATACTCCTCAGTTTTGATCAGTTTTGATATAAAGACAAAGTTAAAACCAATACTGTTGCCATCTCGATTCTTTTAAACATGAGTAGATTAAAATATATAATTAAGCATGAAAATAAGTGGATAAAGAATATTTTTATCTTATCTTATTAAAATGCGAATGCTGACTGATTGAATGACCTATTTAGGTTCCCATTCTAAAACAATTTTTCACTTATCCACTTATTTTCATGCTTGGTCTAAATGATGTAAGGTTTCAGAAATGCAGTGCTTTTGATAGGTGAACAGACATCATCATAATAATGCATGTTGCTACCACCCTCCCCATTAGTTAAGGGCTAAGGATAGCTGAGATATAAAAGCAGTGCTTACCTCCTTGCATCCTGGATTATCAGGGAGATCAAAGTTACTGGCATGCAACGGTTGAAGAGCGTTTACAGGGTTCAGAACCACTTTATCTCCAACAACGACCTACAAAAATATACAGATATTTTACATAGCATAAATTTATAACATTATCTAGTAATATATTAAACAAAAACACACGCAGAAACCTTGCCACAGTATTTATTTGCAATTAAATGGGTTTATCACAAAATGAACAACAACGAATGCTGAAACCCCTGATTAACATAACTAGAACATGGATTCTACTACAACATATATATATAATTATATATATATATATAATTATAATATATATATATTTGTTTATTGAGAAAATAACATATTCTTTCTCTTGATTGTGCTATTTGGATTTCGCCCTTTTGATTTTCGCCACTTTTATAGTAAACCCTCTTGGGGTAAACCCTTGAAGGACTGATAGTCCTGTAGTTAAGGAATCAAAAAAGTGTCCCGATTTTTGACGGCAAGAAAAAGTTGCTCCTTTGTAATAATAACATTACTTATAATCACTTATTAATCAGGCTACACTAGAACAACAATTTTTGGTACCGTATGATTCCAAAGAGTAGCATTAAGAGCAGTTTATGGGGAGGGGTTTATGGTAAAGATTAACACACTGGCATGAAGAGTGTACAGACACTGGATCACTTCCTGCTACCCTTCCCAAAGTCCACTCAACCTTCCAATCGGCAGATGGCATTGGTAAAATTATCAGTAGAATGTGAGGGCACCATGTTGGCTGCTGACAGTAAAAGTCAACTCCTGTAATAACTTGTGATTATCCATCATACTCATTCTGCACAGTATAGAGTTGGAAATTAAACAAAGATTATAAATATTATTATGGTGTACTACTCTACTACTTATTTCATGTATTAAATACATATTACTCATTCTGCGCAGTATCAGTTGGAAATTAAACAAAGATTATAAATATTATGATGGTATACTACTCTACTACTTATTTCATGTATTAAATACAAGTGGAAAAGTATATAAATCTGTCTTCCTATCTCACATCACAATGATTTGTGCAAAGACCCAAAAAGGTTGAAAGGTGAGACAAAATATGCTAAAATAGACCTCACTTATAACATCTACTGAAGCAAGATATTCAAATGAGAAAACCTGGTGTTTAGAGGGATTTAATCAGTCATAATTTACTGGCAGCTGAAACCTCTTCCACGTCTTCAGTAAAATGCCACAGTCTGTATTATTTGTTACCACTATATTTCCAAGCAGCAGTGTGTGAAATTCAACCACATGTCCCATCTTCACGAGAGCATAGTTTTTACAACCAAATGAGGACTGTCGAATTGCTAAGCTTACGTTGTCTCCAGTAGAGCGAAGTTTGTAGAAAGGTTGGACGTAAAGCCAAGATCCTTCATTTCCAGCTGCATCAAGTGTCACCCGCATCGCGTTCTTCTCCAGATGAGCTGGTAATCTCTTGTTTACCGTAAGATATTTGTTACTCTTTAAGTGAAGCAACTGGTAAATACAGCACAAGAGTCCATCTAAGAATAGGTATTTATGAATTAACGTAAAATCAAGCTAAATATTTACATATTTTAAATAATTAAATAGATTTTAAGTTGCTGGCTGAAGCAGTAACAATGCAATAGATCTTTCACAAAAGAACACTTCCAACACTATAAAGCTGAAAATCAGGACAGTCCAATGAGACAGATGGTCTACAGAAAGTAATTCTGTGAAGGCATGCAAGCTTTCAAATCAGGAACCAGGTGACATTCAGTCATTTATAGTTAACTGAGAGATTAGAATTTAAAATAGAATACATCTAAGGATCTAAGCATCAGTAGTTTTACAAGTTGACAAGAATTAATATAAGAAATTTATATATATTCGTTTAATCAGAAATCAGGTTGACAAGCCGCAACACAGTTACAAGATGAAGAGAAATTTTTAAAAAATTAGTTTGTTCATTGTTCACAGGTTACATTTATTATTATTATATTTATTATTATTGTTATCTTGAATGACAGTTCACCTGAATGACACTGCCGTACTGTATAGGACTACCCATCAGTTTCTTCGTTTCTGACTCGTTCTGCTTCTTCTCCAACTCTGCCGCATGCTGTTGGAAAATCAAATGCATAGCGACATGAAGTCAAATTTAACTAAGAACAAAGCGATGAAGAAATATGGTATGTAAAGTACAGTCAAATGCAATCAATGCCTAAGTCAAACAATTCATTCAAATTGTTTATAATCAAAAACTCTTAAAATTTCAACCCTGTAGAAAAAAAAATGCAAATTCAAATAGTAAAAGTCCCTATCTTGGATGATGATCCCAAAATTAGCAAAATGGCTAAATAAATGGAAGAGAACACAGGAAAGGTATAGTTGGGTAAAAGAAAATCCAAACCTGATGCATAGAATGACCTGGTGAGGTAAGATGAAGTGACTGCATGCTAACGCTCAAAACGTCAAAGTTTAAGTTTCAATTGTATCGTAAATGAAATGCAATACACAACAAAAGTCTTTATGACAAGATCTCTCAATACAACGCAAATTGTGATAAATGTGCATGGAATATCGACAGACCAACAACCATGAACTCACTCTAATGAACCGTTGTTATATAAACCTTGGGGACTTCGATGTCGTCCAATCGACTCAGTCTCAACTCTTTAACCCTTTACCCGTTCATTTTTAAATTTTAAGCCTGTTTTCAGCGGATATTCTCAGGGCAAACGGGTAAAAGATTAAAAACTCAATTCATTTGGCTTGGCAGCCGCCAGCAGCTGGCAAAGTTAGATATGACAATCATTGCTGATGCCTTTCCTGATTTTGTCTTCTCAACCAGAGTTCATGACCTTGTTGTTACTCTGGACCAAGAGCTCACTTTTGCTCCGCACATTCACTCACTCAGCCGTGCCTGTTATTATCAACTGCGTCAACTACGCACTGTTGCTCGCTTGCTTACTGCTGTTGCAACCCTTGTCCATTCTTTTATTACCACCAGACTTGACTACTGCTGGCCTACCAATTGTCCGCCTGAGTTGCCTTGATCACGTCCTGCGGTCTGCAGCTCGCCTTATTGGCCACATACCCAAATTCAGCCACATCTCCAGCTATACATGAAATTGTGTGCATGTTTGATTCTAAAAGTTTCTCATCAAATAACGTGAAATTGTTAAAGTACCATCAACAGTAGGATATCACGCAGCATTATGGCAAAAATGAAATTTTACTGCAAGGCAAAAGGAACCCTCTGGTTTTCTTTGATTGGCTAACTGCACATCATTCTGGTTCAGTTTCAGCTTCCTACTTCAATTCCTTCTCCAAAATTCTATGATAATAATAATAATAATAATAATAAGACGATTTATATAGTGCCGTAGCTCAGCCGAGCTATAGAACCATATCACCTCTGATTAAAGACAAATGCCAGCATTACACACACTTACTTGTAACTTATCGAGTAGAACTACATCTGTAACAGACGTAGTATTCTGGCGTACTGCTTTCCAGTATTGCTTCTGTGCTGAGTATCGATTGTTTGGACAAATCTTGAAGAGACAATCTTTAAAAAAAATGACACAACAATGGATCAGGTCACGTCCAACAAAACAATTTTAAGATAGCAAACGAGTTATAATAAGGCAATGAACGCACACTTCCTTTCTCTACCGATCAGCTTCTAGCATGGGTTTGAACATAAAGCAGTATCTATGATGACAAGGTAACTACATCATCGTCGTCATCATCATCATCAGTCCTTTTCATGCAATTCTGCACATCAGGCAATGCAGCTCCTTCATTTCTCTCTGTCCAACGCCAGTTGTATCGCCTCGTTCCACGTCAAGTCCATGCATTTCAAGTCTTCACTAAGGCGTAAAAAAAAAATATTGTTGTGTTTCCGGTAACCCAACCGACCCATTTTTACGGCCGCGACTCAAATATTTTTTTAAAAAAATTTTATTAAATTTTTTTTTTCAAAAAAAAATTTTTTCAAAATTTTTTTTTTTTCTTTTTGAATTTTTTTTTTAACATTTGTATTGACATAACATAAGAGACGTCAACAAAATGAAATTAATAGGACTGTTTCTAGAGCAGTTTTATGTACAGACAGTCTTGAAATAGGCAGTTTATACTTGCTTAGAACACGTACTTTGTTTCAGCGTGCAAAAAAGACTAGTGGGGTATACTTTTTCAGATAGTCACTGCATAAAAATATTTTGCCAAAATAAAAATATTTTCCGACCTACCTACCCAATTTTTTTTAGCTCTGTTACCGGAAACACAAGATTTTTTTTTAAGGCCTAATGGTTTCTGGCCAGTTTTTCCTTCATCTGCCTCTTCCGCGTCTTCCCTCCGAAGTCCAGTTCATCACTTGCCTTGCGACCACATTGTAACTACGGTACATAGGTAGTGCAAATTCATTCACCAAACAAACTGACCTAATTAATCATCATTTTAGAAATATTTAATAACAAATCAGTTTGCCATTTCTGTTCCAAGCAAATAAAATAAAATAAACTGAACAGCCAAAAGTGCTCAATACAGCAATCTATGTGGACTAGTTAGTTTTTGATATGCATCTCAATAGGTATACCAGCACATACTTCTAAATGTACACTAATATTCAGCCCATTTTCATTTACAATCCAAATGAAATATTTTAAAACATGATGGTATTGTTATTACAACATCATTAAATGTTTATGGTAAAATAATTAAACTGTAAACTGAACAGACATAGTCATATTCCCACCATATACAACTGTCCCAGTGGGCCAGAATGCAAATCTAAAATTCTAACAAAAGCATTGGTCATTTAAAAACTATGAAACACTTGACTCAATTTCATTCTGCTGTGAACATTGCACTTTCTGTTGGGCAGTACTGCCTGACTTTAATACAGCTGTAAACTGAAAATGAAAAACATGAAATTGTGCACTGCAAATAATTAGCAGAAGTGTTTAATGACAAACCAACCTCTAAACTTTCTTGGTGGGTTCTGTAAGTCGCCTGCGTCTGGTTGCACAACACATCGGTCGTCAACCAACCTAGGTTAGAGAAAGTACGCAAAGAAACTCCTTATCACATGGTTCATTTAAAAGACAAATTATTTTGATTTAAAGTGGATGGCCTCCTATAATTATAGCTTCGTTTGGTAGACAACCTTGCACATTGTCTAATGCACTTATAAGGTGCACCATTTTTAATACTCTGTGCAGCAGAAAAATGCATTTTAAAAGTTGATAATAAAAAAAAGGATACGCAGTTCATTTGACCTCACTAGTACTATCTTGTTCATTTGGATTAAATGCTTTGATATCCTTTGCATTCTGCTCATCATCAATTTAGCATGACGACGACAGCATGCAACTGATCACACGCTGTCGGATTTATATGGCAGCATCTGCCAGCATGAAGCATAGAAACACGGTTAATTCAACCTTACTTAAATCTGAAACTCTTAACCTATCATAGGTCATTAAAACTGCACGACTTCCACTCATTACAACACTTCACAATGTTCAGGGTCAAGTCATCATTAATTCCATCAATCACACAACTATGTTGAATGCTGTTTCTGCAAAATAAAATCACACTGGTCAGCAAGATACAAATGAATTCCGAGTTTACTTGTATATTTCCCGCAGACTGCAGTGTGTTTGCAGGTGGTTCAATAAAGTAATACTTACTTACTTACTTAAATTGAATCCATAATTTTTAATCTCAGTCACTATTCCAATGAACATATCTTACTTATATGGACACTCAACTATTACTAAGAAGCTATCCATATATCATGTATAGTATTGTATATATGCAAAAAATCGTATTTTCGACCCTCCCCATATGCACCCTGTACATTTTTATTGAGCTCACTATGTGTACATTCAAATATGCTTCTTTCCCCCCACCCTCTACAAAGGCCATTTAGCTAAAGCCATCTAAGAAACATGTACAGTATTTTATGTAGACTACTATTTGTATTTTTTAAACATTTAAAAATAATTTGCTAGCAGAATATTTTAAAACTGTGGCTTGCTGTTTAGATCTGAACAGAATGTGATTTTAATGTAGTCAAATGCCATTGGATGACTATAGAGCAATAGAGCTATAAATAGGCTCATGTGGAATTTGTGGATGTCATAATCAAACATTTATTTTGCATACATACATTTTACCGAGACCCAGTCCCACATGCACTCATATGCAAATCACGTGAATCACCAACCCCCCTCTGTGCATACATAATATATATGGACATACCCTAAGTAAAAGTGACTTCAATGCACTGTATGTAAATGGGAGATTCAGACAAAAATCAAAACTGGTCATTGGATTAATTTCAAGTCGTGATAAAAAAATGGCGTGATTTCAGAACTTGACGAACCCTAGCGTTGAGATGAATCCAAAGACGCTTCCCTCCGCATAGAGCGACGTAATGTCGCCCATATGAAGAACGGACGAAGACATCGAGTCAACCATCTTACTCTACGAACAACTGATCGACGATATATTACCAAATCCTCATGCAACCTAAAAATAAAATAATAGGAGGCATTCAATTATACACCTCTTCCATCTAAAGGCTTGTCAGGATGATAGAGGGAAACGCTTGCTGTGCTCATTGCATCTACTCAATCAGAAGTATTTACTGGAAACTATTTATACCTTGAGCAATATTTCTTAACAGTTGCATGACCAACTTTCAACAGCATTCAAGCAAAGCTACTAGACAAGGTATAAGGAGGAAGGCATAATTTTCCATTCTTCGTATATAAGCTAAAAATGCCCAAACTATATACCCATTGAAGTGCATTTCTGGCCGACATGCTGTATTTACTGCTGCGAACAGTTATACAATAGATGGAAGAATGGAGGAACGTAAAGGAAGAGGAAGACCTAGACAGAATCTTCTGGACTGGATGAAGGGGAGGGATATCAACAGCTAAAAAAGATGAGGCTAAACAACGCCACATTTCAACATTTGAAACTATAGAGTCAGGCGACGACTGTCTCCTGACATTTACTGGTTTGGTATGTAAACCATCGTTTCTGAAGGCATCAGAATCTGGAAGAGGCAAATCTCCAACATTCATTAACCCTTTCGCTATGGAACCCGTCGAGGCGACGGGTTATTAAGCCAGTACGCAGGTCTGGTCCCGTAAGAAATGGGTTAAATTACACTTAAAACATGTGTATGCCTTGGATAGACAGATCACACAGAAATTGCATCGCCATAAAATTATCTAAAACTTGTTGCACCATGCTAGGTTTCAAGCAAGGCATCTCCAGGTAAAGTTGTGTTATCAATTAAGGCGTAGGAAAAAAATTGTTGTGTTTCCGGTAACCCAACCGACCCATTTTTACGGCCGCGACTTAAAAATTTTTGTAAAAATTTTTTAAAAAATTTCCCCAAAAATTTTTTTCTCCCCAAAAAATTAATTTTTTTTAAAAATATTTTTTTTTAACATTTGTATTGGCATAACATAAGAGACGTCAACAAAATGAAATTAATAGGACTGTTTCTGGAGCAGTTTTAGGTGCAGACAGTCGGGAAATAGGCAGTTCATACTTGCTTAGAACACGTACTTTGTTTCAGCGTGCAAAAAAGACTAGTGGGGTTTACTTTTTCGGATAATCACTGCATAAAAATATTTTACCAAAATAAAAATATTTTCCGACCTACCTACCCAATTTTTTTTAGCTCTGTTACCGGAAACACAACATTTATTTTTTTAGGCCTAATTACTACAAAGGCATCTTTACAATTCTTAGGGCAGAAGAATTCATAATTCCCTGGATGGTGCTACATGTTCACATCTGAGCATCAGAAAAAGCTTAGCACTTTGAGCAATATTTTTGCAGCATAAAATCAATTTGCAGCTCAACATTCAAGTTCAGTGGCAATCTATGTCTGCAATTCACATACTACACAAATATATCAGACATTGATGAATCTTTCATGTCAGAAAGAGGGCCAATCCTTTTCTGTAAAATATTTCCACTGGCCATTATCAGAGGCAGCAAACCCTGGTCTTTGTAATGCAGTGCCACTTCAAAATAGCTGTATCAGCTGTGTTATCATTTGAACAGTCTCGCACTTCAAAATAGCTGTATCAGCTGTGTTATCATTTGAACAGTCTCACATAAATCAACGTCTTGGTCTTGCATCCAATAAAAACATCAAATCCTTCAAAACGAATGCTTTACTCTGCCATAAAAATTCATATAAAATTTCTTCTTCTTCATTCACAACCTGACTTTCAGATCTAGTGTAAATTTCCCCACAACTATTCCTATGGACATTTGCAGCATACTAAATCACGCTAGTTATTCTAAACATCAACAGAATACAACTAGGTTTACACACCTTAAGCATAAAACAAGAAACCATTGAATGACCATTCAAATTTATCTAATAATTTACACATTGTAATGATCATGATCAAAGATCTTAAAATGACTGAAGTCTGCAAGCTAAAGTTGATTATCAGGTTATTCTAAACTGCAGCCTGCCTTGCAAAAAATGGAAAGTAGTTCCTTACCACATACACATTAATTAATTAAATACAAACATTAAACCACAGCATATAGACTTTTTACTAAAATAAATTTAGTAAAAGACCTTCATAGCCAAAGCATTAGCTATCAAAGTCTGCTTATCAAGCAATCAGTAATAAAAACAGATGTCCTCAGAGACAAGTTCCTTTACACCTCAGAACTTAGTTATACATAGCTCTGTGAGTTATCCATATACAACACCTTTCAATACAGTGCATACACCTATCCAACTCTTCATCTCTCTTCATCATCTTTCATGCCTTGTGTTAAATAAGATAATCTAAATCTAATAGTTACTTTGATCCACAGGTCTCCCCCCCCCCACTGCGGCTCCAGACTCTGACTCAACACAGCTTTCATCAATAGGTTGGTGCCTTGCACTCATTGGCTTGTGAGTGATTCTTCACAAGTTTAGAGATTACATTACGATTGGTTGATTGATGCCCTGCACAATAGACATCAGCACATGCCATAGAATTAAGTAATCAATGATTAAGTTAATTAATAATAATTGTTACTGGCCTAGTTAGCTACACCGGCAAGCAAGAGCGGCATTCGTCTGTTGGATACAACGGACTGCGGTTCAAGCCCCGGGCTGGGAGTTGACATTTAGAGATTTAGATATCTTGGGCTAGCACGTGTGGGACGTGGTGGCGCAAGCTGCTGCGGAGCAACCTTGGAAAAGTTGCTTACCCATCATTGTCTGTGGGGAAGGCAATGGGAAACCACCTCACTCATCTCATCCCCAGGGGCGTAAAGCCAATGAACCTGCCTACGGGCAGAGAACCATCATCATCATCAATAATTGTTAAACTGAGATCTACTCTTTGCTGAACAAAGATACTTTAAATAATTCATGTTCAGCTTTGTTGTAACAAATCCAAGCGCTTTGAAACATGCACAACTCGTAAAATTGTAAACTCCAAATTTCTAAAGCGCTACTCTGTAGCCACACACAGGGCACCGGCTTATTTACAAGTGCTGAGGCAAGGAAGAAAGGAGGGTTCTATAGACAATTAGACATGTCATAGATGTTCCTCTCAGTACTGTGGCTATGCCCTCTAGGCAACTGGATGCAAAGCACACACATAAGCACGCACGCACACACAGTGTCACACACACACACACAGTATAACACACACGTGCACACAGCTCCCTCCCATGACTCCAGTCGGCAAAGGATTTCTCAGGTTCATAAATTATTCACGCACCAACCACTGACAAGAATCTGAACACGCCGACAGAAACGGTTGCCAAGGCAACAGATGCAGAGCTCACAAATCTGTGATTATTGACGCATTTATAGATTCCAACGACATGTCCCAGAATACACATCTAATTTACAGTGAACATGTGGGGTTACTAACATATAGTTGTTGGTACAAGAACACTTAACAACATATTTTATCATTGATGGCCTTTGGCAGTTTTGACTTACTATAGCACTGCATTGATACTAGTCAGGCATCAATGAATTATGCAGCTGTGGTCCTTCCTTCCTTTGGCATAATTTCAGGTTTTGCTCTGAAATCAATGAGCCCATACTCTTGCAAACAACCATTAAGATTAACAAGTTAGTGCTAATATATATATATATATATATATATATATATATATATACTGCAGTGGGGTAATAATAAACATGGTATTTAAAAATAAACTCGAATGACTTCAACAGCAACATTACCATATAATACTTGTAAGGAATCAGTTGGTAATTGCTTAGGTGAGATTTTAGAATCATGCATCATAAGTTCATAACTAAAGGTCTGTAAAATTTTTAGTCAAATGCAATTCGGGTGCCTGAGCTCAATGCCAGCTGGTACCCAAAAGCCCATCAATGACAGTCCCTCGATAAGACAGCCCTTCAATCTGTTATTGATCTCTGGAGACTAGTTAAGTTTCTTAATTTATGCATACTACAGCTGCTACACTGATGGGTAACTGTACATAGCCAGTCAGTGTAAAATGCAGGAAAGTCTAAGTGGGAAAGACATTTCCACTATTGGCAGAAAATCAGGATCCACCAGCAAATTTTATATTGCTTTTCATTGTCGCTGTCAGGAAATGTTAAAATTTGACAAAATGCAGCATCGCATTAGAAGGTCAACATTACTGTACATGCATATCGTATGTTGATATCCATCTCACAAATTAAAAAAATTATTTTAAAAATGAATTTGATTATCATTTTCTAAACAGTAAAAACCAATAATTGTTTTCTAAAATGATAATCGGATTTCCGATTATTGTTTGACATCCCCAATCCCAGTCATCTATATGTTGTGCCCTCGAGCTTTCATCTTTAACAGGTTGCAATCAGACACCTTGACTGATGTAACACCATTGAGTCTACTGTCTTTTGATTTGAACAGTGCTAGTGTTGACATATGTCTCATATAAACTTACCCTGCAATGTTTCACTATAGTTGGACTATGAGTACTTACTGAATAACAGAGTGCTATATAAATTATAAATTAAATTTGTAAAAGCACCTAATTTCAAAGTGTTTAGAACTTCCTACCTATCCCCTTAATACGAAAACAAATAGAAAATGAAAATGTTCATACAGCGTCATTCACAGCTATGTCTGAACTTACAGCACTGTCAAAAAACATCAATTGACTCATTCAACCATTTCATAAAACATTGACTCATTCAATCGCTGAACCTAAGAAATCAGGTTCATCTGCAGGGGCCAAATTCATGAAGGTGTCTTAGCCTAAGTACTGACTAAACCCTAAGTTGCGTCTAGCAAAGACATGTCCTTGAGTTCGCAACAAGCAGCATTCACAAGATACACACAGAGGTGCACTTACTTATTCGGTGACTATATCATAGTTATAGTAATAGTATACAAGAGATATTAACAGGCGGTCGTCTGAGTATGTCAATAAACAAAGAAATTTAAATACGGTTGCATCGTCCACGGAAAGATTCCTTGGGCGGTACTTTACATGCGATCTGAATGTACCTTGTCATGCATTAATGGCATTTTGTGATGGTGAATAGAAAAGACATAAATAAGACCATTGTCCCACAGCCAGTGGAATTAACTATGGTGCCTCCAAAACACTATTTGACCTCTGAAAATTCATCGCAGTGTAATCGCAAATGCCCCACCATGTTTGACCCTTTGTTTTGACCGCCTGTCACAAACTTAACACGTTGGCTGCGAGGGACGTGTATACACGTCCCAAAATGGGCTATCTCAGACGCGAGGGACGTCTATACACGTCCCTCATATATCGGCCGCTTATAGGCAGTTTAGCGTCTCGGTAATATTTCCTACCGCTTATTAGTTATAAGGGACATCTTCTGCCATCTATCGAATGTATGTAAGACTATTTATTGGTAGTATCTAGTGAAAAAACCAAACGAATAAGGCGTCTGTTGTTGTGTCAGCCATCTTGTTCCTATAGCGTGACTATAGCGTCTTTCGGTAAAAACAATGTATAAATCGGAATTACTTGAAAAATAACAGGTTACAAGAAGCTTTGCAGATGTTTTACGAATAGGACAATGAATCTTTTGATAATAATGACTAAGCTTTGGATAGTAACTATGAAATAAGCGATGATTGGCATACGACAGAAATGGACAGTTTCGGCCCGAGCACGCGTGAGCTGCACCGTGTGTATTACAATTTTTCAAACTATTTCACACTATATTTGATTTCTAGGTAGCAATCAGTTTGATACAAAGACAAATACATAATATAATTAACAGTCTTTTCTGATTCTTTGAATAAAAAGTTGTCAAACACATCAAATAACAAATTTATAACTTTTAGGATTTTGGCCTATATGTGCCGCGCCTGGCCAATAATTTTACCGCGGTCAACGTGTTAAGACACGACTTGGAGACTTATATGACCCTCATAGAGCAACAAGGGCTAGTTGTCTCTTAGACTGCAAAGAGGTCATCCATGGTGTAGCCTATACCGATTTATTCATTTATTCACCAGTAGACAACTAGCCAGATTTAGTCAGTGACTAAGAGTTACGACACTTTCATGAATTTGACCCCTGGCTTGCAGCTCTGGGGCAAATCTTGCAAAGCATGATGAAGCTTTGCTTTTCTGCTCTCTCTCTCTCATTCACCAATATCTATAATTATGTATCACCTGAGTTAGTTTGGACCAGACAGAACTGACTTTATCTGAGCATGTGACCACTGTTAGTCAAACATATTTTGCACCTAAATCAGATGCAGACAATGTGCTTCTACTGCCTATGTCAGATCACAACAATAAGTTGTTTGCTTACAACTCAAGCCTTCAGATAGATACCTCAAGCCTGAACGAGAGTCAATTATTGTGATGGTATATCTGTTGGCCGGTTTTTAATGCAGTTAATGCAAACTCAATAAAAAGCAGAGATCAGTTGACTGGTAGCACATCAACATTTGGGCTTATCATGCATGCTACACGATTTTCTGTCTCACTCTTGTCCATACCTGGCCACAGATTTCTTCAGTCAATGTTGTACCGGTAGTCTGTTTTGGGGTCTGTACGATATCTTGACTAGTCAGCCCGGTCTAAATGTCTAAATATCCAGAGGGTGGTGATAAGATCAGAGAAGTAACAAGGAGCTTGACCCAAAATCATTTTACAGGCCTGTAAAAAATATAATTTTATACTAAATCCGAGCAGTTAAAGCAAGTCAAAAAGCTGCTCAGTTATAGAAGTCAACAAATGAAAAAATCAAGGAAGGCAGACAATCATATAAGTACCGATTGGAGTCTTGGGAGGTGGGAGTATTGTTAGGCTGATGAATAACGAGTTAAAGTAATAAACGAGGGAACAGATGAAGGCATAAACCAAAGGACAAGAAAAATCAGCAAGGGGACAGATCATCGAATGGTTTGACAAAAATTGAGATCAGAGATATTATGTGCAAAGAAGAAAAGAGTATACACCCGAGTCACAGACATTAAATTTTGTTGAATGTCAAGTAAATTGAGGGAACTGCTCAAGCGATATAAAGTAAAGAATAATCAAGCTTACTTATAAACTGATGTCGAGTGTCCAGCCAGCTCAAATGAGTCTTGGAAGAGTTTCAGAGTGAAAGACGATTGGAGGACATCCAACAACTCTGATCAGCAGGACATTCAATAGCCTGAGAAAGAGCAAGCTGGTGACTAGAGGAGTCATGAACAAATGCCAGGATATCAGCCACATATTAACATATAATACAATCATAAGCGTAGTTGCAAAAATCATATTTTTGCCTTTTTTATTTTTTTCAGAAAATCCTGCTTTTTTGGTTTGTTTTAAATTTTTCGTCTAATTTATTTTTTAAGTGATCTAATTTATTTACTTATTTCCTAAATCTTACTTTCCTCCGATATCCCATATGTTGGCTCCATACTTACAAACCTACACCTAATTTACGTTACCAGCTTGGACTCGATGAGCAAGACAACTGAATGCAGTCTGTATTGAAGAGAAAGTCAGTGTAGTTGATTGATCATGTACAAGGAGATGTGGGAAAATTTTCATGGATGAGCAATCAATCTAGCACAAGCTCTAAGGCCAGGCTGGATAGGAGCCAGCAGATCTCGGAAAGGTCTATTCAGGAAAGTTGCATTAATAGTTAATTCAAGAACAGACAAATTCATGCATGAATTATGGAATTCATGGTGCTTCATACCTTACGAACTCCATGAGATGTGAATACATCACATCAAACAGATGCATTGAAATGCTAGAAATTATGTATAAGGAATGTCTGAGGGTGCAAACGTGATCTGAAGCGTTGGTCATCATCTTCTGATATATGAACTATGCGAACTATGTAGAGATGTAAAAAAACATGTTTTTTTTGGCGTTGAAATATTTCAATGAAATATTTCAGTTTTATTTAAAATATTTCAGTTTTATTTGAAACATTTGAAATTATTATTTTCTTTACATTTTACAACTAATTACAACCATAATAACAGTTTATTTATTTCTCATATTACATATTATATGCATTATTGCATAGATTGAGTATTCGAATATTATGAATATTAAGATTTTCAAATATTCACGAATATTAACGAATATTAAAACTGCCAACGAATATTATATTCGTAAAATAGTAGGCCTATGTTCTTTCAAGAAATTCTTTATTCTTATTTATTACATTTCTTATTTTGTTATTAAATTTTAAAAAAATGTTTAAGTTTTACTGAATAAATTGTTCAAATTTGAGTTAGCCTATAGGCCTACACATAGGCCGATATCAGTAACTGGCGATAACTTTAATAGATTTATTGCTAAAAACGTCAAAGTCTCTGCTGGGTCTGGTCAATGTGCGTGGCCATGCATGCGGCATTCATATCCCATTCGATACGGTCTTAATGTTAGTCACTTTGTCTGACTTCTGACCATCCTCCCCAACTGAAAAGAGGCAGAGCAGTTAGCAAGAGAGTAACAGCAGCAATAGGCTGAATTATAAATAAACTTTGCCTATAGTAGCATCTGCAAATTGATAAAGTACCGTAGTTTTATATCAGTGTAGGCTGTGTAGTAGCTAGGATGAGTAAATATATATGCCAACGCAGGAAATAATAGTGCCAGATTACAAACAAAACTGATCCCGTTCTCAGCATAATAAGCGCATTGCAGATTTTTAAGTCAGCCCTGCTCTGACAGCGGGTGAATGTCATGGAGACACTTTAGTGACTTTACAAGACAAATTATAAATCACAAATACTATGTCAACTAGACTCAATAATAATCCGGCAAACAAAATTTTACAAAAAGTTCTAAGAATAGAACTTAGAACACAAACATAAATAGTATTATAGTACTATCAGTCAGACAGAGTGAACCTTCATTAATAGTAATTATACTGCTAAAATCTGTCAGTTACAAGATTTCCTCATTGTTATTCATCATCGTCCATGTCATCATCTTTGTTGTCATCGTCAACTAGAGATGTAAAAAAAACATAGATGTAAAAAAACGGGTTTTTTGGCGTTGAAATATTTCAAAAAAAACTGTCAGAAATGAAATATTTCAAATGAAATATTTCACGCTCACATCACTAGAACTATGGCAGGACCACCTAGCATCTTTTGCGAGAACTATTTGTGAGAGGAGATATTTTGACAGCGATCTGCACAAGATATTTTTTATGGACCATTCACAGTGATGGCATGGGCCACATCCTGAAGGCCAACTCTCATTTTATTCGTGTATTAGTGGTGGCAATGTAGCCACAATGAATATGCAAGTAGCACATGTCTGTAAACTTTTTACTATGCAATACAGTTTTGGCATATTTGGCCTGTATCTAAATATAAATGCAAATTTCTCTAGATAGGTGTATGTACAGTACACTTGTTATAGCGCCCCTTCAAGACATCTACTCAGAAGCGCTCCCGACTACAGCGGGGACACTGAATCGGAGTTTCATGCCGAAGCGCCAAGCAATTACGAATGAAGGACTTGCCCACAGTGCCTACGAGACGGCTCAAGGTGGATTCGAACCTGTAACCCTCCGGCTGCAAGGCAACAAACATACCCACTACACCACTGCGCCCCACAGCTGTAGCTGTAACCAACCCTTTTGGAACAAACTCCCACCAATACTGTGACAAATATCTGACCCATCAAACAAAGTCATCAAAACTCCACCTCCTGCAACTCCACCTCCTCTCTCCACAGGTCTTTCAAAACTGAAAACACTGTTTTTCACATATCCCTTCCTGATTGTTCTAGATAGCAATCAGCTCTAAACATCAACTACCCTAGCCTGAATCTCAGATTTTAACCCCTTCCCTATCCAATTTGTAGACAACATGTCCATAGCTCTTGGTCAAAACCTAGACGTCTCCCATCAGTTGCAAATAACATGAGCCCCACTTTCGTCAATCACAACTACACACGATCAACCAACCACCCCCGCCCATTCCAAAACGTGACATGACACACTGATCAACACACAATCACACACCAAAGACACCAACCTTCTCCTGCAGCTTATCCTCAACCGGTTATTCGTAACGCTTCCTTTTCGCCGTCGCTTGTCCTTTAGAACGCAAATCGGGAGAATGTAGGAACATCACCAGCCAGAATAATAATCCGTCCTCATCGTCGTCGCCAAACTTTAATCGCCATACTTCATCGTCCCCTTAATAATTCTACCGTACCCGTCCTTGCACAACTACGTCGTGTACGCCGCTGTAGCGTGTACGCCGCTGTACGGCTCTCGCATGGACGACACTATGCTATGACACTATGTATGTAGTTATTAGCCACTGACTGCATTTGTCGCACGCCCCAGGCCACAGCCACAGCCACAACAGCTGCAGCCTGACAGCAGCGTACACCAATGGAAATTCCGCTACCGGCTAAAATCAATGTAGCCAGTTTACGTAGCCTACGTCTCGAACGTCATTGGTCACAGCGCTATCTGGCGAGTCTCGACAACGGGGAACCGCAACTGTAGCATTGGCATAATATTGTAGGCCTACCAATTAATTAAACCGCAATTAGACTACCATCATGGGCGCCCGCAGGATTTTTTGCAGGGGGGGTCAGTCAAGATCGACCGTGAGACTTAAGTTTACCTAATTCATAAGTAATCGACTTCAGTCGTAGTCGGCCAATAATAATTATGATATTTAATTGGCCCATACCTATAGTTAACGACTAAATCCCTTATTGACAATTCATCTACCCATGGGCGCCGACTCTGCGAGGCCCGTGAGTGCTCAGCACCACCAGAAATTGGCCATGCGAGGCCCTTCTATGCATGGGCACCACCTGAAATCAGCCGGCAAGATGTGCTTTTAAGATATTTTTTCTCTGTTAGGATTGCTTATCTATAAAAATCATTCCATCTTTAGTATACTTTTAAAAATCTCAGTTAGTTTACCATGCAATTTCTCCAGTTTTATCCCATCTGGTAGTCTGAACTCCATTGGTCCTCCGATCAGCGAATGCGAGGAAACCCCGATATCCTGCTTATTCGATCAGCTTCCGTCATTTTTTTTATTACGGACGAAGGCGACGATTTGAATGACATTGTTTCTTTAGGCCTAATAGTGTATAGGCTACATGCTCAATAGTGTTCTTCAGTGCTCGAGAGTCACCTCCCAGCATAATAAAAGCGGGATATTGTTTTGTCTTTAAAAACTACTTGAAATACTATTTGAAAAACTATTCCACACTGTTAATATTGGCTCACTAAACTGATTTATTGTGCAAAATTTGAGTATGTTGACCTAATTGAGGGAGAGTGCTCCAAGACGCCCATGAAAACGAAGCTTGTGCTTTTCTTCTGTGTGGATTCCAAGAGAAATAGGCTACATCAATTTAACACAAAGAATGATAAAAAAATTAAATTGGGAAGAACATTATTTTATTGAAGTTTCAAATCATGTCTTTATGCAATGAGTAACAGGAAATTTTGACAAGGATGTCATGACGTCAAAATTATAGCCTAAGGTCCTACCATCACAGTGTGACAATAAAAAAAATCGAAAATGGGGAGGGGCACATCCCGTTCCCAAATCCCTTCCCTGCTCGGCGCTGTGCTTCTCGGCGATCATACTTTGGCCGCGAGTTCGTCCCTTCAAACCAGGACCAAGTCTCCACCTATATGAACAGTGGTCATTTCAATAAGTCTGCCATAAAAAAAGGGTTAAAAAAATCGCGCGCGCATATTTTCACATTCTTTTGGGCACCCCCACTCTTCGGGTCAACTTGGCGCCGATGCATCTACCCTAATGTTTTCGAGTGTCAGTCTCTGAAAAGGAACTGTAATCGGCGTTCATCCCTTACAAAGATGTCGGTTACTTTCTCCATAAATTCAGTCTTGTTCCAAGGTACATGTACCAATCATACGTACGTACGTAGGCCTACGGGGGGCCGCCTACCCATACACCACTGCACCCCACAAAATGCAGTCTCAACAGTTAAAGTAGTGTACACTTGCACTGGTAGCACTTACCGTCACACTTTCCAGCTGATGACTTTCAAACAACCGATAAGCTAGCCTTTAGAATTTCAAAGAGGCTAGGCTAGACACAGCAGCACACAATTCATTTATCAATTTCAGGCTATTTCACAATTATTTATAATCCTTCAATCGCATGTGCAAGGGATCTCGAGATGAACTGATCTATGTAGTCTGTGTTTTCTTTGACAACTCCACAAGAATATACATATACCGGTACACGTGTAGGGTCTACATATATATATATATATATATATATATATATAGACATGTATACATAGTCGCCTTAATAAGCAGTTATATACTGTATTTTGTCTCTACATGTAGCCTATGTCTGCTTGGATGATATAAATTATTGCACCTCCCCATTCCATTCCCTGATTTGGAGAAAATCTGTCAACGACCAGATTTGCACATGCTGTATGATAGGCTAGTATTCAGAAGATTCGGGCTCAGATTGCCAGCCTGCCAGGTCTCCAATCTCCACGATTTGTACAATATATCATCATAGATCATGTCTTCGAGCCTGCTGACCCTTCATTAATTAAGGTCAGGACCAGCGTTGAGTCTTTGATCGGCATAATGTAAATAGGAGGCATAGAAACTGATGCACACCAGACGACTATTAATGCCAAGTCCACCTATACGGAGTGTGAGGCGAGGAGTTAAACAGACAGCTATTGTGGATGATGTCTAGAGTTGAAACGGCGTGGGAGGCAGAGGAAGTGAAAAATCACAACTGCAAACGCTGGTGTCATCCATGAGTACAAGAATGTGTGCGGGAGACTCGTTTGATCAGACCATGCATCGTCCTCGTTCTCTATCATCTATATGGCTGGCTGTATACCTTGGAAAGGGAATCATGAGGCACAGGGTACGTGTGTATAATGTGCGGACGGGTGAGATCTTGGGTGGGGGCTATATTATACTTCGGCAGAAACAGAAAGCTTGAATGTTGACCTACATCACATAAAGGTTATCAGATGCCATCAATCTAACAATTGGGCCTTGACGGTGGCTGAAGAGCTGACTCTCTGTTCATCTTTTCGTCTCCAGTTACATAGGCCTACACGTAGGCTCCATCTATAGTAGTTTGCTCAGTAGGCTACGTAAAGCTAACCACAAAATACACAACAAAAGTTGGTGAAGTAAAAGAACACAATGAATGGTGGGCATTCTGTCCCGTTTTACCGCTATAATGTTTTACAAAAAGAGTGATTATCAATATTTTGTCATGATTTCCAGGGGGGGTCACGCGACCCCCCTTGACCTATGCTGCGGGCGCCCATGACTACCATGCTTGTAAAACCACTGTTTTCGACACAAAAACAAATACTGAAAATCGAAGCACTTTAGGCTAAGCCACACGTGCCTTTGTGCAAAAGTGCTTTCGCGGACTGCGGTTCGCTGCCGGAGTCTATAGGCTTAGGCCTACTTGTTTCAGTCTTTCAGAATTTAAATGGACTAGCACGGTGCGCGCACGGGGATCTTAAAATGTGGCATAGGCCCTAACACCTTTTCAAACGACAGCAGTCATGATGAATTAAAAATCTAGTCCCTAGATTTTTCCACTCACCTTCAGACAGCCTAGAGGCCCGTAGGCCTACTTGACTGTTCTGCCCTATAGGCAGTTCATAATTTAACGAATACCTTGCGGAATAGTACATAGGGCTACATGCCTACAATATTCAATATAGGCCTAATTATGAGAAATGATCGCGACAGCCTATTCGTGAACCCAAGTAGCAAAAGACGCGTATGCCGCTTACCGGGTTAGGCCTAGCCTATAATGCCTAATTGTAAAGAAGGCCTAGGCCTACAGAGTTGAGGAGCTTAGCCTTCAGTCTTTTTTTTATTAGGGTAAACAGTAGGCTACTAGGTCTCAAATCTTCTTTACATATTCCAACTTCATTTGGATGAAATTCATGAAAGGCATTAGGCTACTTTTCTAGTTTTCTACAATTCACATTATAGGCCTACGTATATTATGGTCTACTGGCTAAAACTTGTCCTTCACTGCACTGAAAAAGCGGAGCTATAGCATACAGCAAAGCGTAATACCAGTAATTATAGCCAAAGAGGAAGAAAAACACATATTATAGCTTCCTGTAGGCCTATAGCCTACAGCCGAAAAAATGTAAAATATATCCAAATACACATATAATTAGTAGTTGACAGAGACCCAATAATTGACTTCCCTCTCGCTGCCTGATTTGATCAAGCAAGGTCAAGTTGCCCTTGTGTAGAACAGTGACTTTATGGACACTAACAATCACATGTATACTAACAATCTCAACCATATAAGTACTAAGTAGCCATTGTCAATTGTATGTGCTAATGTAAAACCTACGGCATTCTGCCTATTGTTTTTTGAAATGAAACGAATATATAAGTATACATAGATTAAATAAATGCAGCCAATGAACGTAGCTAAACGTTAGATTGCATTGAATTTTCCAGGGCTGTTTTTAAGGAATTTTTAGAACTGCACAACCCCTTTTTTCCTTTCCCATTCTCCATGGTATATCACCGGATCGGAAGACAATGACCTTTTTGCTAGTTTTAACTGTACAGAAGTGCTTCTATAACTGCACAAATCCATTTAGAACTGAACATTTTGTGTACAACTGCACGTTAAAAATGCCCTGGAGTTTTCAAGAATAGAATCATCACAAAAGAGATCAAGCGCATTATCTATCAGGCTATGCAATGGCATGTACGTGTTTTGTAATCTCAAAAATTCTAAAGCTCTACCAAAGGCCGAGCCCTGGGCATCAGCTTATTCATGAGCCACTTTGATCCTTTGTACTTTTTATTAACAACACAGATGGGATTCTATCAAAAATTTCTAAGTTTGCAGATGACACAAAACTATGTAGGGCTGGGCAGTGGGTGATGAACAGGGCTTAAAGTGGATGGGAACGCCATTCACTGGTGATGAAGAAGAAAAACCGCCACTCATGTCAGCAACACAACATCAGTTCAGCCTCATATACACTCTGCCTCGAGAGCCCATGTGACCAAAATAGAACTGCCTTGCTTAAATGGTCAGTGCTTAACATACAATGGCCATTGGCTACAGAATATAAATTCTTAAAATAATTGACTGAATCGAGAACCCAAATTTCTCAGTAATCTCAACATCCAAAATAAGTAGTGTGCCAGTGCGATACCTTTTACAATAAGGGGACCACACCAATGGCACCTAAATAATACCAAAATCGCCCTTTTCCAGTGAGGGCTGAAGTCATAACTATGTGCCTAACTAATGTGCTCAAGCACCATCTCAGTGATGCAGGGGCAGTGAGTGGCTGTAATCTATGGATCGGATATATGTAGATACCGCCATATAACTGTTTTACCCTACACATGAATGCAGATACAAAAAGAGAAAATTGCACAAACAATTAGTATGGTATTTGATAAGGTTGAATGATTCACAAGGATTTTAATAAATTATTATTATTTTGTGGAAATGGTCCAGTGCTCAAGCCATGAAATACACTTGTCAGGTACTTTACTCAGGTAAAAAGACATACCAGCCTATAATCACTGACTAACAAACTGTTCTCTACCATAACAAGTAAAATTTTTTAATCAATCGATTCCCTAATTATGTGGCAGTCACTTGAACACAAAATTGTGTTGTTCGAGGATTCTACTGTGCACCTTCTCGACAGCCTTTCCTTGATTGTACGCAACAACCAAAGCATTGAATACATTTACTCCAACAATGAAGAGCGCTGTCGATCGCATCGGCTGCAACAGTTTCACATAAACCTGGAACAATGTCCGAAAGTCGTTGAGTGGCGGCAGTGGGTACGTCAAAGCCGTCTTAGCCAGAGCTGAGCTCGCGAGGACGGCTAAAACAAGCGGCTGTGCAACACCAGCCAACAGTTGAATGCCAACCGATCGCACTTCAGCACAGACTGGACACATCAGTTCACCACTCAGAACCTGATTAGTCACGTAAGACTGTTGCGTGAATGTTGTGACAACACCCGGAAAAAACACTGTGGGTGCAAGTGACGCTAGCCGTCCATAGTTCCTAAGCAACATTTTTCTGCGGAAATGCGTGATGAACATGAAGCCACTGATGGCAGCCATACCTCCAAGCATCTGTGCACCGTATTTGAGGGAAAGCCTACAAAACAGAATAATTTGTGTGATCATAGATTTTCTTAAAAGTAATACATTTTATAATTACAATTACAGCCAAAATTGTTTCTAATGGTCAGCGCACCTGTCTACACCTCCTATACAATTCATACACTATAATAATCCATTGATTAAACTAAACACTCAATGCTATGTATGGCAAAAAATTTCTCACTAGGCTGTGGTATGATGGTTAAAATTCTGCGTCCAGACTGGTCACCAGTATACTTTTATGCAATTATTCAAGTGGAATAAACATCATTTTGTGGGGAGCGGTGGCGTCGTTGCCCTGGAGCCGGAAGGTTCGAATCCACTTTGCCGCGTAAGGACCTTGGGCAAGTCCTTCCCTCACAATTGCTCAGTGCTTCGGCGTGAAACTCTGATGCAGTGTCCGCTCTGCATTCGAGAGCGCTTCTGAGTAGATAGAGCCTGGAGGGTCGCTATAACAAGTGCACATACAAACAAACATCAGTCAGCTAAGCAAACACATAATAATGCTGCAGGCAGTGTGTCATCTTAGTCAAGTGCATTTATCTCAGGTTCTCATCCATTCTGGGCTGCAAAACCCTTTTCTCTGCAGAGCAATAATACCAAGTTGTCAATCGAATCCAAACTTCCACAGCTTAGTGCTCATAGAAGCTTTCACTAAGGCTGGTCTATATTTTTGGAATTGATTATTACAACAGGGCCACGTGCTTTCGTTTGCCCCTCTTCGATCACAGCGCAAAAACCAAATGTTGTGTTGGATCAGGACTTGTTAAGTCGGGAAATAACAACACAAAAGTGAACAATTTATCAAACGAAAGCTTCAAGGAAGAATCTGACCTGAAGAGATGCTCTAAAAAATTTCAAACACAGTTACAAAAATCACAGCCAATAAAACAATATTAATGATGAGCAAACATTAAAGTATGAAAGGATGACAAATGGCAACTTGGATGCCAGACGCTATTCTGATAGTTTCTTCACTCACATTTCCCGAGATGGCGACCAGTTGTCAATGGTCCTCTTGTTCAATTCATGCACCTGATCTGGAGAAAGAAGAACTGTTCCGGAAGGTATACTCCTTCCTCCAGAAACAAAGCCAACATTCAGACCACTAGATGCACTCAAATTAGATTCATCCATTTTGGTTCTGAGGCAAAGAAAAGAAAACAAGCTCTAGGTAGCACAATGTTAGGCAAAATGTACAGCACAGTGGCACAGGTCTAGATGAAAATTGACTTGCCTTTCTAGTTTTAACCAAATATCAACTGATATTAGAAACATTTGCTGGTAATCCTGTAGTTTAGCGTCGTAAATTTTTTCAACGTGTATTTTAACGTCGTAAATTATTTATGACCCTTTCCGGAAGTTGCGTGCGTCAAGTGGGCAAGACGTCAAGACTTCGGTCATAAGTTCAAAATGATAAATGGAAGCTGGATGAAGGTATTTCTAGATCTGAAATAGAAGCCGGATTAATGAAAAACGCCTAAGTAATGGAATCTGGATGTGGGTATTTTTTATATCTGAAATAGAAGCTGGGTTGATGAAAATAACGGGCGAGAAATAGAAGCTGGGTTAATAAAAATATTGTAGCTTAAATTGGAGCTGGATTGATGAAAAATAATTATTATTGAAACAGAAGTTGGATTCATGAAACAACTGATGCAATTGAAAAGCTGGACTTTTACTTACTTACTTTTTTATTTTTGCGTGCTGTCTTATTGCCCACTTGACGCACGCAACTTCCGGAAAGGGTCATAAATAATTTACGACGTTAAAATACACGTTGAAAAAATTAACGACGCTAAACTACAGGATTACCCATTTGCTTTCAACTGCTTTACTGGATAAAAACACATTTCAATGGTCTAAACATTTTAGAGATATAGCAATAAATAATGAAAATAGTTTCTCAAATGTGAAGGTCTGAACTCATGTATTTTGTTCTCTGCATCTCAAATACCTGCCATGCTGCAAAGCAATGTTTATATACTGAATTTTGGTGCTATAAAAAACTTTGACGATTAGTGAGCGATTTAACATGCCCAACTAAACTGATGAACAAAGATGCTTTAAATAATTCATGTTCGGCTTTGTTGTAACAAATCCAAGCGCTTTGAAAAACGCACAACTCGTAAAATTGTAAACTCCAAATTTCTAAAGCGCCACTCTGTAGCCACACACACACACACACACACACACACACACACACACACACAGGATTTTGTATTTGCTGAACCAACTGCATTGCCTTTCCAAACACGTAGAATACGAATTACCTAATTGTCAATCAACTGACTTAGGAAAGGAGTCAAAACTAAAATGTGAAGCATCTTCGTGCTATTGAGCAAGTCTTCGACATGACATGACAGACGGAGAGGATTAGGAAGGGTGCGGCCCGAATCCACGAAATCGATTTTCACAAAACCTGATGACTTTTAGCACAGAATAGATAAGGCAGAGCACGCTTCAAACTTCAAAGATTATTATTAGCTATTTTTTTAAATTCATTCTGTGTTTTTAGACACTAAACTGTGTTTCATTAAATTTTACTCTAACAGCTTTCGGTGATTCGGCCGCTTTCTATTATAAAACTGTTTTCGGGAAATCGGGCTTTTGTATATTCAGCATTTTCGGGGATTCGGGTTGAACCCGATTGAGAAGTCATGCACGCAACAACCGCACTGGGCTCCAGCAAACTTATGCTTCACAAGCTCAAGCCAGCCAATTACACATGTCGCTTATCCGTGACTATAATCAAGGAACGTAAACCGACACATACGATATATAAACGTTATAGATTTGTGTGTTAAAGTTCAGTAATTTACTTTTAAACCGGCTTAATTACGATTTCTCCATATAATAGACAAGTTAGACAACACACGACCAGCACACCACACGACCTTCGATGCCGCTCTCGTGCCCTGTTCTTTAAACAGGTTCCATCGATTCAGTGAGTCGAGAGTGCAGTGAGCTGGTAAGTAGATAAATTAAGTTCTTGAATCCTCTGCGGCTCTTAAATGTCATGAGCAAATTTTTGCAAACCGTTCTTGGATTTAGGATTCTAGGCATAATATCAAATTCTTGCTTTCTCCTGCTTAATCTTACACACAACGCCACAGGCGTAACTCCGCATTTTATCCGTTCAACTTTGTCTCATGAAATTTTGGAATCATATTCTTGGTCCACTTCTCTAAATATTTGGAAAATTTTAGCTTGATATGTCATCAGGTATTAGAGATAAATACAAAACAATTTGGCTGTTTTTTTAACCACGGTGTATAACTAAATCTGTAGTGAAGCATGCTCTTGTGTAAGACTTGTTTTGTTAAAGCGCGATATAAATGACTAATTGTATTGTATGTTGTATTGTATTGCAATTTATTTAAAATTATTTTTATGCTGTCAGAGTTGACAACAGAAGTAAATAAGTGGGGGGTCTTTAATACTCCAAATTGCAAACACACATTGGGATATTGGGAAAGTCATAATGACAAAACATTAAGGTAATAATAATGAATAGGAATAAAGCTTTTAGGCCTTTGATCTTCGGTAGAATTAGCGAGTTATATAGTGAGTGAATTAATGATTAGTGAATTAATTTATATATTTTTTTATAAAAAATTTTTAATGAACAAGATCTGCAGTGAGAAGTCGTGTCTCAAGGCTGTCTTTTCATCATCTTAATCACTTCTGACACCATCAACCATGGCCTACTTTCTCATCATTCATCAGCTCTCCTCTTGGTATGGTGTCTCTTCAGGGCACTATTTTACACTGATTACAATCATGCCTTCCATCTCCTTCTGTTACAAGTCCCAACTCACCACTTAAAACTCTTCCCACTTCTTCTGATGTCTTCCAAGGCTTCATACAAGGTAGACCCACTTCTCTTCCTCATTTATACACAACAACGTGTTGCAGTGTTGCTTAGGCATCTCGTCAAATTCTCTTCTGTCAACAACCACTTACTGACGATACTGAACTTTCACATTTTTCTCTTTTCCTCCTCCATTTCTCACTGAAATTGTGTGGTCAGTGTAATTCAATGTCTTCTGACTTCATAAGTCAAAAACAGAAACAGAAGCCATCACTTACCTAGGCCTCCCAAATCAGATCATGAAAATCACAAGGAATTGAGAAAAGCCCTTACCTTTTCATACACTCAGGTGGGTGCTGTGGGTGCTGCAGCACCAAGATCCACAGTTCTGAGAGGCCCACAGCTATAAATGTGCACGTGGTGGACTAGTAAATTGTTTTAGAAGGGTGGTTATCACTGGTAGGGCTGAAAGTGTGGCTGGACGGTCATGGACGGCATCCAGGTACTTATTTTCAAATCTGAGGTCCTGCACTTATTAGGTCCGCTCAGCCTGAAATGGTAAGGGGCGTCCAGGCACTTCTTTTTCTACACTTTAAGCACTGGTTATCACAGCACCAAAACTGCACTAGCCTTAATGTGGTTCTGCACACAAATTTACTCATCTCTTTACTTTTACCACTGATTTGGTTGTGAACCATGTCTCTTATTTTGAATCACATCTCGTGCACTTCCGGTATGTATTTGTGATCACCTCTGCATTTGATTAATCAATGCTTGACTTTCAAATGCCTTTCCATATAGGCATAGGCCTACCTTGATATTTCCACCTTCACTCCACGCTTGATTACCGCAATGTCCTTTTCTTAAAAATTGCGTGACCCATATCAGGCACTAGCAATTCTTCCAAAACTCACTTGCCCAAAATCTGTCAACCTGGTATTTCTTATTAGTTGTCAGCCCATTTAATTCTGCAGCTGCAGTGAATGATAATAGTAAAACAACTAAAGCACTTATCAGTTGCAATCCACCATTTTCACGCTGTCGCCATCCGTAGCACTTTCTGTAATTCACAATTTCACCAGGTCTACCTATTTCTCCACAGTTATTACATTTGAATTGTCTAAAGATTTCTGACCGTAAGTACTTTGGGCATATCAGAACTAAATGCCTTAATTTTATAAATACCCTAGCTCACGGAAAATAACAGCATTAATTCTATATAGTTTATGGAACCTGTAACATCATCTGATGCAGCAAGCACAAATCACGCATAAATGACAAAACTGTTTCTTCTGCTAAGCAAAAATGCAAAAAACTGCAATGTTCACAAAAATCGAACAATAGAAGTTTTAACTTTAAAGAGCCTGATAAAAACTGCAATAGTTCAGAACCTGATAACTTTCAAAATGATTGTCCAATGCATAACAAGTGAATTACAAATATAAGAACACATAGACCTACAGCAGATCAAACATCAAGCAGATAAACTTGTAATCTAAACAATAATTCAACATTGGTTGAACTAATACTAATCTAAACAATAATTCAACATTGGTTGCACTAATCTGGCAGAAATGATAAGACAAGTTCAAATCTGGGTCAAGTAGGGCATATTAATTACTTAGTCATACCATTCATACCACAAACAAATCCCTTACATGCTGATCTGTAAATATTCTTATGTACGTATTCAAAGATCAGTTGCCTAACTTAAAAAACCTTCCCATCTTTTGACTGTTTTTGGCATGGCCATTGTAGACAATTTCTTTCCATAATTTATGAGAAAGGCCATGAAATTGAAAAAGCAGTATCATAAGTAACATGCTGCATTATCAAATTCCATATTGTATACAACTATTAGATTTAGATCTCTGCTAATTTTCAGGTAAACAAACCCTGTGTATAAATCATTTCTTCTTTGTTCAAACCTTTAACTCCATAATGATAAGCATGTACTAAAGCTACTGAAAATAATAAATCTGTTTTTTAGAAATGTTCAAGTAAGCATTTCTCTTCCATTATGCATACATAATGCAACAAGAACCTCATAAATTCATACACACTAAAAACATACCAATAAAATTCCAACATTGAAATGCAACTTTAACAACATACCGTACATAAATTAATTCATTAATAAATTATTCTTAAAAATGAAGATTTAAACAGAAATATACTGAAAGCAAAAAATTAACTTGTTTTAAATAAGAAATTTATTAAAACTCATAAAATATGGCTAATAGATAACAAATTGGTTGACAAGTAAGTTTCAACGAAATTCATTTTCAATATAAAAATCTTGAATGCAATGCAATTCAACAAATAAACTGTATGTGTATGGTGACTTCAAGATTATGTACTCTGGTGTAGATATCCATTGCAGAAAAACAACACTGTTCACGAATATGCTGGTTTGAGCTTATAACTTAAATAGCAACGTATTATATGAAAATTCATAACAGAAACAAATCCCTAACTTCTTTAAATATTCTTCAGTACGCAATCACTCAGAAGACATATTCAAAAGGAAATATATATATATACTAAAAGCAAGATTGTTTATAAATTATATGTACACACAAAAACAGCACACCCACACTACAAAATGAGGTCTTTTCTACAGAAACATAGCAAGTTTAATCAAAGCATGTGCAAGAATTACTTTTTATGTCACTGTTCATTGCATCTGTTTGAATAGTTAGTTACATTTCTTACAGTTTTCAAAAACAAGCACCAGTCCTACAAGTTTCCTTAGGATGTTATATTATTTAGACTTATTATTCAAGTCTTCTTCTCTTCAAGAAAATGAATATCTCCAAGCTCAAACAATTTCCAAGCGACAATACCATTGTTGTCTTCATTTTTATCATTATTTTTGCACATTTATTATTATTTTTATTAAAGGAAACTAAATGATGTCCATTATATTTATCTAACGTCCTGAATGGGAACTATGCAAAATTTGGAGTCCCCCACTTTTTAGACCAAAGTTAAGCATTGCATTTAAGCCTAGTTTCTGCAGCACCTCTTATGTTGTTTCCACTTCAAATCATAAATAATTATTTTTTAACCACCACAAAATAACTAAGCATAAAGCTAATGCTAAGTTATAATTCACACTGCCTTGCATTTTCTGATTGGGTCAATCACACATACACTTATTCCAAAATCATAATCCTAAGGAAATGATAAACATAGTACGAACTACCATAAATGATGATGCTTGAGTGACTTTCTTTCTGTCAGTTGATTCATTGGTGATACTTTGGTTAACTTAGTCATTGATTGTTCTTAAAGGTGGTTAGCTTAGAGACACACCTGATAAATAATCCTAGATAGAGCTGTGGAGTAACCTAAGCTTCACGAAAACAGTTTCCTTCATAGAAAGAAGACTTAAAAACAAGCCTCAGTCAAATTTATATAAGGATACAAAATGTGATGAGTTCCCTTTATAGAAAGAAGACTTAATAAAACAAGACTTAATCAAATTTCTATAAGAATATCAAATGCCATGAACTGATCAAAGATCATGTAAACAGGCAAAGGAGCGAGCACTCTTTGCTCAAAATTCTCAAACTATTTACACACAAAACAACGATGGCTCTTAAATCAACCGGTTTCTGTTGCAGGTGAGTTCTTCTTCCATTATGAAAGATCAGCATGCATGAATCTGAATCTCTCCGAGCGTTTCAGACTGGACAGCCTCCCATTTTTCCTCAGCCGCACCACCTATTACACGTGAAGTAAACATCTTTACAGATTACCATATAAATGGAATGTTTGGTAAATGATGTGCTTCATGCAGCTGTTAGACTTATTGGAGGTTTTCCAAATTTTATCATGTCTCATATTTAATGCATGATGCACTCCACTGGCTTCCTGTTCTCCAGCGCACTGAATTTAGGACTTCAGTGTGGGTCTGGAAGTGTCCATTATGGAATGCCTCTGGCAAATTGCAGGATTTTTTTTGCTCCACGTCAGGTTTGGCTGGCCACAAAAAGCTTTATTCTGCATCTCGAGATGAGCTTGTCATTTCCTTTGTGCACATAAAAAATGCAGCATTGTGCCTTTTCAGTTGCTAAGCCAATCAAATGGAATAACCTTCGTTCAGATCTCTTAGCTAGAGATTCTGCCCACACCATATTGATCCAGGTCAAACACAAATATTTCATACAGAGAAGCATTAAACATGTCACTATATAAATACATGTGAAAAACATTGCATTAGCTTCTTGTTCAGTTGACATTACTAACAGGTAAATAAATATAAACAAGTGAAAATCACTTGATAGGATTTCTATTGTCAAGCAAGGGGTTTCTAAAATATGCATTATAAAGTTCAGGTGCATACACTTCAAGTTTCTGGACATGAAAAAGAAAACACTGTCATTAAAAGTTCAAGATTAGCATTTCCAGACTTTTAAGACTGTGATTATTATGATTGATTATTAAGGTAATGTCAAGTACTTACCAAGAACAGCCAGAAATACAGCTGCTGCTACATCAGCATAGTTGTTCAATGGACAAAGCTTCTCAAAAGTCAATTCATCACCATCAAAAGCTTCAAGCCGACTCCTAGAAGCAAGTACTTAAGATATTACTAACTTAATATTTTAATTCAATTTGCATATTATTTACTATTTTTCAATCTTTCATACCTGAACTGATCATCAACATAATGTCATAAAAACCACCATAAAGGAGGAAATAATTTGGTAAAAAAATTCCTAGTAGTGGTGTTGTCTGAAACACCTACGAGCAAATTATCCTGTAAATTAAAGTGTTTGCCAGTTATCTCACTATAAAAGATTCGTAAAATCTTAAAATCTCAGAACTCTGAATTTGCTGGTCAGAGCCAAACTGTTGCTAAATATCAATGCATTACAACTACTACTGAGTTGGCATTACTATAGTAATGCAATCATAATGTTGGCTGCCATTCGAGCACAGAACCCAGTTGAAGGTCTTGCTCTCCTCGGGAGATTCACTCTATACTGAAAACTGAACGTCAAAGTTTCCCCTCCTGCATCTGATCCCGGACCAACCTATAATTCACTGTAGTCATCACAATCATTTCACCCTCGTTAGCAAATGTATGCAGCCTCTCCAGCCTTATCCCTGGATACTGACCTGGCACGGAAACTGACCCACCAACATGCTCTTGTGCACTCGATTTGATACAGTACCAGTGAATATGCTCATCTCTGGACCAATTTTAGGAATGAAACATCTTGAAGATTACATTTTATATATGCCAAATTTTATATACAGCAAATAACGAGATATAAAACAAATCATACCTGATCATATCTGCATATGCTAACCCTACAGGTTCTTGAGCATCTGGAAGGTCTTCTGGCATTTCCTCCACTATGGCCAATTCCGACTGTTGGCCTGTCGTTCCTTTCTCAAGAACTGTTTCAATCAGCGAAGTTTCTGCAGACAAACTGTTGTCAACAAACACTGCTAATCAGTAAACTGTGCATATATTCATTCATTCAGTAAAAAAATACAAATTCGTAAAAATATATATATAACGTATCTGGAATGTAAAGTGCAGACCTAAAATAGACACTGATCTCAATATAAGATCTGAAGAAAAATAACTGAGGGGTTGAGTAGTGCGCTAACAAGTTAATTGCGAGCGCTAACTGCGATTAATCAACACCCCCACATATTTCTAATTGCAGTGAAATTTTAAAAGTTTACCTCTTAGCAGAAGATGGTCGACCACTTTTGACACCACTAGCGTCAGTCCTCGAAAGATTGCGATCTTCCGCAAGACTTGATGCCTCCCTCTGCTTTTCTATGGACATCACCGACACTCCTTCAGGCAAACCTTCCTCCTAAGAAGTTTCCAAACAAAAACATAGATCTACAATTACTGTTTTAGGAAATTTCTACAGGACTCAATATTTAAAGATTCTTTAATGCAGGATAATGCACAGTGTTCCAACATCTTTGAACATAAAAGTAAAATCGAACATAACCAATGCCTGCAGAATATCACAATTGCTGGCCTTGATGGTTAGAAACAGGATGCAAAGTTCTCTAATGCACATTAACTACATCCATATGTGGAGAATCTTAAATACAATTCTGTCCTCAACCAATTTTAAGACAGGGAGCGCCTGGCAAGTAACTCAAAGCACGCAGGAATTTGTGCAGCAAATTTAAGAATGGACCAAAGCTATTACATTAGGAACTTAAACAGGACAACATGGACAGAGTTAGAATAGACCATGCTGATCAAAATGAAGGAGGAGGAATGAGTTACAATATTAATTACTGTTAAAGAGCATGCTCTTGTCCGACGACTCTTATCTGATATAAGCAGGACTACAGGACCTGCAGATAGCCTCGATATGCTCCTTCATGGTTTGTTCTATGTTCAGAACTCCAAGATACATAAAATGCTGTCATCATCATTGTCATCAATATCCATGGGTTTATCGCCCGTAGGTGATTGATGCTCTTTCTATCATAAAATGCTGTGCTTCCCAACAAAGTCTCCATTATCACATGTTCACTATTCCTTGCATGAGCCAGTCTTGTTCCAGTCACATAAATTCAATTCTCTCCGTCTTTGCTGGCAGAAATCCAGTAGAAAACCCAGTAGCCACCATGCTGACTGAGCCAAAGCCATCAAACAATCTAATACTGCAAAAGCTTTTGGACTTGCAGCTGATTGATTCCTTTTAAAATGGAACAATGAATGAATGAAAAACAAAAAAATGTCAATTTTTTAAAGTTTTTTGTTCAAAGGCATTGATTAAACAGAGTTCAAGAGTTAGGTGCTATGTTCACTGTGCACAATCACACCAACTTTCACATACAATACATGACTTTAACGTTTCATTAACAATATTATTGACATACCATGACAACAGCAGCTGGTGGTGATATTCGACTTGCATCTGGAAAGCTCGCAAACGTCGACTCGGCACTCAGAGATGACGATTCCTCATCTGTTTCAGGTCAATAGATTTAACCACATAAGAAATGTAGACAAAACTGTCTAGCTGCAGATCATAGCTAGACAGTTTCATTCAGTTACTATAAAGGCCATCTTGAACCAATGGCCGCTTTTGAACCACTTTTACTATTACATAATTTCTGTTACTAGACAATTATTTCATACAACAATGTATATCGTATCACTTTCTGCAGCTAGCAAAGAGTATTCACAGGGCACGTTTCCTCCCTCTATAATTTTTGGCCTGAAACTTCACATATTTTGTAGATGTGAGAAAAAGCCCTGAAATTACATGCTGCTGAATGTAGTAATTACATACGCATTGCATATCCGAGTCACACTCTAATCTAAGCAAGACTATACAGTTAGTGTTATACGGACTGTTCATCAAAGGACTGCTCATCAAGAATCAAGTGTATATACATGAACACACATAAATACATATCAACATACATACGCATTGCATATTTACGCACATACATACATACATACATATTTGTGTGTATGTAAATATCTATGTACCGTACATATGTACGTACATGTGTATTTATGTATCTGTGTAGTGTGCACATACAGTGTGAATGTATGTATGTAAGTATGTATTTGTGTGTCAGCTGCCCTCCTTCCCACCCAATGGATGTGATAATGTGCACTATACATATTACAAGTGTATTTTTGAACACATAACTATTGTCTTTTTGAGAAATTAATTTCTAAGGCCACAATATCTATGATCTAGTCAAAAAATAACAAAACCTTGAACTTTTAAAATTTGTACATCCTGAGAATTATGTCATACTTTGAGCTTCTTCAGTTGATTAAATAAGCAAGTAATTATATTATTTATTTATCCAACTGTAGAAATACACTTTTCTTTACCTGAAACTAGTGCTGTACCAAATAGGTGATTATCACTATTCCTACGAATATGAATAATTAATTGGACCAACTGGATAGGAATGTGAATAGTGTACAAAATAGGTCTACAATATTCTGTCACTGTACACAAAGAATGAGACTACTGACACTGCTGTACATGGCCCAAGCAGTAGGCAGGTCTGGCTGCAATCACAGCATATTATATGGTTTCAATGAGAGAATTATTTAGTTTCCTATTTTACATACCTAGTGTAGTAGAACTCAGTGTAAAAGCACACTTCTTCCACAGTTGCACCAAATCCTTTGCTTTCATATCTAAAGTAAGTAATAAAGCATGTGCTTTATTGAACCGCCTGCAAACGCACTGTGGGAACATTGAATAAGAACAATCTAAGAGCATAGGGAGTAGTAGACAACCTAAGACATGGCTGGAGTTATGAAGTAATCGAGCCAAATTGAAGCCAAATTAACTATTTTAAGGGGAGCACCCAAAGTCTTGCAACTAGCAAGCTGTGCTTTTCAATTCAAATGCTGAGGTTCACATACAATACAACATAAACTGTTCTGATATTTTGGCTACACTTGCACTCCATCATTAACTCAGCTATGAGTAAACTGCAGATGGTATGCAAGTAACCTACTCTGAGACAGGTACAGTGTGAAGATCTTGAGCAAGTGTTTCACACACAACTGCCAGATGAATAACAATTCTGAATTAGAATGGTCAGTGGTCACTCAGGCAAAAAGGTAAAGGGCTGACCGCTGTCATCATAAGCTGAAGGCTGAAGCTAAGAAATATGAAGTCTTTAACTCCTCAAACTCATAGCAGAATGAACTGATTTAAGCAGCCAATCCAAGAGTCTCGGACCAGCCCAACACTTTTTTGCTGTCTTGACCATCATAGTTCACCATACTTTGTTCGTCATCCAATCGCAGTCATTATTCAGGTTTGAAATTGAGCTTAATTAGACAACATCTGCATCTTCACACAAGCTGTTGACGCTTTAAGTTTCACATTAACACCACGTTTTGCCAGTAATCTTGATGCATTGCTCATTCCTATTGCTCTCTTTCTGTTCACTGTCACACACATGCACTTTCAAAATCTTTAGCAATATCTCATTTTGGCATGATGTTGCTGTTGGAACAAACTTGTCTGTCTGTACGTTTCACTATCCATCAGAAACCCATCAATTTGAGCTTATCCAATGAGACATGTCTTAAATTAGCAACCACATATACTCGAGCATAACTTGAGAAATTTGGACAACCTTGAAACCCAAATTGTGGGTATCTTAAACGAGTAAACCAAGATCGCAAGACAACTACCGTATTACACAGGAATCACACAAAATAGCTCATTGAAATCCTTGGTTATCATAACTGTACATTCTGCAAAAGTAGGAATGACAATAAGTGTCTGCTGAGCAAGTAATAAACTGTAGTCTAGATGTAACTGCACCATACGAGATGCTTTAACCAGATGAGTAGCAATTCTGAGGTGAAGAAGAATGAAATCTCAATCAGATGCAAAAAATCACCTTTTCTGGCTGGCTGGTGAAACATCTGGTCTACCGTCTCACCAGCAAACACCAAATGTTCCTACAATCACACAAATAGCTATTAATAAATAAGATCAGTCGTTTGTATTGGAAGGATGGAATTGGCTGCTATAATTTCCTCAATTTAATTGTTTACAACACAATAGCCATGGCAGAAACAGCTCTATAGTGCCAAACATTTAAAAGATAAGACAAAATATCGCTTTATACAAACTAAAAGTTTGGTCAACTCCAACGTCAATGCATTTTCAACTTCAAATTAATAATTCTCTTAAGTAGTTGCCCTGTTGTCAAGCGTCTTTAACAGTCAGGAAGAATCATATCTTGTCTACACAACAAATGCATTGCAGTTTCAAAGAAAACAAAATAATCCACATCAATTCAACCAACATGATTCAGTCATGTCGACTGACTCAGATTTACGGTACTTGAAATCTGGCACACGAGACATGTAAAAACCTGCACCAAATTTTTTGGGGGTCAATAACTTTCCGAAATCCAGGTCGTCAAAATCTGACTTAACACTCTCGACCTCATACCTCTGGACTTCTGTATCTCAGCATGTATGAGAGCTATAAAGATGTCCTTGGTGTCACTATTAAGCTCTTTTGATGAACTATTTCAGTAGATTATAATTATTTATGACTGTTAAAAGTTTAACATAGAGACCATAAATGACAATTTAGCATTATAGCCTTGGCCCTTTCGCATTTTTTTTGTAAATCTGAGAAATACCATCACACTTCTAAACTGATGTGTCTTGAATATACTCTGAAGAAATCAGAATGGGATCTGTAACGGTTGTTTCGCTATAAATATTGTGTCTATAATTACGCACACAATATCCAAATTGAACACGTGGGCAATTCCACTTTAAGAAGAAGTGGATATTGAAATTTGCACAGATTTATAGACAAAAAGATTAGGTTATGAGTTATAATCTAATTACTTCAGACATACCACAAGCAGTTTTGTTTTCTTCATCCTATTTCCAACTCCAAAATGTTTTAACACATTCAGCACCTACACGCCATGTTAAATGACTGGCTTTTGGGACATATATATATATATATACGTCCCGGGCGCTGAATGTGTTAATTTTCTGGCTACAACTTGTTCTCTGTCAGTTTGTTAATATTAGTCAGATCAAAACTTCTTCATTTGCTTGAACTTGCATACCCACTCTGGTCTCTTTGTCTGTAGAATTGTTACAGAAATTCAACAGATCATGAATGAATTCTGAATATTAGTATTCCAAATCTGAAGAGACCATTGATTGACAATATAAAGATCATGATAATGGTGTTATTGAATTAGATTAGAACTCATAACCTAAATTTGGACAGTATCTCATACTGGACAACTGACTTCATGATCAACTGGATTCTAACTACTCTCACAGATTATAATTATAGACTACTTTCGCTCAACGCAGTCAACTGAAGTCCTTTTTCATCATGACAATTGCCCTTAAGTAAAGAAACCTGTACGTCAGATTAGATTAATTACTTCCAGATTGCAAAAGTAAACCAACGTCACCTGAACAAGTGTCTGCATTAGGCCTACCATGTACAAGTGTCACTGAAGACTTTCTTTATAATATTAATACTTGATAATATTATAAATATTACAATAAAGGTTGAAGTCAGATAACAAGTGATGAGAACTTATTTCAAATATTTTCCATATGACTGACTTTTTAAATGTGACAGGAATGAACTCACTAAAGCAGTTGAGCGAAGGGTAGGTTGAGTATTTCTCAGGTGTTCTGTTATCAGCTTAACGTCAATCTTTGTCTGAGTATCAACAACCAGACGATGTCTCTGTCTTGACCGAGGATGAGGAGGATGCACAGCACGTGCCACCTCAACAACCGGTGACAGCTCCAGTCGGACAGCAGCTCCTCTCACCTACAATCCATAATCAGTAAATGAGTTTGATCACACCATGAAACATCCAAATCTTAAATGAAACTTAAGTCAGAGTTTTAATGTTCAGCAAAGACAGAGCGACTTGATCTTGATCCAGCTCAACTTAAGGTGATGATTTTAGGGTAAAACAGATTTAAGACAATTTGATGACAATTCAAGACAAAATAATTAATGATTATTATAACCACAAAAAGATAAACGACTATGAACATAACAAATGCAACAATTATTAGTTGGACACATAAATAAAATAAATAAACCTAAATTTGCATGATTCATGTAGCCATATAACATGCAAATAAGCAAGGTAATACTTGTGGAGGTGGAATCTGCTGCATCCCAGGGGTTGTTTCAACATCTTTATGCTGATCTTTTCGTCGTTTTCGTGGTCTTTGTGGCTCTTCCACGGCCTCAGGATCTATTATTGACTGAGTTTTATCTTGCTTCTTCTCTCTTTTGCTGGCAGAAAAAATAGATCAAACAAAAAACTTAAACTAGACAAAATTCTGATTTATTTACTACCTGCATAAAATTCGTGATCTATTTAAAACAGTAAGAATGCTTTTGCAACTTCCATGTCTGAATTTTAATTATGTATTTGATGACTACTGAAGACCACGATGTTGAAAAGTCCGCAACTTATATGAGCTCAGTCATATACTCAACTAAAGTCCTCTGTATGTGCACCTTACAAGATCACACTATAGTAATTTAGTAAACGTCAACAATAATCTATATATATAAAAATGAAACTTTGCGATCCTGCGGTCACGATCACGCCGAAAGTGACGCACCAATTGTTTTGAAAATTTACCAAAACCTTCCATTCCGATACCGCAAGGTCACAACATTTCTTTCCCCGAAAAAAACCCAATCGTTTCCACAAAAAGTTAACTTTGCAATCCGTTCGCCCGCCATTTGCAAATTCAACGAAAGCGCACGCTTGCAAAATTTCAGAATTGTCTTTAGCCTACCCGAAACACAGTGACAAAACATTAATGAGTTCGCGTCCCGTTACGAAAATGGCCTTCCAACATTCTTGGGCTCTATCCGCTGTCAGTAAAGGAGCGGAGTGGGAGGGGGACGGAGCGGAGGGGAAGGGAGAGGGAGTGGAGGGGAGGGGGAGTGGAGGGGGAGGGAAAGGGGGAGGGAGAGGGGAGGGTCTTTTCTGCCACAGCAACGCGTGGCTGGGTACAGCTAGTAATGTATAAAACCTTAACTACACTTTCAGTTGATCCGGGCGATATTACACCTGGAATAAAAGTGTGAACCAGAAACAAATGCACGAGGTGCTTTGAAGGAGTTAAAACACTTGCAGTTCAATTAATTACCTTTAAGAAAGATCTTTTGTGCCACTTATTTAATCTGTCATATAAAAATGCAACAACCGTTGATTATATACAGAGGTATATGAGATTTACCAAGTGAGAAATAGAAAAAATCCAATTAGAAAAATCAATTAGAAGTACCTAAAAGAAGAATTTCTCTGAAACAATTACGTTAGAATCTTTCTGCCTGCTTGAGAATGGCAGACATTTTACCTTGGTTCAGCAGATGGAATCACAGAAGAGAACAATTCCTCTGCAATGCCAGCATCAACCAGCGCAGCAGCAACTTCCCTCTCATCCTGCACTGGCAGATCCTCTGCCTCTGGAATCTAAAACAACATCCAAAACAATTCTTCCAAGTAAATATGTATGCTTCGTGGCTCATCAACAAAAAATAAAATCGTTTTACTGAAATCTTGCATCTCTCAGTAACTAACCATTTAAACAGAGAATCAAGGTACACCCAAAAAGCTAAAGAAAAATAAGTGAAATCAAGGAAAAAATACTTACTAATCTAGTAGTCTTCTAATGCCTACCCTAAACAGCCTCTGACCCACTAGGAGCCTTTCTCGCAATGGTTCACTAAAGTTTTTCACTATCCACATTGATAGTCTTGATCAACAATTGCTGCATTCTGCAACACTTTCTTTCCCATGCTTCTGTACTGTGACTTGAAAATAGTGTTAGAACTATCTTATCCAATGATCCATCTTCCTGAAAAATTCTTCCACCAAAAATCTGAACTCTTCCAGCAAATTCCAAAGAAACATTTTAAACCAAAACTTACAATACACCTTTGTGAAATTGATACAATGCCATGTTTCATTGATTTTGACAGGTACTTTACAGCAATATCCAATGGTCCTGATGCATAAAAACATTTCTATCAAGTTGCTTTTTCCAACTTCGAAGTTTTTACACTAATCAATCATGAATTTAACGATGACATGCATTGGTCTTCCAGTCAATGCTATTGCACACTTGTCGTTAAATGGTTAAAAAATGTAATGGCAATTTTCATATATGAAACAGTAATACAGAATATAATTATGCCAAATATTATTGTAATTTTAAGCAATGGTAATAATAGCCTCACCTCGAAACTTGCTAATGCTGGCAAAACATCTTCCCGTATTGTTATTTCATCACGAGATGCCTGAAATCGATTACTCTGGTTTAGCAATCCTGCCAAAAAAAAGAAATTATTTGTCTAAACCTCAAAATACCACATAGTAAATTAAGGTAAAATAATCATTTACAGTATTCTAAACAAATTCTTTCTAGAGCAGCAAGAAACTTATTTAACACCAACAATTTAACAACGCAATTATTTGAGGCCTTGTCTACTAGTACAACATTTGGAAACATTGGAAAGAGGCACTAAAATAAATCAATAACATCAGATGAAACAAAATTCAGTTCAGAGTAGCTTGCAAATCCCCCCTCCCCCCCAAATAAAGTCCTTGAACAACTCCATGTACATTGTACAGAGACTCTGAATGTGTTGTCAATGCGTTCTCAGCACTCACAAAAGCTAGGCAGACCAACTTATTCACTGGGGCATGTGTGTGTGTGTGTGTGTGTGTGTGTGTGTGTGTGTGTGTGTGTGTGTGTGACAGTGTGAGAAGCTGCTGTCACCAGTGTTAACTTTCTACTCATCTGAGATCTGTCTGCTACCTGAAGAACATCTTCTTTCAATAACTCAGACATGACAAAGGCATTGCTTTTGCAAGGTTTTAAATCAAGTGTTTAGATAAAAAAAACAGCCAAGTAAAGTACAGAGAAAATATAAACAACTACCAGTAATGCACAGACAAAGCATCAAAACAAGAAAATTAAACTGTAAGAAGCAATTTGAACGACTAATGAGTGATCAACTGTAGTAAGTCACAGCAACAATTACAAAAGTCAATGTCCAGTCCAGTGACTTGAAACAGGAGCAGAGATACAAACCTTTCTGCAGGTCAATTGGAGAAACAATGAAGGAAATGTTTTTCTCTGTGCCACGATGTCTATTTAATGGACTGTCAAATGGTGGCCAAACACACTAAAGCATAGAACAACAGAATTAATTAACATCATTCTTCACAAGACACCATGCACTGCATCGCGCTCCTCTATCCACAGTGACTTGGACACATCTGCACACTGTGATAATACAGAGATGAACCTTCTCTGTGGTTGGCCCAACAACCTGGAATGAACTTTTCTTAAGCATAGTACGAAACCTCCCAAAGTGTTATCAGTTTTGCTGTCATCTTGTTTTTTGGTTGCAATAAAGTGAATTGATTGATTGATTGATTGATTGATTGATTATCTACTGAAGACAGTTCTTTCCGCTTGGCATGGGTCAGGAGAACCTTTAATAAGGCATCTTGAAGAGTGCTAAACAAATTTTGATTTATTGATTAAAGCATGGAACCATAATTACACCAGTATATAAATCATACAAGTCATTAAAAAAACACCAAGTTTGCATAAGTCACATGCAATCAGTATGACAAAATACATATATAATCTCACATTTCATATGCATAAGAATAAATTAGTAATTTAACAACTCTGTTTTTTACAAGAAACTAAAATTATACACACAGGCAGCATTTTGTTTGATTCAATTTGAAGCTGGTGATAGTTCTTTACATCAGACTAATTGTTCCAATTTAAAAGCATTTCAACCAGATAATTATGATTGTGCTACAAAGTTATAAGTCACACGCAAAACCTGCATTTTTTAGCAAAGTCACCACGCAATTTGTGGCCTAAGATTAAACAGTGAACTACTGATAACGTGGCTACTAATTGTGCCTTAGTTCCAAAAGAAAGTGCTCACCACATCAGGCAAATCTTCTGGTGGAATAGGTTCCATGATGTTGAATAATCCAAACTCAATATCCATGAGAGTTGGATCGATTTCCAGATTTAAGGCAGGAAGAGTATGGTCATTTCTAACATGTCTCAACTCAACTTCATGCCTAGACACAAACTGACTAACTCACTCAGACAGCAACACAAAGATCAAAGAAATATTAAATATTCTGTACACTCAGTGTACAGTGTACATCAACTGAGTTATGCTTTGGGATTCATGGCTCACATCTGTTGTCAATAATAATAATAATAATAATAATAATAATAATATTCAGTCATAAGAAAGAAGCACTAGTAAAACATTGTTTAGTTAAGTCATCACATGTTATTACTAGATCTTGACGATAAAGTGCTCTGAGAAGTGGATAACACCTTCACTCATGTGTTGCATTGTTGATTAAGCAAACTAACTTGACTCAACGATAAAAGCAAAAGATGGTTGGAGACTAAATAAAAAGAGCCATAATGCAATACAGAGGATGATATTTAGTCCATTCATATTCCACTTGTGAGCAGATCTTTTGGGAAGTAACCTGTAGTTTGTCTTTAACCTATCACCAAGCTCTTTCATTTTCATACCTTGAAGTATTCAAATCAATGCCACGACTTTTACGCTGGTCAGGTCCACGTAGCGATTCAGCAAGTTTGAGCAATTCATCTGAAATCCAAATAAAATTATGAACTTCAAAATTAGCAAAGCTCAATAGTGGTAGCGTCAGATGCCAACTGGTTCGGCAAGTACTAATATATGATTGGCCTTAACCCTCTTACCCCGTATGGGCGCTATAGCGGCTTGGTGGTCTTTGACAAATACCCGTGAAGCCGCTATAGAGGCTTCAACATATAAACCGTATCCCCCTAACGCCAATATATTGGCTTTTGTTTTACTATATATATATATAATATATATTATAATTATTATATATATATGTATAATATATATATAATAAATATAGTATCTAATATATATAAAATATATATATATATATACATAATATATATAATAATTATTAAATATATTATATATAATATATAATAATATAATATAAATATATAAATATATAATATATATATATATAGTATATATATAATATATATAATATATATATATATAATATATATAATATATATATATAATATATATATATATAATAAGCCATAGTAATAATATATATGTTATATGTATATTATTACTATGGCTTATTATATTATATATATCTATATATTTATATGTATGTGTGTATATATATATATAATATTATATATTATATATATATATATCTATAATATATATATATATTATATAAATTATAATATATATATATATTATAATATATATTATAATATATATAATATAATGTATAATATATATGCTCAGGGCCGTCGGGTGGGCGTTCCGCTTGCTGTAGGGCTATCGGGGCGAGAGGGTTAAAGATATAGTTGGTGATACATAAATAAAAAAAATAATAAAGCATGTACGTATAAAGTTGGACATTAAATAAAGCACCTTTTAAACACAGCAAAAGTTCAGCAGCACACGAATGAGTATATAGAAGTCATCAGAACCCCACGAAAGAAAGTAAAAATTTTCTAGTGAAAATTATGCAAAATGACTCAGAATATAAATATTTTACATGCCTACAAAGATCAACGTTTCCTTACAAATACATGCATTTACAGCATTCTTCCATATAAAAAGTACATAAAAAATGCATAAAATGGAAGAACTTTTTAAAAGCATAAATTTATGCCACACAAGTTGTTTTTGAGAAATATATTCATCTTAGATCCAAACAAGCCAATGGTTTAATAGCAAAGACTGTAAATCATGTACAAAGAGCACTGCAGACGTGAAAATATATGAAAATTATTTTTTACAAATATTACACAAAATAAACAAAGGAACAAGAAGTGGCCAGTCAATCAAAAAGAACCTTTCTGTTGGACTTATTTGGCTCAAACTTGGAAGTCTGTGCCAACAAGCCACTCAATACTAAAATCTACAATCTCCTCACATTGTTTTATCCTGAGGATTATTTCTACCTTGGAATGTCTGAAATTCCGAAAATATTATTAATTCATTCTATGGACTTATATAGTAACCCTTCAAGAAACCTACTCAGGAGCGCTCCCAGCCAGTCATGGCAAAATAAAATACTCAAAAAATTTATGAAGCAAAGTATGATTAGTCAGATAAATTAAAAGCAGCTTTGAAGGAAGGTTATTCTAGATGGACGGCTCAACAACTGAGAAAGCTCGCCGCTGCCTGGTAGCCATGAGAGCCCATTGCCCTTCATCGCAGAGCCCGAAACGATTCAACGTCAGAGACTGGGTGACAGAGATCGCGTAGGTAAGATGGAGTGCAACCAAGAATGCAGCGTGAATCAGTATTCGTAGAAAGCCTGTTGAACAAGTATAATAGTCGTAATCGTAATCTCCAAATTTCGAAAGCGATACTCGAAAGCCAAGCGTGGGGCACCAGCTTATTCACAAGCGCTGCGTTGAGTCAAAAGGGTTGTCTGTAAGAGTAGTCCATGGTCTAATGTCCTGAGCCAAGGCCATCCAACTTTGACAAACACGTTAAGGCTAGGGTTCAAGTCCCAACATCACAAAACAACCTGTAAACCACTCAAACACTATCTTATTGTTAACCTGGTTTGCCTCACAAAAAAACTCAGGTGCAAAGATAAGGTAGGTGTTGAGGAATATCCTTACCAAGTAAATATGCTGCCTGCCTTTGATAAACTCGGATTATGCCAAACATCAGCTGTGAGGAAAGATATAGAGAAAATCGAAATTTGTGGCCACCTTCGTGCCTAGATGCAACTTGGCCAATGATGAATGTCCTCAAGTCTTCTCTACAAAGGGAAAATCAAAAACAGCTATATAAACAGCAACAATTAAAGTGTTCTAAAATTTGAGAGATGGTTGATTTTTGCAGTCAGTATTAACCATGTACATATATTCTTCTTCCATACAAATTTTTAAAAATAATCTGGCTAAGTCAAAATCTTTTGGACAATTTGAAAGTCCAAGTTTTACAAGTGTCATAAGATACATCCACCAGAGCACACAAAAAAAACACATGCACTGGTGGACGGTGACATAATTATCCACTTGAGAGGGCAACATACTTTAACGTAAGCTCACATGACACCGCAAGGTCAAGGAGAGAATTTAAGTTACAAAGTAAAATACTAAAATGAACAAGTTTAGCTAAGTCAAATAAATATTTGCCTAAAATACTGAAAAATATCTAGTACCAGGGGCGCCGCTAGGCGTACGCACTTACGCAAGTGCGTACAGCGCTGAAAGGCTATAAAAAATAACAAATTGTAAATTAAAGCGTGAAATATTATAAGCGATGAAATTCTATTGAATCTATTGAAATTTTATAATCGCCAGTAGGTGCCAGTATATACACACACACACACACACACACACATATATATATATATATATATATATATATATATATGTGCGTACAGAAAAATCCTTTTGTGCAAGTTGTGCGTACAGAAAAAAAATCCTGGCGGCGCCGCTGTCTAGTACCATAAAATAAAACTGCAATAAATTTAAACTATACCTACTACCATTGTCAAAATTATACGGAATAGCCTGGTAGACATCATGCACCAACCGTAAAATTTGTTCCAAATGTGAAACTTCACATTTATGTTCAACAAAAATTATCGAAATATATTTTTTCAGAAAATCATGGTTCTTAGAACTATATGATTATTCTGTGACTGTGCATTATCAATTTTTACCCTGTCTTTGCCACGTTGACAGCATAGTAATCCCGTTTATTCAAAGCTTTCTGATTAGTCGCAGCCAACCTGAAATAAAAGCACACTCATTCAGACAGATCTCACAGAATGGCTTGAAGCAGGGCCGGATTAAGAAATGTGGGGCTCTGCTTGGACATTTTTTAAGGATCTTAAATCGAAAAATCTGATGATCTTTTTTAGTCATTTGGTCGAAATTTCGTTAGAATATACCAATTTTTTCCTCAAATTTTTTCGCATGTGTGGGGGCCTCTGTTTGGCCAAACATGTTGAACAAGACTTAATCCTGCCCTGGCTTAAAGCCATAGTTATGATCATCGGTTGCTGGTATCTATCAGCCGTCTGGCACGAAAGACCGGTGTTTTGTCTAAGTGTACAAGTTTTTGTCTCTATTATCTATCCACTATGTGGTATCAAAGCCAAGGTTATCCACTTGGAGAAAAGGTATCAAAACTACCATAGAGTATGCATTTACTGAGAAATATCAAATTCAACATAATATACACTGTGTCCCAATAAATCGGGCACCCTTTTTTATAATGTGAATAAAACAGGCAAATCTTAATCGATTTTCAAAATTTTATCAGACCATTTTTCCAAATTAGGCTTGTGCTTGGTTGAACTTGCACTTACAATGCTGGTCTAAGTGGTCTTCTTTTTTTAGTGTTATGCCCTTAGGCAGACCTGTTCGAAATTCCAATGACACCACTCTTGTATGCTGGTCCAGTGGTCCATACAATTTAAATCTCACACTGAGAGAGCTACTGAATGGCCATGGCTGTGAGCGATGCTATAGAAATTACTTACATTACATTACAACTAGAGATAATTTTATTCTCTTTGTTATTATTTCACTTCTAATCAGTTAGTTTTTTCGAAGGATGTGGATAATGCAAGGCCATCTCGCATACCTTTTACTGGCTGTCATTGAGTAAAGCATCCATTTCAAAATCTGTCAGTTTATAAAGGACTACATTCTAACCAGTCGACCTATCCATATTCCATGCTACACAATCATACAAATACATATTGCACTGAATGTACCTACATGTATGATTCTTGATGTGCCATACATTCAAAGTATTGTGTTCTCCAGCTTTCTCAGTAGACGGCCTAAAGATATAGCATTGGCTGCCAGCTCAGTTCAATTGGTCAGTTCTGCACACATTCACCGCCTACACGCCATGTTAAATGACTGGTTTAACTAGGAGATATCTGGTACCTGGCGGTCAATGTGTTAATGTACCTGGTAGTTGGCTTCATCATATTCGGGTCTACACTTAAGACACATCTTTCAACCTGTTTATCCACCATAGCCTTGCTTCTCATTTCAACTTGGTTTTTCCGCATGATCACAATTGCTTATTGTAGTTTCGCATGAGGTCATGAGGATTCTCCGCTGGGTGAATCAGACCATGGATTAATGTCCTCCGCATCATAATAACGATGCTTTAGAAGTCAGTAGATTCCACGAGATAGAAGAGATCATTATATCAGACAAATTTAATACAATGCAATTGTCTCACCAAACAGTTCCAAATCGTCCGCCTCGTCTTCGAAGGATCTCAATGTTATAGAACATCTTGACAGCTACAATAGGTTTTGTAAAGCATTTATCAGTCAACACACTAAACAGCCTTCTCTAGTTTTAATATCTGCTGATCTATCTAAATGATGGTAAACAATATAAGTGGCCTGTTTAGGGTGGCCTCTACTATAGCTAGGAAATTTATTATTTTTAACCCAAGTTTTAAAATTCGGCAGCTCCAGGGTGAGAATTGCCGGGGGGGGGGGTTCAACCCCCCCAGTCTTTTTTAGAGCCCCATGTTAAAGTATGTTTTTCATACCCCAATTTCAAGTTTATCATAGGCCAACCCCCCCCCCCCCAGTTATTTTTCCACAATTCTCATACTGGGCAGCTCTGAAAAATAACCATATAGTCATGGTCAGATAAGATAAGATATAGTAGGCTATATCTCGAATAAATGGCAGAGTTTGTCTCAAAAGAGATGAAGGCTAATAATATTTCTGCCTAAGATATTTTATTACAGAATAGGCCTACATGTCTCGGCTGGGTGAATTCATTCTACAACAAACTCGCCAGAAAAATCATTTTCCAAAATATATATCCATTATCCATCAAAATACATCTACTTGGAGGGCAATTTCATGACTTTCACGTAGAAGTCTGTTGCAAAACATCGTTTAATTCTTCTATCAATTCGCCCTTGTGATTGCGAACACAGCACCTGCACGTGCGAGGAAGGATGCACTGTTGGTTGCGTGTAGGCTTATATCTAAACAGCGGTAATCGTAAGAGAACCGCGTTAGTTTCTAAACGCGACGAGTACAAAAATGAAGAAACGATGTCAAACGATGGATTTGTTTGCAAGACACAGAATCTGGCCGGGCCTTAAGACCCAGCAAGACCTCGAGGCTCCCATTCTGAAACTCTGCCCACATGCCAAAACTTGTCAACATGAACTGACTCTAACTAAATCCTGGCCACAAAAATTGCAAACGCGAACTAAATATTTAAACTTCACAATGTAGTAAGTTTCAAGAGAAAAAACAAAACTTCTCACCAATTACTGGCAATTAGAGCAAACGAGTCCAGAGAGCGCAGAAGACTTCCCGCCAACTTCGCCAAGTGAGACGCTGACGCATTGACGCTGGTCCTCCGCTTCTTTGTGGCGGACTTAAGTGGTTACGCAGAGGCCTCGTAGTAATTATTATTTTGTTCTTATTATTCTACAATATTCGCGTCGTCTGCATGTAGGCCTAAGTCTTCGGTTTTAGATCATGACTGCGCATGTCTGCGGTGTCATTTGGTTCGTGGATGCGGAATTCAAGTAGGCCTAAGTGTCAACCGTTTTCTACATTCTATTTAGCTCATCCCGTATTTTTAAAATAACACACTAGGCTTACAATAGGCCTAGTCATCCTTTTATTTTATATGCCTAATTTATATATACCACCATGACAGAAACCAATTATATAGGCATTTTTGCCTTTGTGATTATCCCGCAGTTTACTTTGCTGCAATGCTGTGCTTGGTCATTGATAAGTAAGCAGAGTAGCCTACTAATGTGTAATGTCTATGATAGCGAGGAAAATTGACTTATTAAGCGTTTCAGATTTATCTGCAGTGGTTCTAATTGAGTCTTCTGAACCACTTAAAACCTTTGTTACTATGTTGTGCAATAACTGTCATCAATTGAGTTTCAATTTAATTCATCAGTCGAAATTCTGCTTAAGAATTTAAAAAATCAATCTAACTTCTATTAAACCCTTTAATGTTGGAGGGTATACCCATACCATTTACTACCATCTCGGCATTAAAGGGTTAACCAAGAATTGTTTCAACAATCCAATTTATATTTATGCAATAATTTTTTGCTGTAAATCCCACTTCCATTGAAGCAGAAACACTCATCTTCTACTGAAGCAAAGACTTCATACCATGAACCCAACTTTTATTTACGGAAACAATTATTTCCATCAATCCAACTTCCATTTAGGCAAACAATAATATTATTTTCATCAATCCACCTTCCTTTTTACAACATCTTAAAATAATTTAGCAATTATAAGCTGCGGTTTACCCAATATTCTGCATAAAAGTCAACTAGTCATTCTTCATTTTCAATTCTCACAAGTGTACAAATGTCCCAACCAGTATGTCGTCATCATCATCAGCAGCATCCCTGGGTGTCAGTCATTTAGAGGCAATGGAAACAAATAAACGATCTCCATTGTACTTGATGTTCCTCTGCTACTCTTAGCTTATTAGTCCAATTGATGCATATCTACTTAGGCCTGGTCTGCCTCTGTTTACTTTTTCATCTTGAATTGTGAATGTAGTGAAGTGAGATTCAGTGAACTGCTATTCTCTCTACATGTCCAAATGATTACAGACTGTACGTTGAACCTTCAACTTTGTCTGGCAGAGTTGCTTCAATACACAGTGTTTAATCTAGTCCCCGCCCGCTGGGGGGGGGAATCCAGGTTTCTGGGGGGGGAGACAATCGAGCGTCCGAAGGACGCTTGTGAGGCGCGTAGCGCCGAGACCCACATGGGGGAGGGGTATGGGGAGGGGGATGTGCCCCCTCCCCATCAGAAACTTTTTGAATTTCCACATTGCAATGGTAGCATTTTAAGGTACCATCTTAACAAAATACCTGTACTTTTTCAGAGCCCCATCAGAAACTTTTTGAATTTCCACATTGCAATGGTAGCATTTTAAGGTACCATCTTAACAAAATACCTGTACTTTTTCAGAGCCCCATCAGAAACTTTTTGAATTTCCACATTGCAATGGTAGCATTTTAAGGTACCATCTTAACAAAATACCTGTACTTTTTCAGAGCCCCATCAGAAACTTTTTGAATTTCCACATTGCAATGGTAGCATTTTAAGGTACCATCTTAACAAAATACCTGCACTTTTTCAGAGCCCCATCAGAAACTTTTTGAATTTCCACATTGCAATGGCAGCATTTTAAGGTGTCATCTTAACAAACTGCCTGTACAATTTTCAGTGCTTATAAGCGTGGACTTCAATAAATATAAGCAACACTTAACAAATATTTTTTGGGGTAGGGGGTTATTTCCACACTGTAATGGTAGGCCTCCTCTTTTAAGGTGCCATTTTAGCAAAATAACTCCATTAGACTATTCAGTACTGATAAAAAAAAGTGTTTTAGGATCTAATATAATATATGATTATAATTACAATAAAAATATCTTTATGTATCGAGTTCAGCAGCTCAGTTCTCCTGTTGCTGAGTTATTCTAATGAATAAATGCATACATGAATATAATAGTAGCCTATATAAGCTGACTTTTCAGCACTATATATCAGTTTAACCCTGTTCCCAAGATGGTCCTGAATTGCTGACCAGGACATACTTTCTGAAATCATATTTAATGGTACACAAACCAACCAAGAACTAATAAACTACGGGTGCCAAATTCAAGAAACCATGTGTAGTAATGATGTTGTTTTTAGGTTTTACTATATATGTGTTCAAATAATAGGACCAAACATTTTGAAATTTTAGGCCTACAGTTTAAAATTTGAAGGATACCACTTTTGAGAAGCCATTCAGTTGTACAAAAGTAGTATTTGTACAAATATTAGCAGTAAGTTATTCTCATTTTAGCAGGATTGTGTCATATATTATAATAGTAAATAATAACATTATAACCATTGACCATATAATAATAAATAATATTACAGTAGATTATAACAATTCACGTAATACGATGATGTAAACAGCAACTAAAACTATAAGAATTTTGTCAAATTTTCTGGTGTGGACATCATATCTGTTTTTAGTTGTGCAAAAATAGTGTTTATACAAATATATACAGTAAGTTATACTAATTGCAACATGATAGTATCATATATAATAATAGTAAATAATAAATAATCATATAATAGTAAATAACATCACAGTATATTATAACACTTCATATAAAACGATGAAAATAGTAACTAAAAACCAATATCATTTTGTCAAATTTTTCTGGGGGGGGAAATGTCAATCCTGGGGGGGGGGAACTTTCCCCCCCAGAGACGTCTAGATTAAACACTGTTCAATACATAATGCTGATGCAAGGTGTCACAAGCTGGTGCTTGCAAGAATCTGGCTAGGTTGGCAATGGCCCAGGCAGCTCAATTAAAAATCAACTAAAGCTAGCAAATACAAAAATGAGAAAGGCCTACCAGGGACTGAACCCCAATAGTCTATACACACCATGAAAGAATGGACCACATTGACCGAAGGAAAGTGATCCGCTTGATTATGCCAATTGAGGTTGGAAATCTGCCTATGGCTACCAAGCAAAATGAACAAAGTTTCCCAGAGTTCAGGCAGACATGGCCGGACGACATTGAGGCCCTCAGTGCTCCAATGTCAGAAGCAGTTTCTCCATGAACAATTTAACGACAAGCTGAATTGGCCTCACGATATGTTTTAGAACACTCCTTTTGTTAAATTGTCAAGGAGATACCCTCTTTATATATCCTGCATGTCACCAGGATGCCTGCTATTAAATTTGTGAATTTATGCAGTTATGCCTATTACCGTACTTTAATGAATGTGCAAACAAATTACTTACGTACTTAGCTGTAATCCTAGCTAGAAAAGAAGGAACTTGCTCCACAACATCAGTGTAGTGAACTTTATGGTTGGACAGATAAAACCACTATTCAATTCACAAAGAATTTCCTAACACATCAATTCAAACCAGCTACAAGATGTTACCAATACAAAAGCAGTCGACATAGTTCAGAACAAAACCGTTTTTATGGGAAAAAACTGTTTGAAAGTTTCTCAAATGAGGAGAACAAAATGCAGCAGTTCTTAGAAATGTATCCAGCTTTCTTCAACTATAGAAGAGACACGCTTCTCATATTCTCGGCGATTTTCTTGGTACAGCTGAGCAGCAGTGTTATTGGCAGGGCTGTTAGGGTTGGGTTCGTCTAACAGGGACTGAAACACACCAAGCAAAAAAATAAAACCAATTAGAACGACATGCAAGGTCAGGTTGGCAGCAAATTATGATGTAAAGTTTGTGCAAGATCTACTGAACAATGAGACCAAACTGTTGTAAATATAAAAATTCATGTAGAATATTTCATAATTAAAATTAGTTTTGATTAAGCTGAAATTCAACCAACTAAAAAGAGTCGATTGCCATTAAAATTCTCATAACATAACCATTAGACTGGTGGTCAAAAGTGAATTATTTAAATATTTAGAAACAAAATTCAACTAAAAAATTTATACTTTTGTGCTCTATCAAGTTTTTTTTACAATACATTCAGTGCATCTTGCCAAAATTACAGACTATTTAAAACAATAATAACATGCAAAAAATGCCATCGAAGGAGTTTAAAAATCTGGTTTAAACCAATTCCTAATCCACTCTCCGATTCATTCTGTTCATTCATATAATCTTCCTGATTATATTATCTACAATCAAAGCACCTCTTCGTCTTTTGTGCTCAGTCTTTTCCATCGCCAATTTAAGGGTAACAAGCAGAATAACCAAACAAACAGAAGCACGTTGCTCATCACCCTGAATCATGGCATTCATGATATAATTTGCACTTCTCTGCAGTGCTACACCACACACAGATGCACTAGCTTAACTGGGAATCAAGCCAGTACAACTGCAGTTCCTAGGCCAACCCCAATTGCCCTACTTCTTAAAGTAACCCAACTCTCCCATTTCTTCACTCCAACTTTGTACAGTCCATTCATACCAACAACAGCAATTAAATTAGTCAACAGGATTACACATCGGCATAAATAGTGAACAGATAAATAATTGTGTGAGCAACATATACATATATATATATATATATACATTATATATATTATATACATACACGCACATATGTAAATATATATTGGTGTGTGCATAAAATATTCATATATGCAAACAGCAAAACTTTGCTATAATTGACAATTGAATTAAAAGGGACCATGCAGTCAACAGTTCAATTAAGTTGTAAGCCTAAAATAATCAAGATGTTCACACCAGGCTCTATCGCATTCCATGTAAACAAAAATGTGCAAATACATTATATAATAATGATCTACAGCATTCAAAATATTCTGGTGATGATAAAGATCGATGTTAAAACCAATAGATGATAATGGAAAACATTAGACATGTATGTATTTAATTTATAACCGAAAAATAAACTCTTAACATTCTTTAAGACCTATAACGAACCAAAGTCAGAAGTTGGAAGAAAGTTTGATAGAGAATAAAAATATTTAGCAGATCCTGCATTTGATCAGACCTAAGAATCTCGTTCCTGTTCAATCACTGATAAACACACTAGTATATATTTATAGCTGGATAACCCCTAATTGTGATGCCAGGCTAAAGTAATTTAAACTTCGTGATCAACTTATTTATGGTTAAAACTAAATCATGGCAATCTTGGTATCACATTTGCCAAACACAGCATTACATGTGACCCGCTTCATGAAAAGGTACCATAAGTCGGGTTTGGAGTTATTATGCCTTCACAAACCAGCTAAGTGAGCTGAACATTTTGCTGAAAACCAGATAAAAATCGGATGATAAATGACCGACTTATAATGATGAACATGAGAAATTGCCACTTTATTTCCATCGATGAGTATCGTGGGGTCTTGCACACTGGGAGCGCTTCTGAGCGATTTATCCTACAAGAGGTTCACGACCAATTCTCAGTGTTGTCTATTATGTAATATTATCAGTGTTATTAACTTAAAAGTCCTTTTCACCTGCTGCTAAAAATACCAAGAACTCAAATTTGATTAAAAAAATTTTTTTTCCCTTCACGTCTTTATGCGCGATTTCTGGGGAAACTGTACCCCGACTTATGGTACCTTATCATATAGCGGGTCACACATTTATGTCATCCACAGATTTTTTCTTTAACGCCATTTTAAAGATGAATGTTTGTATTGAAGACAGTAATGAAGCCCAACTACTAGAGGTTACATTTCCTACAAGCAGCAAGGGATTGGAACGCTAACAAGCCTAACATCCATCAGAAGCTCCAGGATTAAATTAAGCAAAATGAAACAAAAGTAAGAGAGTGAGTTTAGAGCAAATTCATATAATTCTCAGGCTTGAAGCCAGCCAGAAAATTTATTTATTTATTTATCTTAAATGACAAGGAGTTCAAAATACCAAAGTTTGATAAAGCAAAGTTTTGCTGTTCATATATTTATATTTAACATATATATATATATATATATATATATATAGCTGCATATATTATATATCTCTCTATAAAATATATATAATATGTATCAATAAAAAATACATGTATATAATATATCTATAAAATATAAATTTGTAGCAAACACTCTGAATTTAATCTGTCAAAATAGTTTTAAGACTTTGACCTTCACCACATGCACATTCGCAATCACATAACACTGGAAAAATTCTCAAAATATACATAAAAGATTCACTAAAATGCAACACAGGTCCAACTAGGACAATAGATGGAGTCAGTTCAAAACGATCTGTCTTAAGCCAATAATACTGAAGATTTATACCAACATTTGAAAAATCGAAATTATTACTATTCACTATATAGTTTCAATAATGTTTAAATATAATTATAAAAACAGTTTTAACTAGATTTGCAAAATGCTCATAAAGCATATTAAGTTTTACGATTTCAGAGATTTAGAACTTTCTAAATTTCAAAACATTAAAAACAATTTTGTATACAATACGAAAATTGTCAAAAAGGCAGAATTGCTTTTTTGTAATATAAAGAAAGTCATCAGATTTTGAATTCTAATATGAAAGAAAATTTAGTGTAATAAAAAGTTATTTAAAAAAGTTTTTTTATCCGTAACATTCAATTATTAATTATCAGCCAGACATGAGAGACTGAACATCATCCATCTATTGCCTCGTTTAATCTTCATCCTTTTCGTCATCTTCATCATTGGTGACTTCATCATCCAACCAACTCTCCTGCACAATTCCAACCACACGCTTTACATACTCGCGTCTATTATCATTATAAAGTTTTGCAGCCTCGTTGTTTGCCGGGCTAGTCACATTTGGATCATGAAGTAGCGACTGCAAACAAAATATATAAATTATCCAGATAAAAACAACTATCGGCAACCAAGAACCATCAGAAATACAATAGAGCATTAAACAAGGCATTTGTCTGATTGGCCAGGTTGAAGCCTGTGCAGCAATCCATCGACCCAGTACAACTATGCTTCAGATGGATTTCTATGCAACAACATTCACAAGCACGTTACTTTACATTTTGCACATTACCATAAACTGTATTGCTTCATGTATCACAAAATGCAAAGCAAACTCACACAGAACAAATCACATTTGATAAATTAATTTGAGACTATGTACAGCTTCCTGTGGATGATGTGAAAAGTGGCAGGTCATTTAAAATTTCTAATTTGAGAATGAACCACATCTAGGTAAGTACTTCTTCAAACCTCAGCAGAGACATGTATGCAGTCTGACAACCAGCCAAACAGTTATGCATCAATGTGCGCTTCACATGGACAACCAATGCAACTCATCTCACATGCAGTTCTCTATGAATTATCAATGGCTAAATTTAAACTATCTTTGTTCAAATTACATACTGCCCAGTATAACAATATGTACAATAACTAGCAAGCCAAACTGTAGAATGTGTTGTTGAAAAGCAATAACAACAAACAGACTGAGAAGCTACAATGTGAAGATAAAGCAACAGAACTAAAACGGCATGAAAGGCAATTTTAATAAAAGACCAATTGAAATACCATAGCCAAACTGTGACGACTGTAATCTCTATATAATCACTACATAAAAGCATAGGCGGAAAGCAACACGAAGAGCCTCCGAGCATTTCGATCTTCTGTCAACATGCTGAGAACTCCTCTCAATACATGTTCTGCATGAGGCACTACTTAAGCCTTCGACTGAATAGACTTTCTAATGAAAGATCCTTGTTGCACATAAAAATATAATATTCATTGGCACAACAATTTTAAGCTAAATACAGTAACAGCTTGCTACAATTTTAGCATCTAAGTACCTCAGTGGATTTAAGGTGAAGTTCCCTGCATTAAATAATTACAAATTAAATCAATCTATACCTATGTAATCTATTCCCAAATTGTTAGCAACAAATTCTTGAGTACTAAAACACCCATATAAGTTACTATGCAGCAAAAAGCATAAATGAAAATTGTTTGAATACTTAGATTCATGAGTACAATCTTTATTGATTGATTCAACACTTTTCTTATTTATAGTTTTAGCACGGTCTGCAGAGTACTGACTGTGCTTCTATATTGCCCTTCTGCCAGTTACCTGGATAGAAGTCAGGATTGCTGACACGTCGTATGTTGGACTCCATCTGTTCTGAAGTATGTCCAGGCATATGCTGCCATCTGCATAGACTGCAACACATCCAATAATTTGCTTTTAACAAATAAGGCCACAATAAACCTTTGTATAAATTTATAAATAAGGACTTTTATTTCCATTTAGCTTGTTGCTCATTGATGCTTGCTCCAATCTGTCCATGCTACTGAATCAATGGACACCAGCTATACTACATAATCGGCTGCTCTTATAAATCGCACAGCAAATGACTTTCAAAGATAACCTAACCATCATTACGTCAATCTCTATGTCCAATTGTCCACCCCATGAAGTGACAGTGGCATGTCCTTAGCTGATGCTCACACAGATAAATCACAATTCATAAGAGCCATATCTTTACTAGAGAGCATCTTGTCGTCATTGGATGATAAAATAACAAGTTCTGGAAATTTAACTTGCCATTTCACACTCGTGTTGAATGAAACTAGAAGTAAAAATATCAAACTACACCCATAGAAGTCATTCAGTTGATCACAAAACAATTTGTATAAAGTTATAGACTAAATTTGTATACTATCTTCAGATCTTTGTTAATCGTCTCCCATGCAGAATTATCATAATATCTAATCTTCTTTAAATGGCTATAATTTCTACATAGTTCAACTTCAAGCAAATGTCTGCTATCTTAATGCTTAGGGTCCACTGCTCTATAACTGTCTCTTCATATGGTCAGTTATTGACCAGTGCCTCAGTTCCTGTAACAGGGGCAAGACACAAGTCTTGCATAAATTAGATTAAACATTGCAGACACTATACTCCTTGTAATGATTAAATTATTTTGTGAAAATTATTTCCAAGCAGCTCATTAGAGCTCTGGCACTTTTACTTAAAACTGTTATGGAACATAGTTGCATTCATGTCTCATTGTGGTGCCTTCCTGAAACAGTTATTATAATAATATTCAGTATAAATTCCATATTTTTGTCACAGTGCTATCTAAACATCAATTGATAGTGACAAACGATGACTATTAAGCGATCTGGTGACAAAATCCATCTTAGATAGGTCAGAACACACTGACCAGGTTATAAGGTGAACACTCAAACAGCCAACATGCAGAACAGAATAAACCATAATATATATCAATTTGAATCCGAGCAAAACCAACTTCATAGTAACCAATGGGCGAATAACGGTCAACATACCATTAGGATGAAACATCTTTGAAACAAATCGGACTGTTGGTGGTTTATTCGGATACTCTTCTGTAAACGCTATTGTTAGTTTAAACGTTCCGTCTTCAAACGGCGTTTCGTGCGGCCTACAACATCATACATTTTTATAGTCAGTAAATAAACATCCACAACAATGTTACTTTAATTCATCATCATAACCCTCTGCATGCCATATACTGCACAAAGGGTCAATGATATCTTAATCAAACGATGCATTACAGCAGCGTTTCCCAAACTTCTTGTGCCGCGGGACCCTTCACGTCCTAATATTTTCTGGCGGAACCCCAATCTCAACTAAACGCATTGAATCATGCAGAACGCACAGAAGTCATATAGGCTACTAAGCTTACTGTCACAGGCTATCTAGGGCCTTTTCTAGGCCTAAATAGCCTACACTAAATTATAGAAAAACATTTCTTAAAATATCATGAAAAATTAAGATGCACTGTTTTCGAAACCACGATTTGTGGATCCTACCGAGAATATGCCCTAAGTGACGTTAGAATGGGAAGGCTCACTGGAATAATATTATTTCTGCTTCATTCGCATTTTGTCAACCGTCAATAAGAATTCTGTAGTCTCCGTTAGAAGAGTTGGTGTCGATCTTTTAGAATTTGAATAATTGTTTAATGTACATGTAGCCTAAACATACAGCTATACACATTAATTCAGATCGTAATTCACGAAAAGGAAGCATTTAACAAACTTCGCTTTCAGGTCATGAATATGATTTGCAATATTATTTCTGAACGATGTGAGTTTGGAAAGCGTTCCACGTTTCTAAATTAAATAAAAAGAGGTTTAGAACCCTATAGCTAGCCTACGTAGAAGTTACTCAATTTTGGCAAATTTTTACACAAACAAAAATCATTATTTGTTACTCCTGCTGCAAGGTCTGGATTGGAGGATGGGTGGTTTTGTGAGGACAAAACACAAAAGAACACTTACGCTAGTTTCATAGTTTCAGTGCATTTTTGAAAGCTGCTTGAAATGTTTTATTGCAGAAAATATTTCTAAAAAATTTCTTTTTTTCTCAACTTCTCGCGGAACCCTTGTGCTCGCCCCGCGGAACCCTTGGGTTCCGCGGAACCCAGTTTGGGAAACGCTGCATTACAGGTTGAACCTGGACACCATATCATACAAGATTATGACACTTAACACCAAGTTTAACTGCTCACCAGAGTAATTACTTAAGCCCTCAAAATACCATAGCATTCGACCACATGTGCTTTTGTGTATAATATTCTTAAGAAACAGGGATTTGACTTACCCAAATATCACGGCATGCCACAGCATGATGTTGTTGTCAGTTGGGGCGCCACTAACACCAGCAGGAGGGTCTTCCTGAAGTCTTCATCACAGATGATAATATAAAAAATATGCAACGCCACATTTATTCAACATATCATAATCACAGTTCCAGAATATCCACAAACTTGGTAAAATGTGACTTGAATCAACACTAATATTTTTATATCATGCGCAACTGCAGGCCAAAAACAGACTTCCTGATCATAAATAAAGTGCTACAAAATTGAAAGTAAGGCTAGAATTTATCAAAACTTTCAGCAAACAGGCCCTTGCGTCTCTCGCAATAACCACCAAACAAGATCATGACACTGATTATACACATCAGTATATAGACGCAATACAATACAATGCAGAAAACTAATCAATCATGCTTCTGTCTCAACATGTGTATAATATGTATACTTGTTATAGCACCTCTTCAAGATCTCTACTCAGAAGTGTTCCCGACTACAGCGCGAACACTGAATCGGAGTTTCACGTCAAAGTGCATGAACAATCGCGAGTGAAGGGCTTGCTCAAGGTCACTATGGGGCGGCTTGAGGTGGATTCGAGCCTGCATCCCTGCGGCTTCAAGGCGACAAACATACCCACTACACCACCACGTCCCACATGATCTAATGCTTGAGAGTTTTAGTCTCATGAGTGGGCTCTGTGTAACAACCTTTTGCATGCTGATTGTGCTAAACTGCAACTGTCACTAAGCAAATTTTGTACCAGCTTAAGTTCAACTATTTTCCAGGCATTGTATTGCAGTGCCTGTTCCATGAGCAAACATGGAACATTCCATCTTCAATAAACTGTCAAGTTTGATCAACATAAACGTCCATCTCTTTGTCACATATTTTTAGATATGTGGTCACTGGTCATCCATATATTACATGTGCAAAAATCGTATTTTCGACCTCCTCCCCTCTCCCCGCACCCACTTTTACATTTTGCCGAACCCCTATGTGCACGTACAAAAAAAGCTTCTCTACCCCTCTTTTACAAAAGCTATCAAACTAAAGTGATCTATGAAACATGTATTTTGCCGTAGGTTACTATTTACCACCCTGGTGTATAACAGTGCTGTACAGTGTACACTGCAGTGATGAGAGTTTTTATTATTCTATTAATTAACTTCATTGCCTGAATGCTACTCACTGACTTATTAATATACTAACACGAGCAGAAGTAGTACACTGGGAGGCCATACCACTTTATTCTAACCAATTCTGGTAAGGCCATATTTGTAAATTTCCTGTGTTTAACAGACTAAAAAACCTCAATTTACTGCACGAGTTCTACACAAATCCCTAAAACCTGATTCCCAAATGTGGCAAAATTAATTGAATTCCCGATACATTCCTATTCCCTGCGTTCAAATGCCAAAGCTACTACCGATCAGCACGCTAATATCCTAAGTAGAACATTTGTTTAAATCAAGAAAAGTTGGGCCAGTTTAAATAACGTGTTTCCACGCTGACAATAGATTTCCAGGATCCGATGAAAATTATGGAATGAAGTGTCTTAATTTGCTCTACCCAGCTGTAGGATCGTCTTAACGCAATTGCTGTATTAAATCAAATGTGTTACAGGTTATTGTGACTGATGTCTCGGTAGATCATAAACAGTATGGCCGCCGTAGATACGTGCGCATTAGAGCGGCCATGGCTGCCAACGAATGCAATAAAATTACAGCGCCACCTATCGACGATATCGCAACATGCATCCCAACATGCAAAGCGTGAGGGTCGGTTAGGGCTCAGGTTAGGCGTCGTGAGGGTCGGTTAGGGTTAGTTTTAGGGTTAGTGCAGTCATTCTCCTGAAATTTCAGGAGAATGACTGCACTAACCCTAAAACTAACCCTAAACGACCCTCACGCTTCGATATCGTCGATAGGTGGCGCTGTAATTTTATTGCATTCGTTGGCAGCCATGGCCGCTCTAATGCGCACGTATCTACGGCGGCCATACTGTTTACAATCTACCGAGACGTCAGTCACAATAACCATTACAGAACATATTATGTAGCCTATGCACCAGAAAAATTGTCCAGAATACCAATCAGGGCTTAGTTATAGTAAGCGGGTCCCTATTTGTTGGTTAGGTTCAGGTTTAGAGGTCGTGAGGGTCGGGGTCAGGTTAGGCATCTTAAGGGTCGGTTAGGATCAGGTTAGGCATCGTGAGGGTCGGTCAGGGTCAGATTAGGCATCGTGAGGGTCGGTTAGGGATAGGCTTAGTGCAGTCATTCATTAACATAGGGACCCGCTTACTATAACTATGCCCAAATCAGTTCAGTTGCTATTGAACAGTAGGTGGTCAGTAAAAATTAAAAAGCAATTGGCTGTTTCTGAGTTCCGAGTAGTCAATACAGATACATCTCAAAAGCCAGTAATGTTAATACCGTTTAAAATCTCTCATTAAACGTCTCCTTGCCGGTGTAGACATGGTTAGACTGTAACTTATTTCACTTCTTCAAATAAATAAACAACTGCGTTGCTCAAACACGCGAATTATCTATAATGCGCAAAAACTACAAATGCGCAAAAAGTGCACGAATTACTAGAAACATGATAACGTAAATATATAAATAGATGAAGCGATTGGTCTGAAACAACGATCCCAAATCCCAATGGTCTAGACTTCCCAATTTATATAGCGCTCCGATTCGTGAAGCATGCTTGAAGTGGATTGCAACTTAGCGATGTGAATTGTGAATGAAAATGTACTCGATTTTATATAGCGACCGTATCATGATTCGAGCATGCTTATTTTCAATGAATGAATCGGATGAGATCTTTCAACACTGCTGCCCGTTTGAAACTTTGAATGGACGCCACGCCATTTTTAGCCTATAGTCAAAGATATTAGGCTAGTCGCTAGTCTGCGACAGATAGCCTCAGGGGCTTCTATCCCCCCTAAGCAGCCGGGCTCAATCCATCTTCTCCCCCCTCTTTTTGGGCCCAACAATATGTTAGCCCATTCCTCTGGGAAATGGTTTCTGAGATGGACAGGGGTTTGGGAAAGGGATGCACCGTCCCCATCAGAATTTTTTCTATTTCCGCATTGCAATTTCAGCATTTTTTTATTTCAGAAATTTCATAAATTGTTTAATATAGCGCCTCTTTAAGCTGTAATTTTCACAATTTATATATATTTCAGTAGAGGGATTGCTGAAAAGAGTGGTATAGCCTAGCTATAGAACTTGATAAATAGGCCTGTGCTTACAATAATATTTTCATTGTAATGTAGCTGAAAAACGAGCGGTGTGAGATTTCGATAAATATATTTATAATTACAATAATTTCTTTATTTATCAAGTTCAGCAACTCAGTTCTGCTGGTAATGGACTATTATGACAATGAATAATTGCTGAAGTAAGCCCATATAGCGGCTTAGCCTATAGCCTATTTGTTACAATTCAATCAGCTTATGGCCTCTGTATTGCCCAAGACTGTCCTGAATTGCTGACCAAGATACAATTAATTAGCAGAAATTGTTACATGGTAGCCTACACAAACCAAGCATGAACTACCAAAATGACAAAATTGGGTAGCCATGTGCTTAGCGCCTCTGATCAGTGTGCACTGCGAGAGGCCTTACATAAATTTCCTGGGTAGAGTACAAGGCAACAGAATGAAAATACAATGCAGGTTTACGTGACATTACGTCATAATGATGCTGTTTACTAAGTTTTCAAGGAAACAAAACATTTTGAAATTTGAGTCTGAAATTTGAAACACAACACTGGAGAGAAGCCATTTAGTTGTAAAAAAAATAGTATTTGTACAAGTATTAATATTAATTCAAATTAATTATAATAATTATGATTGTGTCATTTATTAAAATACCAAATAATACTATTATAAATCACATAATCGTGAACTTTGTCATGGTAGGCCTATATTAGACCTATAGGCTAACAGTTCATGTGATCCAAACATAATAGATAGTTCTGATAGTATAGCTAAAAACTATTACCATTCTATCAAAATGTTCTATGGGGGGTGGGAAGTAATTTATGGGGAACTTCCATAGAGGTGCCTAGATTGAGCTCTGTCTTCAATGGCCGGTTTTCTCATGCGGCATAGTGTTTAGTTAACGAAATATGCCCGTGAAGCAAACTTTTTCAGTAAACAAAACAAAACAAATGTAACTTTATTTTTGTCACGTCTATGCAGACGATGATGTCGCGAGATTAAGTGCGAGAACTACGTATCATAGCCTAGATAATTAGCCTATATTGGGCTAATGTACAAGGCGCCAACAAAATCGAGCGACTTATTCTGGTCTGCATTTATTAAATTTTGTAAGCTCACACCAAAAGTGCGTAGCCTATGTCGTAGGACTTTAACTGAAGACTCTGAAGTTGTAACACGTAAAAAGTGTAATAAAAATTGAAAATTTAAAAAATTCCGCTTTCCCCCCTGTTTTTCACTGGGCGCAAGCTGCGCCCGCCATGTATAGGGATAGAAGCCCCTGGATAGCCTATAGGTAGGCCAATCCGTTTAGTGACTATGTAAGCCCGAGATTTAAATCAATTAAATAGCAGAGTATAAATTTGTGCTGTGGAAATAGCTACTTTAGGAAGTGAATAGTTTCAGACCGATAACTTTATACTTCCAGCTCGAGGTATGAGCGGCTGACTCGCGGTGGTGGCAATCCATTGTTTCCACACAATAAAAAACCAACTTGGATCCAAATACTTGTCAGAATTACCGACCTATTTCACATCTCTCTTTCTTTCTAAAATTCTTGGAAGACTTGTCTCTGTTCAACTTCTTCCCTACCTTGAGGCTCGAGCAAGTGAGTCTTCTGCCTCCAACACAGTCTGACTTCAGAGGTAACCCATTCCACTGAGATTATTCTCTTATATGTATGTATATATATGTATGTATGTATATATATGTATGTATGTATATACATCTTGTCCAACATCCGACGTTAAGCCAATTTATCAGTTATGATAAAGCACAGAATATAAAAAAATCTGCATACAAAATGCAGAGTTTATTGTGTAGAAATAAGAACAGCATTTAGCGAAGTGGAAATCTTCATCAAATTCCAGGATAATTTTTAATCAATCCGGGACACGGGACGCAAAGGACCAATTCCGGGCTGGCAGCCCTATACTTAGTACCCAAGAACTTGCTCTTAGTACCTAAGAACACAAACATGGTACATTGGTACCAATGTACTTGTATTTTCAATATGAATATTTAACACAAGCATAACAAAACAAAAATATAAGCAAAAAATTCTGGTGGCATACCGTGTTAATAAGTGAAATGTAATTCATGTAAATATAATATAAATGGACATGGCTTGTCTGTTAATTGTTTATCTGTTTTTTCAGCTGCCATGGGTGCCGATTCCACTTCACTGCAATTCTGTTGCCTTGCCATTCCTGCCTATCCTTTTATTTGTTCGTATGATGCAGTGAGATGGGGCTGCTGTAGCTGAGTGAGGCGGATCTTTCACGCTTCACTCCAGTTACTTGAACTTCCTCTGGAACTTCCGAAGAGAAGAAGGAGAAGTAGTGACCCGCAAATGTTACCACGTCAGCTGGTTTTTCCAAGAGAAGCGCCTGCAGGAAATCTGCCATGAGCTGGCGACATGGCTCAGTGTGGTTGATGTATGTCAGGTGACTAGCCAACAATTCCTCCTAACCAACAAACATAATATCATGATTTGCATCATACTTTACATTCTGATCTTTAGCAAGCTGGCAACATTTAAAGGTCTTCTGAAGTTATGAGCTACATAATGCCAGATAAATATGTTTACTGAAAGTCTCAAAATGCCTTCCTACAACAGGCCAATCTGAAAAGTAAATTGCCTGAAAGCAATGGAGACAGCAAAATTTAGAAGAAAAACATTTTGAAAGCAGTCAGTGATCCTAAGAAAGTTCACAAATGGAATGGGTAATAACAATCAACCTTTGCCCTATAACTGCAGTCATAATTAGAAGCTTAGCTATGCAAGCTGGTCTCTGATCATAACAAAAAGCCAATACAGTGAACAGCAAGCATGCTATTACTTGTTCTAGTATATTATTTACTTTGTGTTTAACAATCAATTGTGAGTCTACAAAAACTTTTATATGCATTTATTTTTTTCTGACCTGGTCAATGTGGTCATCTGATGAAACAGTCTTTGAAAGATCATTTTACGGTACAAAACAACAATGTTCTGCATGGTCATGTCATACAAATAGGCAGGACATCTTCTGTACCCACTACCCAGCTTGTATTATTATCACGCTTGCTACCACTACTACTAATAATAAGCCCATTATATGGCATTAAGCACTGATACATTCAATTTTTACTTTATCATTTCTGCACTTTTTTACAAAAAACTTATGCAGGCTTTGGAAAAGTAACTTATCAGCATTAAGTTGCTGTTATTATTAAGTTGCTTTTAACAATAATTACTTCCATTTCCTGGCTCAATACCAAATACCTGTGTCTAATTATTTGCTTACACTGACTATCCAACACTGCTATCTGCTATATTATTATAGCAGATATACATGTATATTAATATTGCCAATAACTAGCACAATAAACTGATAGTTCTAAAAAAAAATTAAAATTGTGCTAATGCTGACTGCAGCAGATATAATTTATTGTCTCTATCACTATTGAAACCCAAGCAAGCAGCCAAGCAACACTTTCTCTCTCTCATGCAGCAATTTTTCAACCACACAAATATGAACCCCAAACCAACAGAACAAAGCTCACTTGTGGCTAGAACATCAAACACTGCCATATAGCTGCCATTTTTTAACAAACTGTAAACAAATCAAACTATGCATGGGCACCCATAGCTATTTTGCAGGAGGGGCAAACCATAGTGGCAACGGACTCGTGGCAAAATTTTTAAACAAGAGCTAGAAAAACGCAAAGCAGGAATTTAAAAATTCCATGGAGGCTTCTAAAATGTAAATTTCTCAGTTTCACTATGTGCATAATTACTATCATTAGTACTTTAGTCACAATAGATTTGTTAAAAACCAAAAAGTAGTAGTTACAAAATATGTCCTAATTTTCCAGGGGGGGTAAGTGCCCCCTCCTGCCCCTATGTGTGGCTACCCATGAAAATATAATCCAGCAACCTGATGTTCTCTGCATACTGATTTACTATGTATTTCTGACCCAATAACTAAAAGATGGACAGCATGGGATGTTTACCTTTCGATCGAGATATTTTGAGTAAAATTGCAGATCATCTTCCCAGTCCAGTCGTTGACTTAGTCTTCCGGTTTCCATTGCGAACTGCAACTGAGAAGACTCTTCAAATAAGAAATGCAGTCTTTCAACGGTATGTACAACATACAACGTCTATTTCAGTGTCAAAGTCATACTATAATCAAGCACATCATGCACATGGTTGCCAATACAGCACATCATGGAAATTGAACAGACTCTCAATCTCGACCTTTATATTTCCTAAATGTGCCAACATGACCTCAAGGTTAATATTAACAAACGGAAAGAAAAACAGTTCAAGTGAAATCAATAATGAATAATTTTGGTAGATATGGAAAGAAACTGAACCAAAACAAAGGAAATATTATTTTGAACATGTTGAATCAAAATGTTGAAGCCCAATGAAACAAACCAAACATAATCTCCAAAACAAGTTTCTTCCTATTTGTAATAAAACAGGGCAGCTAGCAATGAGATTACTTTTATTTATTATACCTTAGTTTATTTAATTGTAAATTAGATTGTGGGTCAATAGCTTGTTTCTTTGGACTTCTGATTATACCATGGGCCTACTAGCTTCTTTGCTTGAACACTATAAATTCTTGAAATGAGTGAATGAGAATGAACATAATATTCTACACCCTGCCATAATATCTGAGAGATAGCAATGCAGATAGAGAGCAAGGCAGAGAGACGAAAGGACCCACTATGCGGAAAGCCCAGAATACAGAGGGGGTTGACAGACCCATGGAGAACGAGACCAAAAGAACAGGACGAAGTACGGACACTCAACGGAGCGCAAAGAGATCTGATTGACAGGTGGAGAAAATTTTCAAGATCAGAGAGTACAGTGCATTTATTACAAAACCTGATCTAGCAGAGTGATTGGCCTAAACTTTTCACAAAAGCTCTTAAAAGTATGTTCAGTAAACTTATGACTGTAGTACATATCCTGTACATATTTAATGATAACCAAGAAACATCAAAGAACGTCTTGGTGTCTCCGTGAGATAAACACAGTAACCAACCACAGGTCCCACAAGTCCCCAAAGATTTACTGCTGGAGTCTTATCACAGCTTGCCTCCAAATACCGGAAGTCTACAACAATCTTCATTTTCATCCAGTACACGTCTACTCAAAAGATTTATAACCATTTTGAGCAAGTACTGGCAAGTTAATACAAGGACATGATTATAGCTCTGACTTTTACTTCTGGATTCATAATGTGAAATTTATAAATGGCTTACAAGCACCATTCAAAATGAAATTGAACCTAGTTATGGCCAGCGTGCTTTTGTTCGACTGTAACATAAATAAATAATCATAAGGATGGCCACACATAGCCATCATAAGGTAAATGTGCTGTACAGCAACCATAATGCCTCGACACTGCTTATTGAAGTGATTGGGTGAAATTCTTGACCCCAGCTGCCAATTTTACAGGGTGCCACACCATTAAGGTTTCTGTATATGGTCAATGCTGGTCCAAGATTCAAATTTCTGAAATGAGTTACAATACGTATGAGTATGCAAATCAACTGCATCCTTACATGCATTTAGGCACCTTGACACACGCTCCAATGAATGTAGCTAACTGAGCAATGGACCTACAATTTGTCTGGCAGCAGAGAGCAATGACTTGAGCCTGACCTTCATCAGCTCTTGCGAAGGGAGTGAGCAGCTTCATAATTACTGGTGAGCCAAGCTGAAGCCGAGAGATGAGATGTCTGAAAGCAAAGATAAACATCAGTCTTAAATTATTGCTTGTAGGTATAACAAATCCATTTAACAATCTATTTCCACCTTCAGCCACCAGACCGTGCAACAGCAACATAAACAATGGTATTGTTTGCTTAGAGTATCAAAATCTAGGCATCCCCAAGCCCACAAGTTGAAATTCATGGAAGAGATTCATTTCTACTACTATATTTCTCATACTTTTTAAGTATCATTACACAACAGATAAATAAAATACTAGCAACAAAGTCAGTTCATCAAAATAAATGATGCATCAGTATTATATCATGCAATATCAGCATCAAACAAGGTACGTAATGCCAACCTGCATCACAATAGTCTGCATTATAAGCCACTTGTTATTTACCAGAGCTGTTTCTACCCTGATCCATGTACTGGGGTCAACTACAGTATCATGTAGTCCCAGTGACATTGCCACAATTTAAAGAGTAGCACGGCAAAATGGGGAAGTTGGGGTGTGGGGAATGGAAGTTCCCTAGAAGCTAACGTGCAGAGAATGTGAGTCAGATGGTTAAAGTGACACCTAAGTCGTGCGCAGAAGTCGAAATTGAAAGTTAACAAAGATTTCAGAGAGAAGTGAAAAGTCAAACTTTTAGAAGTTGCTGGGGAGTGCCAAGCCAGATGAGTTGGGTTTTGGAAGAGTTAATGTTTAGTTGTTTACTGTGGTAAGCCTTACACAGAAAGGTGTCATGCATGTCCTTTCTGTGCTCAATTCTGCTAGCAGCTTAAAACAAATCTATTTTGATCATATATCATGTGCTGCCATGCTAGATGCAGCCTGAAGAAGTACTTGCCTATGCCAACATAAATACAACATTCCTTGCTCCCTTATATCCGGTACAGAGAAGTATTGGGTACAGAGTAAGTAACGGGTGGTGCAAGAGTCTCAAATTGGCCTTTCAATACATAAACATGACAGACCATCTGAAATCCCTGCTGCACTACATTCATTCTGCAGTTCTCTTCGCTCCTCAGCACAGTGGTTGTCCCACCATCCCCCACACTGCCACAAAGCATTGGACCAGGTTAGTTCAGAAATAAACATTGATCAACCATTGTGGTATTTACCCATCTTCATTGTAGAATGAGTGCCATACAACTTGCTGTTCACGACCTGTCTTGAGCAGTTTCTCAACACCTTTAACTTTCATGTCAACATCTCCAATCTTCTCGAGTTTTGGTCCAAGAGATTTCTGCAATTCATCAGACCAAGCACACGAACATGCTACTTTTTATCGGATACACAATCTATAGACTTTCGTAACACAATAATTGTATTATCAAAATGGCCAATTATGCTGATCAGTTGATGGTGGCCTCAAGTGATCAAGATCAGTGACAAGTTATGACTGTTATGTAGTAGGCCTATGATGAATAAGCAATACCACTGCTGCTGCATACAGATGCTAATGATCAATAATTGTCAACACGTCCATTGGACAACAGTAATGAGTATTAGCAGTTCCATCTTGCTGCACAGACAACACTGCAGCTCATTTACAGTCCAGAGATAACTGCTTGGCTAACTGCTTTCAATGTCATTGGCATTTCAGTGCTTCCCTCTCATGCTTTGACAAGGAATGTTAAATTAATCCTCCAAGTTGGATGTGAAAATTATAGTCTAGCTGATAGGTGCCACTTGAAGTTAAGAAAATTGGTAGTTGGACAGAAGTTTAGCCAATGAACAGTGATATCACAGGAATAATTGGATTTGCATAAAAACTGTTGTCTACAGAACTAGCTTTCAAACAGTACATTCAAATATTATGCAAGTTCATCTACTGTACTCTGAAAAGACCACTGTAGAAAATCTTGTACTACAGGTATATTGTAGGATGTTACAAAGTTGATCAAAAACTTTCCTATCTCATGCAGACTCAGAACCAGTTAAAGGACAAGTCCAACAATCATAAAGGCATGTCAGTAAATTCAAGCTGTTCTACCATTCTATGTCCTTGCCTAACAAACCAAATTCTCTTAAGTTTCCTTAGCAAAGTTTACAAAGTAATATCAAACAGCAATCAATATACAACACTATTAACAGACCATGAGACGTTACTTCATGAAGGTATGAAAAATCTTTGTTAATCTTTTGTTATTTAAACCCAAGCTAGCAATGATCCAAAATGACTAGTGAGACACATAAAACAAGAACCCGATGCCATTCTTCCCTTATAATGCAACTGTCCATTTATCAATACATTACTTACATAGAAAACAGGACAGATCGTTGCATCATAGTCCATTGCTAGCAGCTGGAAATTCTCTGGCACTCCCTTCTTTGTGAGCAATTTCTGAAGCAAGATGTTGCTGCCTACATGCAACAAATTAGTCATTCTAACAACTTCAATGTGGAAATATAAAAAAGCCAATGTTACAATTTAATTGGAAATGAGAAATTGATAGGCATATAAATGGACAGAAATTAGATGAATGAAATAGCAAGAACTGTAAATATAAAATGTTGCTTCAACAGAGACTCAATACTAATGCGTGATCTTGTAACTCTAGAGTCTAGAATGCCCAACATGTGGTTGTGGTTACTTTATGTACACCAATGAAAATAATAGCACATAGTATATCTATTTATTACACAGTGATTCATTTAAAAAAACATACCCTGCATAAGTTAACATAACCCATGTGGATGATCATCAATTTTAATGAAATTTCAGACTAATGATGCTTGATGCTCTAGCCAAGTGCTACATCAATTATTTCACATACAAATCTATAATGACATAGTTCGAAAGACGAAACAAATGACGTCACTTAGACTTTGCTGGTACTGCTGACATTCTGCTCTCAAGCACTATCACAATGTCATTTGAGATAACTCTGGACAATGCAAAAGAACTCTGACCTTCGGATATAAAGCCTCTCATATTCACAATTCCTACTGAATACTCTGTCTTTTCTTGCTTCTGAAAAATTAAATCTGCAAGAGTTACAAGATGCCTTAAAAGCAACAATTAGTGTGTAATTCAGGAAGTTGGGATATACATGATGATTCAGATACATAAATCGTAGTCACTACTATGTTATTCACAAGTAGTACTGTTTTTGACAACACAAATGAAAATAGCATTAAATGAAAATTCATTCATTCACTCATTACGAGGATTTATATAGCACTCCTTCAGGATTACTACTTAGGAGTGCTCCGGACCCAACCTCAGCTAAAGAAGACAGTTTTAAGATTGTGATAGAACGTGTCAGAGCAGGTGCAGGTATGGAGGACGGACCACAGGGCCAGCAACGGAGAAAGCGCATCGCTGCCTGGGTGAAGTACAGGCGTAGGGAACAAGAAGTTCTAACTGTGCAGAGGAATGAAGTGAACAGCAGGACTGGATAATCGAATGTTTACATTAACCAAAACTAAAACACACAGACAACAAAAACCAAACCCAAAACTAAAATGAAAAAAATTGATCAAATGAAAACTAAAACGATATTTAGCTAAACGAAAACTATAATTTTGCTTGTAATTGTTCCTCACTTTATTTACCGTTTGCATTACGCTGCCATAAGCGTATTGTGGAAATGGTGTGCCATACCCTACCTCCAATATTTGCTCATTGTTTTAAGATATGCATAAGAGAATGAGATGTTGCTCTTCCCATTTTGTTTACATACTTAGCTAATAATTTATCTATATTATGCAAAAATGTTAGTACAAAAGTCAGTTCATGAATATTTCTTTGCTAGCTTGCATCTCCGAAAGTTTGACCAGTTCAAATAAAATTGTTTGGTTGGGTGGCATACTTGTTAATTGAAATCCCATACAGCTGGCTTTGGGATGCTGTTTGAGACAATCATGTCAGATGTTTTGACATTGTGCAGATCACTCGATGTCATGCATAGGCTTGCAGCATAGCATAATCAGATCATCAGTTTTGGTTAAAACAGCATAATGCTTCGTTTTCAGCAGTGCAACTCACTTCTCATTCAAATCACTAATGGTAATAACTGCAGACGGTTCAAAAGTCTCCAGATTTGTAAAACTCTTGTAACAGAGTTGTAACTCTCTTCAGAGTTGCAACACAAACCCTAAACATCAGCATGTATTGCACTGCGCAATTTGTAAAATATTCATATCTAAATTCATCTAAAGACAATAAAGTACGGAAGCTAATCAATCGACATCTCCATGCTCCAAGTTCATTCCCCATTCCAATAGATTTTGCAACCAATCAACAAACTCCTGTTCAGCCCTACAAACAAACAATGTTAGGCCTTTGAGTCTTCATGGTGGCTGGTCCAAGCTTTCGAATTTGGTGCCCAGTTTGGTTCATTCTGTTGTTGTTTTATGTGACTCAGGTCCAAGTTTAAGTCTCTTTCAACTTGTTCGTCCACGATAGCCTGACTTTTGTATTTCAACATGACCTCTAATGGATTAACTTCTTTCTTTCACAACTTCATTTGAAACGTCCATTGTGACAACAGTGATGCTAAAGATTCAAAAGATTACATTAATGTAGATATAGCTGAACACTGAAATGATACTGACTGACAGAAACATGCAATGAGACTTGCAGCAAAAAGTGATTAGCTGCAGATTGATACATTGGTGATTAAAGATTAGCTGATTACCTCTCCCTTGGTAATGACACGATATATGGCATAGCTGTCCCTCTCCTTGATGATATCAGTCACTCTGTCCAGCAAAAATCCATCTAACTACAAGCACACAAAGCATACAAGCATGCCATCAGAAGCACAAAAGCTGAGAACTCATAAGGTAATTTTCAACTAAAGTCAATAGTAACTGCTGTTTTCACCGTCATATATTATATTATAATGTCTCACATGTCAAAAAACAATTATGACAACATTTTATGTATAGCCGTTTCATAGTTCCTGTTTTCGAATGTGGCACAACTGGTGCACCTCAAATTATATCAGCAATGAGCAGGGGCGGATCCAGAGGGGCCAATCCGGCCATGGCCCCCCATTGAAAACTGCCATGGGACGTGGCCCCCCATTTGGTCTGAAATTAGCAATACGAATATGGGTATAATGGATATTGGCCCCCCTATTCGGAAAATTGCATGGGACGTGGCCCCCACTCGATTTTTCAAGTTGAGGACTAAAAAAAGTCATCAACTTTTTGGGTGGATGAAATGGTATGTTTTTCCCGAAAATTTTGGCAGATGACTAAAAAAACTTTTTCTGGTATTTCCCTTTTTTCTGGTTTTCCCCATACATGATCTAAGATTTTGGCCCCCCCCCCCCCCCCGTTGAAACAGTTCTGGATCCGCCACTGGCAATGAGTTGCAGAATCGAAGTAAATCTAATTCATTACCTTCACATATTCATGTATTCTCTGCTCCAGGGTTTCCAGCTGAGGTGTCAGACGTGCCGTGATGGAAGTGCCACATGGCACTGAATCAATTGATCCAACACTGTTGGCCTTGACAGTCAGCATTGGGTGCCTCTTTCCTCCTCCAAGGGAAACCTGAAGCTTATATTCTCCAACAACCTTGCCCGTGTCTACAGTTACGATTGGCAGGATGTCCTCAAAGAGCAGATGTCGAAGGTCATTCTCATCTGAAATTGTGACAGGCGTTACCAAAGTTTTACAAATTCTTTTCTACCTATAGATTTCCTACTTCTTCAAGTTACCATTACCGCCTCTTGGTAGTAATCAGAGGGCCAGCCATATGATAAATTCTGGAAGCTTAGATTAGTCTGGCACTCTAATCATGCCCAGTTACTGTACAGTATTTATCGTGGGGTGCAGTGGCATAGTGGTGGGTTCGGTGTCGTAGAGCCAAAGGGCTCCAGGTTTGAATCCAGCTCAAGCCACCACGCAGGGACCTTGAGCAAGTCCTTCACTCGCAATTGCTAGTGTGCTTCTGCGTGAAACTTTGACGCAGTGTCCATGCTGTAGTCAAAGGTGCCTCTGAGCAGTGAGCTTGAAGGGGCACTATAGCAAATGTGAGAAATAAAAAATAAAAATATTTAAAACTCAGTGTGATAAAAAAAAAACAGATTGAAGGTCATATGCACATGTATTTGTGTGTCAACTCTGTTACCAAAGCAATTGTTAAGGATGGTTGACGGGCTTTAAAAATATCAGGTGTTCATATACTATACTTGCATTTGGTACAGAAGAGAGTGCTCACTGCACAGCCAGCCATTTGTTTGCAACAGTTGGAGTGACTTCAGAGTTTAACTAAACAAATACGTGGTTGATTTATGATACAGAAGAGTTCACAGAGCTGCAAAGGCATTTTCAATTCAATTCAATTCACTTTATTGCGACCAGAAAACAAGATGACAGCAAAAGTAGAAAATAAGCATGCATTGGCTACAAAGGGGGAGCCCTAAAGGGATGAACATCACGCTGGGGAGGGTCACCCAAGTAAAAATTTCCAAGAAAAATTAACCAAGATAGCCGAAATGAAAGAAATTAAATCAAATTAGGTGATGACAGATTGTAGAAGTTTAAATTGTCAAGAGCATGTAGAGAAACAAACTTAACTAAGTACTTAAGTAAAATCGTAACTACACGTGGTCATGTGCATTTCAAGTACTTAGCTTTTGTGGAGGAAAGTAGAAAAACACAAAGTCTCTTTTTAAATACCTACAGACGACTGGATTGACGAATGTCAATTGGTATTGTGTTCCATACTTTAGTGCCATGAAATTTAGCAGTAAAACGCCTAGTGTTAGGTTGAGCTTTGACAGGGTGATAAGCAGATGAATTCCTAGTGAAATGCAATGGATGTCAGAGGCGTGTGGGAGGTACCCTTGGAATATAAAAGGAAGGAGACCTGTTAATTTGGAGATCCTTTATCCGGTCTATTTTCAGGAGTTGAAGCTCAGTAAAGGAAGGGCCAGTGTGCATCAAAGGCATGACCTGAAGTCAATAAAGTATCACTTCATGATGCACAAAGACAAAGGTGCATGGTGCCATTTCATAATTCTACGCCTACAGTAATATTCTACATAAATTCAACAATTGAATTGAATTGAACATGACTCCATAAACCCAAATTGCAGGTGTTTTGATATCGCTAAAGAGTGATTTTACTAATGCACTCAGTTAGCAAGGAATTCTGGGAATTTGATGCATTTGTTGTCATAAATGAATTTCAGAGGTTTTGTGTTAACTTAGGCCTATAACAGTGTAAATTGAAAGGGGTGCATTTGTGGGTTGTAACTTGATGGAAGAAATTTTTTCTCCTGTCATGCTGCTCCAATTTGTAATTGACCATTAATGTCACTAAATCATATGGATTGATTTCTTATAACGGTACAGGGAAATATCTTCAGTCCTACTCTAGAAGAAACTCTCCCGAAATTATAAGAAATCCATCGTACAAATTCACTGATATCAATTCAGAGATTTTTCACTCAACACTGACTGCACTTTTATTTTACCAATTCTATCCTCATTCCCTTCTCACTTACTTTGCCGCTTCAATTCTAAGCACAATCCACCAAGGATGTCTGACTGCATGCCTCCCACTTTGGATCTTAACAAATAACTAATCTTTGGCCATACCTGGCTATCGATTTGCTTTGACTGAGCACCTGTAAATAAGCTGGTTCCCACAAATTTCCTTTTTGGACACCGCAGAAACTTCAAGATTAAAATTACAATTAAACATGCAGGGCTGGCACCCGTATAAAAATGTAAAAAACACTTTTACATATTTCATTTTCTAAGCCAATAAATCTACCAAGACAGAAGTCAGAATCTGTAAACATTACCAATGGACTCTAGAAAATTCAGCCCATCAGGAGAAGACTTTGGAAAAGGAGCTGCTGGATTAAAAACTGGAACATTAGTGGATGTTCTGCTGCCTTCGACAACTGGCTGTGGAAGATCTCCAGACAACATTGCTACTCGACTTCCAAGTTTTGGTGCCGGTTTATCTGATGAGATATAATTATTGATGTCTATCGCATCAGCCATTGTCAGACGTTTGCTTCACAGCAGAATTCTCAAAACAAAAAATTCATGCATTCACTTTTCAATGGATTTCCATATTCATTGAATCACCAATGACAAAACAAAATGTCTGCGCACACAACAAATTTATAACATACTAAATAATCATTATTATATATGTAATGGAATATAACTACCGTGGTCCGTGGTTCGTAATCACAGCTGCAGTGAGCTTATTTGCTTACTTACTTACCAGACACCATCCAAATGAACTACCTTGCTCAATGCTCATATTAAAAACCGTAACATCACAACACTCAAGTCCAATAAGAAAATGGTTTGTAAATCAAAATTCTCTGTTAATTCGTTTTTAAACAAACTAAAATTATACAGAAAAATAATTCAATTGCACTTACCTTTTTCAATTCAATATTAAATTTAAAAATGTAAAAAATCAACAAGGCAAACAGTATTACAGCATGTAGCTGACACGTGCAGCCCATCACTTTTACTATCTACTGAACACTTAACCTTAACACTTAACCTCCTCCCTCCTCAAAAGGTTACTGGGTACTCCTTACAAAACTCGACCTAGGCCACATAATCTAACTCTTCCAAGAGTTGATTCTTTCGCCAAAAGAAGTTTTATTATGCGAATGTTGTATAACCTTGTTTCTATTACTTGTTTTCTATTACTATTTTTTTCCTCTGTAAACTACTGTGCGTTTGCTGGTGGTCAAATAAAGAATATTCTTACTTACTTACTTATTAAATGTTACACAACAGATGCTTCCATCTTTCTACCAAAATGTGATGACACGTTTAAAAACCCATAATAAGACCCCCAAAAATGCGTGATACACTTGAACCGCATTTAGAAGGCGAAATCTTGGGTAGGCCTAATATTGGAAAATCTATCACTTCAGCACCAACTATATTTTACCAATTGATTGGAATTCTGTTTAAATAACAATTATTTTTCATCAATCCAGCTCAAATTTAAGCAGCAATCAGTAATCTATCGTTTTGGCGGAATAAATACATTTTTAGACTGGCGCAGCAAAATTATCCGACTTCCACTTTGGCATAAATCATTTTCATCAATCAGTCTTCCAGTCAGGCAAGAGTTCGTTTCGTCAATCTAGCTTCTATTTAAATAATAACTTGTTTTTTATGAACCCAACCTCTATTTAAATAACCTTACCTTAGACCTTAGTCCTTCCACGCATTTGTAGTGCATCGGGCGACACAGGTCCTCCACGTCACTCTGTCCTCTGCAGCTGTCAGACCCGCCTTGACAGTATGATTGTGTTTTTTCTGTGTCGTTTCTGTTGCAACAATATTTTTTACCCGGGAGGGCTGCAAACCCTCCGCGGAACCCTCCTCCTTTTTCCGGGCTTGGGACCGGCACAGGCTCCCCTTGAGGAACCTGAGGCGGAGTCATGCGATTTAAATAACAATTATTTTAAATCAATCCGACTCCAATATCAGCACCACTGCTTTCATAAATCACACTTCTAGACCTATGCAAGTAAAAAATTATTTTCGTCGATCAAGAATTCTTCTCGTCAATCCAACTTGTATGCCATCAACGTTAAATCCCAGCGAAAAGCCGAAAGGTGAGGAAAGAAGAGAAAGGGAATGAACACTATACTAGGCCCGAGCGCTTCTGCGCATAACTGAGACGGCTTATTTTAAACCAACTACCCGACTTCAAGGAAACCGAGCGGTAGGCCTCCCTGTTAAAATCTTTGGTAGGCCTATAGTGTTACAAAGACGTAGTTTAAGCTTATTGACCGACCTAGCCAAGTTTACACCGTCGTATAATTCATTGTATAAGCGATTTTACGTGACCTAACTAAATTTATGAACCCAACCTCTATTTAAATAACAAGTTTTACCTATATCAAAGTGTGAAAACACCAATACATCGAATTACTTTGAAAGAATAAATTATAATTAATAACATAGAAGTCGTGCAGACCACTGAAATGTACTATAATACATATCAATGGTGCAGACGTCCACTGCGCCTTCATCTATTTGCCTAATTAAAACTTCTGATACACCTACTTATCTAGCGCTATAATATACGTGGTTGACTATAATTTATAAATGTCTCATTTTCTTACGCAAATATTCTACAATAAATGTTTACAAACTTACACACTACACTTGTAGGCGCAGGCCTATTGGACATTTCAGCAGGGGGAGGCAAGATTTTACTTCTGCTCGAAAAATAAATCCTGACAGAGTAAAAAATGATATAGGCCTAGGCCTACGCGTACATTGCAGCGTGCAAAAAGGAAGATTTACCTCTGGTCTCTGGAACACATACACAAGGCTTTCATTTTTCTGAGAGGATGTCATTCCTGGGGGGAACTCCACCTAAAGGCGGCTGCGGAGGAGTAGACCTCGCTTATAGCCCTAATGCGCATGCGTCGACCTAATAGGCTACATTATTACAGACATTAAGCCTAGGCTAACGTACTGCATGGAAGCGCCTCTGCATGATTGGTGTGCACTGTGAGAGGCGCTTTATAAATTTATAGATATAACACAATACAATACAATACAATACAATACAATACAATAGGCTACTTGATTAGGCTATTCTTCATGAAACGATTTGACACAAACGATGCAAAGTATTTGTTTTATATTTCAGCTGCATTTAATACACTTCAAACGCTAACAAGACAACAAAAGTAACTTATATATCTAGAACAATTATTCGTGCCTATTAGGCCTACCCAGAAGACTAATGAAGTTTGGCAAAAAATTTAAATAATTTCGCCTTAACTTAAGTAGGGCCTATAGCTCACTCCTACGTAGGCCTACACCACGGTAGGGGCCTACGTGTACACGAGTAGCGGAATAGACTGAAGCAGACTAAATCGCTTTGTAGATTGACCCAGACTGTTAGTAGCTATAGGCCCTACTAATAGCAAGTTTAGGCTATTAGTTTAATAAAAGTTAATTATGTAGGCTAGCCTATACTAGGTTCCTTACATGCGACTGCAATAGGCCTTTGTCCCAAGAGCGAAGAGTATTCTTCCGCAAGATCAAGCACAATTTAAAGGCCCACACAACTAGGCTATAATTGGCATTAATCGAAACAATGCTATCGACTGCAACGCTAAATAGCAGGTTTATATATGGATTTAAATAGGCTAATGCCTACTTCAAAGGCGCTCAATTGTCATTGTTCTCAGTTGCATGTTCAGGCGCAGGGTGAAATATAAATAGCCTAGGCCTAAATTAAAAATAAAAGCTATAGGCCTATAGTTCTGCGAATTTTCAAGAAACAACATTCGATTAGCTTTTTAAAGTAGCCTAAGCTTTATGGCACCAAAAGTTAGTTCTGCCCAACGAAATGACATATCTTTAAAATTTGACTGCATAGGCCTAGGCCTACTATAGATTCTGAAAACCAAAACGGTACTAAAAACTCACAATACAGTGCAATTTAAACCTAAAGAAAATGTCTGTTCTTAATTCTAAAGCCAATCTACATGTAGAGGTCGCTGCATGTGCAGTATGATGATGCACTAACTTCTAGCCCGTGAAAGTATTAATTAGGCCTATACTTGGCAACATTCTAAATTTTTTAGCCAATCATCACTCAGCGTGCTTGTTTTATAAAACTCATCAAGTGTGGTATCTTTTATAGCGCCTCAATAATGGTTGACTTCGTTTTTCACGTGCTAGAAATGATGATAGAGCAGCGTGTGTTGAGTTACTCGTTGATCGTCTGCCAGTCAACTGACGTATCCTCCAATTAAATCTAATTGCCGACATTTCTTTTGCCATTTGACCGTCGCAAAGTGACGTCATCTTCTGACGTAGGCCAACGTCTAGAAGTCGGACGCTGGAATTCCGTCGACAAGCTGGGTCTGCGGGAAAGAAGAAGCGTAGTCTTGTGAGCCATAAGGAGCAGAGGAGGCGCCCTGCCAACCGCCCGCAGGAGCCCCGCGAGCAGGGCTGCGAGGCTGGTGAACCTCGTTTCGATAAGGCTGTGGAGATCCTGCTGCTTGGTATGTGGGTGCCCTCGGTTCCTGGTAAGGTGACCTTTGCTCTTGGTAAGGTGCCCTCGGTTCCTGGTAAGGTGACCTTTGCTCTTGGTAAGGTGCCCGTGGTTCCTGGTAGGCTGACCTTTGCTCCTGATGAGGTGCCCTCGATTCCTGGTAGGCTGATCTTTGCTCCTGATGAGGTGTCCTCGATTCCTGGTAGGGTGATTTTTGCTCTTGGTAAGGTGCCCTCTGCTCCTGATAGGCTGACCTTTGCTCCTGCTCCCTCTGTTCTTGCTGACGTCGTTCCTCTTCTTTATATGGCGCCAGCTGAGCCGCATCACGTTCAAGCAGCTCGTTGAGTCTCGAGGCCCCCGACTGTTGTTTTTGTGGTTGTCTCTGGCCTTGAGGTGGACCCTTCCTCGGACCCTGCTTAGGTCCCTGCGCCTGTCTTCTTGGACCTTCTTCTTCCTCCTCCTCTTCCCCCTGCTGTGGCTGGTTTTTGGCTCGTTCTTCCTCCTCCAGAAGGATCTTGTAAACTGCTGACTGGTTGGGGTCGAAGTCTTTCTTCTTCTGTGGAGCTCCTTTCTGCCCTGGCTTCCCGGCAGCAGGAGTCGTCTTTGGAGGCAAAGATGGCTGACTGCAACAGAACAAAAGTTAATGAGTGATGAATTGATTTTTAACGCGTGACTAAATAACAGAGTGAATCAGCTCAATCAGGGGATTGTGTGCCTCTCCTCCTCCCTCTCGTATACTTGTAATGGGTTTCACACAATGTCACAATTAATATACAAACGCAAAACAGTCCTTGTTCTGTAACTAATTGGAAATAGGCTACTGAGCTACTCGATCTGCAGTCCTGTTCTCATTTCCTCTTTAACAGCTTGCATGCAGTTAATTAAGAACAGTGTTGTACGGTAACGAAGTAAAAGTAACGCGTTACTGTACTTGAGTAAAAGTTCGAGTACTTTCACATGTAACGAAGTATCGAAAAAATGAAATACTTTTACTTTCAACGAAGTAACATTTTACCCATATTTCAGTACTTTTACTTCGTTACAATTTATGCGACACTCGTTACAATGTTCGTTACTTCAAAGCGTTGATTAACATTTCGTTTCGCTAAGCTAAGACAGCTTATTCAAATTTGCATGCCTAAGAATAGATTTTCGATGGGTTGTGCACGCTGGATGCATTGCCATTTCTGCAGCAGAACGACTCTTCAGCTGTGCATTGTGCTAACAATGAATCGGAAGCGTGCGTACTAGACTCAATGATAAGTGCCATTTCGAGAATTTAGTATTTTTGAAGGTTAATAATCGATTGAGTTAAGCTTATAGAAAGACTTGGTACTTTTACTTTTTACTTAAAAAGTATTATTTGAAGGGGCTACTTTTTACTTTTACTTAAGTAAAATTTATGATGAGTACTTTTACCTTTACTTAAGTGATTAAAATACGTTTTACTTTTACTTTTACTTAAGTACATTTGCCCGATACTTTCAACAACACTGATTAAGAAGACTCCAGACTTAGAGATAGCTCTGAATTTTCCAAAAGCTTGCGATTCGCTCCGGGTCAGTATTCAGTTCTCAGCTTTAGATCTTCACGGTTTTTAATCCCACCTGACATCCCTTCAGAAAGTTCCGTTTCATTATTTTCTCTCGTTTGCAATCACAAGTGAAATATTGCACAGCTACATGTAACAGAACTTACTTAGAACTTAGTCCATCCCGTGCAGATCTGCACATCGGGCAACGCATCGTCTCCATTCTTCTATACGAGTTGAAGAATGAAAATGTTGCGTTGTTTCTGTTGCAAGCATTTTTTACCCGGGTGGGTTGCAAGCCCACCGCGGAACCCTCCTCCTTTATCCTGGCTTGGGACAGGCTCAGACATCCTGAGATAATCTGAGGCGGAGACATGTAACAGACCAACTAAGAAGCAGTAGATGTGGACTGCTGTCGTAGATGTTTGAAATAATTTATAGTCTCTCTTTTTTGCTTCTTATAAGTACCCTGAAGGCCTGAACCATATGTTGCACCAATGGATATCGTACAATCACTTGAGTCCAAACTATTGGCGTCTTTAGACTTTCAACATAATTATTTGAAACAAAGGCGGTGTGATCCTGATCGAGGCGAGCACATGGTCGGCTGAAAAATATCAAGCTCTTGAGAATGTCCTTTGTAATTTTGGTTGGAATAAAAGATGCAAATCAACCTTAATTAAGGGTTCTCATCTACAGATTCTCAGTTGCATGGTCTAAACATGAGCGGAGAGATGTTTGACGATACCGGGTAAGTATACACAACTGAAGCAATAAACGAACTGCAACCCGCCCCACCCCACTCCCATCTTGAAGGGCTAAAATGTTAATGACCAGCAACTAATTATACTCACATTATTCCACCATAGGCTCCTCCCTGCTTGTTAACGTTGGCAACGGCCGTTGGTTTGCCAAGACTTGGAGGTGAAGTAAAGCGCGGTTGACCATGGTTGGGTCGTGCTGGTGGCGAGTAAGACTTTCGGAAGTCGTCGCTCACTGCTGGGCATCTCTGAACAGATCCCGGTCGAATGGGAGAGAGACTGCTTTGCGGGGGCTGGCCTGATCTCGGTCCAGACGCCCCGTAACCACCCGATGTCTCCGCTGGTGGCCTCGTCCACGCCACAGGAGAGCTCTTGATGCGGGACACAGGACCAGCTGTAAAGTACAATGCATGACAAAAGGTTAGACGTAGAATCAAAAGCGCATCAAAGAAAGAGACGTGATAAAAAAATAAAGACTTGAAACAACTGATCAGCAATTAAAGTGAAAATGAAAATTCAGAAAAAACAACAGCAATAGAGAATAGCTGTCTTCTAATTTCACCTTCCATCCAATCATGTTGATTTAGAAGTCGATTTTTTAGCATCGACACAATAGGCCTACGACAAGAGTCTGTTTAAGACAATCAATAATTGGACGCAGTCGTCGAACACAGCTGATATATTTTTTTTATAGATGTTTGCGGTTATAAACTGGAACTGCTTAATCAACACAGTAACCTCTGACGTCTTTCTGGTCTGGTTTGTTGAACATCTGTTTTATATCTCGAACTGACAGAGCTTGGTAGTCCTCCTCCTCCTCTCCTTCTCCGCCTCCTCCTCCTCCTCCTCCTCCTCCTCCTCCTCCTCCTCCTCCTTCCTTCCGTCCTTCATTGTAAACTGGTTCGTTTCGATTGTCGTGGGCAGCAGCACTTCCAGCTGCAGACTGACAAGCAAAGAGGAAACACAACTTTTGTTGTAGGTAAAGAACAAGCAGACAGAGAATTACACAAGTCACTCAATCAATCAATCCCTTCTGAAAAGCACTTCTACAAGAAGCGTTTTATTAATGGTCAGATACAGATAGCGTACCATACAATAAATCACTCAGTCAATCAATCACTCAATACGTACAATCAGTCAATCAATCACTCAATCAGTAATTCATTAGTACATACAATCAGTCAATCAATCACTTAATCAGTTATTCATTCATACAAGCAATCAGTCAACCACTCAATCATCACTTAACCAGTTCTTCATTCATAATAGCCTATACAGATTGTCGAATCAGCAAGTCAGGTGATTGATCAGCCAACCGACCAGCCAACCAGCGAGTGAACCAACCAGTCAGTCAGTCAGTCAGTCAGACAGTCAGTTATTTCACTTGCCAACTAAGCAACGAACAAATCAGTTAAGTGCACGTGACCTTGAAACTTGCAGCTTAGAAAGGAAGTCTTCTTCTAATGACCAAGCTAACTGGGGTAGCCTACCCGGCGTTGCCCGGGAAATTTAGGACAAACAGACACACAGAATCTTCTCTTTATTTATATAGATGCAGCTTAGAAAGGAAGTCGTCTTCTTCTTGTGATCAAATTAAGGTAAGTCGTTTAAACGTGTCCTGAGATTTTTACCTGGTTTCTGTCATACGTCACGTGGTTTGATTCCTCGTTGTATGACGGCTGTTGGGAAGACTGAGCGGCGTCCCTCTGGTAAGAATCCTGCGCAAACGGTACCCTCCCTCCGCTCTGATCCTGCGGGTAGGCGGCTGGGCTCGACGTCCCCTGAGGGTATTGGCTTCCTGCGTAGGGCTGGGCCGCCTTCCCAGGGGCGAATGAGTCGCTCTGTTGAGGGCTATAAGAGGAGTAGGCCTTCTGTGGCGGCTGTACTGACCGCACTTGGAAGGGGGTCGAAAAGGAATTCTGATGGGGGACCGGTGAGTGCTGCTGCTGTTGCTGCTGCTGCTGGGCCCATGGTGCCACTGAGGAGGGACCGATGTTTTCGCGGTCAGTCGAGAAGTGAGACGGCTGTTGAGAAGAAGAAGGCGCCGGTTGGAAGTTGAGCGTCGCTTTAGATGTCATCTGAGGACTTAGCTGCTGCTGCAGAGCATACGGAGGCTGCTGCTGCTGATGCTGATGATGCTGAGATTGTGCCTGCTGCTGCTGCTGCTGCTGCTGCTGCTGTTGGCCAAACGGTTTCCGAACGAAAGATGCCACTGGCTGAAATAACGAATAGCAATGCCAATAATTAGTCATCTGTTTGAATATATTTATATTATTTACCTCTCTCTGTTTGTTTATGCTTAAATTCGATGCAATTCTGTTTTTTTCCCACCCGAAAATTTATAATAGTATAATAGCATCGAGCAACATTTCCCATAATTCCGGTTCATGCAATCAGTAGGCTACTTTGAGACTTACTGATTATCATCAGTTATCATTTCCATCATACTTGTTAGCACAGTTTTATGAACAGAATAAAGTTCTATTGTATTCGTAGCAATCTTTATCACCATCACTATCACAATCATCAGCAGCGCCTGCAAAAATTCTCTCCACTGCTCAGATTTTCATTTCTGTGCCTAGAAATTTAGCTATTTCAATATAAATAATAATAAATATTAATAATGATAGGAGTAGTGATAGTAGCAGCAGCAGCAGCAGCAGCAGCAGTGGTAGTAAAATCAATAGTGATAAACTTCACTGATAATAATAGTAATAATAAGTCCCTGAGAGATCATTGTGATTTTTCTTGGGGTACAAATATACCTGGGAAAAATAATAGGGATAACAGTGATAATTAGAATAATAATTATAATATTTATTATAATGATATGATAATAATTACCCAGAAAATACTACTACTACTAGTAGTAGTATAGCATGCAGAATGCCTAGCAATAACAAATCGTCATTACTATTATCATAATCGTCGAAATTCGTCGATCATCATCATAATGATCATAATCACCACCACCGTCGTCGTCATCGTCGCCGCCGTCGCCACCGCACCACCACCGCCACTACCACCACCACCACAACCACCACCACCGTCATCATCATCATCATCATCATCATCATCGTCGTCGTCGTCGTCATCATCACTTACCTGAGCCTGTTGACTCGTAGGTGCTGGCCTGGCATCGAGGTCGCTGCCTCCTCTGAAAGAGTTAAGTCATCGATGATTCGGTTTATTATTAATATTATTATTAATGTTATTATTATTATTATTATTATTATTATTATTATTATTATTATTATTATTATTATTATTATTATTATTATTATTATTATTATTATTATTATTATAATCATCAATTGAAGGTCATCTATAATTTCAATAATACAGACTGATATTATTAATCAGCAAAGACTAGCTAGAACTGGTCACTCTGATGACGACCAATGAATCGCCTGGTACTTCACAGCCATCCACACGTGTGCAGCTGTCTCATATATACATCTTTCATCATCGGTATCCGGAGGTGCTGCGGAACATGCGGCGGATCGGAAGTGATCACAATGCAGCGCTTCAACGCCGTAGCTTTTAGGGGCACCTTTATCAGACCCACGCCCGATATGGATGAGGAGTAATCGTTCCAGAATAAAGACATTGCTTTTATCTATATAAATAAAAATGTAACCGCGTTTGGCTCGGCTTCAAAGATCACCGAACTTTCTTCATTGATTGCTTTCGAAACTTCACCAAAACGTTTAGTTCTAACACGGCCGGGTTTGCAGAATGCTTTTTAGGGAAAAAGCGCAATCTTTTAAACAAAAAAGCAACGTTGCAAATTCTACCGTTTTCAACACATAGGCCTACACCTGTCCATAAGCCTTGCCTTTCAATTTGGGCGCGTTTCAAACGATTGTTCAAATGTGTTCCGTTTATGTAGCGCATTTCAACACATTCCATTGCGGCCTTCTTGCTGAACAGTTTTATGGCGCTATCCGCGTCGCTATCGGAGAGGGACGGTGTGAGGGAGGAAAGGAGGGAAGAGAGCGGGACGAACAGGGAGGGGAAAGATGGGGAGATGCAGGGAGGGGAGGGGAGGGGAGGGGAGGGAAGGGGAAAGGAGGGGAGGGGAGGGGAGGGGAAAGGAGGGGAGGGGAAGGGAAGGGAGGGGAGGGGAGGAGAGGGGAGGGGAGGGGAGGAGAGGGGAGGGGAGGGGAATGATCTTTTCAGCCACAGCAACGCGTGGCCGGGTACGCTAGTAAGTTATAAGCCCCTGAGGGAACGAAGTACCTCAGGGAAAATAATAATAATAATATTTAAGTCCCTGAGGGATCCTAAATACCTCGGGGCATAAAAAAATAATAATAATAACAACAACAATAATAACAATAATAACTATAAACTCTGGCGTATATACCTTCGGACGACGAGCGCCAGTGTGAGACCGATGGACTGAATGAGGTCATAAGCCTGCTTCTGGTGCCAGTAGGACACATCTTCATTGTCCACGGCCACTATGACGTCACCGCGCTGCAGATGCCCGTCCGCTGGACTTCCGTTGAAGACCTGCACACAGTGACGACAGCATAACGTCAGTCACATAAGCTTACTATTTATATCCGTTGCTTTGACAACGCAATGATGACATCAGCAAACACGAACGTTCGGAGATATTTCTGTAGAGAGGGGGGGGGGGGCCAAACTCAAGGTCACGATTAATATTTTTAGCAAGAGCTTGTCAAATGCAAGGCAAGGAATTAGGAACATAATATGGGTCTTTTTCATAAAGGTTTCTAAATGTAAAGCGAACTTGCGTCCGTATATACGCTCTTCATGCCAGAGTATCAACATACATACATACATACATACATACATACATACATACATACATACATACATACATACATACATACATACATACATACATACATACATACATACATACATACATACATACATACATACATACATACATACATACATACATACATACATACATACATACATACATACATACATACATACATACATACATACATACATACATACATACATACATACATACATACATACATACATACATACATACATACATACATACATACATACATACATACATACATACATACATACATACATACATACATACATACATACATACATACATACATACATACATACATACATACATACATACATACATACATACATACATACATACATACATACATACATACATACATACATACATACATACATACATACATACATACATACATACATACATACATACATACATACATACATACATACATACATACATACATACATACATACATACATACATACATACATACATACATACATACATACATACATACACATATAGACAATGTAGACATAGTATAGGCTACATACGTACATACACACACACATACACATGTATAATTTTACATACATATGTATAATTTTACACGTACATATAAAAACATGCATGCATACTTGGTGGTCTCCGAACGCAGATGAAGACGATAGATGAATGTTCTGTTCGTATTATAGTGACGTCACGCAAGCATCTTTAGACTAAGTGACGGCGGCATTCCTTCCGCCATTCCTAACGTGCTTACAGCGCAAGATATAAAAAAAGCACTGAAATTCCCATCCTCACTTTTTAAGGTTCTCTCCAAATTTCTCGGAAAAATCTATAAACTACGTCTGGATCCGTCAATTAGAAGATGGCTTATCGCATGCAGTTAAGACATTGTCTAGACGTAAACTCATCCTCGTTCGCTGCACTACACCATGCATCACTACACCATGCATCACTACACCATGCATCACTACACCATGCATCACTACACCATGCATCACTACACCATGCATCACTACACCATGCATCACTACACCATGCATCACTACACCATGCATCACTACGCCATGCATCACTACGCCATGCATCACTACACCATGCATCACTACGCCATGCATCACTACGCCATGCATCACTACGCCATGCATCACTACGCCATGCATCACTACACCATGCATCACTACACCATGCATCACTACACCATGCATCACTACGCCATGCATCACTACACCATGCATCACTACACCATGCATCACTACACCATGCATCACTACGCCATGCATCACTACACCATGCATCACTACACCATGCATCACTACACCATGCATCACTACACCATGCATCACTACGCCATGCATCACTACGCCATGCATCACTACACCATGCATCACTACACCATGCATCACTACACCATGCATCACTACGCCATGCATCACTACACCATGCATCACTACGCCATGCATCACTACGCCATGCATCACTACGCCATGCATCACTACGCCATGCATCACTACACCATGCATCACTACACCATGCATCACTACGCCATGCATCACTACGCCATGCATCACTACACCATGCATCACTACACCATGCATCACTACACCATGCATCACTACACCATGCATCACTACACCATGCATCACTACACCATGCATCACTACACCATGCATCACTACACCATGCATCACTACACCATGTATCACTACACCATGCATCACTACACCATGCATCACTACACCATGCATCACTACACCATGCATCACTACACCATGCATCACTACGCCATGCATCACTACACCATGCATCACTACACCATGCATCACTACACCATGCATCACTACACCATGCGCATGCCTACAGCTTTCCTCGTTCCCACCTCCCTCTCTCTTAGCAAGACAGCTTTATCGCAGAATATTTCATTCGCATTTTCTTCAGCTCAATGAGCTCACACAAAAGTATCGGTAACTGCGGGAAGTATCTCATTCTCAGTGGTATATATTACAAGACCGCAATCAATCAAATGTCTCAACCTCTAATAATGGCCATAATTTATTAGACTACATTAAGAAAATCTGTTTTTTACAAGTTTACTAAAATGGCCATCTTTCCATTGACCAATTTCTCTAGAATTTAGAATTACAATTTACAACCAAAGTGATTTCAAAGCAAAAATAAGTGTTTGTGTGCGCGTGTGCTTGTGTGTGTGTGCTTGTGTGTGTGTGCGTGTGTGTGTGTGTGTGTGTATGTGTGTATGTGTGTGGGTGGGAGGGTGTTTAAGCGAACTATTCGGAGTGGTCTCGAAAATCTCTGTTAAAAATCTTTCTGCATGATTCAGGTAGGCCTACCGTACTGGAAATCTGAGAGGATACAATCTGAAAATCTACGATAAGCATGCATGTGTCATTAAGGACCGTCTTTGGGTATTAATCTGTTTACCTCACGCTAGTAACGACCGCATACAAATATCTTTTACGCATGCGCGCTGAGCTATAGGCGATCAAATTTGGGCGGAAGCGCAGCGTCATGCATCGTCGGTCGCAAGTTTCGACCAGCATAACTATGCCGTTTGGCCCGTTTGCTTAGATGTCTCCATACATACCGCGGAAGGGTAACGGCTATGTCTGGAATAGTACGCTATGGCTGGAGTAGGCTTTACACATGGATTAACCTATGCCTGGTCATATGCATACGGGCCCTGGCGCTTTAGAAGTTTGACTTTTTGCATTTCATCCGACTCGGATGATCCCAGCCGCTGTGTAAATGTGCAGAGCAGGCGTTGGATCAGTATATAGCCTACGGAGTAATTATAAGCCTACGTCATTCGCATAGCGATCGCTCGTTGTATGCTTGTCTGTCTCTTTGTGTTTGTGTGTCAACGTACCTTGGGAAGCGCGTGTCGTATATAATAGGCCTCTCTACGCAGGCCTATGCATCATTGCACATAGCCTATATATACACGCATATATATATATATATATATATATATATATATATATATATATATGCAATTATGCATATATAATATGTGCACATAAATTGACACAATTATATGTATCGTATGCATCTTTTTATCCTTGCTTGCATCGTGATCTACAAACTTCTAAAGCGCCACTCAATAGCCAAGCGCATCACCGTCTTATTCACGAGCGCTGCTCTGCGTAAGAGTATAGTCCCAAGGAAGTCCGACTGTCCGAGTCCGATTGCCAGAGGATCAGAGGGGCGGTCGCGTATCTTTGTATGTTTACATAGTCTGCTTGGCATCGTTCTGCTTCTGAACTAGGCTACTCCTTAAAAGCAGAGCTAATAATAGCCTCTGTATGTGCTCGAGCTCACAACCAAAGTTCACACAGACAGACAAACAGACAGACAGACACACACGTACACGCACGCACATGTACAAGCATTGAGACATAGCCAAACGTTCATCATCTTTCGTAAAGGTCTACGCTGCATACCAATTTTCCAGAGGCTGCACATAATAATATATACGTGTATGCCTTTTCCTCAAATCCCCATGTCTAATGTACATGCGGAATGTATATACAGACGGGCACACACAGACGCACAAACAAACCCATCCACTAACACACACACACACACACAGTCACGCACACACACACACAGTCACGCACACAGTCACGCACACACACGCATAGACTATACCATACGCACGTAGGCCTATATGTTACGTGGATCCAGTTTACGCAGTTCAGATAACTATCATCGCTTCAAGTAGGCCTATTGCCCTCGCAACAGCCACAGCAACTGCTGCTTCGGCAGCAGCAACAACAGCAACAGCAAAAGCTACAGCTGTTTCTGGTAAGACGCGTGGCAGAGACTAAGATGAAGATCTATGTGTCTATGGGCCAAGACAGCCGCATTAGCATGCATCTGTAAAGAATCAGAGGATCAATCACAGAATTCATCATTTGTGCACTACTGTATATAGGCCTATACGCTTAGAAAACAGTGCGTACATGACTAGGCCTATAGGCCTACATACATACTATGTATGTTTTACATAGGCATGCATATAGAGCCATAGACTATAATATTTTGTACGTTCATACACGCATACATGCAAGCACATAATATACATTCATGCGTGTGTATATCACATATTTATATAGCCTATGTACAGTTTGTACACGATAACAGCATAGCCTACAAGCATACACACATATCTTCTTCTTTAAATCCATGGGCATGCACATGCCCGTAAGAGTCCGACGCCACTCTCTGTCTGAGTCTGGCTCGTGTCATGTTCCCCAGCTTCAACCGGTCCGGTCAGCAGGTCTGCTCCATACCATTAACATCTTGGAGCACCTATAGACCACCTAGACCACCTTGTCTGATTGAAGAGAATCGTGTGAAATAGGCATGAAGGACAACATGGGTCAATGCCCGTATGTGTCCAACGATCTCTCCTCCTACTCTCTCCACCGGTCTGTACTGACCGGCCTGTGCATGCCTGCTCCACACACATCATTACATCTAGAACTTGAAGCATCTGGGTCCCTATGTCACTTGTGTCGTGGTTTTTCCCATCTTCTGACCACGTGATCATCTTCTGGACACATGATCGCTGCCGATGTTTTTATCTTCTAGAAATATCGACGAGAGAAAATTCCTTTAATAACTGATTATCACTTTTTGACTCAATTTCAATTTCTCTGACTTCCAATGTGTTAATTTTCCACACATCTCTAAGACATTCCAGTCTGCTGCTGCTGCTGCTGCTGCTGCTGGTCAAACGATGATCTGACATTCCAGTCTGCTGCTGCTGCTGATGCTGCTGCTGCTGCTGGTCAAACGATGATCTGACTCACAGGAATTAGGAACACCGTTCTCGCGTGCGCGTTTTCATCTATAAGACTTGGGCTTCTATCACGTGTGCATGCCTATCATATAATAATTATTATTATAGGCCTATACTTGCATTATTCTCAGCTAAGGTTGAGTCGCATACGTCCGCCCCGTGTATACTGTATAGGCCTTAGGCCTATACCCTCCCGGTGCGGCAAAAGGGTCAAAACAAGAAATTTATTAAAGATGTTTCTATCACCTGCACCCTTAATTTTAACGATAGGCCTACAAAGCCCTACATGTAAGCAAATCATCATAAGAAATACATTGAATGAATGGGTGAGAAAAGTGCAAATAATGCTCAGGAGAGCACCACGTCAGACTAGACAAGCGACTAATATATATATATATAGGCATATTATAATAGGCCTATACATATATATATATAAATTATTTATATAATTATAATAAAATTATATAGGCGATTAGGCGTCTATATATGGTTGCACTTTTCTCTGTATACGACCATGCATGATAATTGGAAATCCCTCTGAAATGGAACCACACCTTCCCTTAGTATCTTTTCTGCCTATACTATAGTCTCCTCTGCTAAAATTCCAATCAAACGATTGTCTAAATTTCTAAATAGTCTTCATAATATAATATTGAATATTGTTTTACATTATTACACAATTGGATTATTGGAACATGACAAGTTCGTAAATGTAGGCCTAGTAAATTAATATAGCCTATAATAGAGCACAGTGTTTGAGACGCTTGACTGAAATGAAGATTTGCAAGACTATTATCTTTCTTTGAGGTCGTCGTGCATGATGCCTCGGGTGCTATGTACATATATATATATATATATATGTATATGTATATGCATATACATATATGTATATACATATACATATATATATACATATACATATACATATATAATTATATATACATATACATAGTCGTGACCTCAACTGTCTCTGTCTCTGTCTGTGATTTTACGTCGTGTGTCTAATTACCTTAATTATATAGCACTTTAAAAACCGCATGGATTCATATAAATTATTTGCTCTTACTAAGAATGTCTTGAATTAGGATGGAGGAGAGCAGCATTCTCCAACATATAAGATAAGAAACTTAGACGTATATCCTATATATATATATATATATATATATATATATATATATATATATATATATATATAGGCTATTTATATATTTATGGACTCGTTCCAAGTCTAGGCATCGGAATTTTTAGCCAACTACCGGCACTTACACTTAAGCTCAGATCGTCGACCTTTATGTAGGCTACAAACGTGCGAGCATATATCATGTATGTGTATATATGCATATATGCGTGCTTATACATAGGCCTATATGGCATATGCGTGCTTATATGTATACATTACGTGCGTATATACATATGTGTGCTTAATGCTCCTACATGTACGTGCGTAGGCCTACATATACATGCGTATACATAATTTATATGCGTACTTAGCGTACATGCATGTACGTGCGTGCAGGTATACGTGCGTACATAAGCGTGCGTACATAATCATATGCGTGCTTATACATAGGTCTATACGTGCGTATAGGCCTACGTATACGTAGTTAGTCAAAAACAAGCTATTGTGCATACGCGCGCATTCGAGTTCTGCGGATAATACTAGTCAGCACATTCTGTGACGATAATTCTGATGTTTTCCACCCCATGCATAATTATAATAGACGAAAGTCTATTCTGAAGCTTTTCAGAGGTAGAAGGAGCTGACGTGAGTTGGTAGGAGGAAGAAGAGAATGATGCGGAGTATAGCAGTAGGGCTATAGAGAGATGGTGAGGAAGAGAGAAGAAAGGCATGAGTAGCTGGAACTTAATTGGAAGCGGAAGAGGAACGGAAGGAACGGAGGAGGAGGAGGAGGAGGAGGAGGAGGAACAGATCTCGAGGAGGAACGGAAAACAAATGATCATGAAAAGGAATACATTGAAGGAGCAGGGTTTAAAAGAAAGCGGGGAGGAGGCTACATGAGGATGAGAAGGAGGAGGAGAGGAGGAAGAGGAGGAGGAGGAAGAGGAGGAAGAGGAGGAGGAGGAAGAGGAGGAAGAGGAGAGGAGGAGGAGGAGAAGAAGGAGAAAGAAGAGGAGGAAGTGGAAGCGCGAATGCCTAAGACGAAAGGAATGCAAAGGAAGTACATGCAGGCTGGCCCACGCACCCCTCGTTGTTTTTCGAACTATACGGTGTTACTGTTAAGAGCGGGAGGCAAAGTGTATATATGCATGGCTACAGTAGAGGTCGGTTTGCGGCCAGCTGCTTGGGCCTGAGCCTGGGCCAGCTGCGGCCTGGGCCTGCTGCTTGGGTCTGTGCAGTGTATGCATGGACGCTGCTGTTCCGATAACCTACCGCGGTCTACTGGAGCAATAATTCAGTGAGCGTCCTACTTAATGCCTCGAAATGGCGTCGAAAACCACTTTTTATAGCTGCTGCTGCTGCTGCTGCTGTTCCTTGCCTGCTGCTGTAGCTTGCATCTCCTGCTTCAACTGCATTGCTTATCCACCACCGCAGCAGCAGCAGCAGCAGCAGCAACTTTTCTATCTATCTGTCTGTCTGTCTGAACTGACTGCATAGCATGGTCTTCAGCATGTTGACCTCATTACGACTTGGTTGTATAGCCTATGCTTGTGCTCGACGAGTTGCTAATTAATTACAATCAGGCCTAATATTAGTAATATTGGTAATAATTATTAGAATAGCCAGCTACTGTTGCTGCTGTTTTGCTGCAGTGATGATAGTGTTCTGTAGCCTATCTATTTATGATAGTGTTCTGTAGCCTATCTATTGATGATAGTGTTCTATAGCCTATTGACCTATTGATGATGGTGTTCTGTAGCCTATCTATTGACGATAGTGTTCATGTTGCCACCCATTCGCCCGTAGTTGTCTCTGTCGTTTTGGGGTTATTTCGATCTGTGTAGTCGTTTTTTGGCCATGAATTTGTTTTTATCTTCGTATAGTTGGAAACTCTAATTAGATTAAGCTTCTAAAGTCACTCGAAATTTAATCGTAGGGCACCAGCTTATTCGCTAGCTTATTCAGAGTCATAATGAAGTTGATGCACCATGCAATTGTAGTTTGTTGCTCTTCGTTTGAGCTTTTCGCCACCATGTTTACTTTAAACAACATGGACGAAGTTAGAGCGAAGTCAAGTCATCAACTTCAGTGTAAGCTACGTATAGTCTACACATCATGGAAAACTTCAATTTATATCGATCTTCAAGCCTCGTTCTCTCCTTCACTTTCTCCTTCTCTTTATCTTCATCTCTTTTAGCCTATTTTCTCATTCTCTCTTTCCTTTTCACTCTTCCACTTTCTCTCTTTCTATTTCGTTTCTTCTCTTTCTCCTTCTCTTTATCTTCATCTCTTTTAGCCTACTTTCTCATTCTCTCTTTCCTTTTCTCTCTTCCACTTTCTCTCTTTCTATTTCGTTTCTTCTCTTTCTCCTTCTCTTTATCTTCATCTCTTTTAGCCTACTTTCTCATTCTCTCTTTCCTTTTCTCTCTTCCACTTTCTCTCTTTCTATTTCGTTTCTTCTCTTTCTCCTTCTCTTTATCTTCATCTCCTTCTTTTTTTTATCTATCTTCATCTGTTCAACTTTCTCTCTTTCTCCTTCTCTTCCCTCTTTATGAAGAGCAGCGCTTCATAAAATTATGCCAACATTGCCAAGTCCGTAGGTCTAAAAGTTACCAGTTTCCTCTGCAAATCACGCGTGCGCATATAGGCCTACACAGAAAGACTAAGCTGTCCGTGCAGTAGGTCTACGGTAGATATATACATTTGATGACGTTACGTGATGAGTTGAACTTACCCTTTGTATAGACAGGTAAGTGCTAAATTCCTTGCCACCTTGAAGTCGGAATCCCCAGGCGGTGTTCAAGGTGTCCCGCCTGAGATTAATCACAAACTCCCCGTATTGCCCGGCCATGTCCTTTACTTCACGCTGTCAGATTAATAAACACGTTTTCTGTCTTGAGACGGAGGACCGGGCTAAGTTACTGTCTCCCTCAGAGGAGTCACCTCTCGCTCTCCTCTGCACGTCTCTTCGACTGCGCAGACTCCACAGTACCACCACCACTACCACCACCTCCACTACCACCTCCACTACCACCACGACCAGCAGCAGTTGGAGCCCGGAAGGAGATGCGCATTCTAGGCAGCAGCAGCAGCCGCGCTAAGATACAAGATCAGTGTTGTTCGCCGGTGCAGCGGCGGCGGAGGAATACAACGTACGTCAGTCGACCACGAAATGGCATTCGAGATATCCGACGCTGCTGCATATGATACGCGCTGAAACAGACCTAACGCACCGTCGCTATCTGTTGAGACAGAGAGCATGTACAATATATATATATATATATATTTATATATTTATATATATATATATAATTGTACAATTATATATATATGCATTATATGAAACATAAAAGAGAGCATGTACAATTGTATATATATAATTGTACATGTATATATATATATATATATATGAAACATAAAATCTTGTAGAACGCATAGCCTACACATCCCTAGATGCAAGCGAATAATATTTATCTGTTCATTGGCTCAGTCAAATAGTCCATGATATTGCCTCAGTGCATCTCTCTTTGGTTCAATCACGGTTAGATTTTTTAGTCTGATTTTTCAGAGGTTGCTTTGATGTCGGTTTGCTACGTTCTATAAACTTATATTTGTTTTTTTGTGTCAAGACAATTAAGTTGACATACGGTCAAATACCGCAACTTAATTATCGCATGAGAAAGGATATGAAATATGGACAAAGCAAAATTATAGGCTAGGAAAGTTTGTAGACTACTGGTTCCTGTGGAGCTCACAGTGTGAACGCCCGAGTATATAGGCCTGCTCGCGATATGAAGTTAAAGTCATCTTTCATGGGCAGTTATTAAAGTCATGCGGTCTGGAGCGCAGAGCGTATGCAAGTAACCTACATATGTAGGTCTATGGCTCACTTAGTATACGCCTACAATAGTTGGAAACAGGCATTGGAGCAGGCTACATGATTTTAGTTCCGAATAAGACCCCACCCCCCGCAAGAGTCTGACGTCTGTTTCGTCCATCATACGGTCTACATCCGTGTGCATGGTGATCATAGGAGATAGCATAGGCCTACATGCTCATTGCTCAATCGCTTAATTAGCGCTTTGAAGCAAGGTTTGGAGTTTGAGGCGATCGCTTTCAGTGGTATACCCATATCACCAAGCAGAGGAGACGTACCGGAATGACTGGATTAGGCGATAGATGGCGCATGTGTATCCTGCATGGTTTAGTTGCAATGTGATACACGGTGCTTAGAAAATTCGGTCTGCCAGAATAAATAGGCCTACATTGCGTGCAATGAGTAAGCTAAGCTGATCATGTATGCTACCGTATCCATTGTCATTAGGCCTAGTCATGATTGGGGGAATGGTGATACAGGCTAATGGCGAAAAAGGAAAGGCAGAATAGCATAATCATGAGTCCGCAGTGCTTTCAATTGCGGGAGCCGATCCCTGTCTAGAAAAGAGAAGACCTGACCCCGGTGACCCGTCAGATTACAAACCATAATATTGAAACTCAAAATAATCTTCGAATTTCTTACTTAGATGATCAGTATTTTGCATGGGTGACAGTATCAGTTACACAGCCCCCCTCATTAGGCCATTCATTCATTTAAAGAATTTATATAGCGCCTCTTCAAGAAATCCACTCAGAAGCGCTCCCAGTCCAACCACGGTGAAACAAAAAAGTTTTAAGGAGCTTGTAGAACACTGACGAGTCGACCCTAGGCAGCAAGCGCATCTGCCATAGAACCATGCAGGAGCTTCTATTCTCCTAAGGAACTGGGCGCATTAGGCCTAGTAGGCCTACCCATGCATGCAGTGACTGTGATTCAGAACCGAAGACGAAGAGGGGGAGGTGAAGCATAAGGAAGGGAGGAGGAGGCATCCCTTAAGAAGAGTCATATACAGGAGTAGGAAGTGTTTTAATCAGTAGCTGTCTCTGTGACTAGCACTAGCAGCCTGCTGTGGTCTGGCAGCTTCCATACCTGCGCCTGCTGCCCAGGATCTCCTCTGAGGCTCTGACACTTTCTATGGCAATCTTAAAACAAGAGAGGTAAAAATCGTTTTTAAAATGTCTAATTGTCTATTCTTCTCAGAAAACCCTTGTTCTCGTCGGGTTTTTTAAATTTCGTGTTTTTTATTTTTTTATGTGATCATATTTATTTATTTAATTTTGTTTTGTCTCATATCTCTTAGGCCTAAGCTAGCTGTCTCCGTAGGTCTAGCTAGCCTACCTTCAATCATCGGCTAATTATTCAGGTCACTATCTGACAGTTTTAGGCCTATTTAGTGTTTACTAATAAAGTTATTTTCTTGCTGATCTGATTAAGATTAAATTGCATAGGTTAGCCTAAAACAAGTTTTTAAAATCAGTTTTTCGTGTAGTAGGCTATATGGCCTATGAGATGTATAAGCTATCAAAGGTCAATTCTTTTTCGCATTCTGTTTTTCTTTTTTTTATAGTATTTGGAAGATTGGAAAAGATCTAGAAAACAAGTGGATGTAATATAAAGGTCAAAATTGGATTGTACGAGGCAATGGTGGTTAGTTGGCCTACACTACAGTAACTGTATGATTTGATTTGGTATGGAGCAGAAACGTGGCCGATGACGGTGTCAAACGGGAGGCTATAGAGGCGGCACACCAGGAGAATGGAAGAGCTGCATTGCTCGATGTGCAGAATTGCACGAAAAGGACTGATGATGATGATGATAGTATTTTTATTCGGATTTTGACGTTTTACACATCTATGGAGAAGTTGACTATGACGGTCGCTAGGATTCATCGAATCGACGGTACAAGAAAAAATGCTTAAAACTAACCTCTTTGGCTGAAGTTGGGTCGGGAGTACTCCTGAGTAGTAAACCTAATCTTGAAAGGACGCTATAAGTCCTCGTAACGAATGAATGAAAGATGGCAATTGACCAGACCTCGCCCTCACTGAATCATTGTTAGCTCTAGGCCTATAAATTAGCTATATAAATTAGCTATATCAGTTCTAATAATGAATGAATGAATAATGAATTGGAAGGGAGGAGTGCATGTGAGTATAGTGGTTGGCGTGATGAACCGACGACTCCATTGTCAAGAGTTCAAACCCGGTCAGAGAAAAAGATTGAAGTGGACCATAAGACAGTGAGTACAACTGTTGGGAATATCAGATGCAAGGGTCATGACCCAAAGCCACAAATTAATGACAACCTTAATTAGTCTCAATTAAGTCTGATGCAACAATTGACCTTTCTGCACTCAACCAGTGAACTGATTTTCTCTAATGTCATACCCAGATCACAATTTAAATCCGTCATCAATTACATGGAATGTAAGTTCAAAAGAGGAAATACACATGGCATTCAATGAAACAACCGTTGTTTTGAATGCCATGTATAACATTGTATATTTCCTCCTTTGAACTTCGCTCACCTTCCATATCATGTTCCATGTAATAATTAGCCTAAAAATTAAGTTAGCCTACTGTTGCAAATTTCGCAGCTAGCTTTTCAAGATGACGTGCAGTCTTCAACACAACTGCTGCTGCTGTCGAACTGCATGTAGTCTAACTCTGTCGTCATCTTCTAAAGGGTTTGCTGCACATCATGCACCTAGAGCAATATAAAGTTCGATGTCCACTTTTGTGAAACCGAGAAGAACAATTTATATGATTTGCTGTCAAAATGTTTTTCACCATAGCGATTAAAGTAAGATTTCTGAAAATATTCCACTGATATGATCATAATTAGACTCTATGTGTATTTCTATTATAGTGTATACGGAGTACGAGATATTTTGATACAATTAGGGAAGAGCGACTATATTTTTGCCATTGTGGATTGATCCCCGTAGGCGTATAATTAGACCAATTGCACATCTGGATGATAGCAGATATGCTTCATTATGCGATAAACCCTAAATTTATCTTTTATTGCAGTTTATAGCCTACAGCTCAAACTCAATGAAAACGACACTTTAAGTTTTCAAATTCTTTGTGTGTTGAACACTTTTTAAAGCTATTTTGCTGATTATTGCTCAATTCTGTATTCATCAGCACCATGCACTGCTCTCAAAATTATTGACTATTAATGACTCACGTGGTCGAAAGAACTTCTGAGATTGGCTATGGACATAGCTGCCTATAATCCCAGTTCTATGTCGTTTAGTCTTAAGGGGCAATAGGACCAGGTAATTTATGCACACATGGCAAAAATTGAGCCAATTTATGAAACACTATTTGATATGGACTTGTACCTTGTAGTTCTTGAAGACTGTCTAAATTTCTGGACATAGAGCTATATAAGCTTATATAGCACTGGCAAAACGCGTTATAAAAGAAAGTTCCTCCAGTTAAGCTCGATTGTTGAGGACATAATATAAGTTCATATCACCCCGATAACAGACAAATTAGGGCAGTCGGTTGATTTTTCACACAAGTGGACATAGAACCTCATAATTCTAGTGGCATGACATTTCAACAATGACCTGCAAACTTTAAACCATGCAGAAACCTTCAAATGGTTGGCCACCGTCTCATGGAGAGATCGCTGGAGTGCTTAACAATATAAATGATAATTACCACTGATCACCACAGGTCGTTATTATTACCACAGACGAAGAAGACTCATTTGTACACACTACTAAGACATAATATTATAATGGTTTTGGAAAATGAAGTCACAGAGAAAAATCACAATGAAAATCAGTGCCGCACAGAATAAATATGAGACAGGAGCATCCTCATTAAATAAACTAATTAAACAAAATTAAATACAAGACACTGAAAGAGGAAGCTTAGTCATCATTCTAAAATCTCGGCTTCTCAGAAGTTAAAAATCTAATAGGAAAAATATAAATGTTTTAAAAAGAAACTTGAACCTGGAGATGGGACAATACTAATCAAATCACGTATATGTAAACTGTTAATGGTGGGAAGCCACAACTGCCGATGCCATACAGAGAGATCTGCATCACATATCTACCGTAGTACCATAGGCGTAGGAGGCGGGGGTCCAGGGGGCAAATGCCCCCCCAAATTTCGGGCAAGTCTGATTTTTCGGGCAAGCAGACCCGGAAAAATTAAAAAGTTTTAAAATATTTTTACTTTTTTTTATTTTTTCGGGTCTTCTTGCCCGAAAAATCAAACTTGCCCGAACAAAAAACCTCTCGGGCAAAAAGTAACGGGAAATTTCAGAAGATTTCGGCCGGATGACTAGAAAAAGGTCGTCAGAATTTTCGGGCAAACGTAACGAAAATTTTTCTTAAGATTTCGGCCGGACGAAAAAAAATTTTCGGGCAAAAGTCTCATTTTTGCCCCCCCAACGCTGAAATGTCCCCTACGCCTATGCGTAGTACTAATACAAAAGTCTGTTATTACTTTCTGTAAATCTCATTGTTATACAGCTCAAGTGTAACTGTAGTGTAGGCTATAAATCCCAATCAAAGGTAGTCATTGAATTTTGACACACTCTAAAGTTTCAAATTCTGAAGCAGTAATTGTCTAATAAACGTCGGTTTACTTTCATCACAATACTCAAAATTAATGTCAGTGCAATAAACATGTAAGAGACAACAAAACTGTGACCTACAAATGACGTAATAATACAATATAGAAATATGATATAAGCACAAACATACAAAAGTTATTTGATATCTTTTAGCTGTTTTCGTTTTTTTCATCGTACGCCAAAACAGTCACAGAATGCTGTTAGTATATGCCATAAATTTTTCTTAGACAAATTGAAAATCTTTAAATGCTTCCCCAACATATATGACCTAATAGAGCCTGTACACAAATAATTCTGGCCAAACATCTTCTTGATGATAGGTGATATTGGAACAGAGAGAGAGAGAAAGTGAGAGACAGTGAGACAGAATCTAAGGCAGTAACAGACAGACATCAAGAATACAAAACACAAGGACAAAGCAGAACCATTACAATAAAAACCTCGTCTGAAGTCAATTCCTCGACAAACATGGCAGTATATGAAACTAATTAACAGCCAATAAATTAATTAATCAATAAATTAATTAATTAATAAATTAATTAGCCCACGATTAACCACATAAATCGTCACTCGATGATGTTTGCCATAAACTCTAATCCTTTTCTTCTTCAGCACTGACGAATCAACCATCGTATCATCAAAAGACGTTACGTTAGAAGCGGTGCTACATAAATAATATCCAATTACAATAACTCAACTAAATTACATTACGCATTAATATCTCTATTTATGCTTCGAAGGTCAACACTACATCTCTTCTTCTTCCATTAACACATGTCAAACGTCACATACTTCTTTGAATCACTTCACACATCTTAGTCGTCACCTGCACTCTCAATGTCTCTCATGTCGCCAAGAATAATCCTCTTCAAAGTCAAATGTTCAACGGACCACAGATTACATCAATTCATTAATAAATATACATCTAATATAATACATAATATTTATTGTATGGTAAGCTATAATCTGTGGCAAGACGCTACTGCAGACTACGCATTGTACAAGAGATCTTCCATCGATGACATCATTTCAGCAGAACCATCCAAACATCTGACGATATAGTATTACACAA